>CM037836.1:19024611-19700081 GCA_021234535.1 Stichopus chloronotus | reverse complement strand
CCTAGTATAGCCTATAGGCTAACTTGGGCCGTATAATAACATAACATAACAAGTTTAAGGGCAAAGGAGGGCAAAAGCCCCATAAGATGCCCTGTAATCCAGACCCCCCCTCCAAAAAAAAAAAACCCTAACCAAAGTACCAAACTAATATAATACTAGTATAATGTAGGCCTAGAGCCTTGTAGCTCGGTGTTTCTTTTTCGTTTAGGCCTATGCCATCCTTAACAGGATGCTTAGATCTAACTGTTAGCTTATCATTTCTTTTGTCATCTATGACTACTTAGCATACTGCATAGCCTAATCTCATTTGTAGTAGGCCCTACAGCATTTACAGAGCATTTTCTGTATGATTGCACAATAGTAAGGTTCTTCGGGCCTTGCCTTTTAAAATTGGCAGGGGCTCTGCCAACTGCTCTCCCGAGGAGAGCTTATTGCTGTCCTAATGTTTGGGGTCACCTCAGTTAAACCAGGGACTTGCTATTCGTAACTCCCTGGTTAAGAAGAAATTGTATCCTGCATTTATGCTCATTGCTGACTGGCAGTTTTCATTTTCTTCAGGCACAATAAGTGTCAGTGAACATGCGTGGCATATCCCATCAGAATTCTACTACTTCACCATGAGGTGTGAACTGCCACCTGGTACCTGCACCAATGAATGCATGCTGTAGAATTTTGTCACACCAGTATTCATTTAATGGTGCAATTCTTTTTATTTTATGACTGCCCTTGTCCAGTCTTCGTTGAAAACAGACCTGGTGGAATATGACACTTTTGGCTCCTTGCGTTAGCCAGAGGAACCAATGCATTCAACTTGGCGTGTGCTGGAAAAAAACTTATACTTGGTGTACAGGTCCGTCATAGTGCGTAGAAGTGCCCTATTGTTTTTGGTGTCGAAATCTTGCATATTAATAAAGTTATGGGGTCAAACATAAAAATCTTAAAACTGCCATATTTCCATAACCGTTGGTCAGAGTTGTTTTAAACTTGATAAGGTTGTCTGTTACTGACAGGTTCACGACCCTGTGAAATTTAATGCTTATCAATAGAGAGGAAGGAATAATTTTTCACTCTAAAACAATAATAATAGTCTTAACACCATTATTGTGGTTGGTATAAGCTACCGTACAAATTAGTTGAAAGGCTTTTGGGCTTCAGTGTGTAAAATTCTCGTTGGCAGTTTGTGGTTTTAGTGACACAGTTAACTCAATGGGATTTTGGTCATTGGAAACGTTTGGCTCTGTTTTAAGGCTATGATAGCCTAGGAGGATTATCAGTGAATGTATGTCATGTTTGAAATAGCATTTTCTTTATAGGTTCCCTTAGGTTGGTGTACTGATCCATCATAGTTGGTACAAGTGCCCTATTGTTTATGGTGTGTATATCTTGCTTCTTAATAGGGTTATGGGGTCAAACACAAAAATCTAAAAACTGCCATACTTCCATAATTGTGGGTCAGATTTGTTTTAAACTTGATATAGTTGTCTGTTATTGACAGATTAACGTCCCTATGAAATTTATTGAGGGGGGGGGGGGATTTTGTGGTTTTATTTTTGATTCCTTGCCGAAGGCGGGCAAGGAATGGTCGTGCGTACGTGCGTATGTGTATGAAACAAAATCTTGTGAACGCTCTAGCTTTTGAAGGAAACGTGTTAGGTGGGTCAAAGTTGGTGTGTTGATAGAACATATAAAGATCTCGGCTGGGATTGTTTTCGGTGAAGGTCAAAGGTCATCTGAGGTCGCCATCAGGCAAAAGGTTTACAGACTATGTTTGCAGTATCTCAGAAACAACAAGTTGCATCATTTTCAAACTTGGGTGGGATGTACCGCCCTTTAAGAAAGTGAGATTGTGAGGGTATTCTTGTAGGTCAAAGGTCGTCTCGGGTGATACGAAGTCATAATGTAAAAAGCTTTTGAACACTATCTTTTGAAGGGAATGTGCAAGACAGACCAAAGTCAGTGTGTGGGTAGGACATTTAAAGATCTTGATTGGGATTAATTTTGGTGGATGCCGAAGGTCACCAGAGGTCATCTGCAGGCAGACTATAGTTTCCAGTACCTCATGAACCGCCTGGCACATTGCACAAAATTTAAACTTGCAGGGTATGTAAGACTTTCTAAGTAAATAATATGAGGGAGTTTCAAGAGGTCAGAGGTCATGTGGGGTCATCAGAGGTCACGGGCTATTGACAAACCATGTTTGCAATATCTCATGAACCACACATTGCACAAACTTGAACCTTCGAGGGTATGTAGTACTTTCTAAGTAAATAAGATGAGGGTGTTTCTAGAGATCAGAGGTCATGCGGGGTCATCAGAGGTCATAACATGAAAAAAAAACTTGTTACCATACTATTTACAAAGGGGAGATAATTTCACTTTTTACAAAGGGCAGACAATTTCACACTTTCAAGTTGTGCTTTTTAGATTGAGTTCATAAATATCATTATTGGTTTTGGTTCTGATGTGGGCCAAAGGTCATCTGAGGTTTTTGAATACAAAATGTGAAAACCTTTCATTTTTCTTTTTTTTTCTGTGGGTAGAAGGTATTTAAGCTCCTTTCCAAGCAAAGACTGGCAATGCTTGCACATTTAGGAAGTTCCAATTTGAAAAATTTTACCTGTCAGTTAGTACAGTTGCTGTACTAATTTCACAAGTCTTTGACTTATAATGATGAAACTTCATCTGTGCATCTTCAGCTGGCATTATGCTGGTTTCTGTTAAAATATGTCTGAAAGCATCTGTAAAGTATCTGAAAGCTAAATTTGGTGGATTAAGTTCAGCAGGAACAATACACCTTTGAGTTTCTATTTAACCCCAATTGAGCAGTACAGTATTTGGTATCATGCTTCTTACACTTATTACTCTTGTTTTGACAGTTCAAAGTGCTCACTTAGTTTTCAAAGCCATAATTGGCTTTTAATTCCATCTGAGACATTTTTTTTTGTCTGAAAATGGTGATTGACCAATGACCCCTTTTCACAATGGTGAGAAAAGGTTGACCTGCCTATCTTTTCCAGAGGAATCATTATCTGAGCTACGGCTCTCCTTCTGTCATCAAACAGTGTGGAATAGATTTGTTTTCTGAAGTGGAGATAGTTGTACATCAAAGATTTCTTTTAGGAAAAAGGTCTTATTGTACAATAGAGATAAATAAGTTATTACTTGGTCATATGATGGGGTAGATGGAGAAATTTATGTACTGTATATAATTGGCAATTATTTCAACTGTCATATGTCTATATCCCTTGTCCCTGGAAAATTCGTACTGTACCTAGCCTGCTACTACTGTGCAGGCTGGAAAATTCTTGGCCTCCTGTGTTATCTTACATTACATGCGTTCAGTAGGTACTGGAAAATGATGTACAATATTAATGGCTTCATCTGGTAGACTGTGGTTACTAAAGTAAATTACAACTTGAAAAAAAAATAATGTAGGTGCATGTATTAGTTGCAAGGAATCACTAAGCCTCTTGGCTTTGTTGTTGGTCATTGGAAAATTGTTGCTGTTTTAGTGCTATGGTAGCTTAGAAGACCATCACCTGATGTATGTATTGTTTGAATTTGCATTATCATTATAGATTAAAATGGGTTGGGGAACAGTTTCAGACAATGTATTTGAACATGGTATGGTGAGTTGTTAGTTTAGCAGTTGGTACACAACTTCAGCATGGTAATCAGTATAGTCAATGCGTGTACCAATTGAATTTGCATTATCCTTAAATTTGAAAAAATGGGAAACTGTTTAAGTTATTATATTTTAACATGATAGGCCTTCATTTTTGGACCTGATTTGGACCCCATTTTGGGGTCCCATCCTTGATAGTCCCAATGTTTGGGTCCCCAGTTTTGAGGAACCAACTTTTCACTCGCCCTAACTTCTTTGCAAGGAACTACAGTGCCCATTGGGCTCTTGTTTTCAATCATGCAGTGAAATGGTTTTCTAAGTAGTCTTGGCTGATGGCCTAACAACTCAATGTAGTCATGTATTGAAGGTGTCTATATGTGGCCTCTGAGCCTTCTGGTGGAAAGTTTGGTCCACCTTCAAAAGTTATTAAGAACTCCAGGTGAAAGCTATTGTCAGTATACAGCATGCTATAGAACCAGTGTTTTCACGGGTAACCGGGGTATCCGAGTACCCGGCACAGTTTTTCACTAATCTGATCCAAAGTTACTATCCATCAGTTCCTTCATAAAGTGAAAAACGACACAACCGCTTTATGAAAAGACTCTGTCAGATTGCCAAATTTTGCCTACTAGACACAGCAAATAGTTCAAAATGGAATTTTCTTCTTTTTCTTTTGGAAAATTGCTGGCCCTATTAATGAGTAGGTGAAGAACTGTAGATGGATGTTTGCAGTACATTAGTGAGATCCCTCCACACAAATGCAATGTACTTTACTACTGTGGAAATGCTAATGTTAACGATATAGCAGACGTTTGGTTTGGCACCTGATGGTTATCAGAAAAAAAATACCTGATTTTTATTTTTAGGAATCTGTGAAAACACTATATAAAAAAGACAGCACCAAGGTGCACTTGTATCCTGTAAGGTGTACTTTTAATTGTTGTTGGCCTGTTGGCTAGCAAAGTGGAACAGAAGAGCAACGGGATGAACCCAACTTCCAGTATATATAAAGTCCAAATGAGATTATAGCGTATTCTCATAGCATAAAATAATATGGAATTACCCACCTTTCCATTTCCAGCTAACTGAAAGAAAATATTCTAACGTATGGGAGCATCTTTGTTGCAATGGTACACCCTGATCGTGCTGCAGATTTGATGGACACTTAACAGATATAACATATGATGAATGTCATAATTAGTGCCAGAAGTGAAGGTAATTGTGGGTATATTTTCAGTTACTACATTGCAGACATCAATTGCACTTTCTCAACGGACGTGTAGTCAGAATGCATGCACCATTAACATACCGTTTCCAATGTGCTTCATTACATCAAATTTTTGTGAAGCAGAATCCATTTTTGATTCCTTGCCGAAGGCAGGCAAGGAATCTATGCGAAGGTGATGGCGTGTGTAAATTTGTGACGCCCTAGCTTGTAAACACGATGTCTCAAGAAGGGAATGGTGCTCGAACTTCAAAGTTGGTGTGTTGGTAGTCCATTGTGAGTAGATGATAACTATATTGTTTTTCATGGAGGTCAAAAGTCATTTCAGGTCACCAGAGCTTAATGTGTGAAAACCTATCAAGGGAGATATCTCAGCGAGCCAATTGTTACTGGAAATCTTATCATAGATAGCACTTGATGAGTAGATGTCGTCCAGCATTTTGTATGGAGGCCAAAGGTTGTGTGAGGTCAATACAGGAGGTATCTCAAGAAGCGAAAAGTGCTCGCCAACTTCAAAGTTAGTGTGTTGGTTTTCCATTGTGAGTAGATGATCCCTATTGTTTTTCATGGAGGTCAAAGGTCATTTGAGGTCACCTGAGCCATGAAAATCTGTCAAGGGAGGTAGCACAGCAACGGAATGTTGCTGGAACTTCAAACTATTATCGTTGATACTGTAGCAGCTTAAGAGTAGATGATGTCTGTCATTTTTTATGGAGGTCAAAGCTAGGACATACTTTGAAAACCTTGTAAACAAGGTATCTCAACGAGGGAAAGGTGCTTGAACTTCAAAGTTGGTGTGTTGCTTGTCCATTGTTAGTAGATGATTCTTATTGTTTTTCATGGAGAGTAAAGGTCATTTGAGGTCAGTACGAATGAACTGATTATATGTAATTTACTGTACGGGTACACATGAAGGAATATATACCATAAGTTCTATCATTTCAAAAATCTGTCATGGATTCAAAAGCCCAACGTGTAATACTTTGGAAGTTTAAAAGGCCTAAATGTGTACATATGAAGAGGTACAGAAAATGTCACACATATTAAGAAAATAATACATATTTTTTCATATTAGAAACTTGCTAAAAATTAAAAATAACTCCTAAATTAGAATTTGTTCTCATTTTCTTTCAACTTACAGTATGGAGCTATTACAGCCCACTTAGCTCTAAAAAAAAAAAAACTTACCTTCTCCAACCTTCTCTATCCCAGTTGCCAGTCAAGATTTAGAGAGTACTTTGTTTCAGTCACCATGGGGACTCCCAGTGAGAAACTTTGCTTTTGGATGATATTTTGCCCCTTGCAATTCCAGATCATTAACCACAATTTGGTGTCAGAAACTTTCAATTCACTTGTGAATTACCTCAGAGGTTAAGAGGGAAACACTGTCTGTCATCCTTCATTACCACAATTTCCATCAGCTCAGTCAATGAATTTTATAACATAGCCAAATACATAAATAATATGGCTGATTTTGTGTAAAGTGCTTTTGTTTGTACGGCACAATGAGATATTGGCAAGGAATCACAAATTCATTTGACTTTTTCGTTCTTTCAAGTAATGCTACATAAAAGTCACCCTTCAATTCATGAAAGTCACCTCAATTCAGCTACATCGTGAGTTCTGGTAATTGCAATTCCTATAAGTTGTTAAAACTTAAATGTGGATTGATAAATCACTTCTTTTAGAGATAGATGTGTTTGACTATGTTAAAAAATTTGTAACAGCTAAGGGACTGGGTGGTTGAAGTACGCGACCTGTACAACACACCTTACGTATTGGAAAGCTAACAAGTGTAACTCTAACGTCTTTCCTGTAGTCACTGTGCACGAAGGTCGTTGAACCTTTGAGCTAGAGGGACTTTTCATAAAGCCTTTTGTGGATGTCTTTTCTTTTACTTCATGCAACACATAGAATTATTACTCAGATAGATAAAGTTTAGAGAACAGTATTTGTAGATTGCTGTCCTTTCAGGTCATTGTTCACAGAAAAGGCCACCCTCACTGTGTACTACTATTGTTCATTCAGCCACCCTTTAACAATCAGTTCACCATGAAACGAGGACAATAGCCACATATTGTTAGTGGCTTGTGACTCCTCCCCCCCCCCCCCTTTAAAAAACCTCAGCTGTACGGTCAATTAAAAACAAACCTTTTAAAGAAAAACAACTTATGAATATTCATTAGAAACTGCTTCTCCTCTTCAAACAAATGTTTCATTTTAAAGATAGATGAATTTGGTCTCAATAAAAACAGAAGCCTCGGAGACTTACGTCTCCGAGGCTTCTGTTTTTATTGAGACCTTTCCTATCAAATGATGATTACATGAAATATAGAAACGGTTTCATCTTATAATGGGAAACTTTATATTTTCAAAACACAAATTGTAGCCATGAAAAAATTCCCTCGTTTAACTTGGGGGTGGGGTTTATTCATCTTGATCATGTCAACTAAGAAAACGTTTAAGAAAACGTGTCAAGTTGCGATATTCACGTTGTAAAATAGTGTTATGTCAGCACTTGCCTGCAATAACGTCTTTTGCAATGAGTTGGGAATTCATAGAAGGACATTATTACAAAAACAAATGGTAAATAAAGGATCAAAATATTGACCTTTTGCAACTTAAGTGAAGACTTCATGGTCAGAGTATGGTAACTTGGAAGTGACATAAAAGTCACCTCAATTCAGCTACATCTTGAGTTCTGGTGATTGCAATTCCTATAAGTTGTTAAAACTTAAATGTGGATTGATAAATCACTTCTTTTAGAGATAGATGTGTTTGACTATGTTAAAAAATTTGTAACAGCTAAGGGACTGGGTGGTTGAAGTACGCGACCTGTACAACACACCTTACGTATTGGAAAGCTAACAAGTGTAACTCTAACGTCTTTCCTGTAGTGACTGTGCACGAAGGCCGTTGAACCTTTGAGCTAGAGGGACTTTTCATAAAGCCATTTGTGGATGTCTGTTAATACTCAGATGAATTATTACTCAGATACATAAAGTTTAGAGAACATTATTTGTAGATTGCTAACAGGAAAGCTAACAAGTATAACACTAAAAAAAAAATCTCAATTTTCACTAATTGACTGAGGGAAAAACTCTTCAAACTTTTTGTTTCGTAAAGTTAGCTACCCAGTGACAACTTCCTTTTTTGTCTAGACTACCCTCTGTAGGAGGAGATCGCATACTTAGATGCATACCATGTACTCACTTAAGCACACGCACACACACACATCTGGATACCCCTTCCCGTCACCCCACCACAATCGGTAATCCTGATCCACGTGACTTTGTGCATCCTAAGGAAACCTACTAACGTCGCTTGGTTTGAGCTGAATACTTAAGAGGCCTCCGTAAGGTGGTCAACCATTTACGTGTCAATTCACTAAAGCAGTTTAATGGAGTTCAGGTTCTCCTCCTATTATACTACGTATAATGATGAGCTTACCATCTTGAAAAAAAAAACTCTAACGCATCGAGACATCCGCATCCAAAATAATAGCTCATGAACTACTAACGACGACAAATCTCAAAACATTTTCGAGGAAGTTAAAAGCCCCCATAAACCCTATCCATAACCGAAACAGTGACAAGTTACAGATAAATGCATCAAAGATGAAACCTTTTGGTTTCCATTTTTGAGGTTTAAATGAAAGTATTTTACTATATTTCAAAGAATTGGAAGCTGACATGTTTAAATTTAAGACCTCTTCCTCGCCTTGACATAATACTATGTATCAAATTCCTGACATTTACCCCCCCCCCCCCTCCCGTCTTCTGATATTCTTACTTTCTAATGAACTTTACAGATCGATAACCACCCACTTGGAACAAAACATCTACTTTTTTTGCCAAGGTATATCCAACAAAAATCAGACATTTTTGCTCTCCGGGATTCACATTGGGCTAATCAAATATTTTTCTGGTTTGTTCCTACATGTCGAAAAAAAGCTTTCAATAAAGCGTTGCACACCGGTATCAGATACACAATGCCCAGATTCAACCCACGATTTAACTAGACTCTTTTCTTTCTTTCTTTCTCCCTAAATGGGAAGTCCAAATTCACTGCAAATCTTATCTGAGTGATACCATTATTAACGCAGGCATCCCTTTACGTAACCTGAATATTCTCCAGGCTACAAACTGCAAATTCAGTCAGTATGCCGATAATAATTGTATACAAAGTAAAAAAAAAAAGACACTAACCAAAATTTACAATTTCTTACCTTGAAAGCTGGTGCTTCATGAAACTGACATCTCGAAATAGATTTTTCTTAATATACTGTCTTTTTATACATAAGATACTCTTTTTTTTCTATATCCCTTCTCTTCTAAAGGTTTTAAAATAACACCGTGCATTTGTCTTCAAAATATCATCTATAATGCTTTTATTTAAGCCTCTCCCAGTGCAGCTTTCCTTGGTGTCACTTTCGGAAACAAACTTTAACTTTAAACGTCAAAGCAATAAATCTGCCATTCCATTGCTAGATTGGCACTACTGCAATATCTCCATTGCCTATGTTCCGTCCGATATCCTCGTCAAGATTGCCAAAAAGAAAATCCGTCCAGTCCTGTACTGTAGAATTTCTCTTACCACTATAGCTGACGCCAATGAGTAAGTTCTAATAAATAGAATTCGTGGAAGTTGCAACCCATATCTGCTCCCTCGTAAAATCCCTGGTTACATTGGTAGGTCTTGTACCCACCTGACAACGCAATGTACGATTTTTTCATTTCTTGAGAGACTTTAAGATTTGAAACTTTACAAGGATAACAACTCGGTTGTTGGTAGTTGATCTGAACGCCAGTTACGAACAGACCAAGCCGCTACAATGCATTTCCCAAAACATCCTAATTATGCAGAAACGCCTCTTGCTTTAATCCGCATTCCTTCCTGGCTCACTTCCATTACCTTGCAAGTAAATTGTTACAGCTTTTTTTAAAGAATGCATTGTGATTGTAGACATCCTCATTGTTGTCAATAGATAGTTTTGCCTTGAAAAGGACAGAAGGAAAAAATGTCACCGTAGCTCATCCACACTCCCTGACAAGACCTTTCGTGAGGGTGATCAGAGGTGACCTTTATCATTATAAATATGTATCTACCTATATGTCCCCTGTTTTTAAAGTTCATCTGACATGCATCTAGAAAAGAGTTCGCTTTATTCAAAATTTGCAGAGTGAAACTCGAAGCAAAAATCCTTTGAAATTGTGCTAATATCTGTTACAGTTTTTGACATAGGCTATCCTTTTTCACAGTGTGATGAAAAATATGATGATAACGTGGGGTAGTTCTCATCATCTGTATTTCTTTATAGTGAACATTTTCATATGTTACAAAGGTTTCATACTTTGCAAGTGATATCACCAGGCCCGTAACCGGGGTGGGGGGGGGGGGGGTTCAGGGGGTTCGGACGAACACCCCAACAAGACCTGGAGTTCCGCTCAGCCTATGATAGTAGGCCTACATTAGCAACATATATAATAAGTTTTAATTTGTTGATCATAATTGTCAGGTAAAATGTTCCACTCTTTGTGAAATTGAACCCCCTCTGAAAAAAAGCTGCTTCCTGGCTTGATCACTATCATGTAAAGACGAAAACACATGCTACCATGACAAAACAAAACAAAAGACACATAAAGAATATCCTTGAAATAAGACATAACATAAGACATATGATGCAAGTCCCTCTCTTGTCATATATTTGCATACTAAGCGAATGCTCATTTATGAAGCAGTTTATGCTCATTTACGAAGACAGGAATTCTGTGTCTGTAAAATCGTCCAATATTCTATAGATTTTACATTTTGACATTTTTGGCTATACAGACAAAACATTGTGTCCTTTTCTTTAAGGAGAACCGAGCACTTACAGCAACTAGTTCAGTCGTTTCAAATAGATTAACAGCTCAAATTTTACACCAGCTTCATCCCAGGCTGTCCGATATTGGAAACAATGCCACTGTTACTTTGACCATTCACAGTTAAAAAAGGAAACTCAGGAGAAAATTGTACTGGCTAACATAGGTTCTTGCCTTTATTTCTTCTTTTTATCAAGCCATGCCGTAAATTACTGTAAAGAACAAACAGAAACTCAACGGTCAATGTAGTAAAGCTTTCTGGCTGGTTAAATGTGATTCAAAAGATCTTGCTAGAGTTGTTTGGAGAAGCGGATAAAAATCTATAAAGTTTAAAATCTTTCACCACGGTTACAGACAGCAAGCTCATGTTTCACCTCGTCGTTTGCGATAAAAAAATTCTCAGTCGAGTTCTGCGTTGTCTTGTTGCGTTAGAGAGTGTCCAACGGCATACCCCCAATTTTCGTTTTCGAGTTTCATCGATGCACACAATGTTTAATTCAGACGTACCACAGAAATGTGAAGCTAAAATTCAAACTCCATGTGCATAAGTGAGAAACATTGGTTGTGCTGAAAGCGAGAGTTCAACATGCGTGCTAGGTGACATGCGTTGTATATTCAGAGTGACATAAAAGTCGATCGCACGGTCGATCTTGCAATGAAGTGCGCACACTAGCATGGAAGTGTTTAATTTCAATTTCTTTGGAATGATAGAAAAAGTTAGATTATGTAAATAAATTATGATATGGGTTGTTTGTGACTGCAGAAAAGTTTAGTGTGTGCTTCAAAGGGATTGCGAAATAGTTTGTGGTCTACATTTAAATATTCCTGTGAAATGCGGAAAAGAACACCGCCATGTTTGGCACCTCTTAAGTGCATTTTGCACTAATCTGGACACTTAAGAAATGCTGATCTGTTACTATGGACACACAAGCAATTTACCTGTGAAGGTTCATGGATGTTCTCAACAGGCCTACATGCTTTCAATGTAAAAAAACAGCACCCTCTATAGGGAGCTCTGAAGTGCCTTTTGCACCAATTTGAACTCTTGAGAACGGTTGATCTGTTATCAGGGGCATGCAAAGAATGTACTTGCAAAGTTTCATCGATGTACGCAATAGGCTATGTGCGTTAAATGTGCCCAAAACAACGTCCTCTTTGGGTTGTTCTGAAGTGCATTTTGCACCAATTTGAGAAAAGTTTCACCCATGTCCGCAATATGTGCATTACATGTATCCAAAACAGCGCCCTCCTCCGGTTGTTCCTCGGCGTCATTTGCAGCAATTTGGACACTAAAGAATTGTTGATCTGTTATCAGGGGCATGCAAAGGAAATACTTGCAAAGTTTTATCTGTGTATTCGATATGATTTAAATACGAAAACCACGCCTATTTGTGGCGTTCTTAGGTGCGTTTTGCACCCTTTTGTGCCGTTTAGAACATCAGATTAAATTTGCAATCAGGACCATGAAATTGACCAGACTGCGCTATTTTCGTGAATGTACTCAAAGATGTAATTTGAACGTATTGTGGGGGTATTCAACCCTCTTTCACCCAGATGCACCATTTTCAAACTGAAGCATGTTCATTCCTATGTTCCCACACCACCTCCTTTCCATTTAAGCAATCACACTTAGTGGCCATCTGTCAGGACCTGTGCAGCAGATAATTTGTCTGATGGGTATTTCTTACCTACGCAGGATACACTTGATAGTGAAAGTTGGTTCCAAGTGGTATTTTCAATATTTTAAGTCAAGTCATCTGTGCTGGAATGAGCCTATCCTATGGGTTATACTTATATACGCTGCCTGGCAGGCCATTTAATTTGCAGCAGTGAATTAGTCTTGCATGGGCCATTCTGTACACTGTGAGATGTCAATAACCATTTGCAATTTGTTCCGTGTGGTACCTCCAATGTTTGATCAAGTCCTACATTTTGTGGCCTTTCTAGGATGTCTGCTGCGCCCTGTGCAGCAGACAATCTGTCTGGCAGGGGCCATTTTATACTCTGCAAGATGTACCTATTTACGTTAAATTGTCTCCAGTGGTATCGTTTGATTGAATGGATTTTTTGGCGTCTTTTTCAGGCCCACAGGGTCACATGCAGCAAGGGGACCTACCAGGCTCGGGGTAATTGTAAAAAGTAATCATAATCAATTAGAATCGATTATATCTTTCAAAGTTATCATAATTGTAATCGATTACTTTTGCAAAAATTGAAAAATAATTGTAATTGCTATGGATTACAATGGCAAAGTGATCGTAATTATGGTTTACTTATGATTACATTCAAGTTAAATTTATAAAAGAAGTGCAGAAGAAGTAGAAGCTATCAAACAATATTTTTCAGTGCTTGTTTCTGCTGCACTGTTTGGTTTCCTGTTTTGTTGGATGCCCAAGGAGATTCAAGGATTCCACTTTGGTAAACTTGCTTCTGCATTTGAAGTTATCTGTACAGTTTGTTCACTCAAGCACACTACGCAATTGGTTGACTCTATATTAATCACACGTTTAGTAAAACAACTGTGAAACTTGATCAGATGCACAGGCGTTCTACCAGCCCTACAATTCCTATATCCCCCTATATTTTTGTGTTCCCCCTGTAAATTCGACTAGGCCCTACTTTTCTTTTTTTTCTGGTATTTCCAGGAATGCTGTGATCAATGTTGTTGGCAAGTTATAATGTGCAGTCAATTGATTAGGACAAGTTTCCCCCTATATATGGAAACTAGCTTAACGTCTAGTAGGCACATGCCAAGATGCTGATAATGTCACCAAGCCATGTAGTGGACATGTTGGATGATGTTGTCCAAAAGTTGACCTCATGGAAATGCCAGTATGCCAAAGGTGAAAGTATGGATCCAATTAGAAGAGGGTGGGGGGGGGGATTTCTAGGCTCAGAACTCCTCACCTGTTACGCAACGTCAACACCATGAATATGGAAAAATTAACACGCTGTTTTCTTGAGATGTGTCAACCGATGGTTTCCCCCAATTCTCAGCACCCCCCCCCCCCCACCCATTTAGAATCCTGATTGTGCCACTTTAATAGAGACACACTGTATTTCCATATCACATTAAAATTTCGTTTTAAATAATCTGCCATGACTTCTCATTGAAGAACCTCGTTCTTGTGCCATGTCCCTAGAAACAGGAGGATAGCTATGTCTCTGGGTGCGTTTCAAATATCTTATTCCCCCACCCTGCAAACAACGCTTGTAATGCCACTGGCTTTGAGTGAAAACTGCAAAAAGACTTTCAATAATGTTAAGAAGACCGTTTTCCAGCAAACAAAATACTTCAAGGACCTTGCTTGTATAGAATGAGAAACTCTAATGCTAGCCCTCTGGAGAGTATTTTTATCCAAAATATTTCTCAATGCCATCACATGCAACACATCAAGTAAAATAAATTTAATCAACAGTAAAACAGATCACTGATCTATATTAAACTTCCGCCAGTGTTGAGCCTGAAAGGTTTGGACATTTGGTGCTCTATTGATATTTATGCTGTTTTTCATTTGTATGTTTGCATGTTATTACATAAAAATGTTTTCAACAGAATTTCAAGAGAGGGATGCATTCACACATGTACTGCATACGAGATTTCATAGCGATTGCCAGGAACACCACCTCCAGAGATTTCAATTATTGAGATGCAATGTGGTGTCACAATTAGAGACTGTTTTTGCCTCATTTCAAATGTCAGTAGCCTATTGTCAACTTTTTTTCGGCGGAACGTTTTTCAAGAGGGAGGTCAGTATTTTGTATGGGGGGGGGGGGGGTTAGGGAGTGCGTCATTTGGTTGGCAGACCCACCTTAAAACTGCACTTGGAAAATAGTGCTTTAACATACATCTGCTGACTCATAACCATGCTGGCTTATTACGAATTAGAAGAAGAGATTACTGTGCTGTATCCCAGAGTAGTTGTATTGTGTTAGATGGGGATTTTAGGGGTTTTCACTGTATTGGTACGACTGCATGCAGCGCCGGATGTTTTACGTTGTTTACAACACAGAGCGAGAGAGAGAGGTGGAGAGAAAGGATGGAGAGAGGTGGAGAAAGGCACATCGCATGTTCCACTTCATTCTGTGCGCGTGTAGTGGTGAATATGTAACAAGCGACGAATTGACATACAACATGCAATATCAACTTTACAATTAATTACTTGTGTGAAGGATTTCCGCACTGGAAGAGTTAGTTTTCTGATAACTATTTTGGACAGGATCTTTTACGATGAACAAGTTTACTTAAAACAGTTACTGACTGAATAAAAAATAGTCTTTAACATCTTTAACATCAAACCAAAGTGACATGAAATTATTTTGAACAACGGGTAATCATTTTATCAAATTGACACCTATCGCTATTCATTTTTTTTTTTGACGTCACGTAATCATGAGACTTGCGTAATGGATTACATTCAAATATAGTTGGATATACATTAAGATTAGTGAACGTGTTTAATACCAAATTCGCGGCCTTTGAAGAGAAACTGGAACAAAAGTTACTTGCATGGTCTATTTCATTTGGTACCGGTGCAATGGTGAATATGTAACAAGTGACGAATTAATATACATTATGCAATATGACTTGATTAATACATTACTTTTCTAAAAGATTTTGGCACTGGAATAGTTAGCGTTCTTGTAACTTTTATTAGCGTATAACTTTTATTACTCTTCTTCTTTAAAACAAGACAAACGATCGAAAAATTTTCGTTCTTGATGAGCCGTCACTCATGTTAATAACTGACCACAGTTTTTGGTCATTTGTTCAAATTTATTGTTGTGACATCCATGGTGATATCATGCCGTTTTTGAAGCGTCCCAATTTTCCTGAAGAAGAGGTACTGCGTTGTATTAAAGAAGGTAAGAGTAATGATGAAATGCATTTTGCGATAAAGCTTACAATGCTTACTATGTCACCCCCTCCCCACTACGCAACTGACTCTCGGAATCTCAAAACTGCAGATGCGGATGCGATCACATGTCACAAAACCTGAAAGAATATCTTCCAGGTGTATCATTTATGTATTAATTGACACAACAAGGGCACAATCCATACACCACTGGCCCACAATTTTTCCAAATTTAGGTTATTTTGTCAGCAACTGGTGACACTGCCGAAGGTTGAATCCGTCTCGGAAAATGTGTGATGTTCTGTTCTATAGCTGAAGGGGGAACGTCGACTTGTTTCATGAAATTCACTAACTTTTCCCAAACCTGTCGCGTTTCTTTCACATGGAATAATATAATAGTAATAGTATAATAATACTAGTATAATAATAATAATAGTATAATAATAATAGTACCCGAGAAGTTACTTAAATACCAAGACTTGAAGTTAGAACTACAGAAACTATGGGATGTGAAGGCAGAGGTGATACCGGTAGTAATCGGGGCACTGGGTGCAGTCGGTACCAGCCTGGAAGGCCATCTCCAAAGGGCACCCGGAGAACATGACATGAGGAAACTCATGAAGCAAGCAATCCTCGGCAGCGCCCACATTCTCAGAAGGGTGCTTGACCTCCGAGGATCCGGGTAATATCCCGATGTCAGCACATGTGAATCCAGCTAATAGAGCTGTGGAAGAGAGGATTATAATAATAATAATAATAAATGGTCAAACTCGGAGGATCTCCATACAGTGTCACATACAAATGAACATTGGTGAGTGGGTATCAATTTGGTTTTTGAAAATTCATGACCAGAAACTAGTGGAGATTAGTAATGGTGAACTCACATCCACACACCTCGGCATACGTGAGGGTAAAAAATTCGAAACGTTTGTCACTTTTCATAAAAATTGAATTTGAAACTGGACTAATTATTCTAATTTTAGCATTGCCTTGTGGATGTACCCTTCAAAATCCTCACAAATGTATGGATCATTGACAAATGACTAATAGTCATTGTTATCAAGTAAAAACTGCATTGCTGATACATATTTAATTTGCAGTGAAACATGCTTTCCTTTGTTAACTCATGTTGTGGAAACTACTTTCTTCTGTATGCCACAGGACAGTAGAGGTGGAAAGTTTCAAATATATCTACTCTTGTAGTTGTGATGTGTAGGTAACAGGACTGGTCATAATTTAGGTACAGTAATAAAGTTGTTCCAAACAATCACACACAGTACCGGAGTGGAGGGGTGGTGACATGGTAGGGCAGCCGCAACTCCTACTTACAGTGGGCACAAATGATAGGGAAAGAAAGACAAATAAAATGGACATAGAACTAGTAAGGAAGGAAAATTACTTTTTTATCGACAATTAAATCAAAGAAATGCAAGAAAAAAATGTTCATTCGTCATAAGAAAATGACACCACGCACCAGTCTGAGTCTCGGTGAATTCTTACTGGGACAAACAGCTAGTGCGGGTCTCGGGCAGCTCTTGGAGTCGGGGGTGGGGCAGGGCGATTCACTTGAACACCGCTGGAAACAACCTATGTGACGCCATTGATCTAGCACACATATACGTACACGCACAGTACACTATACTACACGACAATGCTGTTTACACATAGCCTACTGTAATAGTTGTTTCGAGGTCTGAAGTAGCTCATTTGGCCTTCCTGTTTATGATTTATATTGTCACGATATATCCCAGATGGATAAGATTTAATGAGGATATGGCATACATCAATTATTGTATGAAGTGTGTTGACAAGTTCCGTACTGTTGCGTTGATACGTTTTTGTATTCTTTGCTTTTCTAAATAGAAACTTCCCAAGAGTAAGTCTCTTCCTGTTACATATCGTACGTATGTAAAGTAGGCACATATCGTAGTAAACATATTGATAATGTTACGATAGCAAATTATAATTACAGCAACGAACCTTACGAGATGGAGATTTACGTTCTTGTTGCACTAATTTTGCTTTCAGTTGATTTCTATCATGCCGTCCCCTCGCAGCTATAATATTTGTTACAACGACAAATGCTGATCAATTTTGATTCCTTGCCGACGGCTGGCAGGGAATCTATGCGATAACGATGGCGTGTGTGTGTGTGTATTTGTGTGTGATTCCGTATACACGATATCTCAAAGACGTGAAAGTTGGTTGAACTTCAAAGTTGTTGGGTAGGTAGTCCATAGACAGTAGATGATCCATATTGTTTTCAGGTAGGTCAAAGGTCATTTGAGATTACCAGAGGGGTCTAAAATCCTTTTAAGGAGGATACGGCAAACTGGAAGTGAACTTCAAACTTAAACCATTGGTAGCACTTTATAGGTACGGATGGTCTTTGTCAATGTTTGATAAGTTCAAAGATCACATGACATCACTAGAGGACATAGTTTGAACTGTTAGGACTTCCACTTTGGGGCGAACTTGCAAGGGGTGATACAGTCGGGGCGAACTGGTTGGTGGCGAACTTGCAAGTGGTCAAAACGACTTGTAATAGTCAAATCTACCGCAGTGACTGAGCTTAAACACAATGGTTTGATGCAGTTTTAATGAGTTGTAGTTGTTTGACACTAGGCTTGGGCTCGTTCGAAGTGGGGGGGGGGGGGAGGTCGATAGTGGTTATATTTACAACGGGGTTCAAAAATATTAAAGTTATGTATATTTTGTACAAGAATGTGATCATACTTTTCGATATTTTTAAACGATCAGTATTTACATACGAAGTGACAGGGCAGATTGACAGTTGTTGGCATAATGCTTGGTTTTTTTATGGATTTACGAAATATTTTGAATATTGTCTTTCCTACCAGTGTCTTCGTTTGCTAGTTCTTGCCAGTATACTACAGTACTGCAAACGTCGTGGACATAAAGAACGGTATTGAAGTAATAGTTCAAACGAAAATTGTTTCAAAACGTTTCCATATAGCTTCTTATTTCCGTATCTTTCAGTTTGCAGTGACACAATATCAAAGGTACAGACAGCGAATTCTTACCGTCGTCTTGACAGCGTGCGGTACAAAGCAGCACTGAGTATCTTAGGTACCGGTGAGCATATATCAAAAACAGTGCTGAAACTCAGTCGACGCTTTTATGATAAGTATAGAAACGATTTCAGAATTGGAAAGTGGAGTAACATTCAGGGGGCCCAAGACGTCCAATTCACGGACTCACGACCCATGAGGGAGGAGGTGTTCGATTGGTTATTGGATGGTTCCAACGAATTCGTGAACAAGGCGGATGACCGGATTTCACAGTCAATGCAAGTAGAACATAAAATTAACGAGAATATCCAGTTGTCTGGCAGATTTTGCATTTGCAATGAAATCAACGATGGTAGCCCCTATGTTCGGTGTGATATTTGCCAGAAGTGGTATCATTTTAAATGTGTAGGTTTGCCTTTGTCTCCCCAGACAACAGGCATCGTAAATAAAAATCCATTTAGATGTAAGAAGTGTATGCCCACTGTATTCCGTGGGATTAATAATATCGGTGATTCTTGCTGGTTTTCGTCGACGGTTCAAGCAGTAATCTGGACACCCCTTGGTCAGATTCTCAGAAACAGACTAACATCAAAAGCTGGAGGTGCTGTTGGGAACACGTTAGGACGTTTTCTGACGAATCTGGACGAAGACAACTGCCGCTCTATTGGCAACAGCACGGTGAGAACAGCTTTCAAGATCATTGCGGAGGATGTAGGTGGTTCATTTAGTAATTGTCGCAATCAGCAGGATGCCCATGAATTTTGTTCTACTTGCATTAGTGACAATCTACATGAAGAATATGTTCAAAATTCGATCCCCCCAGTTACCATAACTTTTATGACCGAGATATCAACCTGTCTGAATTGCGGATATGAGGACAGACGTGAACAGTCACAATCAATGTAAACCATCACTCCCAGAAGTCCAGAGGTTGTACAGAATATTGCTGCAATATTCGGAGATGAAATTCGCGATGGAGTTCATTGCTCACGAAGTCACGAAGAACAACTCAAAGGATGCACTCACGAGATATCCAAGTTACCTCCTTGCCTAGTAATACACACAAACCGCACGAAACCGGACGGCAGTAAAAACAATGCTGCAATACATGATATACATAGTATGAAGATTTCAGCCACTGATATTCATTTCGCACACAAAACGTACCCTCTTAGTTTCTACGACCTTACATCTGCCGTGTTTCACCAAGGAACGGATGGAGGCGGCCATTATTACACATACATATTTAGAGACAACGAAACTATTCACATAAATGACGATAAAGTGGTAGGTTGTTAGTATTGATCACGCAGTCACTGATATTGCGACCAATGGCATCATGCTATTTTATGAACTATCACCTGAATATGGGCTAAAACAGAGTCATGTAGCGGAATCAAGTGTTGATGGCGACACCTCAGACGTATGCCAATAATGAAGATGGTGAAATAAAAAATGCAAATGAAACAGATCAACATCGGTCCATTGAGGATCAATCTATTAACTTCGGTGACGACGGAGTTGCATTTGATGACATCAGTAGCATAGCACCACTCATTGAAGATGACAAAGGCAGCAACACGTCACAAATGCACAAATCAGCTGTATACGATGAAACTGACTACTCCGGTAGAAAGACCACAGACGCAAGTTCAGAAACTTCTGTTACCAACGCAACACTGGCTGATCTCAGTTTCTCTACAATATTTAATAAGTACTTTGAGGCTGTAATTCCAACATCTGCATCATTTCAGGTAGACGAAGGCGTTTGGGAAAAAAGAATGAGAAATGAACAAAAAGGTACGGCATCACCTCTACAATGGGTAAATGTGTTTTACGAAGGCCTTCGCAAATCAAATCCTTTCTGTACCTTAATGTTTAAAAGACAAAGAATTTCCAAAATTTGTAGCAGAAAAACCCCTGGTTTCATATTTTCTGCCAGTGCATACTGCTGTAGACGTCCGACATGCACCGTATCTGCTACACTGTCAATGGATGAAACCTTGACATGTGAAGTACCATGGCAGGATCAAACACAAAACCGATGAAATGACGCATCGCCCTGTCCGAGCAGAGGAACGAGAAAAGTTGCGCAATGAGTTATGGAGCAACCACTGTCCATCCCGAAAGAATGTTGAACGTCTAAAAGAAATGGATTAGAGCATTTTCGCCAGTGGAAACTTGACTGGAATAGGCTCAGACAGTACCATCTTTAAGCATATAAGCTATGAAGGCCGACGCCAACTACAGTCTGACCGAGACATTACCAGTCTCGTCATGAAGGAAAAGTTGCGGTTAAAGAATTACATCAGACAAATATCTGTCGTTCCCAGCTATGTAATTGCATTCACAGAGGCTGGAATCCGGCTATTTCATGAGATGGCATCAACAGTACCATTGCACTGGGACGCAACGGGATGAGTAGCTTGGAAGGAAGGCACTAAACAATATCTTTATTATACTAAAGTAATGCCGAACCAAAGACGACAGGAAGATCATCTGAAGAGTACACCATGCCCATTTACTGAGCTTGTTACAACAAACCAGTCAGAGTCAACGATATCGAACTGGCTTCAGATATTTCGACATAAAGAGAAGAGTATGTTTGGCTTCGATACAATCGTCACTCCTTGTCTAATCTCAAGTGATCGCAGCCTCCCATTACTCATATCATCCCTTAAAGTGTTTCTCCCTTCGCAGGAGAAACTATCCAACAATACCTACAAAGATGTTGGAAAATTGTTAATGGTGAGGCATCTGCAAGAGACCTAAATGGGATGATAATACACACTGGCTACAGTCATTTCATGACAGACGGGGAGGAGTACTGTGAGTCGGAAATGTTGTAAAGAAGATCTCTTATGGTTTGCACTCCATATATTCCGTTTACTTGCTTTAGTGCGCCTTCTAGAAGATTACAAACGTTTACTATTTTCCATGTGTATAGTTCTTCGGAGTACCAGTAGCACAGTACAGTAATTGCCTGGAAAGGTGGGCTTCCACCGGACCCCTGGGGTACACCGCACACCTGGGCATTTAACGAATTTTGAGTTTAGGATTAAGTCTTATTTTCCTACAAACCGTTACTGATTTTATAATCAGCCTACTTTTATTCTTGACAATTGCGAAGAGTTACTTTGTATAACATTATACTTCATAATAAAGAAATTCTAACAGAGACGGAATTCACTCAAAAGTGGGAACCGAACTGGTGCGGGAAACGTTCTGGCTCATGAAGAACAAGTAGACTGTGGCACGTGTTCCCTCACCATCGATACACCAACAAAATTAGAAATTCGAAAATGTAGAAGTGCGGTCAAAATTCTCTTGGTGGTCGTATATTTGAGTGAATTGTTGATATGCACTTATGCTTACTTGGTTTTTGTTACATGTCTCCTAAGGTATGTACGTTAACTCTGCATGACTTATTCGTCGTTAATTGAAAACCGTTTTCTAGATGGAGTTACGCATGCACAGAATACACAACTATGCAGTGATGAAATTTAGGGAAACACATTCCCAACACTACCTACATACACAAAGGTCAGTTTCTACCTAATAACGTTGAAGATATGACCTCAACATTTTTTAAATAAGGCCTCAAATTGACAAATTATGGGCTCATGATTTTCAGGGTACTCTGCGCTCTAAGTGTCTCTCCTCTTCTTTCATACTTACAGTAGGTTTCAATAGACATACCAAATAAGGGCAAGGAGGCACCCCTCCCCGTTTCCAAATTTTAGGGGAAGAACGTTTTACTCGCCACTCCAGAACTTTAGAAGTGTACGACGCAGATTAGCGAGACGGGAAAGTTGCGACGTTGCCTTTTCAAGCACAACGCGAAGAAAAAAACAAATGCTTTTACAGCCACGTTGTGAAACTACAATTATCCTCATACTTGTAGTACGCACACCTCATTTCTTTGTAGATGGGGACTATGTCGTTCAACCTAAATCATGACTCTTTTAGAATTGCTATCATGATTCTCGGAAGCCTTAATATCCAAATCGGGTAGAATTATTATTCATAGGCCACCATCCATCTCAATACCGCCAAATTCCTGCCGTCACCGAGGGTGGGGGTGTGGATGGGATGGGTGTGCGTTCCGCCCAATCATTGTTCTACCCCAAATTAAATTTACCTGACGGATTTAAGCTATATTTATTTGTATGGGCGGAATGAGGAGTCAACTGGAAAAAAAGAAAAACATGGGCTTAGAAATGCCATTTCAGGTTCAATTTGGAAGGCACTTTTTGCTGAAGCTTTTTGGGTGCGCTCCGCGGCAAATGATAGTGAGGCTGCCATTAGACAGTAGATGCATGACACTAATATGTTTTTTGCTCACGATGACCTTAAACGAGCGGCCGCCGAACGCGATCAAATGCTAAGTGGAAACATTGTAGATAAAAGCAATCCAATTTTTATAAACTATTTTTGTATATTTATGTTTTCCTTTTTAATTGAGAAATTGCAGATATGAGATCCCCTTTTCCAGCCGTCTGGGTATATGTAGCTTAGGACGGCCGGTAAATGCAATTATCGTCCATCAGTGGGAGGTTAATACCCCAACAATTTTCTTGTGCGCCCTGTGCCAACAGATGGGGTGCTCCGCTTAGATAGTCCTGCCGAACGTGCCCTCAGGAAAACTCTCCAGTTGAAACCATGACATGTCCTTTCATATACATATGACAATGTGCTCCCCAAATTACTATACCCTGTCGGCTCCCCAGGTAATAATTAATTTGATGGTTAGTCTCAAAATAAATGAACGGTGAAATGTCTGAAAAGTATTGCACGTTTAATACCATTCAAAGATACATAAATGCTACCTTCCAAAGCTCAATGACAATTCTGGAAACAACTCAGAGCTTCCAGGTTTTCGCTTCTGTTTACACAGACTGCAGGGGGAAACCTAAGGAGGCCTCTGTCCAATGTGCCTAATGCAATCAAGTGCACCCCCTGTGATATGATTATCACTTTAGGTATTTTATTTTATTTCTAGTTGTTAAGGAGTATCTTGGTAAGCAATGTTATTTTGGGTTATTGTCGATATCATAAAATGTATATGGTTACGGTTTAACGTTCTACGTACTTCCCCCCCCCCCCCCTATCTTTTAGGGCTTATTCCCTATCCCGTTATCCACATGCTTGCAACTGGATACACTTGGATGTGAATGCAACATCGTGTTAATTTGCTTTAAATGACTGACGATGTTTTCTTGGACCTAATTTATAATACAATGAAAATTTACCCGTTATTTCTTTAATTCAAAACAGTTGTGTGTTTGGAGTAATTTTCATCACTTTCTATTTTCCGTTAATTACTAGTTTGTCGTCACATTAAACCAGAGAGTCAAATGACTTTGTGAGTCTTTGCCAGTATCTCGTTTTTCCATACACAAAAAGCACTTTAAACAAAAGGAACCAACTGAGAAGGGAAGATATTTACTCAGCCTTGATGAAAATTGTGGTCATGAAGGATGGCGTACCATATATCGTTTCATCAAGGTAGTTCACAAGTTGATAGAAAGTTCCTGACACCAAATTGTGGTTTAAATATCTGACATTGTGCAAGACAACAAAGGCAACCAGATTCCCAAGGGAGTGTTTATCGTGACTAAAATAAAGTACTTGTAAATCTTGGCAGAAAACTTCTGGCAACTGAAAAATTCACTGATATATTTGTAAAAGGTGATAAATCAAAAGAGCTTGTTAAGTGATTGTTTGGAAAGGGTGCTATTTAGCAGCAATATATGCTATTAAACATCTCCTTTTTTGGCAAGTTTTCAATATGAAAAAAATATGCATTATTTTCTTAAGATGAGTGATATTTACCTATTTATATGTTCACACATACATTCAGGACATAAAGAACTTTCACAGTATCACACGTTGGGCTTATGAATCCAGGACAGATCTTTAGAATTATAGAACTAATTCATTTCATATCACATTACAGTGATGAAAAGTCTCCCATTGGGCAACACGGATAGATGTCATGTAATCATCAAGTGATAGCAGTGTTGGAAGTTCCAGCTATATTCAGTTGCTGAGATATCTTACTTAATTAACCTCTGGTGACCTCAAATGACCTTTAACCTCCATGAAACCGAATAGGTATCATCTACTCTTAGTGGACTACCAACACACCAACTCTGAAGTTCAAGCACCTTTCCCTCCTTGAGATTCTGCGTTAAGAAGATTTTCAAACTATGTCCTCTATTAACCTCACATGACCTTTAACCTCCATAAAAAATTAAAGACATCATCTATTTATTGGCATCTACCAATGATAAGAGTTTACAGTTCCAGCAATATTCAGTTGTTGATATATATTCCTGAAAAGGTTTTCATACTTTGAGCGCTGGTCACCGGGCTCAAATGACCTTTGACCTCCACGAAAAACAATAGGGATCATCTACTCACAGTGAACAACCAACACACTAACTTTAAAGTTCAAGCACCTTTCCCTTCTTGAAATACCGTGACGGTGTAGAAAATTTTCAAACCATGTCCTGTATTGACCACACTTGACCTTTGACTCCATAAAAAATTGCTTCACATCGTCTATTCATCAAGTGCTACTAATGATAAGAGTTTGAAGTTCCAGCACCATTTGGTTGCTGAGATATCTCCCTTAATACTTTTTCACACTTTAAGCTCTGGCAACCTCAAATGACCTTTGACCTCCGTGAAGAACAATATGAATCATCTACCCAAACGGACTACCGACACACCAACTTTGAAATTCAAGCACCATTCGCTTCTTGCGATATCGTGTTTACAAGCTAGGGCGTCATGTATACACACACACACATACCTTAGACACATACATACACATACCCCATCACTATCGCATAGATTCATATGCGATGGTTCTTGATTCCTTCGGCAAGAAATAAAAAAACACTCAACCTGAACCAATTTTCAGGCGAGGTTGGAAGAATTGTCACAATTAACCACAAACACCTCACGCGACGAACAAGATCGAATCTCTCCTGGGTAAACCACATTAACAATATTTGCTCAAAAGTTTCCAAGACTATCGGTGTTCTTTACAGAATCAACAGTTTGTACCATCACATATTATGAAAGTGCTATATGATTCTCTAATCTATTCACAAATCTCATATTGTAATATTGTTTGGGGAAATACATACCCGACTTATCTTAATCGTATTTATCTCCTTCAGAAAAAAGCAGTAAGGCTTATAGCAAACTCAAACTACTGTGCAACTACTAACAGGCTTTTCTTTAATCTGAAAACGTTAAATATTTTTGATGTTTATAGGTATCAGGTTTCGATTTTCATGTACAAGTACCGTACGTTAATTATAGCTTGCCCATAGTTTTTGACAATTGCTTTAATTTTACTCGGGATTACCACCACTACCACACTAGGAAGTCTGATAATTTTCATGTAAGAAGGTTTTGTACCCGAGCTTTCAATCGTTCTCTTTATGTCATGGGCCCAAAGTTCTGGAACAATCTCGATGATGTCATTAAGAATTATAAATCCCCAGGTATATTTTGTAAAAACTTGAACATATTTTGCAGAGGTACATTGGTTAAACTACTACTACTTTCACCTTCTTTATGTTATGTTTTATGTATTGTTTTTTTTTTTATGTCTATCTGTACTTTCATGTTTGGTTTATATGTTTAAGGGGGGGCTGCTCGTAAAAGCATTCTGCTTCCTCAGCCCTCCTCCACTCCCTTGTCTTGTTAATTGTCAACGTTGTATATTGTATTGTGGAAATAAATTGAATCTTGAATCTCTAAGATTGCACACCGTTTATAGGCCTCCGTACTTGTCCCGAAATGAACGCACGCTTACGATAACAAATTTTGTGACCGCTAACTTCAGCATGCTATTTTACAACAGTTATTTTCCAAATGTGCGGCTGAAAGCGCGGCTTACTTGACTCTAACACTCAAGAAACAAACCCATTATGCACGGTCTATTGGTATTGATTTCACGAATTCAACATGATGCAAATCTGTCAACTCAATAGAATCAAAATGATGGAAGTTCTGTACCAGTGAATGTCTCGACTACAAGAAATAACTTAAAGGCACATGGCCCAAAATTAATTGTCTTCACCCTTTTTTTTTTGCCAAACATCCAGCAACACGAGGTCAGTTTCGTATTTTTACTCTGCGGAGATGCTGTTTAAACGCGTGAATCGTTACTGCGATGGGATGGTGTAATAGGTATGTTACTCCTCCTTTATTGAACGCGATTATTTTCAAAACTTACAGTAGTTCAACTGCAACTTCCAAGACCCTGCCTTGATCAAAAGAGGTATCGCACTTTTGATTATGATGGTGGGAATTCATCCGCGCTTTCTCGTTGTCGTGTGGTGGGTTCTTTCTGCTCAGACGTTATTGCAACCTACACTATTTCGTAAACTATTCGCAGGTTAGGCCTACATTATTAACATGACTGACAAATAGGCCTACTGCTTAGAGTTAGGCTAATCAGCTAGGATTTATATTAATTATTAATACAAATAGGCCTAGGCCCTAACAAATAGTACTACCAGTAATAGCACTAGTAGTGACTAGTACAGTAGCATGGATGTATAAAACTTCGCGCATCTAATGTAAGAACCTTGGAATTTCTAGCTGTTGTAAATTCAAAATCCCTGAAAATCATACTGTATATCTTGTTTTCGCAAGCCTAAAATTCAATTTTACTAGCAATTTGATCCAATATGCCATGGATTGTACCTCAAAATCTTATTTTAAGCAACATTTACTTGAGTTAATGATACGATGTAAACCTGCCAAACTTCACTCATCTTACTAACGTTAGCATGACAATCATTACATGAAGAATGTCCTTTGAAACAAATCCTGTGCCTAAACCTACAGCAAAAACTTGTGAACAAGCTAGCAACAAAAATGGTCAGGAAAACTTCCACTGAAGAGTCAAAATCATGATTTGAAAATTTGCAACATTCAGCAGAAACTGTGAATAGGATGCTCTAGGACTAGCCTACATCAACTACTGTATGTAAATGCACTACTGTATGTAAATGCACTACTGTAAAGTTGACTAACAAGGCAAGGGCGATTAAATAAACTGTGTCTCACTTTCTTTTCAGTCATTTCAAGGCATTGTAGTCAAAAATTTGCCCAGCTTTTTAGGTTATCGAATTTAAGGGCTTATTTTCTAGGGGTGTGCAAAGTTTGGCAGTGCGCGAAGTTTGGTGTATGTACTACTGTATACTAGCGTCCCTAAGGCCTAAATAGTTGATTCAATTTCACAAAGATTCAGAAGACAAATTAGTCCCATGGGGGCTATTGAAGGCTTCTCTCTCATTTACCCCTTCAGTCTCAAAAGTCAAAACATCTAAAAATCAACACTCTTGCTGTCTTGCAGTTGTAAAATTATTTCATTGGCTTGATACAGTTGCACTACAAACTCTTACACAGGATTCTTATGAACTAAAATCAAATTTATTCTTCATGGTGTCTATTTTGAACTCAAAATAATGAAAAAGCAAACACAAGAATAACCCCATCCAGAATACATTCCCAGTTACCCACTGAATTACATGAAACGTAGAAAGTATCAACTGTCCCAATATGGATAGCCAAATCACTGGACACGGAAGGCACAATGCCCATGTAATTTTTTGACACTGTCAAACTCAAACGGAACAAATCTACTACTAATTCAGTTACTGAACTTGCTCTCACTGCATTTGGAAAATCAAGCTCACATATGTGTTTTTTTTAGCTACATAGCCATTGCTTTTCATCAACCGAGTGACAGACACCTGATTTTGATTGTGGATTGCATACACAAGTATACAACATGTGCCTAGGTCAAAATTAAAAGAGTCCCAGACAGGGTCCTTCGGTCTTCTGCCTTTATTCATGCTGATAAAAAGTGATGAAAATCCTCAGTCTATATTTCCTAAAAATACAATAAAGTCCTAAATAACTTGGCTCAAAATGAAAAGGTCCAATTTAAAGATAACCATACATGTAAATTGTGTGCGTGTGTGTGCACTAGTTAGAGGCTGACTGCCAAGTGTTTCCCGTAGATTAAGTCCTGTTGGCCCATGCACACTGCACCGAGGGTCCAAGTTAATACAATGAAACCCTTGCCCATGTACTGTCCACTAATGAGATACATGTCCTACTAAAACTGGGAAAATCCTTTAATCTCATCTGTACCCAACAATGTGTTACCAACAGATATCAGAGCATATAATTGTTATGGTACAGATACAGTAAGGTTAGGTCTAATAAACTTTGTAACATACTGTAGTGTTGAATTTTCGTGCTGAGAATGAAAAAGTGCTATAAACAGGATGTTTGCAGCACAAATTTTAGGAGGCACAAGGTAGGCCTATTTGCTAAATAATAATGTGGCTTCCATGACACATGTAACAATTACTCACAATCTCTAACAGCACAAATTAACAGCACAGACTTATGTATTTGACCCAGCAATGTCAGGTGTAGAATTTCTTTTTATCTTTTCCAATAATTAATAGAATAGTTAATTCATAATTATTTTGGGCAAAAGAATAACATTTCCAATCAAAGAAATTTAATTCAATCTTTTAAAGCCTCCTGATCATTCAAGGTCATATGATTTGATGTGTGCTCATGGGCTGT
Source organism: Stichopus chloronotus (assembly GCA_021234535.1). Lineage (NCBI taxonomy): Eukaryota > Metazoa > Echinodermata > Holothuroidea > Aspidochirotida > Stichopodidae > Stichopus > Stichopus chloronotus. The sequence goes on along the minus strand of CM037836.1, from coordinate 19,670,841 downwards.
GACCTAAACTATTTTGTCTAACAGAAGGTTTATGGGTTTTTACCAGTTTTGACCACTTTTATAACAACCCTGCAGTGAGTTTTGAGCATCAGGATTTCACTTGTATCAGGCTGATATTTTGCTCAATTCTTTGCCTCAGCACCACACCAGATTGGAAAGCTTGCCCTGCCCAAAAATATGAGTCTAGAAGTGTCTAGCCGCGCAATTTGACAACTGACAATGGCAGCCACGCAACGCAAGTTTGATAACATGTTCACAATTTAACCGCGCAATGTAGCGTAAAAGGCATTAGCGTAGTGTACGTAAATCCAGTAGTACTGTAGTTGGCTTCCCCAGCCCGCAGAGCTGACTCTGTTTGCTCCGGCCGCACATACATGATGCAGTCTCCAACCAAAGGCTGTTGCGTATCAAGCAGTTGCCCTCCTTCGGTGCAAGGCTATCCATTTCTTTACTAGTGCATGCTGCAAACACTTTAAGTACAAACTTAGGCTGGGTCTAGGATTCATGTACGCTATCGTACTTTCTCGCGCATTTCATCGAAGTGACGTGCAGCAGTGAGGCGACCTATGACTTGGATTGTCACCAGACCATTTTGAGAGCTGGGTAATTTGTGATCGCCGTCCCGGGGAAGGGGTCTAAGAGGACCTCTCCTTTGAAAAATTTTTGTGGATTGGAGAGTGCTTAGATGTAAAATGGTGCACTCTAGATTATAAATTGTGCATTCGGTACTTTGGTTTCGACAAGTGCCGAAATGTTTAAGCTTACTTTGCCCTTTTGTGGTAAAAAAAGGAATAATCACTCAGAATTCTAAAGATATTTAATAATTTTATTCAGTTAAGGTACGAAATTTGTGCTGGGCGGTGATGCTGAAATTGACGACAAGTGTCGGGCGGAGATTTTGAGAGCTGGGTAGCACCGCCCGGCACCGCTTGGCATGGTGACAACCCTGCCTATGAGGTACATAGGCTGACTGCATAGTACACATGTACATACTGGCATATATTGGATGCATCATCAGAATTTGTTGGCTTAAAAACTTGCAAAATTGGAGGGTGGAAAGGTTAGCACAATGCCTGGGAAAGGGGATTTCTGGCGATCTAGGAGGGTAGTTTTGGCCAATATTTAATCTCTGCGCCAACAAATGGTGGCGCTCCGCTTAGATAGTACTGGCCACGCAATTCTCTTGACCTTTATTAAAATCCCATGTGCATGTATTGCAAACTTTCCAATCTGGGTGCCACACACTGATAATTGAACTAAACTGAATTATTGTGCACTCTCACCATGAAATCAGTTAGCCTTATCAGTTGGAAAAGCACAGGGAGGAGTTCTGCATGACTGACAAACTTTGCAATCTCATGTTATGTTCTGTAGCTACTGAAGCCTATAAACTGGTATCTTATGTATGACTGATTTCAACTATATATACCATCATAATATTTACAAAGAATTGTGAGGGCAGCATACATTATATCAAAACAGTAATTTAAAAAATATTGTTATTGTTTTTGTAATTGTCAAGGGGGGGGGGGGGGTGGAGGTTCAAAGAAGCTAAAATCTTTCTGTATGGATGGTCCCCTTTCAAGACAATAAAGATAAAGCAAAACAGATAAGCAAGTAAATCAAGAAAGACTATGGAGATGAAAAAGCGAACCAAAACAGTAATTATATGTATAAATTGTGCATATGCCAGCCTATATGCACTACAGTATATTTAGGCACTGTGTGATCTTAGCAAGTAGTAAATCTTACAGTTTCTAACTCTGCATGGGGCCCACACCCCAGTATTAGCTTCATTTTGGTTCATTTGCTATTCATCGTCTTGTGTAATTAGCCGAAAAACTTTTACACAAAACACTGCCCTCAAAAGAGGATTGTTAATGGTACAGTATTCGTTTAATCCAGAGGTACTGTACATTCATTTTGAGACAAAGAGACATGTTTATTCCTTCTTTACACACAATATGACATACAGTACAGTACTTTGCCCACGATGCTGAATTGTTTGGAGAACTGTCATATGGTGCAAGCAAACTTATATAAAACTCATCAGCTATAGCGTGAAGTAGTTAAGTGCAGTTTAAACATATATCCTGCATTTCATTCCTTTTGCAGGTAATATGTCATGTAGTTCAGATACCCGAAATACTACTCTGCAGTATGTCAACTCCAGCAGACAGCTTGAATTCAAATACTTCAGCAAGTGAGAATAACAGCCTTATTGGAAGAACTGGGTCGCCTATGGCAACAGAATTCTTACAAGAATACAGAGGGAGAAGCACGTCACCATCTTTCAAACATTCTATAGTTTTCAATACGGACAGTGATGTGGGTAAGGCACTATCATGTTATCGTATGGAATACTTTTTCTTAAGCACTGTGATTGAAGGAAACATGGAGCAAATTTAGGATATCATTGTAGCATTGTGTTAAAAGTTACATACAGTTTATGTTATCATTAAGTACTGTGGTCTCAACTTTGATACTGTTAGTTTCTTCGTGGTTCAAATGTGACTTTTATCATCTGATCGTAAGAATCCTGGTTAAACAGAGAAGACCAACCATTGTAGTCTTGCTGTTACTACAAGTGCTGTATGTATCACAGTTATCATGAACTGTTTTCACCCCCTGTAAGAATCATATCTTTCATGTTTCTAAAATTTTTATTAACATGTCATTTTGTGTACATTGTGGACTTTGTGGATGTGTGTGTGCAGGGGGATGTTTTTTTATCCAATGGTAAAGAATGATTGCATATTTCTTTGTGGTACTGTAGCTTTGGATTCAGTTTGAATGCCCTCATAACCAAAGACATGGGTATACTGTACCTACACTTACAGTACTTTGTAAGATGACACTGAAGTTTAATGGGTGATTCATACATTAATATGTTTTTTGTTAGGTCTTGACCAACTCACCGAGCTAAGGCAACGGATTAATGGCCTAGAAGAACAGAGGCTGTTGTTGACGACCACCCATAATGAACAGGTTATTGCAATGCTTGATGAAAATAAGTGTTACTGTTTTAACTGAAGAGGGCAAATTTCTGTCCCCTAAAGCAAGCCAGTGGTTGCAGTATTACCAGTTAGGTCTTTGATCTGTTTACCGTGCTCGTGCAGTCAATATGGACTGTAGAAGTACTGTACATGACTGATATGTACACATCTCTAGTCAATTATCATAGGATTCAAAAGGTGGGGTCCTTAATTCCAACTATGCATTGATGTGAATAAACTTTACATACTTTTAAATCATTTATTGTCTGTTTCATTTCTGTTAGTGTAGTCCTGTAGTCATACAGTACCTTCTCATGGGTAGCACTTCCCCAAATGTTTGTTTCAATCAGTTTTAACCAATGAATTTTTTTGACCAAAGTAAAGCACAGTGTCTGTCTCTATGTGCAAAATCATGAAAATGTTTTGTCATTGTTATCAATCACTGAAAGAGCACTTTGATTCATTGAGATGGTGTTACTTTTTATCTTTTCCATACTTTGCGATTGAGGCCGAAATTCAGGAAAGGCATACATGATTTAAGAAGTCCATTTCTGTGACTTGTAGACCATACTTTTGAGAGAAAATGCATTTGGGTGTTTAAACCTTTGCACTTGTCATTTGGTGCACATTTAAACACATTACACTGAGCTTTGAAAGAGGATCCCATGTTCTGCAACCTTGAGAGAACTGATTTTGGTACTGTTAGTGATTTAGATGTTTTCTATATTTCCTCACAAAAATGAAGATAACCAACCTCGAAGGAGATGTTGCACTATGGAGAGAGCAAGCCGAGAGGGGGGAGGCCACCCGTCAGAAACTGGAATATGAACTAGCTGTCATCAAGAAGGCGTTGAGCAAAGAAAAACAATCAGCCAGAAGAAATGAACAAGAAGCAAGGGACATTCTCCGTCAACATGAAGGTGCAGCTCAGGACTTACATAAATGTTTGGGGGTAGCATGTATGACTGAATATATCTACATTATTTTACCTTGTGGAAGGTTATTTCCTCTGAGATAATTTAGTTGTTGAGATATTTGGTTCTACAAAAGGTGAGGGGTTGTGCAGCTTTTTTGATCACCAGACGGACCAAACCATGTCACCGTAACCCTCCCAGTGGTTGCAATGAAAAAACAAATAATGGCTTCAGCTTCCACCCTCTTCAAGTACTTCCTTTGTATTAATCCAAGCTGTCCATCTTGCCTGTGGGTTGTGGGTTTAGTTGTTGGTGAGACTTGCCCCAGGCTGTGTGGCTAGACCGCTATTCAGTTTTGACAAACGTGTTGCTGGTAGGCCTACTTCATATTTTATAATGCTTCCTTTGATTGAATTTGTTGATTAATGTTACAAAGTCACTACTGGTATAGGAAATCTGTCAGTGAGAGACCTGAGGTTGTTCATGTTTTCATACAGCAGTGCTTTCAATGCTGTGGTCTCTATATTGTTGTATCTGTTTTTAAACAGGTGCACAATATTTTTGCAAAGCAGGTACGTGTTTATTGAACATGAAATGTCATGCTTAAAATTGATTCAGTATTTAAGCCACTGTATGACATTATGCAAACTTGAAATTGTCACTCAGAGAGAAAATCATGCAGAATGACAAGAGCAACAGCAGACAGAGAAAGAAAGCCTGAAGATGAGCAGTGTTGTATATTAAATAAAAGTTTCGTAATTATTTGTACAGAGACAAACAGGGAACTCTCTGGAAAGTCAGAGGAACTGTCGAGAACTCTGCAGTTGAGAGAGAAGGAAATGAGACAGATGGTAGAAGCATTTAAGAAAGAAATAAACGATAAGGTCAGTAATGTAGTTTACTGTATTGAGATATAAATTAAAACATGCAAGATTCATGTAGTGGTAACCTTTATATCACCTTTTTTTCCATACATTTGGAGTTTGCAAATGCTTTGAATATTGGTGTCTATGTATTGTTGCCACGCATGCTGTATGTATGTGAAAAAAATAATTTATGTGGCTTGTCTTGTGCATTACTTATTAATAAACTGTCACATTATTCGCAAACTTACAGTAACTTATGTGGTGACAGTCTCAGTGCTACTTGTAATTTAAGTCTGATGAATGTAGTTTTTAAAGAGGCTCATTGAGTTGTTTTGTGAAATTCACTTATTTTTTCTAAACTGGTCAAAGTTCGTTCACATACCAATGACAAATGGTCACACTACAGTAAGAGGATCCCAATGTTTCATATACAATGGAGCATTACTGAGTGAGAAATTAACGAGTTAATTTGGTTTTTGAAAATTCGTAACCAGACGCTTTTCATATTCACATGCTTACAACTAGTAATAGTAACAGTAAAAAATTCAAAAATTTTGACAGATTTCGTAACAATTGGATGTGAAACGTGCTTAATTATGCTAATTGTAAGTATTGTCATGTGTTTACACCCTTCAAAGTCACCACAGTCTTTACTGATATCAACTCAATGAACCCCTTTAAAATGTTTCTCTTGTGTATTCTCTATCAGGAAATTTTTCCAAATGAGTGTCACTTGTGTGGGAAAATGCTTTGTATGATTGCTATTGATTATTCGTCATTCGTGATAGGAGTTCAGGGATTGTCAGACTATTCTACTAACAAGAATGTTTCTAGGCATCCATGTATATTGTATGTCCCTTGAAATCTACTTTAGTGTACTCAACCTGCCTCACATGCTGCGATTTATGTGTGATATTACACGATGCCTACCATCTGACAATATAATCAGAGAAAATTGCACTGTGTGAGGACTTGTACGACACAATACAACTTGATTTTTAGCAATCGTGCATTATATTGTAATGATTTTTTAACATTCGCCAGATCTGCGATGAAATTGCAGGCAAGGGCATTGCATCGTGAAAGTGCTTGTGGTATCACACAACCGCGGAAGCATTCTTTTGTTCAACGTGTTGTTTTTTAAAATACCACATATTGCTTTTACAATTCCACTTCAGGTTGTTTGTTGTCCTGCAGCATAGACTACTAGTAGAGCCATTGTGTAAGATACATGGCCGAACATTGCGTGTGAGACTGACTTCTGTATGGTCCACAAAACAGTTACATGGATGTATGTGTAACTCGCAAAGATGTTGTGTCGTGTCGTTTCTCAGGGAAAAACTTACTGCATGTGAGGCATGCTTACAGTAATTCTTTGTTTTCCTTTTTTTGTAAATATAAGAAGCGATTATTGGAAGGAGGCGAAATTGTATCAGCTGATGAATGAGAGGAAACTCGATGAAGCTTTAAAAAAAATAATGGACATAGCAGGGAGAGTGGTAAAACACAGATGCAGTAACATACTGAAGAAATTACAGTTTTCACGGAAAGCAGAGAATTGGCAGCAATGGCTGCAACCAGCCCACCAAAATGCAGAAGGAAGGGAAATTCCCTTGTGGTGTGACTTTGCTGCTTGTCAATTGTTTTTGTGTTTATGATAACATCCTGTGACTGTTGGCTCTCCTTTAAGCTGAATGAGCATTTGTCTTCTTTTATGAGCAGGATTCAGAACTGAAGAGGTTACGAGATGAAAATGACAAGATCAGGAAAGATAAGGAACAGATAGAGAATGTTTTTTCCGAGCAAGAGAAGTAAGATATTTACAATTATGTCCGTTTGTTGTATTTCCATCAAAGGCAAGAGCACATTGTAGCTCACTTTTACAAAAAATTGGAGTGACCACCTGTTCTGTTGGCTTATAAACTTTTCTCTCCATGATAGATTTACTTACTCAGTATTTCTTTATTTCTAGAGTGTAGTTTCCCATTTATTTTTCAAATACAGAGGTGTAATTGCTTCTATCGACAGCTGTTCTTGAATTTGGTTGTTTTAGGATGGCACATATTGGGTTGGTACTTCTGAGGTCAGGATGGTTTTTTTTTAGCAGTCCATGTATTAAAAGCAATTGATATGTTAATATTGGTTGTCATCTCTTGGAGAGGACAGTGGCATTTCTCAATATTAACATGATTTCCACAGGTGTTTGTAAGATTAATGTAAATCAATTCATTCTTCCAAAACGGCAATTACAGAGCTGCGGTAAAGTACAACATAAAAATACAAAAGACAATGAAACCACCCACAAAAAGAATATATGGACAGAGACAAAGATGAGTTGTAGAAAAATTTCAATTAAGATGTAAAGTAAAAAAAAAAAATAAGAATGTACACACTAAAAGTAAATAACATTAAAATCTGTCCATGCAAGTGAGGAAGGATACTAGACTCTGTTACATGGAGAAGTCAGAATTATAAATGCAGAAGGACATGCCTATGAAATATGATCAGTCATGAATGGTTGTGCCTATGACCCAAACTGTTTGAAGTAATATAGTGAATGATAGTGCAAAATGATTGATTTCTGACATCTTTATTTAGAAGCTGAAAGGTTGAGTGACATTCTTGTCTGTTTCCTAAAAGTTTGTATTCAGATGCCCAAGAGAAACTGGCCAACCTCCGCATGGAGAGGGACACACAGACTGAGAGCGTTCGCAGACAGCTGAAAGACCTCCATTATGCAGCCGAGAGAGAAGAAAGGTTTAAGAAAGAAATGGAGGTTAGTTTCATTTACTACTCAACCCTTGCCAGCGTATTCTACATTCAGAAGATATTTTTAACTTATTTTTTAGAATCGGTTGTTCTACCATTTGAGGTAAACTTCATCCTTTACCCTTTGACAGGTGATCATGTGAAAGAGACACTTGCATTCCAGTAGTGGCAACCTCGTGTACTAAAATATGCCTTCAAAATTTTTAAAGGGAGGATTTTAAGTCTTCCTGTCACCTTGATCCTCAAAGTTCCTGTTCACACCTCTGTATCAGGTGTATCATATCTACAGATTACGTAGTGGGTGTTTACAATGCTTCAAGACCAAGACCCATTGCAGTCCTCCCCCATTCCTTTGTGTCAGATACTCAAGGATGCACCAGCCAATTATGCTAGTCTGCTCTCCAGGTAAATTCTGCAATTATCAAGAGCATCAGCCCATGATGATGGTATATTAAACTATTGAAGATCTTCCAAAACTTTTTACCTTATCCTAAGGTGTTTAGAGGATACTTGTGCCTACTGTAAGTTGAACTTCAGTTTTAATTTTAATTTTCTGTTTTGTCAGCTTTGCAGGTTTATGTTGTCATCTTTTAGACGCCCTTACATTTCATTTGTCAAATGTACATCATGGCAAGCGTTTCGAAGATTTAGCGTTTAATTGTGAAATGCGTACTTCCCTTACAACAAATGAGGCAGCAGGAAATTGGGTGACTTACATTGCTGCCACATATCACATCACATCCTGTTTCTTTTAATGTGCAGTCCATTCACTTTCTCTGTGTGCAAAAGAAAATCATTTTTAAACATTTCAGTTCATCTCAAGAATCCAGAATATGCCTTTAAATTAGTAATCAGTGTATTAAGTCACATGACATGAAACATGTGTCACATTCATCATGTGACATCATCAATCTATTCATATTGACTATGAAACATGCATCATGTGCATCATGAAACATTTGTCATTGTGTTACACCAATCATTGTCACCACATAAATTTTCTTCATTACTTTTGCTGCCATTCGTTTCTCCAAGGTTGCACTGATGAAGATAAAGACACTGGAGGAAAGCACAGAGGCAGAGAGAGCTGCTCATCTGGAAACAAAGTTCAACTCTGAACTGATTCAAGTAAGCTGTTACAAATTTACATTAAAGGGGCTCATTGAGTTGATATGGATAAGTTTGCGAGGATACTGAAGGGTAAAAACACTTGACCATGCTTATTATTATCATAATTAGTCAATCCCCCATCCCTCACCATTAGACGACTGTTTCAATGGATTTTTCGATATTCTTACATTCTTTTGTACAGCTTAGAGTCAGAGACTTACAAGGCGCCCTCGAGGTCGAAAAAGCCGCTCACAGTGAACTTGCATTGAAAGCGGAATCCATGTCAAAGCAAATCAGGTATGAAATGACCCTAAGTTATTTATGAGCTTGGAATTATGGCATCAGTAATTGCCTCTTGTCTTGGCAGTGACTTGTCTTGACAGTGACTACCTGATGGTTTACTTAAAAAGAGGATAGATGGAGGGAAAACGTTTCCCATGAAGTTACGGCTATTTCTCATTACAAATCATTTGTTCATATAAATCTTTCTGAAGTCTCAGTGAAAGAAATGTCTCAGGTTTTTGACATCTTCACCTGAAAATTATGCCATCAAACAAACCTAAGCTAGTTTTCCTCTCAGTTGTAATATGCATTGGAGATGCCAAGGTAGTGATGCTGTATGATTCTGATAGTCTCCCTACATTTCAGGTTTCGTTAATTTTACACAATGCTGTATCGATTGAACTTAAAATAAGTCATTCCATACATTGGTATGATGTATGGAAAGAAAGAACAACACAGAACAATGATTAACTTTTACATGTTATCTGTTCAGCAGCATTTTTTTTTTTCGCAGTTCCAGTTACCTTCTTTTAAAACAGTGTATCCAAATTTTTGGGGTGGTTTTAAAGCTGGATTATGAGTTGTGCTGGCAGTCGCCTGGTCATCTACCTTTGTTCTTTGTCAGTGTTTCATGGAAAAAGTAGGGGAAAAGACCACCTGTGACAAAATCTGAAAGAATGATGCACTCATCTTCCAGATATTTGAATATAAAAATTGTCTTTACATTTTTGTTGGCCCTACAAAATTCAGACTCTCCAAGAAAGCAAAGCAGTCAATCACCATTACTTGAAGTCAAACACACCAATGGGAATAAATATGAAAAAAATATGGGGCTTAAACAAGGTCATTTTGTAGTGGATATGACATATTTTGCGGAGTTTCGACTCTGTCTGAAAAATTTTCAACTCATATTCCAGCTTTGACTGTCTTAGCAGTGCTGCAAACTCTCTGTGCTTTGAGATAAACAGATCTGTTTGTCAGGTGTTTCTTTGTAGTTTGCAACAAGGAAGTCCTGGTAAATGGTATCATCAATGGCTACAGATGTTTTACTTTCATTGTGAAAAGAGAGGTTCCATAACCATTTGCTGGATAGCAGATTGCCTTTATACTCCATGTTTGGCCAAACATACAGCCGAATAAACTCTCAGCTATGTGCAAACACTTCACCACCTTGGTGATGGGCAAATGTTCAATTGGTATTTCATTTCATCGTGTTTTATTTAGTGGTGGAGGTACTCACTGAGCTGAGCCTAGCTATTCAACAAAGGTGCAATCTCCTCATTCTAGATAGACGTTAAAAGCCATTTGTGTATTTTAAAGGTCTTATGTAGTGCCTCCACATATATAAATTTCAATAAATGGCTGTCACTGCTATTTTATGTTTTGCATTCCTCTTGCAAGTTTTGTGGGAGTTTCCTCTCTGAGGTGTTGTAATTCATATGACTTATCTCTTGGTTTGTCTTTTAGTTGGGATTGGGAAAAGGTGGAAAATCAGTGGGTTCGAGAGTCAAAAGGAAACCTCTCCCCTTTCTTTGTTGAAAGGTGATGCAATTTTTTGATTCCTTGCCGAAGGCAGAAGGAATCTATGCGATGGTGATGTCGTGTGTGTGTATGTGAGGGTGTGTGTGTGTGTGTATGTGACACTTCTTGTAAACACGATATCTCAAGAAGGGTAACCATGACTGATGTCATACTTGGTGTGTGGGTTGGTCATATTGAGTAGATGATCCCTATTGTTTTTGGTGGAGGTCAAAGGTCATTTGAGGTCACCAGAGGTCAAAATGTGAAAACCTTGTAAACACGATATCTCAAGAACGGTAACTGTGACTGATGTCATACTTAGTGTGTGGGTTGTTCATATTAAGTAGATGATCCCTATTGTTTTTAGTGGAGGTCAAAGGTCATTTGAGGTCACCAGAGGTCAAAATGTGAAAACCTTGTAAACACAATATCTCAAGAACGGTAACTGTGTCTGATGTCATACCTGGTGTGTGAGTTAGTCATATTGAGTAGATGATCCCTATTGTTTTTAGTGGCGTCAAAGGTCATTTGAGGTCGACGGAGGTCAAACTGGAAAAACCTTGTAAACACAATATCTCTAGAAGGGTAACTGTGACTGATGTCATACTTACTGTGTGGGTTGATCATATTAAGTAGATGATCCCTATTGCGTTTGGTGGAGGTCAAAGGTCATTTGAGGTCACCAGAGGTCAAAATGTGAAAACCTTGTAAACATGATATCTCAAGAACGGTAACTGGGACTGATGCCATACTTGGTGTGTTTGTTGGTCATATTGAGTAGATGATCCCTATTGTTTTTGGTGGAGATAAAGGTCACTTGAGGTCACCCTGAGACAAACTGTAAACACATTGTAAACACAGTATCTCTAGAAAGGTAAGTGTGACTGATGTCATACTTGGTGTGTGGGTTAGTCATATTGAGTAGATGACTCCTATTGTTTTTGTGGAGGTCAAAGGTCGTTTGAGGTCCCCTGAGGTGAAAATTTTCTAGCACATTATCTCCAGAAGAGTAATGTTGACTGATGTCATACTTGATGTGTAGGTTCCCCATACTGGGTAGGTGATCCCTATTGCTTTTAGTGGACGTCAAATGTCATTTGAGGTCACCAAAATAAAGGTTATTTGGGTTAAAGGCTTATTAATGTGGTGTTTCAAGACCAGTAACTGCAGTTGATCTCATACTTGTCATGTGAATAATTCATGCTTGTTATAATATAACCATGTGGCAAGGAATCACAAAGCCTTTTGGCTTTCTGGTTAACTTCAAGTAGATGATTTTTGAGGTATTCTGACAAGTTTTTGCCCTCAAATGAATTTCCCTGTCTTGTAATTGTAAAGATTGTTGCATTAGTATTTCATTGTATATTAAAAGTATTCTTTTTGTCAGAACGTGATCAGTGTTTTTAGTTTACTTGTCTCAATATTAACATGTATCACAGTTTTTAGAGATTTTTTCAATTCAGTTTTGTTGTCTTTGGCATGACGCTTCTCTTATCTTGGTTTATTATGTGTTTTTGCCTTTTAGTGACCTGGAAACTATGTACAACAAAGAAAAAATAGCTTCAAACAACTTAAAAAGCCAGTTGGAAAGGTAGTTGCATGTTCTTAAATTCAGCCATGGAAATATGTCCACGTTTAGTCTCTTTTACAATAAGTTTCTTCATTTAATACATTTGGATGTGTTCAATGTATTCACCAGTGTGAAAGTTGATGCTAACTGAATCAAGTATGTTTCTTAATGCTTCTTTGTTAATGCCTCATTGTTATCTTGTTAAAGACTGAGTGAAATGCATCTTGAAAGAGCTGGCTGGCTTCATCAAGAAGTTGCCAAATGAAAACCTGAATCACCATCGCTTGGACTTGTGTTTATATTTACAACCGTTTTTTTTTTATGAAAATGCAAAAGCGATGGTGTGGAGCGTTGCACTGCCTATTCTTTTGTTAGGCCTATATATATTGTCTCTTAATTTCTCAATCAATGTGTTTCACATTGGTAAGTGACAGTAATACCTTCAAAGAAGCCAATACAAGCTTTCAAAATTAAATCTAAGGGTCATATAAAATTCTCATTCCTTAAATCAAATGTCAGATACACAGGATAACATGAGGTACAGTGTATCATTTGAGTCCCTCACTCGATGTCACAAATTTGCTTATTTAGCTCATGATTCACCACCAAAATAGAAATTTGTTTGTAAAAAGGTCAATGTTTGATGGATTTTTATGGAACTTTTGGCTAATTTTAATGTTTTTTATAATTAATGTAGTCATTACTCTATATTGTGTCTGTTGTGTCGAGTGTACTTTAACAGCCACTGTATGAAGATAATGTACTTGTAAAGGTCCATTGATTTCGAATTCTTTTAGAGTCGAAGGTGAGTGCAGCTCAGTCAGAAGCAGACTCTCTGCGGAGATGGAGGGTAAACATTCGATGGTAACGGACATGTCGGAGCAGCTCCAGATCCACCAACAAAGTTTTTCAGAACTCAAAGAGGAGCTGAAGAAGGTCGGTTTCTTCACAAATGCTCAGTCAGCAATCCATTCAATATTACATCAAGTGCCATTTGTTCCCTTAATACGTGGGAAGGTGAGGGGGGAGCTGTTACGTAGATAGACATTGAATAGGTTGACCTTGAACAGGCTGAGACTGAAAAAGATTCAAGAAATTGGTTTTTTAAATGCAGAACTGTTGCAGGTCATGGGAAATACAAAAGTCTGTTCAATTGGTGTTAGCTTTTCAGAGAGCATTCCATGTTTTCATAGTTTTTTTGAGTGATAAGACTTGGCTTTTGGAAATCACAAAAAATCACAAAATTGCAAATTTTTTGCTATAGGGCATTTCTATATCAGTACATTACATGTACAGAGATATTGTCATGTCAGCTGACATTCTGATATTCTATTTAATTTGTGTCATGGTCGCAATCCATTGTAGTGTATATCAACCTTATTGTAAATAAAAGATGTTACGATCCTTTGTTTGGATTGGTGGAGTAGTTTTTTTTTTTAACTCCTTCGATTTGTTGTGATTGAATTGTGTTAAAGTGAAGGACTGAGTAGTATCAAGGTTTTCAACACAATTGTGTGTATTCTAAACTCCAAAAAGTACAAAAGAAGAATGTCAGATGCCAAGTGTGCATGCAATTTAATTACTTCTTATTCTGTAGGACCTACCTAATCAAGCAAAGATAAGCTGCTCAATTAGTTCAAAGGTATTTCATTACTTTATCAGGTGATTCCAGTTCAGTATCATTCAAGTAGCAAAGTCATTTAAGTCAACTATTTCTTACACAATTAGCTCGATTAGAACAAAACTTTGATCCCAGGTGTTTAGCCACCCACATTTGCAGAGAAGGTGAGACAAAACTAGAAACAGCTGTTTAGTTGACCATATACATTTACCTTGTTACATTTTTAACAAGAGATGGTGTACCAAGGAACTGACGAGGCAGAAATGTAATATTTTGTCAACCAGATGCATCAACCAGATTCAAACTTCTATGTTTTTTGCTGTTAATCTCTTCAATCACAATTGAACCGTTTCTAACATGTTCAGAACATCTTACAAAGAAACATATAACAACCAGAAATATCGAGATTCAGCGACTTCTCTGTGCTAGTGACTATGTTGTAGTCCAAAAATGTACATCACAATGAATTGTGGAATGCTTGCTGTAAAGATCATGGAATTTGTGAAGATTTGAAAGCGAAACTGTGAAAGAGCACCTGTGAATGTGTCAGAGTTCTTTAGAGTCAACATCCATAAATGACATGATTCACTGTCACGTGGAACGAATTAGTCAAAATGATCTGATCATAAATTAGGCAATGCTGCACCTACCTTCCATGTGGCTGATCTCTGCTGTCAGGACATTGCGGCTTGTGTGGCAAAATGGTGATACGTCTTCATCATGGCTGATTGTGAGATTATATTCCGTGCATCCTCCAACCCTCACTTTATCCAAGGCACTTAGAGTGATGTTGATATTACTGTCTGCTCTTTTGACATTATTGTGGAACTTTAAAGTGACTAAAAAAGTTAGTGTGATGTCTCAAATTAAGCATGTGACAGAAAATCAACTAATAGTACAGCATGTGATTGGGATGGGTTACTATAGTGACCAACATGTGTTTAAATTGTGTCGTCAATCTTTTGCATCGGCCGTGCTCTCAAATACGCAAGAATAATTTTTCATGCTAAATGTTGGTAATCGACCATTTGTCTCCGATTCGGTAATCATTTCCGTTCATCAATCATTGTTGTCAGGCAAAGAAGAGGCAGGCTTACTTGGAGGAAACCTACGGTGGTTGCATGAAGGAATTGGAGCTACTCATCGACAATGTCCAGCACATGAACCAACCCGTCGCCAAGAGAGGCAAAGGGAAGCAGAGAGATTCGTCTCCATCAGAAGTATTAGAAACCCTCAGACAACTGACTACGGACTTCCAGAAGAGATTAACTGTCACATCTAAGGAGGTAAATGTGTCGTTGATGATGAATCGAAGCCCTCAAGATCATGTCTTCTTGCTGACATAGTCAGAAAACCCTTTCCTTCTCAGTTACACATATTTAGCCAATGGGCATGAGAACCAAGATCCACTGCCATTATACGAAACACAGATTAAGAGAGCCTCTAGGCATTTGATGATCTTATTGACCATGTTATTGTTTGGTCCCTGAGTGGGATAGAACCACCTTGAGCTGATAAAAATAACTCAGGTAACTGAGGTTTGGTAACAAGATATACCACACTTATCTTTTGTCTTTGTGTGGTATGAAAACACAGGATTTTGTAGCATCCATTCAGCATGCATGGTTGCTCACTCAAAATTCATTTTCATTTGTGAAGAATCTTATTGTATGTTCTGCAGGATGGTTGTTTTTCATTTCTGAGCATTACCTTGTCCTGTTTGTAGACAGTTGGGGTGATAATAACAAAGTTGCTTATATACACCTTCTGTTTTAAAATATGTATAAATTCAGTTTGATCACATCACTAACCAGCCAAGATATTCATTTGAAACAACAGAAATCAATTTGGTTGGCATGGATATTTATATGTATTTTTTTTCCCTGTGTTATTGTTTGTGTTATTGTCTTTATTTTCTTCCCTTCTCACATAGTATATCAAAAGTTTGGACTGATGAAATGCAACCTCTGATTTTTTCTCCCTTTTAAAATCCTCAAAAACCATTGCTGTTCAACTTATCAAACTAAAGCAATTACCAGCTTGTGTAAATGTCATCTACCAAATTTGTATAAGCAAGTTGCTTGATAAGCAGTCATTAGTGTTTTGGTTTGTTTTGTTTGTTTTGCTAATATCCCCCCTTCTTCTTCAAAAAAGAAAAACAGCAAATAATCTATCACAACATGTTGGTTCTGTGACATGAGGTTTCACTTTGTTTTAGTTGATAATGTATGAACTGTTCATTTTTGTATCATTATCTTAACTTTCTTTCCTCTCACCTGCTCCATTAGGTCACCAGACTAAAGACAGAATGTGAGAAAATGAACAGCGAGTGTGAACATTACAAGGAGATAATGTGGAAGCAGGAAAAAACAAACAAGGTTTGCCACACAGCATTCATAATTGTTCCAGGATAGTTTCCTTAGTTAATGAGGTTCACAGGTTTTGGAGATAAATTTTACAGAAATATTCAACAACAATGTTTTTGGTTATGTTTTGATCTTATTTGTTGTAATCATTACGTCTTATCTAAGAAGGCAGGTGTTCTTCAAATTAATTTATGTAAACTTGATATTTAAAAGAAACTACTTTCCAGCTATATATCTGGCAGTTGTCTGTTCACAGAGGAGGTATTTCAATAGTGTATGGGGGATTGGTTCCTCCGGCTGGTAATGGTTTGTCATGGTTACCTGCTGAAAACTGTTGAAGAATTTTATTAGCCTTTTTACCCTTCTTTTGAAGAATTTTACAAAAAATGTGCCACCATCTGTAATTTTCACTTATCAGGATCTACAGACAAAACTTGGCGTCTCTAGGAAGGAATTGGACAAGGTACGGGAATCCCTCAAGGAACACCAAGCACAGTCCTCTTCGCTCAAAGTGGCCCTCCAGAGAGCAGAAGAGGACCACTACTCTGAGAAGTACAAAGGGCAAGACTTGGCGGAGGAATTTATAAGACAGCTAAAGGCACGTGAAGAAAAACTGGAAGTAAGTCTCGGTCTTCATTTGTTATGTCCATAAGGTCCACGGAAATCGTTGACATTGATGACCTAATTTAGAAAGATGAAGCCCTTAATAGTCATTCAGAGTGTGTATGTACCTGTAAGATGAATCTAAAATACCAGTGTATTTTGTTCTTTTATTTGATGCCTCTGTGACACAAGACTGAAGGCAACATTTTGAAAATTGAGAAAAGACATTGCTGTAATTGAATGTTCCTCCAACCCATTCATACACTTTTGGATAAAGACTCCCGTAAGGAATTTGATGAAGGAGAAATGAGGGTCTCAAATGAGTTGATTTATTGTCTGCTAGATGTTTTCATCATTGTTCTTGAAAGCAGAAGTAGACACATCATAAACTCATCTTCAGTTCCCACCATATCTAAAGTAGAAGTAAATATGTGCATGAGAAAAGCAAAATATTAACATTCTATCAGATTGTGTATCCTTCAAGGTAGATTGTTCAGCAAGGTAGATTTTGAAAAAGGGTATCACACTAAAGTGTCTCAAAATTAATACAAGGTCAAACCCAAGGACCGTCTTAATACCATTTTTGTATACACCAAAATGACAAGTAATTTCGGAAACCGTGGCTGATGTGTCCCTCTCATTGTCATTGAGAAGACTGGCATTCAGACATTTAAAGGGAAACTGTAGCAGGTGTTTCAAATTTCAACCTACACTTAGTACACATCTATGCACAAGCAGTCACGACCGTAATGGTGTTATTTTCGTAATGAAGTCATTTAAAATATTTTTTCAAATTTTCCGCCCGTTATTGTATAGTGTGCCACAATGTGTTGAAAAGTATGATGTGTCCATTGTACCTGGAATAGTATGTGACTTGTGGGGGTGCATACTTGACATCCTGATTCAGGTAAATTTGCAATAACATAAGGACTTGCTGAAACAGCATATTCATACAACCTTTGTGTATTTTTATTTTGCTTGTATTTGTATTGTTGTGAAACGGTGTCTTCTTGTTTGAAAAACTGTATTTAGAGTATCAGGACTATTTTGAAGGCTGTACAGTGGTTTTCCTGCAAACCATTATGGAGTTCCCATGGTCCTCACACCACCATGGCTGACGGTTGTGATTTTTTCATCACTGTCAAGACAAGATGGAAGTCAGGTTTGTATAGCCACCACAGAGATTCCCATAGCCAACTCACCAGTTTGGCTAACATAGCACATACAGAGCCAGACCATCCGAGGTCCTGAGATGGTCTGATTCTGAGGTGGTCCCTCTATGCTTGTGGTGGTCTTCAAAATTTTTGCATCTGATGTACAGAGAAATGTGAGATTGCCTCTAATTCTGACTCACTAGAAATGTTTGTCTTTTTGTAATTATCGTTCTTTGACTAATCTTACCTTCAACAGAACAGGAAGCTTTACCTGCATGGACTGTACGAGAGAATCAGATCAGGTCCGTCAATACCCGGATTGCCATCTGTCGAAATGTCCGATCCAGACTGGAGCCAACTGACCACCATAGTGACGGACCAGATAGCTGCTATGATGGTTGCATTTAATCAGGCAAATCAAAAGGTAAATATGAGACCGACAGACAACATATAAGGATGATGACGTTTTTTTGGTTTGCAAACTTATGTAAATGGTGAGAATTTTCAAGTTCAGTCTTACTGAATTTTTGTAAATTGAAATCTTTTTAAATTGTCTGAAACCTTTGAGTAACATTAATAGTTTAGAGATATTTTGTTCATAGGACATGAAGTAAGCCTGACTTGCATAAAAATTCATTTCATAGTCATCCAAGTATGAAACATGTTGTGATTGAGCAAAAAGTATGCCCAATTTGGACTAGTCTGTATATCCTGTTAAAATAAAGTTGCAAGCCAAAGGTTCAATTAAATTTGTAAGAAATTGTCAAAATCTCAGCATTCTGGCGAGATTTTCAATCAGTTCCAGTGTAATACTTTGAGTTATAAGGCTTTGAATAGACATCTCACTTTCCGCAAAATAACACTTGAGAGACACATGTGCAGAGACAAAAAGTAAAAACTTAGAAATTTCATGTCCAGTATTTAAGTATGTCTTCTAATTTCACCATTCAGATAATTTGGGATAAGAAATAGGTTGCAGTTGGTGTAAAATACGATAATGTAGTGGTTGACAGTTTTCATTCTACTGAACTGTGTGCTTCTTTGAACAAGCCAATGAGGAGTATACTGGTAATGAATGTGCAGGTAGTCAAAACAGATTATCACCGATGCTGCGATGAGACGATCATTTTGTACGGTATTTGTAAATTCAGTGATTCATTTTACTAAATACTACTATTCGTGATACTAATCAAGGAATGAGGAGTTGAGAATTATATTTTTAATACACCATTGAGACCTCTACCATTGTATATTCACTACATAGGCACTTATAATAACAACCGTTAAATTTCAGATACGATTTTTATTTTGCACTGATTTTATGCTGTTCCTGTTAATTTTCAAAGTAGGTGCTGTCATTGTCAGTCATTGAATGAGGTATTCCGTCTACGACCAACCTGGCATGTGCATTTAATAAAGTAGAAAAACATACAATCGAATATAATCTTTTTGTTCTGTTATTTCCCTACACATGTAATTACTTTTAGTGCAGAAGATAATGCATGATTCTTATGTAGTTGCACAAAGGCTAAAACAAAAATCAAAATGATGTCTTCAGGAAAGTGGAATAGTTTTGCACAGCTGTGAAACATTCAGATGATGTACTTGTATTTGTATATTTCAAGCACTCTTTAGTGTGAAAATTGGCAAGTTCATCCAAACCATCAAACCATAACACAATTATAAAGTTCACCATACTGTTCCGTCAATACACCACTTGCTGCTCATTTGAAGAAAGAAAAAGTTGTGGTCTGGACATTGGTTTGGAGCCTTATGTATTTACTATGTAAATATTTCATATTTATTGGAGTATTAGAGGTTACTTATCCTCTTTGATCGATAGAAATTTTGTTCGCACCATCGTGACTCCATCTTTATGTTGATCACTCTTATAAACAAATTCGTAAAATGTGTGCCAGACGATGGCTTTCAATCTCTTGTGCCTGACGTGATGTCAATGACATCTGTTGTGTAGGTATCACAGTTGACAAGTTCCATGAGGGGTAAAGAGGAACTTCTCCACCAGACCCAGGAATCTCATGAAGACACCATAAACAAGTTGAAAGAGGCAGCGAAAAAGAAGGAAGAGGAATGGTCGTTGGAGAGGAGCAACATGGAGAAACATTACGAGAGGCATCTCGCCGATCTCAAGAGTAAATCAAAGGTAAACTGAGACTAGGAGTACATCATGTCTAACAATGTTAATGCATGATGTGCAGGTATTGCTCATGAATTGACTTGTGCTGCCCATGGTGTATTGGTGCTGACCACTTAAACAGTGATGCCACTTTGCCGCTCAAAGGGGAGTAATCTTGCTCACAGGACAGTGGTGTGTTGCTTGCAGCCAAAAAACACAACTCCCAGCACTTTATGGTATTCTTTTTGTGACAGTTTTGCTGCTCATAATGCCATAGTGCCATGTGGAGGACAGCATATACATTGCCAAAAATGGTGCTGCTTGCAGGACAAGCGGTGCTTTCTGCAGGGATCTGAGAGTTTAACATTTCCACACATTTCAGCATTACTCTTATTGCAACTGCAGCTTTATTTTCTGTGAGCAGCAGATGTGCATTTTCCTTAGTTTTCTCATTTCTTTTTTCAACGATGTCCATTTTGCATTTGTTCTCGTATGTGTCTGCGCTTCTCACTTCGTCATGCAGTATCATCGATCTCTGTATTGATACAGCAATCAGTGAATAGTACAATATGCCCATAGAAAACTTAGCTTCATTGCATGTGTTGCTTTCTGCTTACGGTATCACCGCTGGCTTCCTGCAAGTTTCTATTCGTATGTGTGATTATGCACGGAAAGAGTATTTCCTTCTGGGCATGTGCGAGACCACTGTTTCTCAATGCCCAGCAGTGTTCCTAGTTTTCCTTCTGCCACCCCCCACTCACATTCTTGTGTCTGATCATTCATTCATGCCACACTTATTATAGCAGTGCCGCTCGCAGGTAGCGACGCCATCCTGAGACGGCGATGTCTCTCACGGCACAATTATGCAACAGTGGCACTCAGAGAACCTTCATGCAGGTAAAGGTGCAATGATAAAAATCCCAGGCTGAAGATGCTGTTCACGGAGTTGGTGGTGGTGGTGCCAATAAGCAGCAGCATTGTACATAGGACAGTAGCGTTGCTGACATGCAGCCATAGTTCTCCCAGTGCAAAGGTTCATTATGTAGTGATGCAGAGTTGCTAAAACGGAGCAGTGCCACTCCCAATGCAAATAATGCTGCTCACTGAACGTAAGGGGCCACACAGGGGTTACAGTGGTGTTGTGGGCTTTTCATGTCAGCTGTGTTAACACTGTGCATAAGTAATGTTAAAATGATACCTCACTGTAAAAGGCAATTGGTGCAAGAAAAACTCTTCTGCCTAAAGTAGAACCTTTTAATCATACTTGCTCAAAAGTTGACAAACTTTTGAAGGACCCCTGGTGAATGTCTTTGACTTCTTTTCTGTTATGTTACCAAATTTGACAAATCTGTTTTATTGTTTGTTGTTGCTATTTGTCAGAAATTGGAAGAAACAGCTCAGCAAGTCGATCACGAGATGCAGACTGCAACGTCGGCGAAGAGCGAGCTCGAGGAGACCTGCCAGCGATACAAGCGACATCTGGATGACACACAGGGTCAGTTACATAGCGCCCTCACTGCTTGCAGCCTCCTCATCGGATCATTCCTGGCTTGCCGAAATCAAATAACAGAGTTAGTCAGCCAGAGGGATTTATTAACAGAGCAAATGTCGAAGTTTGATCGACATAGACATCAGCTTCATGAGTTTGTCCTCACCATCTCCAACACCATGGGAAACAGTGGAAGAAGTGACATGACAAAGAAGCATTCACTGCTGACATTTAGAAAAGTGGCCATTTTGGTCATCGCTGCCAACAGGTAAGGTGGCTACCAAATTCTTTCTTGTGAGGAAATACAGTTTAGGTTGGTTTGAGGGACATGCTGGGTGTCCTTTGAGAAGCATGGTACTTAGAGTCTAAAGTAGAAATGTAATAAGAAATATTAATTAGTGGTAGCTATTGCTATTTTTAGATCTACACCAATATGTGAGTCTTTCATTAAAGAAGGGGAGGTAAACAACAGATTTTACTCGTACTTTATGTTCACTAGCAAAGAGATGTCAGGATGGCATACATTTGTAGTGTGCATGTAAATTGTGTTGTGCGTATTTATGACTTTCATCATATTCTTGAAATAAATAATCTGCTAGCTCTTGTTCCTCCAACATCCATAAGTAGTTCTGATAGACTTGTCTACCTCAACTACCTCCCCACCACCCATCTTACTCTATGGTTCTGATGGCCTATCATTGCCCATAGAGGTTACAGTTGTTTGTGTACAATGAGGTTTAATATTCCATTTGGAAAGTAATTTCACCATTCCTGGACAGTTGAAAGTTTGAAAATTGTTCTTGAATGCTTGCTTTATGATGTCGTGAAGTATTATATTAAATTGCATTTCAGTCTTTCCTCTAAGATCATTCTCAAGAAAATGGCTATATTTTTCTTTATTTGAAGCATTTTTAACTTATTTAAAAGGTAAAATTTGTGGATAATGGTGATTGTCATCAAACATTTCCATTGCATGTTGTTGGATAGGATCCGTCTTCTTGCATCTTCGAGAGCTACCAGTCAACCTGCTCTTCCAAGTCCACAAGACCAATCAGTGATGTTGCCACTCATAGTCTGGCCGCCTGGTCTTAATTCTGGTGAGATGCTAGAATTCGAGAAATTCAACAAATTTTGCTACTTGTGTCACTTGTTTATTTTCATCAAGATCACAGTCTTTTATATCTGTCTATGTTTTCTTGCGTTGGTTCTTGTCTGTCAGATACAATTTAATATTGTCAAGGAGAAACGTAGTTTTAACCGAGAGCTGGAAATGATTGTAATCTGAAGGGAAGTATTAAATTCTGTCACTTTAATGGTCAATATGTATATTGTCTTAGTAAATATCACTGCTGATACAGTTCCATCTGTTAGTCTCGTTTATTGTGGTGGCACCAAACTTGTTCGTTGACGCATTTAGGGTACGTTTAAATGTTGTTGTATCTGTTTGGAGATACTAAATGGTGCAACTTCATCTTGAACTGCTCATAGGTAGACGAGGGGCAGTTGCGTACAAATGATGCTCATCGGTACCAAGGTACATTTAACAGTAATTGTGTAAACCACATACCAAATAGCACAGCAGATGTAGCTCTTTTTGTGTTGTGTCCTGAAAAATCAACCCCAAATACATGAATGCTTTTTTTTTTGGTTTCATTCAGAGAGAAGAACAGCTTTTGGCAGTCTGAATGTTTTGTACCATTCTCAAGTGGCTTGGATTGGAGAAGAAGAGCTCAAATCAGTGTTACATAAGAACATGGCAGATTTGAAGAAAAGTCTACACAGTGAAGGTAGAGTCGTAACATTTACTTTATTCGATCCATTTTTTCCTTCTTTTCTTATGTTCTCTTTAAAGTGAGAATATGAGTTGAAAATATGTCTGTAAAATTCAAATTCAGCAGCAGAATATGTCATAGCCATTGCAAAAAACATTGTCTAAGCCCAATTTTTGCATAAATGAATATGCATACCCATTTCCTTCATCTGTTTGATTTCAAGTAATGTTGACTGACTGTGCTTTCTTGGAGAGTCATTTTGTTGGGCTAACAAAAATGTTGAGGTTATTTTCATATTCAGATATCTGGAAGTTGAGTGTATAGTTCCTGTTCAGACTTTGTAACAAGTGATCCTGCTTTCTCTTCCCTTAAACACTGACAAAGAGGCAATTGCAAGTACAACTCATATTCCAGCTTTAGGATAACAAGTGTCTTAAAAGTGCAAAAGATTGGTGCAGATTTTGTGGTGATGAAGTTTTAAGAAAGCAAGATTTGCAAAATTTATCCAAGTTAGCTGAAACAGATGGAGACATATCACATTGCTACTCCATGAATCTGTGCCTCAGAGCTTCAGATAAAATTATAGCTTTTTGCATCACCCTTTGATCATTTTTTTTATTCAGACCTGAACGGCAACTTCCGATTTTGCCAAACCGCTCATCAATGTCTGGACCAGGTTCTTTTGACAGTGGACAATGTAGTTTCCCAACAGTTGACATCTAGGAGTGTTCTATCTGAAGTAGGACCTGTGTCTCCCTTGGTGAGACATCTTGCCAATGGTCTGAGTAGGACTCTGGCTCTTTGTGCTATGCGAGGGAATTACGATAGCTTCTCTATGCAGGTGAGAGAATCTGAATTTGTGAAGACTAACAGAAAATACTTTCGTGAAAAAGCAAAATGAAATATGTGAAATCCAGTCATATTGTACCGACGCAAGATCTGAGATGAAAAAGTGACATGAAGGGTAAAATATTAAATTTGACTTAAGAAAATGGTGGAAATTCTCACATGTGATGTAGAACCAAAATGAGAAGCAGGTTTGAGGCTAATTTATATTAACACCACTAACAAATCATGAGGCAAGACTTAACAGTAGGTCGTATGAAACTACTGGCTATTCTTTCAAACTGCAAAATGAGATGGTGTTGAGGCTGTCTTCATTTCATAGTTCAATTTGCAAAGCTGCAGTGGATTAAAATGCAAAATTATGCAATTTTTATGGTGGACAAAGTAACAATGTAGTTTCACTATGAAGCCTTTTTACTGTTTAAGGGATCATTTCTTGTAAAACTTCATTTAGTGTCGAAAGTTACCACCGGTGAATCACTGCATTCTATTTGCTTCTTTGGCCAAGTTTAAAAGTCATCCCCAAAGCCGGGTCAGGCTCGGAGGGGTCCAAAATACAAACATTGAGGGTCGACCTACTGGTACGTACAACAGAACGTTAAAAAATTTTTGACCCTAAAAGTGACAGGGGGGAGGTAAGGGTTTTTTAGGAGGCAGCTCTGGCCCCCTTGACTATGATCAATGTTTTGTAATGTTAAAATTTCCTTTATAAAAGATTAATGGTCACTATTGACCCATCTTTCAGGAGACATTGTCCTCCCTGAAGAAACAGATAGTGAACTTCACCAAGCGCCTCCATGCCGCAGAGGTCGAGAGACGGTCATTGAGGATGGAGGTATCTCGCATCAAGGATGATACTAAAAGATTGGTGCATGCAGAAAACAAAGCTGAAGAAATGGAGAGGCAACTACTGGATGCAAATGCCAAAGTGAGTGCTGCCTTTTAATTTGTGAAATTGCTCCATCAATTTGAGTTTAAGGGTATCATTGGTGGAAGTGACAGTGTTGAAATCTGGGATGGGACCAAAGAAATGGTTTTGAATGCAGTTTGCTTCAGTTTTGTGAACACATGTTCAAGTGACGTAAATCTGAGCAAACCAGGTTCTTTGAAGTTGACATAACGTGTAACGTAGTGAAGACATTGCTGTTGCCAGGTAGTATTTGTTTTTTGTTGACTATTTATTAGATTGTTCCCGTTTCAGAAATGTTTGGTAATTTCGGTAGTTCGATTCATGTCCCAGTCATTTGAAAAAAAGTTTTGGTGTACTACAGGAATACAAAGTGAAGGTAAAGTTAAAGTACTGTAGTGAGTCTTAGAAACTCTCCATTACAACGTATAACCTGAGCTAACATGAAGTATTTGACATGAAAAAGAGGAACACAATTCGTTCAACTATTCCTTTGATCCTTTGAATTTTGTAATGTATTTAACTTTTAAAACATTTTGCTTTGAAGATGGTGAGTTGAAAGTTGTGAGATTTGATAGCTCGTAGTGAATGTGAAGCATGGCGGTTGAGAGCGGCTCATGGAGTTGATATTCCTTATTTTGTGACATGTTTGAAGGTAGCCGTTACATGCCAGTACTTCTAATTAGCCTCATTAGCCATGTTTTTCCATTCCTACAGTTACTGAAAATGTGAGAAAATGTAGGTATTTTATAAATGTAGGTTGCCAACGGTTATCACCTTATGGTAGAAAGTCTCTGGTCACAGACTTCCAAAAAGTAATTTTGATTGTTGATGACCCATCATTGCTGCGTCAGTTGTGTATCAGATGTTCAGAATCTTTTAGTTTGACCATTCATTATTATACACTTTGCAGATTGCTTTTTTTTTTTTAATTTTCAGCACAGAACTTTCAAGACCAAACTTTGCCCCATTCAAAATCGTAAATTCACCAGAGGACTGCTATGCCATGCCTTTCATAACCCCTTCTGCCTCAGACAAGTCACTTGACAATTTACTATAGAACTGTGTTGTGATATCATTCAACTAAAATATCACACCTGTTTATTCCAAGTCCTCCTACTATAGTATCAGATAATTTCCTATGTTTATCATGTCCAAAACTTTTAAATTGGAAGTGAGTCCAAGCTTGTGTTTTGCCTCTCTTGGAGATAATCCTTGTAACCACATCTATAATGGTAATACGGCTGGCACTATTCTGAAAGTTGCCCAGTTATATCTTTTGTTGCTGTAGTGTATTCCTCTCCCCCTTGTAAAAAAAGCACAAAATACAACACAAAAGCTACTTTTGACATTTTTCATGCAGATGAAAGATTTTGTGGCAAAGGGTAAGTTTGACAGCATCTGCGAGGAGCTTTCGAGAGCTTTGAGGAGAGAAGAAGAGGCTCAGAGAGTGCTCAACCAGCAGAGTGAACAACTGGAGGAGCTCAACCTCCGTCTCAATGTCCAGACAACTGATGACATCGAGAAAGAACGAGCAATTGCAGAAGCTGTACAGGTAATCGATATATTATTCGTACCTGCTGCTTGGCTTTTAAGTGCCTTAATATTTTGTTGGTTTCAATGAAAAGAGAAAGCTATGCGGTGTGTGTGTGTGTATGTACTGTGTGTGTTTTGTTTGTACTGTGTGTTGTGACACCTAGCTTGTGCATGCGATATCTCCAGATAGGAATGATGGATACTCTTCATAATTGGTATGTAGGTTTGTTACATGAAGAGGAAGAACTCTATTGTTTTTGGTGATCAAAGGCCACCTACAGTCATTAGAGGTCAAATACTGAAAACCCTGTGTATGTGATATCTCCAGATAAGAATGATGTCTTCTCTTTACACTCGGTGTGTAAGTTTTTCACATCAAGAGGAAGAACCCTATTGTTTTTGGTGGAGATTAAAGGTCACCTAGGGTTACCAGAGGTCAAGTACTTAAAACCTTGTGTATGTGATATCTTTAGATTAGAATGATGGATTCTCTACATACTTGCTGTGTAAGGTTTTCTTATCAAGAAGGAGAACGCTATTGTTTTTTGTGGAGGTCAATGGTCATCTGGGGTCACCAGAGGTCAAATACTGAAAACATTCACAATGCAATATCTTCAGGTAGAAATAATGGATACTCTTCATGCTTGTTTGTAGGTTTTTCATATTAAGAGAAAGAATGCTATTGATTTTTTAGGTCAAAGGTCATCTGGGGTCACCAGAGGTCAAATACTGAAAACCTTGTGCATGCGATATCTTCAGACAGGAATGATGGATACACTGCATACTTGGTATGTGGGTTTGTCTTATTGAGAGAGAGAACGCTATTGTTTTTTTAGGTCAAAGGTCACATCGGGTCACCAGAGGTCAAATACTGAAAACCTTGTGCATGCGATATCTCCAGATAGGAATGACGGATACAGGGCATACTTGGTCTGTAGCTTTGTCATATTAAGAGGAAGAACTCATGTTTTTGGTGGAGTTCAAAGGACATCTGGGTTCAACAGGGGTTATATTGTGAAAACCTTGTAAACACAATATATCAAGGAGGGAAGCTTTGACAGATCTCATGTTTGGTATGTAGGTGTACCATGTTATGTAGAAGAACCCTCAAGGAGGGAAGCGTTGACAGATGTCACATGTAGGTATTGCATCACTGTAATTGTAATATGCAGTTATGCACGTTGAGACATGATACATATCAGTGCGTTCTTGTTGTTTCTTTGTTTCATCACTTCCCGAGTGGCTTACTCAAAAAGTGTAACATTTATGTGGAGAATGAAGCATAGATGTAAGGATTGGTCTTGTGAAATCTTAGCAGATATCGGGAACCAGGACTCATGTAAGGAATAGAATAGTCATTTCAGAATTGTCGACTGCTACCAGTATTTTTTTTTCTTGCTATGTTTAGGGTTTCTCGGTTAAGGGTTATTCAGCATGTCAAATTCATTGACCATCCATTGCCAATAATGTGTTTCATTTAGGGACCTTCAGACATTTTATCTATTATTTCAGACTCTTTGACCAGCTGTTGCCAATATTTTGTTACTTGGTATGTTAAGGGTCCCTCAGTGATGTTATACATCATTCTGAACACTTTCACAATGAGGTACCCCATGTTTTGTTTTCTTGGTTTGTTTAGGGTCTGTCCGATGCAACTGTGGATCTCAAGAGGAGGGAGGATGCTATTCACCAGTTGAAGAAACAAGTTATAAAGCTGGAAGAGGAGAAACAGAGGTTGCAAGATCGGACCAGAGAGGCTGAGAATTCTCTCAAAATTAAAGCAAAGTAATTTCATTTAAAAGTGTTGCACTAATGGCATGATTTACATATGGCTTGTTGCAAAGACAGCACCAGAAAAGCTGCAAGCAAAGGAGACCTTCGAAAGAGATCTTTCAGCATCTATCAAGGTTTTTTTCTCCTTCTTTCAAGGAAGAGCTTGCAGGGGTTTACTGACCAAGAAGTCATCTTTGATTCTTCCCTATCACAAGTTTCCCTGTCAACCTGCATTCTAAGAAATGAGGCTGTATCCATGATTTCAATATTTTATAGACAAACTTTTTGCAGAACTGGTGCACATGTAAACTTAAACTTATGACTTATCAGTAAATTTTTCCATCATTCTTATCTCTGTTTAAGAATAGGAATATTGGATTTATTAGAGTTTTTTGTTCTTTGCAAATTATGAATCTGTGCCATATTTTTATACCGTACTGCATGTGCATTGAGATAATGTGTAATGTTTTCAAAAATCTTCAAAGTGCTTCTTGACTTATCATGTGGAAAGTTTTGTGCGAGAACTTTCTGAGCCTGCAACATCAATTGGACTGAAACAAAACTACAAAAGTTTGCAGCTTGATGCAATTTAAAACCAATGGTCAACAGAGGTAAAAGGCCACGAACAAGTAGCAAGAAATTTGTTGCTGTAGTGACAAACCCTCTCTGCCGCCCCAAAGAACCTGCCCGCCATGATCAAACATTCCTTCCACAGAGCCTAAAAGTTCATGAACTTTATATTCATGAGTATTAAGCGGTAAACTACGGAATTAAAATATCGTACTCACATACCACTGCTGAATTCATTTTGGCAAAATTTTTTCGTAAATTTCAAGTTAAAACAAGAAAAAGATACTACGCTGTAAATATTTAACACAAGAACATGTTATCACATTATTTTTTTCCCCCTTTTGAAGCAAATACATCCCAAAGACAGTGTCTTTATCTTATTTGGAGGGTTTTTTTCTAAATCACAAGTCCTGCTCAAAAATTCTGCTCTTCCTCATTTTCTGAGTCTCTGTTTGACTTGAAATTGTAGTGAAATAAACCCTGCAAAGCTTCTTGTATCAAAAATCCTGCTTTTTTTAAAAGAGGGGGCCATTGCAATATTGAAATCGGGAAGAAAATACCCACATGGTCCTTTGCAGATAGAAGTACAAGCAGTGCAGTGAGCTCAAGAAAACATTTGGGTTCTTCTTAGATGATCAAATGTACAATTTGAAGAGGAATATATACTACATCATGTGGCAAATAGTAAACAGATATGGGGCTAGAATGTTCACAAGATGTAATGTTGATTAGCTAGGGGTTATGTGAAGTAGTTTTGTGCGTATATTACCGGATATATATATCCATCTTATGCAGTAGTGTGTAGTTTGTATATATATTGCAGGACAAATATGTATCTAACGCTTCATTCTGTGTGTGCACATATGTACCAGGAGGCTGTTTGGTTACATTTTTCACAGTCAGTCTGTGCAGCTATGTGCAAAGTGTTCTCTTTTAGTTAACAGCGCTGCTTCAGCCAATCACCTTAGAGATATGTAAATAAAGTTTGAATAGTATTTCTACAGAGTTTAAAGGAATTTATCTCCAAACTCTGCAGACGTTTACGTTTTTGTAGCAATAAGCTGAACAAAGAACTTGTTCTCCGTACCTAGCAGCTGGTGTGCTAAGTATTATTAAAGGAATATCCTGATCTCTGCTGCCTGTTTACAAACAGAATTAGTGATGAGTCAGCTTGTTTGAAACCGCAATATTTAAGAAGCTTTGCTACCAGGGACATTATGCATGTTCATTGGTGCATTTTAATGTGTGACCACATCAGCACTTTGAAGTGTAGTCATCTAAAATTGTAACATTTTAAGCAAGGCCATCACAGCACGTGCTTGTAAAAGCAAGTGATACAAATGTTGCCAAAAAAAAAAAATGATTTGGGGAATTGTGTTTTTATATACTTTTAGAATAAAGGAGTGTTGGTTGGTATGGAAACATTAAAAAAGATTGTGTTCACTTGAGCATGGCACAAAAATCCATACCGATATTTTCCACTGAAAGTGAAAAGCGCCACTTGCGAAAGAACAATTTTCTGCATAAGAACTTAGATTATGAGATTCTTCAGTTACTGCAAGATTGCTCCAAGGTTTTAACACTTCATAGAAGTTCAGTCAATTAGTAGACTAATGGATGAAGTGTTTGTTTCTTTTGAACTTTTACAGCAGTATTATGCAATACTATAATTCATTGATGTACCACTCCACCCATTCAAGTGATGTTTTACCTGCTATTATTCCTTTCAGGGATAAAGATAGCCTAATTCTTTACTTGAAGACTTTAGAGGCCGGTGTGGAGAAGGCTCGACGTAACCTGATGCACAAACCTGATAGTCAGTCCTACCAGATGATGTTTAACCAGGTTAGGTCAATAAATGGTGCCATAAGGCATCATTAAGTCTGTGAATAGCACATAAATAAACCAGTGCTGTTGCCAAGTGGATGATGAATGTCGGCATTTGTAGCAGTGAAGCCAAAGCTAGGAGGTCCTGGGTTTGATCCCTGGCCAGGCCACAGAGGGGGTTTTAGTCAAAGAGTATTCAAAGCCAGATTTTCCCATCTGAACTGATCTTGTGAAGAAGATAGCAAAGTGGATCTAAACTTGTTAAGTCAGTTGTCGTCTGACATGAATGTGTGATATTTAAAGCCATAGGATTCCTCCACACTTTTGTGGTTGCTAAGTGATGTAAAAAACAACTGTCCTGTGTCAGGGCGTGAATCATTATTGCGTTATGATGTTAACTCTATAAATAGTACATTAGTCATCATTATGCTATTTAGTATACACAATGAGTGATCGTGTCTTATATCGCTATTGTGTGATCATGTATAGTCTGTGAAGGTCAGCTGTGTAAATGGTGCATTAGTCGCTGCTATGCTTCTGTGTATACTCTGAGTGATAGTGCACTAGTGGCTATTGTGTTATCATGCATACTCTGTGATAGAGGATTAATCACTTCCGTACAGTGGTCGTATGTTTATGTCCCTGGTGAAAGTGAACACACACACTGCAGTCTTGAACTGTATCTATAATATCAACATCATGCTACGATTAATTTTCATCATCTTATTCTGACTGGGTCTGTTGACAGCTTCTTTGTTTCACATTCTTCCCACATGCAGTGGTTTCAGTGTGTCTGATATTAAGCATATGAGAGCTGGTACATATTTTTTTTTTTCAATTCATAACAGCTGTTAACATCTGCAACTATGACAACCCTTGATGTGAAGGAACCGGAGGCATCCACCGTGCAGGTAAACCACTGCAATAAAATTCTAGTGTAACTAACCACCAACTGAAGGAATCCGACTTACTGTTTGTTTGTCAGAAGTAACTCGGGAAAATAATGCTTTCTGATTTTGTATGTCCATTAAGACTGTGACTCATCACCCCTGACAGTTCATTATCTCCCAGCCACTTACTTCTAGTCCCTCTCACAGCCTGTCCAAGACTCCTGCACATGTGTTATCAAAACAACATGTCAGTCAAAGAGCAGAACCAGTGGAGAAGTTTGCTTACCCCTAGCCAAAAGTGTAGCTTGAAGTGATGAGTGAATGCCTTTAAGCAGTCACATGAACAGATTACTACTCGGAATTCATTTAGCCTCTACATTCCATAACTTGAAAATATATTGTAAAGTGATGCATGAAGACCAACTGCATACAGAGCATGTTAATAAAAGGAAGCTTATTGTAGATAAGTAAATGGCTTTACTCAAAGGTTCAAAGATCAGAATCAGATTCCTTTTTTTTTTTTTTCAGGGTCTTTTGCAAGCTTTTGCAGATGGTCAAAAGACAGCTGTTAACAAGATCAGCATGTTGGAAGAGGAGATAACCTCCCATAAACAGCACATCTCCAGCCTCAAAAAGGAGGTCAGCGCTGTGTGCAGACGAGAAAGAGATTCCGACGGGGTGAGATTACTTTGGGTTGACTTTTGATAAAAGTAAAATTAAACAAAACGTCTGTTAACTGCAGCCATGAAGAAGGATAGGTCAAGCTACTGGAGGGTAGGTAGGGGATAGGTAGGTCTGCCATACTATTTGGTGTAGTTTTCCTCTTAATTGACTGTGAACATGCATCCTACGAACAGATGGTACGACAATTGACTCTGCAGCAGCAATTGCAATCAAACCGACAATTGAGGAACAGAACTCGCTTTTCGTCTTTATGTTGACGTGTCCTCCTTTAAGGGAGGGGGGAGGGGAGGAAGAGCAAGCTTGCACTTGCACTGACATAAGACAATCATAGTAAAGATTGACATCGAACTCGACAACAAAAGAAAAACAGGCCGTTTAGCCAGGTCTCTACCAGTGGAGCCAATTAACCTGTTTGAATCCAATACTGGGACACCAGTCCCCCTTGCCGACGGTCACACGTTTATTTACACTTTGCCATCATAGATACTGAAGTCATCTGGGGATCCCTCGATCTACCTCTCATCGTTTCCATCGTTGAACAACAAAGTGGTTGGCCAAACCCAGACATATTCATATCAACCAGAGAGAAGCTATGGGGAGGACTTTGCTCCATTGAGGTTTGTTTTATATTCATCATATTACTTCTGCTGATGCCTTTACTAGTTAAGAATTTCCAACCCCTGTCGTCCCACATCACTGTCTTAGACACCTTCTTCACCTCTCATTGTGTGACGTCTAAACTGTAGGGTAGAAACTTCCAACAGCCTCACAACTCTCAAAAAAGGTGAAAGAAAAATATTCTTTTAGACATTGTATCGTTGTGTATTTCTTAACACTCTAAACACAAATTGTATGTACAGGGTTTGTCAGTAAATGAAATGATACATTTGCACTGTAGTTATAAACATATAAGGTGTACAACAAAAATTGCACCAGTTATTTCATCTTGCTTGTCAAACAGAAATATTTTTTCTCTTTTCACTCTTAGAGAAGCCATGGACTATAGTTCACAGGCTACCCCATCCTCAAAGAGGCAATTATTTGATCTGTAAAGGCTGACATCATTCCCACATCAGTTGCTGTTTCATTTGGTACTTTGGAGAGGGCAATTTCAGAATCAAATACAGCAATCACCATTTTGGAAATCCTGGTGATGACTTTGGGTGTTTGCGCCACATCATCACTCATGGAAAGTAAGCTGTGATATGCAACAATTTTTCTAATGCTTTTTTAAGTGTATGCAATAAAAATGGATATTTTGCTTCCAGAGTATGTTAACAATTAACTTATCACTTAGGGCAATATTGCCTAGGGCGTTTTTTTATTGTATTTTTTCTTATCACTGCTATGAAAGCAGCAGTCTTACTACACCTTGACATTTAACTCTACTGTTTACTTCTTCACAAAGTGTATTTTCTGTAACAACCGTTTCATATTTTACTAACGGGCACACTTCTTTTGCTTCATTAGCAGCCCAAAACCAGTGACATTTTATACTCCATAATTTCACTGTTTGTTTGTTTTCAGTTCTGTTCACAATTTTTTCTTGAAAATGAAAGCAGCTTTTCATACATAGATGGACACTTTGCATTAGAGCAGATTTTAATACCAGGGTATTTTTCTTCTCTTTCTAATCTGACCGTATGTCAAACAAAGTTTTGGAAGTCCCCAAAGATAAGATTTTGTTGTTGCTGATTCGTGATTAATAGGTGAAACTAACATTTAGCAGGGCTCATGTTGGATACGAGCACCTAGGTTAGGAGGGATGGGCAGGGTCATTGATCAACAAGACTGGGCATTCTTCTTTGACTTGTAAATTTTGTGGTGGATCAAACGTTACATCCAAAATGGATCTTCCTTTTTATTTTGCATCGTGTCCATTCAGTTCTAAGTGTGCTATTGCAATACCATTACACATCGTCTATTTCAATGTATTTATTAGTATGTAACTTTTAAATAAATTGATAAGAGTGCAGTAGTAAGTGTTCTGCACATAATAAATTACTCCATTTAAAACATTTTTCCTCTTGCATGCAAAGTGTTAATCTTCTTCGGACTGATACTCAAAGCTTTGCTCAAATGTCTCTCTCTGGAGGCTTCTTCTGCTATGATGAGGGAGCCGTTCCTTTCGTGTGTGTGTCAATGCTGTTGCCTGCATTTCCTTGCCTATGCAAAGTTAATGATAAGGTTTCCAGATAAACCTGGTCCTCCAGTGTGTCACCTGGACCTTTGTAGAAAACTGCTTCTAAACATCTCCAACACCCTCTGGCTGTTCAAGGTCTGAAAACAGGAGAATGAAAAAAAAGAAAAAGACAAAAGACAAAAAAAATAAAGGAAAAAATATCAAATGAACACTTCTCTGGATAGATACTTTTTAGATCTGATTTACATAAAAGCTGCTTTTTGGCTGCAAATCAGCAACATCTTGTAAATTGTACGGTGTATTGTGATGAGGTATATTGTTATAGTACATAGAAGGTCTCATTATTCGTGCTTGAAGGGAATCAGGGCATTTGAAGTGCGCCAGCATGGCATACAAAAAAATATCAGTTATGGAAGATGCATCATTTGAAGTTTGGGTGAACTACTTATTCTTGAGACACAAATGACTGAATTTCTATGTTTGAAAAAAATTATTTCTTGAATACATTGCCATCCTTGTTTTGAATGATCTGTTATTCTGTGTCCCTAAATATTAGTTTAAAGGACATGTTTCGTTTTCTGCAAAACAAACACCTTATTACCCATTAAAAGGAGCATAGATATTGTGATAAGTCTTACCATTGGCCTCTCAGTGAGGTTCTTTTTCCTCTTGTCTGAGTAAGTGAAAGACATACATCCTGCAAAGATCACACTAGAATCTTACTTAAAAGTAAAAAAAATTATTATCAAAACATTCCTTCAGTTGGTGGAAAGGCAGTTTGAATTCAGTACTTCCATAATAGCTGTGTGTGTACCACTTTTAAGGTTAATTTCAAATCTACAATGTATTTCCTGTGGATTACTCAGAATTTCAGCTATTTAGTAAGTTTCCAAGCATAATCTTTGCAGGACACATTCATGTCCCATTTGGAGAAAGAGATACTTTTCTGCAGATTACATTTTTCTCCAAATGAGATGAGATGTGAATGTGTGTGAAAGTATGTGAAGACTTTCTAGCAATTACTTATTCCTCCTTAAGGAATCAAACTCTGTTTTCCATTGCACTGACCAACGAGAAGAACTACACAAAATAATGTGACCAATAATAATTCTTTACAACAGCTTTCACAGTTTGTACACATATTATATTGAGTGGAAAATTTTCCAGGACTTTTCCAGGCTGTAGATTTGATTTTCCAGCCATCAGCACCCTTAAAAATCCTAACATACTCTACCTTCAGGTATATAAAAGTTTGGGTTATTTACTGGAACAATATTCCAGAACATGTCATAAAAAAAGCAAATTCAAGAACTTTCAAGGCCTTGAAAATTGACTAATCAAAATTCCAGAACTTTTCAGGTTCTCCAAGATCCGTATGAACCCTGAGTATTCCTTAGATCCATCACTGTTAACATACAAAAAGAATACGTCTGAACACCATCCATATGGTTACTTGTCAGAAGTACGTGACATGTGAAAAAAACCTTTGCACTTGACTCACTGTACTACAAATCTTTCAAATATTTTCCACATTTTGATCAGTTTTGGGGCTGCTTCTTTGGAATAGACATTCCCTTTTCTTTATTGAATTGCATCATATATTTTTTACACAAGAGCCTAGCCAAGTCTCCTGATTATGACAAACAGACAGTTGTTGTGCCCATATTCCTCAAGCTGATGGTTGTCAAAATAAACGCGCCAAGGTATATAGCAATGTAGTGCATTAGATGAGATCTATTGATAGAGAGGATAGAAAAAAAATACTGAAAATTTGCAAGCATTAATCTCATCCACTGATCAAATTGTATTCAAAGAAAGTTACCATGAAGATATGGCAAGACCAAATGTTTGTTTTGTTATATGGAGAAATCTACCACTATTGCATGGTCTTGTAACTAAGACCACTTGTAATTTTGTGACACCTTAAAATTTATCACATGTTGAAGATAAATCTGCTTAAAAATGTGGCACTGTTTTCATCATAACTACTTGCATGAAGTTTTATTACCATCTGTATTATATCTTTGTGATAAAAGTATGAATTTATGGTATTAAAATGAATATTTTTGTAAAATTTTGTAAAGTGTTTGAATTGATGGCAATAAATAAACATGAATGAAAATCATACCTTTGATTCTAAGAGTTTGTTCAACTTATCCATCTCTTTTGCCAACTTTTCTTCCTGTAATGGAGACAAAAGAATACAAAAACACATTGGCATGAGGAACAGAATCAGATTGCTTCTATTTAAAATGGGTTTATGTACTTTGCCCAAGGTGCAATCATGAAACAGGAATTCAGTGCCAATTATGTACACAAATAGACACTGCTTTCAAACTTTATAGTTCAAACCATCAGTTCCAGCGATGCACCAGTTTCTCTGGCCTGTGGGTCTTTGTCTTCCTTCATGAAACCACTGACAAGTTCTCTCCTGACGAAAGTTTTTTTTTTGGTTTGACATCAGAGGGTTGCTAGTTTGTTATTGGACTGGACTCTGTCGGCCTGATATCCTTTTACTTCGTCAGTGCTGCAATTCAACATCAGTCTACAGTTCTGAGGTTAGGTATGCTTCAAACAAGCTCATTGAAATCCCAAATTTTATGACTTTCAAAATTTGAAACGTTCACAGACAGTTTCATGGATTGTAAACTACCTGCAGTGATCCCGTATTATATTCGTAAACAATCACTGTGTGCCCAATGATAGAAATTTCACTGCATAAACACTTTAACTACCTTTACACATTGTCCTATGACAAGAATTCTGCTGGAATACAGTGCCAAGCTCTTACTTAAACACAGTTTTCCTCCACAGACTATTTCATGGATAGAATATTTGCCAAGTCTCTCGTTTTCTCATTTTTTAAATACCTTTTACAGTTTTTAATTGCATTTATCTCAAATTCCCTCTCCCAACCCACCGGGCTGAAAATTGCACTGAATCTTTACCTTCTCATGATCTGCCTTTTGCTCATCTTCGTCACTGATGAATCCTTGCCAATCTTCAGCGCTTAAGTCGAGCAGTGACGAGGCAAGGGACTGTTCCCTGGCAGCTAGACCACCATCTTCCAAAGGAGGCGGTCTCGGCAAATGTTTCTTGGTCTCCTTCGAAACCTCCATGGCAAGATCCTGAATGAAAACAAATATAAATTGCCAATTTTCTCAATGTCCTTCAAGGCTAAATAGGAGGAGGAGTTGAGGGCTAATTTTTAGCCTTCATTTTGGCTTGTGATTTATTGGGGAGACGGAGGACCTACCACAGGAAATAAGCCTCTAAAATACACAAATCACTCTCTTAAAGTGTTTATGTACATATCATATTGAATGGTCTACCATCTAACCTTCCACTACAGTGACTGATCTAACCATCCCACACACTGAATGATATAGCCATCCCCATATTGAATGATTTAACCATCCCCCATATTGATGATATAGCCATCCCCCAAGTTGAATGACATAGCCATCCCTCAAATTGAATGATCTAACCATCTCCCATATTGAATGATATAGCCATCCCTCAAATTGAATGATCTAACCATCTGCCATATTAAATGATATAGCCATCCCTCAAATTAAATGATCTAACCATCTCCCATATTGAATGATGTAGCCATCCCTCAAATTGAACGATCTAACCATCTCCCATATTGAATGATATAGTCATCCCTCAAATTGAATGATCTAACCATCTCCCATATTGAATGATATAGCCATCCCTCAAATTAAATGATCTAACCATCTCCCATATTGAATGATATAGTCATCCCTCAAATTGAATGATCTAACCATCTCCCATATTGAATGGTATAGCCATCCCTCAAATTAAATGATCTAACCATCTCCCATATTGAATGATGTAGCCATCCCTCAAATTGAATGATCTAACCATCTCCCATATTGAATGATATAGCCATCCCTCAAATTGAATGATCTAACCATCTCCAATACTGAATGATATAGCCATCCCTCAAATTGAATGATCTAACCACCTCCCATATTGAATGATATAGCCATCCCTCAAATTAAATGATCTAACCATCTCCCATATTGAATGATATAGCCATCCCTCAAATTGAATGATCTAACCATCTCCCAAACTGAATGATATAGCCATCCCTCAAATTAGATGATCTAACCATCTCCCATATTGAATGATATAGTCATCCCTCAAATTGAATGATCTAACCATCTCCCAACTTGTATGCTATAGCCATCCCTCAAATTGAATGATCTAACCATCTCCCATATTGTATGCTATAGCCATCCCTCAAATTGAATGATCTAATCATCTCCCATATTGAATGCTATAGCCATCCCTCAAATTGAATGATCTAACCATCTCCCATATTGAATGATATAGCCATCCCTCAAATTGAATGATCTAACCATCTCCCATATTGAATGATGTAGCCATCCCTCAAATTAAATGATCTAACCATCTCCCAAATTGAATGATATAGCCATCCCTCAAATTGAACGATCTAACCATCTCCCATATTGAATGATATAGCCATCCCTCAAATTAAATGATCTAACCATCTCCCATATTGAATGATATAGTCATCCCTCAAATTGAACGATCTAACCATCTCCCATATTGTATGCTATAGCCATCCCTCAAATTGAATGATCTAACCATCTCCCATATTGTATGCTATAGCCAACCCTCAAATTGAATGATCTAATCATCTCCCATATTGAATGATATAGCCATCCCTCAAATTGAATGATCTAACCATCTCCCATATTGAATGCTATAGCCATCCCTCAAATTGAATGATCTAATCATCTCCCATATTGAATGATATAACCATCCCCACATTGAATTATCTAACCATCCATTATTCCCATTGGAGGAGTAAAAGACTTTTAGCAGTTTCTTTCAGTCTGCTACTTTTGATTTCATACCTCTGCTTTGACATATTTTATCATATCAGTGTTTCATGCCTTTGTGAACTTACCATGATGAGCCGGTGGTATTCTTTTTGCCTACTCCTGAGTTCCTTTAATTCTTTCCTTGCTGCTCTTAGTGTATCTTCTGACTGTTGAGTCAATACCTGAAGCTGCTCTGCAGCGAGGGTCTCCAACTGATTCAAGGATTTTTCTGCTTCTTGTTGTTTGTGATGTGAAAGCTCTGTGAGGGATTTCTGATATGTGAGGATAAATATGACAGACCAAAAAAGAACATGTGGTGAACTTTGAAACAAAAAACCAATTCCTGAAAACATTTAAGAACCAACTTACTAATAATTTCTTTTCGTCCTACTTCAGATATCTTGGTAGTAAGATAACTAGGTAGAATCAAGGATACAAGCTGGCTGAAGTCTGACACACTTGCATTAAAGGAACAGAAAGGAGTTTAATAAATTGCTATTAGACTTAATTCAACAACATTATGAAAGTATACACATGAGGACTATGACTGCTAGCAGCCATCACTGCCACAAAGCCAAGCATCCATCATTTGGTCAGTAGTCTCTGATAGGGTACACTCAGACTCTTTGTTTTCTCCTAAAAGCTTAATATTGGTCGACTGAATCGACCTCGGAACCAATGATGGGGGTGTCATCCAACAGCTCCTGGGGGCAGACAGAGGTAACAAACTTTCTTCTCATCACAACATGAGCAGCAAATGACTGAAAATGATGGATCTCTCTGCTACTTTTACGCAGTGTGTTTTTACCATTTTAGTTCAATACAAAAATTCTCTAAAAGCTGAGCATAGTCTGTTTTTCAATTCCTTCTCTGGATATCTACAATTAAGAAAATAATGTGCCTCTTATTTTGACATTCAGAGTTTTACTGTCTCTGTTAGTCATTACAACCGCAACTCTACACTTGCTACTGCAGAATATTCAGTTTCACTTATTCCAGAATCTGTTCCCTTGTTAAAAGAATAGTATACTCCTAACCTATCCCTTATAATACCTGGTGTTTTTAGTGCTTCATTTATTTACAAAAAAAACATAACTTACCACCACCTCGAGTCAAATCTGGACTGTCTAAGATGTTTCACATTTATTAAACTTACTTGCTTTTCAAGATCTTTCTTTGTCTGGATCCAGCGGTGTTCGTAATTCTCTCTCTCCTTTTTGGCTACAGTCAGCTGCTTTTTTAAAGATTCCATTTCTATCTTCTTGTTTGTAATTTCATCTTTTAATCTCTTGGATGCGGTTTCCTCTGCCTCTAGTTGCTCTTTCAGACTATCTTTGTCCAGATCTCTGGACCTTGCTTTGCTCCTCAGGTCTTCGATCAAGGACCTTTTCTGGGTTGAGTCTTTGTCTAACTTCTTCACCCTGCGAGAAATGTAAAAGTTAAATGGAAGTCAATTTCTTTGTTAAGAAACTTTATTTTGTAATGGAAAGCTACGCACTGACATAAGATACATGATATTTAACTTGGTGTTTGTTTTTTCAATCATTTACATCATTTTGTGTTAAACTATGATACGACAGAGCAAATGGAAAAAGATCAAACTGCTCAGAAAAACAGATTTGGTAGTTGACTCATGTACAATGTACATACCTCCAATGTACTAAAGAAACACTTTCCAGACACAGCCTTATGCAGAAATTACATGTTAGACTTCTAGCGAAAACAGAACCCCCCCCCCTGATAATCTGGATGAGCCTTGGGTGTTAAAAAGCCAACTTATGGATTCTTTCTCTGACATTCTATGAGGCTGGAGCACTTAAAAACCAAATCATGGATCCCTCTCTGGTCTTGCATGAGCCCACGGAGTTTAAACCAACTCAGGGTCCGCTCTCTAACAATCTGCAAATCTGGAATGTTCTTGAACTTCACTTACTTCTCTTGCAGTGTTTGAATGGTAGCAGCCTGGTCTTCGTTCTGTTCTCTCAGGGTCTTGATGAGACTTCCTTGTCTCGCCATCTCTTGTGATTGAGTCTGCAAGTATGAAATCATGACAACGACAAATGAATTTGGAAACGAACAATTCTCTGAGGGAAGAGAAAGTGAAATGCAATTTATCTGTTAAATGCTTGTTAAAACTGTAATCAGTACAGCTATTCTTTTTTGTGTATGTGAGTCACACAAAGTCATCCTGTTACGGAGCAGTAGATTGTGACACTAATCTACCAGTTCATTAATACATAAGGAACTGATTGGGGGGGGGGAATACAAAGCAATGTGTTGATAATTATTTCAAAGGAATATTCGACTAACAAAGTGAAAGGGTTCTTAAAAGAAAGAGAATATATTTTTCACTGCAGGCATTTCAAACCACATGTCCATATTACATTGTTTCTTAACTCAAGATGCTGCTGTTAAAGAAAGTCCTTTCTGCTCAAGGATGATTTCCATTTGTTTCACGGTTACCTAAACGCCACGTAACAGTGGCAAATTAATGCAAGAGGTCTTTGTTGCTGTTTGTAATTTAAACCCTCATTTGACTTTGAAAATTGACACCAGTAGATTTTTAAACAGGGTGTATTGTAGATTTACCTCAAAATATTGTATTGCAAGGGTCCACTTGTTGTAATGTTCCTTTTAAGACAGACCAGATTATAGGAAATACAAAGGACATTCAAGTAGTTTTTCCTGTGTGACATCACAAAATTTCCCATAGTGCGATGTATCATTTTGAAACAGTTATTCCCTTACAAATCATTAACTTCCAGCTATTGAGATGTGGTTTTCACCAACTAGAACAGCAGTGTCACTGAATCTCAATACTTCTGGTTGTTTAATGTTCCTTGGTAAGGATGTTCTGAATATGTTAGAAACAGTTAAATTGTGATTGAAGAGATAACAGTGAAAAACAGAGAAATTTAAATCAGGTTTCAAAGTATCTGGTAGATGAATCTGGTTAATTAGAGATTAATCTGGTTGACAAAGTATTAGACTTCTGCCTCTTCAGTTCCTTTCCATGCCATCCCTCGTGAACAAGGTCAATGTGTTCATTTATGTCAATTAAGCAGTGTCAAATTTTGCGTCACCATCTCTGAAAATGTGGGCAGCTGAACACCTAGGCTCAAAGCATCGTTCTGAGCTGTCTAATTGTGTAAGTATTAGCTGACTTAAATTACGTCGCTAGGTGAATGATATTGAACTGGAATAACCTTACAAAGGAATGAAATAGCTTTGAGCTAATTGAGCAGCTTGTCTTCACAGTACGTGGTGGGTCTTATTTACGGTAATCAAAGAAAACGAACACCTGCTGTCTGACATTCTTCTTTTGTACCTTATGTTGAAGTTGAGAATGCACACAATTGAGTTGAAAATCTCAGTGCTATTCTGTCCTTTACTATTACACACTTCAATCACTTCAAATCAAAGGAGTAGTTTAAGAAACTACTGCCCAGAGTTCACAATCCAAACAAAGGATCGACACATCTATTATTTAAGCAAGTGCCGTGTGCAAAACTATAGCAGAAGATCTACCTTTTCCAGGTTTCAGGAACTTTTTTGGTCAATAATTTGCAAAAAGACTAGTTACACCTATTTTTTTCAAACCTAAACTAAAAAAACTGCTTACATGCAAAGAAATGTGATGGATAAGTTTGATACACATTGACAATGAATTGAGACCCTGGCATCATTTTAAACGAATGCCAGAATGTCCAGCTAGCCTGACAATATCCCTATACATGTAATGTATTGAGACAATAAAATCACAAATATATTCCTATATTCAATGAAGTAGCAATTTTCTTCAATGACCAACCCTTTGAACCCTAATGGTGGCATTTGATAATTGATATTCTGATATGCTGCCATCCATATTTCGGTCTGTGAAAAACACTACCATCCTGTCAAACAGACCAAAGATGTCAACAACTGTTCGTCACTGGTTATAAATAGGAACTGATCTGTGAAAGATGGCAGAAATTGATGAGAGAAACGTATTTGTTCATTAGTGTTGGGTCATTATGTTACAGAATCGATAGTTATAAATAATTTTAACAAATTTACTGTGGCGCCGACCTTCAGTCTGTCTGACATCTGTTTCGTGGAGGTCGTCACTTTCTTCTCCTCTGTTTTCTTGGATTCTATTTCCGTGAGTTGTTCCTTCAAAAGTGCATTTTCTGTCCTGCTACTTTCAAGCTCCCTGGACAGCCTCTGAAATCAACACACACACGTTGGCAATGTCAATGCAAAAATGACAGAGAAAAATCAAACAGTGTTTCATTGGTTTAATTTGGTATAATCTCGATTTCACATTTGCAGTCTCTTGCCAGCACATGACACGTTTAAATCTGCAGTTTGTCTGATTTTTTAACCTGTTTGAATTTACACTCTGTCATGGTAGCTTAGTTTTACCTTTACATTACTGTCTGCATGACTGTGGCAGCCATGTACCTTTTACTGATATACACTAACCTATTAACAAACAGTTTGTCTGACTAGTGATTCCAATCTGACACATACTCCAGTGGGTCATTGTATCTTGGTCTTATCAATAGTATCGTCTGACTATGCCAACTAACTTTTGCCCATGTGTTTCCTTGTTTAGCTGTGACCCTATACATCTCACACATAGAGTTTGTCTGAATATAGAAACTAATTTCATATACACTCTAATGTTATTTTATCTTGGTCGTACCAGTGCAGTGCTGTCTGAATGCATCAACCACAACCACAATCATGTGTCACTATAACAATAACCTGACATGTACAGTTGTTCTGAATATTAACACTACTCTGATGCCTCAGTTAGGACTACCTGTATAGCATTTAGACACCAACCTTACCTGAACAGTTTGTCTTGAAGTTTGCAGCTGATGAGATGCGAGGGTCAGATCGGCTTCCAGCCTCTCGGAGTTAGCTTTCATCTCCTCCTGGGTTTTCTGCAGGGCATTTTTCATTTCCTTCAGCAGCGTGACCTTAAC
The DNA here is from genome assembly GCA_021234535.1 of Stichopus chloronotus. NCBI lineage: Eukaryota > Metazoa > Echinodermata > Holothuroidea > Aspidochirotida > Stichopodidae > Stichopus > Stichopus chloronotus. Next base: position 19,626,642 of record CM037836.1, on the reverse strand, counting down.
AGACAAAACAACCTTAGATGTTACATCTGCTACTAAATCACAAAAGAGGCAATGTGTTCCATCAACATACATAATGTAATCAGCTAAAAGTATTGTGGTTTTGCAGTTACAAATGAGTGGGTTAAGTCTGGTTGTAGGATTTCATCTATATAGATAAAGAGAGGAAGAAAGGGCTAGCTTCAAGTCTTCCCAGTAACACTTTCTACCAACAAACATAAATTTCATGGTTACACAAGAACATTTATTGCATGATTTTCAAAAAACCTGCACAGATTTTCTATAAACTTGGCATTAATAACTTAGAAGATATGAAATAGTGCTTTCAATTTGAACTTTAACTTCATGTCACTCTGTGGGAATGGAGAATGTACCTCAAATACACTCATAACACCAACTCCACCCACCCATACAGCCTACTTCCTTTTCCTTGCTTTAAAAAAAAAAGGCCGGATATGCGGAAATACTACTGAGTTAATACTTAAGGATCAACAGTAGTGGCCTCCCTCATCTACACCGTGTTATAGCATAGCAGGGAAAGGTTCTTAATTTTTTCTCTTTCAGGCAGTGCTCTTTCACCCATTCTAGGGCACCTTTTGTGCAGACGCGTCAAAGTGTGTTGCATTCGTGCATGGTTGGACACCTTGAATACCAGCATGCATGCATTCAATGCTTATTGTGGAACAATTTGAGATGGTGAATACTAATTAAACTGTCAGACAAATTTTCCTACATGGCAGGCAAACTGCAGGGAATCAATACAGGAAGGATAATGCAAAATATGAAGATAGAATAGTAACAAACCCATACGAAATGATGTAAACACAAAACCGTGTGGTGAGATTGTTTGGTTTAAAGTTCATTATATGTAAACAAAGGCTTTGAGAGAGTAAAACATTAAAGGTTTAATTCACTAGATAATGTTTACCTGTTGTTGCAAAGTACTGATTCTACGTTGCAAGTTCCTCACACTTGATTTATTTTTGATACCAGGGGAGGGATGCAGCCTAAGGGATGGCTTGGCTAGACCTGTGCAAAGGACACAAAAAAATTAATTGAAACATCAGTGATGAAAATTATACCTATGGATGTAAGCTAAGATGTATACAGCTGTAACTTTAGGGCTGACCTGTAACTTTCTGTACTTTCAATTTAAGATTTGTTCAGAAGCAGTCTCCATGAAAGTAGTGACTTGGTTGGTTTACATTTCTATTGTATAGTTAAAGAAAATTTCAAAAACTACACCACAGTTCCAAGCACTTTCATGGCTGCATTTGAATCAGATTTCACTAATCTGATTTAAGAAAGGAACTCACCCGTAACTTGGCTGGTTACGGCAGGAGAGTCACTCCTGGAGTCCTCTGACACATTTGTGCTTGTCTCGTCGTTGATGTCGAGGTCACCGACACCCACAGTCGTAAACCTTGTCGGTGTTATACCTGCTTATGAGATAAAGCCGAAAATGTTACATGTAAATGGATGATGAATAGTGCCGGATAATGACATTCGGTAAATGTATAATACACTGAATTAGCAAGCAGGAACTTGTTTAGCTAAAATGATGAGAAAGCCTTTTCAACGACACATTTGACTTTGAGCATGACAACTCATGTACCCTGCCATATCCAGGTGATTAGGTTGGTCACAAGCTATACCACGCTCATTTATCATCTCAGTGTCAAGCATGAAAAACAGGACATTTGGGAACTTTGATTCAAAATGCCCACCCTCCTGTACCACCTCACATGATGTATGCCAACTTACATACAACAATCATAAACCAAAAGCATAATGTACTTAAGCTGAGACATTATTACTGACATTATTATTATTATCAAATCTCAGCTACAATTTGTAGAAGAGTCTCTAAGTATGTGCACCTCCATTTCTTCAAAACAATTTCCAATGAATTCACAAGCAAATGTTGTATAAGATCAAATAGGCCATTCCTTACCTAACCCTCCAAACTGATATGAGTCTGTCTGAGTCGACACCTGCTTCCAGATTTTTTCCCCGACTTGATCCTCTTCATATGCTCTAGCCATCCTTGTCAAATGTTTCTGAACAGAAATTAACTGAAAGTACAGAAAGGAAACAGTTAAATGCAAAGTTATTTTCTCAAGGTGTCATGACCAAGCAAGTTATTATCTTTCTTGAAGGTTTTGCAAGGGCGTTCCAAACTCTGGGTAAATGCTCCCAGGGGATAGCTTGTTCCACCACTCACATGGATTTCTCCACAACATGCACTCTCAGGGGATGGATCTAAATTATCTCAACAAAAGAACAACTGCAGTTAAAAACATGTCTTTCCACAAAGGTATGAGTGATTTTAAAGTATGTAAGATTCTGAGAAACATGCCAAGTAAGAATTTTTGGTATTTTTGCAAATTCGATAGGTTGCAAATGTCAACTTGCTTACTTCTCTTGATGTGGCTGTCCATGTTTTTGATCTGACATGTCTGGTATAACTCTCATTTCTTTTTCTAGGTGTAGAGGTGACCATTTTTGGGGACAGCCTCTGCTTGACTGGCGATTCCTCCTCATCACTGTAAAGAAGAGAAAGAAATCAGTGGGACAGTATCGAAAGACTCCTCAGGATTAAGTTGGAATTGAGAGTTTCCACTTTCTGGTTTTATACAGGCATAATTGACATGGTGGTACACTACCGCAACATCAAAGTCTGTTAAAGTGAAGGATCATGCAAAGATATCACTCTCATCATATGCCAGGTTTTCTACCTTCAAAACTAGACAGAGAATTACGTGACTGAGCACACTTGGAAACCTTTACACCTGCTACTAGCCTCTGTGAGCAAGTTAATTTATGCTTGAGTGCCCCATTACTTTGTGCTTTTTCTCTCAGAGTTCAAAAATGCTTTGTAGAAGCTTTAGGACTGGTCCATTTACACAGAGGGGAGACTGAAAATGAATCATTTCATGGAGGAAGTTCCACCTTGTTTTGCCTATCCATGTGAGCTTGAATAGTTCCTTAGGACAATGATAAGCACAACATAAATATCAGTTGGTGATTTCATCATTAAGTCTTTTCACTTCTAGCATAACTTAAAACTTCTATGCCAAGAGTGGTACAGTCCACTTGTACTGTGACTCTGCAATCTCTGCAAAGAGCTCACCAGAAATTAAACCACAATTTCTCTTTAAATTAAGAACAAAATAACACAGAATTCATACAAAGTATCTTTATAGTGCTGGCAATACCAAGTCACATTTACGTATAGTCTCAGCTATTGGTTCTTTAAAATTACACTGCTTTTTTGAAACCAATCAAAAATATTTCAACATCATTGGGAAGGGAATTTACATAGCCTTTCTAGTCTGTTGTACAAATGTTGTGACATAACTCCTCCATGACTAACAGGCATGGGAAAGTAGGAGAGAAATGAAATGGAGATGAAGAAAATTGCTAAACAAAGTGGCAAAGTTATAACAGTTTAAAAAACAAAATAACAGTAATTTGGGGCTGATTTTGGTTCAGACTTTACAGACAAGATTTCACTAAAAGCAAACAACAAAACTGACAAAACATCTACAAGTGTAAAAAATGAAAAAAGAATTCAGACACTTCGTTACAACAACTCTGAAACAATATCTCCACAGACACCTCAACAATAAAATTGGAACAACACCATCATGGGGCACATTGGCGATACCTTTGTGAGTTGTTTCCTGTGTTTTCCTCATCACCATCTGTGAGTATCTGACTCATCCTGTCCAACGTTTGGTTCAGCTTTTCATCAAGCTGAAGAAAAATGGAGGGAAGAGAAACAACAATAAGCTTTGAAAAGTCTGGTACCAGGATATTCTAATTGAAATGAAGTAGTGACATGAATCTCTCAATAAACTTTGTCAGATAATACCAATCCACAGGTGAAATTTCGTGTAGTTACAGTGTGTGCCTCGAATTTAATACACAATTTCCTCTGCTAATCAGATGAAAATCGTATCAGCTAACTTCAATCTGGGAGAATAATTATCCAACAAAATACACAGACTTAAAAAAGCAAGGAAAAAAAAGTAAAATGAAAATGATGTTGTCATTCCTCTAAAATATTTGTTATTGAACACTAAATGGCACAAATATACACTCTTGGATAAAAGAGACAACTGATGGTGGTGCCAATAGTGAAATGGGAGTGTGTTAGTTTTTGTCAGTAGAAGGCAATTCTTTTTCTTCAGCTGAAGGAATATTCCAATGACAAGAATAGTTTTTTCACTGCAGGCACTTCAAACCTGACACAATATTTTGTTCATAAATTTCAAATTTATGAAGACTGAGGTTGCATCAACATCTAAGGAAAATTTTGCAAACTGTCAAGTTACCGACTTACACTTAGTCGACATCTCGGAAAAATTTTGCAAATTGTCGGGTTGTCGACTTTGACTAAGTCGGGGATGTTGACTTAGCTTAAGGGGGCAACTCGATAATTTGCAAAATGTTGTCGAGATAACATGTTATTTGTAACTCTGTATTTTGACAATTTGCTAAAATTTTCCAAAATGTTGACTAATAGTGTAAGTCAGTAACTCAACAATTTACGAAATTTTGTTGAGATAACAAGTTATTTGTAACACGGTATCTCAACAATTTGCAAAATTTTCCCAGATGTCGAGTTAGCATAAGTCGGTAACTTGACATCTAGCATGTCCCCTTATGTCCACTACATGCTGCAATAGGTCTCTCTTGATCTTTGAAATGAAAGAGCTCATTTACATTTGAAATTCGATATCAGTGAAAAGCTTGGACTGACCTTCTTGTAGATTGACCTTAAAATGTGCTTGACATTAGGGGCACTGCTTTGAACTATCAAAATGATTCTTGTGAGACAGTCCAGATTACAATGAAAAATAAAGGATACAGGATATAAGCAGATGCATCTGTGTGACATCATGCAAATTACCATTGTGAAATACATATTTCTTTTTTTAAAAAATCGATTACTTACATACTATTAATATATTGTTTTCACCCATAAAGATCCCCTAATTTTTATAAATTTTGATTTTCTTCTGTGGCTAACTTCGTTGTTTGTATTTCTGAGAAAACTGGTTAACCTGCAGTTGGGGTCATTAAGATTTGTAATACTTTTTCCCTTGTGTAAGTAATCCATTCCAGTATACTAGTCACATTGTGACTCACTGTGCTTCAAACTACTATAACATTACTGTTACGGTCTCTGACAGGGATGGACTTAATAGGCAAATTTGTTTAATTGTTTTAAAATACCAACAATTGTGCCCCACAAGCTTTGCTTCCTTTCTTTTGATACAGTACGGTGTAAATGAGACTCGATTTTTCAGAAAAAAAAGTAACGTAAGTGACTACAGGGGAAACTCCAAGAAAAGTTCCACAGAGCTTGTAGTAAGAGCTCACCTTAAACAAAGATAAACCTAATACAAAAATAGACCAATCAATAACTTCACACACTGTCAGCTGAAAGGTATTCAAAAGTAAGACCAAGTTTCCATGAACTCTTTGTGAGCAATGTGCAAACGGAGGGTAGGTGCCAAAACAAGGACTAAACATGTACTGCTTCAGAACTCACTGACACATTGCCACCACTGAGCCACTGAGCGTCTATTCTTTGAAATAACTCTTCTGGAAAGGGAAGTGGATGAAATATCTGCGACTGAAAGGGGCTACGGTTTGACAAAATGGCCCAAACAATGGGAGTGTTTGTTGTTCAGGAACTAACGGTAATTCTGAAAGTATGTCTAGTACCTCAAATTTGGGTCAAAACCACGAAACAGTTTTGCTAGAAATAGCTATTGTATTGGAGTTAATAGACACAGTCGCGTAGGGATTGTCCAGGTTTTCATTCACGTCTGTAGAGGTCATGGACTTGACTAATTATGCAATGTGATCGATCAACTGCACCAGACATCGAGGAAGTTTTCATGATGACACTCAAGCAGACACAATGCAACAAGGAAATTTCCAAAGAACTTATCATCCTCCAGACTGGTCAATACTTTGGATCAAATTGTTATCAGTTGGCTCAGCCTTCTTGAATATCATAACCAGATTACTACTGAGTTCATCAGCTCAAATTCTTCAAATTGTTATCGACTAATGAAGAGCTGGTCAAAGATCAAAACTCATTATCCTCGTTATTATTAAAGTAATAACGAAAGTTTACCTAAATTAATAGCTTAATATTATGTTAAAAGAAATGAGAACTTTGAAACTGGATTGTGATCAAATCTTGACAAATCTTCGAATCTTGGTCATACAAATATATCTTTCTTTTCAGTAAGATTTATGGAAATGAATGGTTAAGTTGAACATATTGAGTCATGACCACATGCAATCATATTTTTCAGCTTTAATTTTTCATGTTGAGATGTTTTGCAAGAATTTATCTATCACTAAAATCTCTTGGTGATAAAGGATTTAAGAATAAACCTCTTTACGGCTGGTTGTCTCTTCTCTCTCAGCTATTAACAGCCTGTTTTTCTTTCTCATGCGTATCAGACTGTGTTTGAGTCGATCCACCTTCGACTGAAGAGTCTCCGCTTTGCTCTGCTTGACGGTCGCCTCAGCGTCCAAACGCATACACTCTGCTTTCAAAATCCTGTCCGATGGGAGAAGAGATTGGAAAATAATTTCAAAGTCATGCTGCTTAGACAAAGGTGTGTCACAGAGACAGTCGGAGGGTTGGACACGCCCTTATGTAGGCTCTATTAAGTGCAAGTAAGATGTTTCAGTCGACAAACTTCATACATATGGGTGATCACCATTATGTTTATTGTGAAAACTTCAACCGTAGAACACTGATATGTACAACCCTATATCCACAACAATCGGCAGACAACAGCGCATGAAAATACATCCAAACACCCCAATGTGCTTCCTTTTAAGCTGGAAATCTTTCAGTGTAAAAGAACTCATTGGAATTTTCACATTGTAACCTCACTTGCCACTGTTCCTTTCCTCGCTCTGTCAGAGTGAAACTCTTTCAATCCAGAAAGACTTAACTTGATAACATACCTCAGCAATGTAAACTACATCGTTTGCTTTTACACAGAATCTTTTGAGGTCTCACCTTGTTTCATGAGACGCCTCTTCTAATCTTCGCCTCAGCTCATCTTGCCTTTCTTCACACTCTGACACAGTCGCTTTAAGTTTGGTGTTCTGGAAAAGAGGGACAAGTGTATGATAAACAATTGTTATATCAAACAATATCAATGAGAGATTTTCCTTCTACATTGCAGGTAATGAGGACTTCAACTGCTGTCCTAAATGATGGAAAATGCAGGTAAACTACCATTCTGATCAAGGAATGTAGGTGCTTAATCTCATCATTGGTACATCTTCTTCTATTATTTCCACTTCTTTTACCTCTTGAGTCAGGGTCTTCATTTTCTTTCTTTCATTCTCTTCATTTTCCTTGACCTCCTTCAATCTTCTCAGCTGAATAGTGAAGCTCTGTTAAGATGATGTTAAACAGATGCAAACTTCATCAACTTCTTTTCCTTCATCTGTCTACATCAGAAGCTCCTATCACTTCAATAAAGTACAAGTAAAACAAACTCCCCTAGGTCATGATTTAACCTGAAATCCCTCTAATGAAGTGTCAGCAAACCATCCTGAACTGATTGGTCAAATACACATTCAATTGCCAAGTATTTTTCTAATTACATGTCAATAAAGCAACTTCCCTCATCAGTCAAAAAAAAAAAAAACAGTAAGATAATTTCATTGAAATATATTGTGTGTACAGGAACCTCTCATCAGCATTCAAAAACGTTGTAGACAATTTTACTCCAACAAATGGTCAATTAAAAGTGAACAGACAGACTGTGCATCTTGACAGTCATGATACCTTCAATGAAAGAGTGTTGCGCACATCCTCTCCAAAACTCACAACATTGCAACTTGAAAAAAAAAAAAAATCCTATAGTTTGTTGACTGCGATAAAGTTCACCATTCAAAATGACAAAAAGGTACGAAGGACTGTAAATCTGATGTGCACATAGTATGGACATTTTAACAGATTAACATTGATCCCATCAATACTCTAATGGACTGTAAACATTGAACCTAAAAAAAAAAACAAGTGTCCTTTGTTCAGGTCGTTCTTTTGTCATACCCAAGATGCAAAAAAAAGTATGATTAATTTGAATAGGTAGTGAATAAAACACAGTCAAAATAACAACTCTATGCATACTGTGCCCCCCTCCCTCCCTCTCTAACTTTGATACTTAGCACACACATACAAATTTGCACGACAACAATCACAGATTAAGCACTAGAATTTGATGGCTGTTTGATTGGAAACCTTGTAAGTGTTAATAATTACTCAATTTTTAACATAAAAGATAGCAGAAAGGTAAAAAAGCAATCAGCAACAGAGAGTTCTTTCAACCTCTTTTGTCCTCTCGCAGGCACTGTTTGAAGTTCTTCTACCGTGACAGCATCAGCAGCTGTTTGGACTCGCAACTGATCCAGTTCCTCCTGAAGGCTCATCCTTAATGTTAAAAAAAGTAAGAAAGCACTTGCTGCATGTGAAGCTATTATGGAATAAATCCCTAAGTCACAGCAAAATTGAAAATTAAACCTAATACTTACAACTGACATCACAAATTGCAATTACATTCACTCATCACATGCAAAAAAAATGATATTTAAAAATCTGTTTATGAGACAGCAACCAATGGGCAAGAGACTTGTGCTATAAGAATTTCTCATATTACTCTGGGTAGTGCTTCTACAATTGGTTTGTCCTCAGTATAAACCACAACCTTGTTAAGGTAAGTATTTGGAATTTCAATGTCAGGTGAAACTAGTAAAGATTTTTTTTTTCATCTCATCTCATTTAACACTAGGCAAGCCTCATAAAAGCATAACAATATATCTGAACTGATACATTGTAAATGATTTAACAAAACTAGAAACCTTGGAAAGTCTTTGTTTTGCGATGGAATCCGGGTTGTAGACATGATTCATAAAATTTGTAGATGAATAAGAAACCAATGATGGCAGACACTACTTACTACATTTAATTAATTACTCAGAAACTAACATGAAACTGGCAAAAGCAAATACGTTAGTCTGCAGTTTGAACAAAAAGTCACAAATATGTGGACGAAGTGCGGAAGGCTGATCTCATTTCACTGCACACATACTGGGACTCATCACCTTTCTACTGCGTTTCACTTAAGGGCTGGTAAAATGTTGTCACTCACTTCTCTTGGATCAAATCCGCAGTCCTCTGCTTGTAGTAAGTCAACTCATTCCAAACAGCGTCCGAGTTCTCTTTCTGCAGGGCCTTCGGATCTGCTCGGTGAATCTTCTTTGATTTAGATGGTTTTCTTGATAAAATGATTACAAACACAAAGGGGAAAATTGAGGCAGCGACAGACTAAAATACTTTACTGGCACAGAAACCAGGAGACAAACAACTTATCAAAGCAGCCTTTTAATGACTCACCACTGTGGCAATATCTATGTCCATGTAACGTATTGCAGTGACAATGCATTGACGAGTAGAGGTTATGATGAAACATTACAAAATTTGGTAGTCTCTACCGGATGTTCCCAGGTATCATTATTCCCAGGGTTCAATATTCTCTGTTTTGGTATTACATCAGTGGTTGCCAGTGAGTACGAGGTGTCTTATTCCCAGGGTTCGATGTTCCCAAAAATATCCCTCTAATTCTTGAAGTTCAGTCCCAACTCATCAGGAACATTGAAGCTCCCGAACATCGAGGCCCAGGAACATTGTATCTCGAAAACATCAAACACTGGAAACATCGAACCTTGGAGGCATTGAATCCCAGGAACACCGAACTCAAGAAATATTGAAGCTGGGAAACACTGAAACTCCGGAACATCAAACTCTGGGAACACTGAACCTTGGAAAGATTGACATAACCCAGTTTGGTAAGTTACACATACTAGTGAGCATGTAAACCACTGCTCATTGCTACAAATATCAAAGCAGTGTTAATTAAGGATTTACTTAAATGATTACATCACCTTAACACAAAGACTGAGGTGTGTGTTCACTTTAGCAGAATCATTCTCCCAGATCATTCAACACATTAACAAGGCCAGACTATGGGAGTTGTACAGTCTTTGCTCGATGCTCCCCTACCTTTCGTTTTCTTCGTAGGTTTCGATCTGTTCCTTCAAGATGTTGTAAGCAGACTGCAGCGACTGAAGACGACTTAATCGACTCTGATGGGCCTGCTTCATCTGAGAAACCTCCTCGTCCTGAAAGATTTAGACAAAGTAGTTACGGTTTGGTACTCGTGGTTGGGGTAAGATACCTGACTATGAGACCTGATTTTCATGAAACTTGACAACTCATTTGTCTTGCTCAATATTATTAAACGTCTCCATGTATATGTCACATCGTAAATCGTCCTAAGAAAGATCAATTTCGACCATAAATTTACTTGTATCAAATTTGGTTGCCAACCCTCTTTCGCAGCACTGATAAGTGCAAGCAATCAAATGTGACTCAGTAAAATAGTCCTTTTTGTACATTTCATCTTGTAGGAGTGAAAATTTCCTGACATTAACTTTTCATTGTAGCTTAATTGTTCCAAATCACTATCTTTCGTTGCAATTACAGAATCTGCCGTACATCGCCAAATTACATTTTGCATCATCATGAAGTCATCTGTTGGCAAAAAAATTAAATTACATTTTGCATCATCATGAAGTCATCTGTTGGCAAAAAAATTAGCTGGCAGTTAACACTGGTTCCTGTTTCAGAATGATTCAAGGTGGACCATATGGGTGGAAGGCAACATTTCAAAACAGTATGCACATATTAGAACTGTCTCCCATTGGTCAAACTAAGCACTAGAAAGAATGGTCTTGGTAAATGAAACATTCAAACATGATGCAGCAGAATGTTCTTTTTGTTACTTTTCATCTTTCAGGAGTGAACATTGCTTGACTTTTTACTTTTCACTGCAGCTTAATTGTTCCAATTAAATCAGTACCTTTCATTGCAATTATTGAACCTGCCATACATTGCCAAAAAAAACATTTTGCATCGTCATGATGTCATTCATTGGCAAAAAATTAGCTGGCAGTTAACACTGGTTCCTGTTTCAAATGACTTAAAATGGACCGTATGGGTGAAAGGCAACATTTCAAGACTGTGTGCACAATCTATCTCACATTGGTCAAACCATTCACTGAAAAGAATGGTCTGTCCAAAATACTGAATTCCATAATAATACATTGTGAAAGAACATGTCAACACCTGTCAATCTGTTCTATACTGCTGTCTACAGACATGGATTGTTTGAAATTGTTTAAATGTTTAAATAGACCAATCAAGTCTATGACATAGAAGTTGCAATGGCAGACAGCACTAACAATACCATTGTGCAACTTTTAGCCACAATGCCATATTCGTGAATAATGAATTATGCATGGGGCTTTCATAATAAAGTCAAATGTGTTACAATTTCAATATTTTTATGGACCAAGTGAGTGTTGCTTCTACAAGGAAATGCCTTGTATGATCATTACTGATTATTCCTCATTTGTGACAGAAGTTTGGGGATCATCTGGACTATTGTTTTAATATTTTATGGTAGCATGACAAACAAAGCGGTTTCAGCACCACTCATTTTGGTCAGATTATGTTGTGAAGTCAAGGTAAAGGGAACTTTAATACATCTTATCAAGGATCAATTTGGGTTGAAGATTGGCCTCTATCTGAGTGACTTTAACACTAACTTTCAAACCAAACTTGAGCAAACTTTTAAAATGAACAGCTAACCTTCATACAAATCAATCTCTGAAGGTCTTCCACAAGTTTTTCACCGTCTGCTTTGTCTTTCTGCTGTTTTGTAGGAGGAGATAATCGCTGGTACTTCCTTACCAAGGCATCTTCCACTGTGATATCAGCGGACAACTTGGAGCCGTGTGAACCGACATGTCTTTCAGTGTCTTCCTGGACGAATGGTGTCTGTTATACAAGAATTAGAGTATCCACTTCTGATAAACATTATTAACTATGCAAGCAAACTGTTGTAGACTGCCCAACTTTCAACTGCTGAAGAAAGCAGACTTACGCAAAAGGTCGAGGGGAATTTGGCACATTTATCTACCATCCATGTTTGAAACTTGGGGTATGGCGACAGTGATCGTAACTTCTTGTTGGTTTCTACTTGATATGCATCCTTAACTACATTCTTGTCTCTTCAATCTAGTACAAACTGAACAAACTTACACATCTGACGAGGCACATGAAGTGTGAGACAACATCATAACACTATGCAATAAACTTATTTTCAAGACAGAATGTAACACGGAATTTGGAAAAACAAAAATGTTCATATCCTCGTCTGGAGCCCATGTAAGGAATTCACTTGAGTAAAGGATGAACAGACCACAAACAGCTTTGGAGATGTAAAATGTTGTTTAGAGAACAATTATTGATATCCAAAGTTATTTAAGTACTATTAGTTTTATTGCTTTTCATTTCTTTTGTTTATTTGTAAAAAAAACTTTCCTTAGGAGAACTGTCATAATCACTGTTTCAGTTGGAGGATTTCAATCACAAAAGTTTCTTAGTAGTTGTCAAGGTTTCTTTCTAACTTTTTTCTTTTCTTGATTAAAAGCTGTTATCAGGGTGATTAATTTCTTCCACTTTCTCTGAGTTCATTGCTCAATTGCTAGCATTGTTAAAATATTCCCACTGTTGTTCTGTATTGCAGCATGCAATGTGCCCAAAATTATGCTTTTTATACATTGTCCTTCTTGTTTTTTAAATAAATGAGAACATTTAGAGCAAATTAATAATACCAAATGATTTTATATATTACTTTTATAGAACAGCATCAGACATCAATAATGTACCATGGCAAGTTATCTGTATTACCTCTAAAACTCAACACTGAAGACTTGCTATGTCCACATTTCCACAACTGTAAACTGTACTGCTGACAAAACTGTTACACCTGCATCACAAATGCATGTATGATAACATTTACCACTGATTATCAGCTAGGAATGATTCACACTATGGTCAATAGAGGGAACCATTTGCCAATCTCAGCTGTTTTAGGAGTAGGAGTACTATGTACTAATTACCTTTATGACAGACAATGTTTCTTCACCTGGTGAACATCTGTGAAAAGAGAATGTAAATGTTATGTTTTAAATTTAACATCATAACAATACGTAATACTCTATTAATACAGAGATACTGATCGAGGGTACAAATTGTACTGTACTGCATCTGTCAATTAACAGACAGCTAGATACTTTCTTCTGTATATGCTTTCCTCAACTATTCAAATAGCAAAGAAATCTTATTTTGCGGAGTACTTTGGAAGAAATGAATCAAACAGCAGAAAAACTTGGAAAGGAATTTGTGACGTATAAGTCAATAGAAACGTAAATCTTATGGGTAATTCTTTTGATTGTGACAATGGTCCTATAGAAAATCCTGTAGATATTGCAGATTACTTCAATGATTATTTTTCTACAGTGGCTACAAAGTTATCTAACAAAATCAATCCAGTTAACAATGATATTACTCATTATATTAATTTAAATATTCCAAACTCATTTACTTCCCATCCTGTAACTATAGAGAAAGTTTTAGTTGCCATCAGCAAGCTGCAGAATGGAAAATCACCTGGTTACAACAACAAAACCTATGACATTTTAAAAGAGGTCTGTAATTTTATTGTGTTACCTCTCTCACATGTTATAAACTAGTCCTTTTCTTTTGGAGTTGTTCCTAGTGAGGTAAAAGTTGCAAAAGCTATCCCTATCCATAAGTCTGGAAATGAAAGAGTTACTTCAAATTATCGACCAGTTTCTATTCTTCCAGCTTTATCTAAGATTTACGAAAGACTTGTGTACAATAGGCTTTGGAATTTTATTGATAAGAATAATCTCATGTTTAATAGCCAGTATGGCTTTCATAAAAACCATTCCACTTACATGGTATCACTCAAGTTTGATGATATTGCATTTAAATTAGATACAGTAATCATGTTAAAACAGCTGCTTTATTCCTGGATTTATCAAAAGCATTTGATACTATTGACCATAAAATGTTACTTAGAAAAATGTATGTGTATCAGTGGTATAAGGGGTGTAGATCTGAACTGGTTCCAAAGCTATTTTAAGTGATCATACACAGTTTGTTAGGTACTGTATAAGGGTGAAGACTCTTCTTTTAGGAACATAAATATAGGAGTACCACAAAGGTCCATTTTAGGACCAATACTACTTCTTGTATAGATTAATGACATGAGTCAGACGTCAAATTTCTTGGATTTTATCTTATTTGCCGATGACACAACTATTTATGTTAAAGATCCTGGTATTGATAAAGCTGTAGAAACCTTTCTTTTGAATTTAAGAAAGTGTATGATTGGTTAGGGGCAAACAAATTATTCAAATGTTATTAAAACTAAGCTTATGGTATTTGCAAGTCCAAAGAGAGCCCCGCTAGATCATACGATTACGATTAATGACACGATTGTTTATAGTGTACACAGTACCAAATTTCTGGGAGTTCAAAATGACGATCAGTTATCATGGCAAGATAATATTTGTGGAAACTATCTAAAATAGCAGGTCTTTTCGCTAAACTGAAAGAATTTTGCCCGGCACTACGCTTCTAACCCTTTACAATGCCCTCTTTGTTCCACATCTTAACTACAGTGTATTACTGTGGGGTAACTCCTCTGATTACTTACTCAATCAGCTTCGCATTTTGCAAAAGCGAACCTTAAGGCTTATTTGTAATGCCCCTTTCTATAAGCACTCAAGGCCTCTCTTTTTCCAAAACCAAGTTCTTACCTTGGATAACACTTATAAATACCAGCTGGATATCTTTTTATATAAACACAAACATAGCAATCTCCCTTCCGCCTTCACCTCATTCTTCCAGACTAATAGTGATTTCCAGTCTACTAGATTCAAAGACAGCCTTCTTTTTCCGCATACTAGGACTTCTTTAACCCATTCCCATGTAAGAATTACAGGGGGAAATCTTTGGAACTCATTTAGGTTGTATATAATCACAGACTGTACAGTGCTCTGACAGGGACCAGACTAGAAAAGTGAGAACTTCCTCCCGGTTCCTCTTCCTTTGGTGTAGTATATTTATGTTATTATTACCTACAAAGGAAGGAAATAAACTGAAACTGAAATTTCCCAAGTACCTTGGAAACTATTTGAGCAGTGAACTTAAAATTATGGTTGCATGTGAATTAACACAATGTTCGCAATGTATCACTTGCATGGCAAACTGAGTGAAACTGCTAATTTCTTAGAAAACAGCCAATTTTCCTATGAAACTTAAGATTTTCATCTTTTCTTCTATCTGGAGAATTGTTTGAGCAATTAAAATGAAACTTGGTAATGCCTCACCAGTATATCATTCTCATAAGAAACTGAGTAAAACTTACTGTTTTTTCTTCTTTTGTTTTTCAAAAGTTACAGATCCGAAATTTGGCTTCAGTAGGTATCGGAAATTCAGTTTTCTCACTAGTGATCACTTTTGACCAAGAAGTCTACTCCTCCTAGGAATTTCAGAGTTACCATTTGAAGGTTTATATATTGTGAGAAGGGTCCATTGCATTACCAGTAACGCTATAAGCAAGAGCAGAAAAGTAACCTTTTTATTTTTGACCGAATGGTGTCCAAACTAGGTCCTTGATACAGAATGAGGTTGATTTCTCCTAAATGAAACAAAAAATTGAAAATTAACCAATCTTGTTTAGATTTAAACTAATTTATACATGTTTCAAAAGTTTTCTGTGAATTTGGTGAGAACTGATACAAAACCTTGCACAAAATGCAAAATGAAATTAACCTGTTTTTGTACATTAATCAAGGTCCCAGAATTTTCTCAGACTCCCCTCTTTGAGTTATTGCAATATTGTTATACTATGCAACCCTCATTGGCAGACATCTCACGCACAGCAAGCCCTTTGATTGAACAGTCAGTTGCACTGTATCACCATTAGCAACCTATTGCTATCGCTCTAAGGCCCATCAGTACTGCAACGAGGGACTGTAAGAAAAGAGAGCAGTACAACCTGCAGTCATGACAGGCCGGAACAGTAGAAGAGAGAGATGTAATGTAAGAGGCTTGATGTAAGTCTAGCTTAGTCAGAATAAAACTTGCTTTGTTTCCATATTCCAAGGCTTTTGATATACTGGCAAGTAGGCCATCCCTTGTGGAAATTTGAACCATTAATGCTCTAGTTCCTTTTGAGATATACAGTACTTCTCTGAATAACAACAGAAAAAGAAAAGCCTACAGACAATGACTCAACCTAAAGACCACTTGTCATGATTAAAGCTAATTTATTGAGAAGTTTTTTTTCATACTTATTACAAAATATTGTGATTGTAATGAATTTCTCAGTCAATCACATAATTTCAGGGGTATGCCTTACCAATAAAATTGATGATACATGGTCTTTAACAAAACTGATTGCCATAGATCTGTCTAAGCTATTTGGTAAATCATAAATATCATAAATAAAATTAATCTGCATGTAACTGAGCTGTTAGGTTTAAGAGATATGTTCGTATCAATTTTCTAGTTTCAAAGATAAATGCATAACTGGTATACTCTGGATTTGGTGAAATGCAATAGTGCCAGACAGCTGTCCTGTGGTCCAGTAAGCATGCCATATATGTTCAGAGAAATTTGGTAGGATGTTCACATCTAGATAAGATACAACCTGCAAGTGACAAGATTATGAAATGGCTTTTTTTTTCTTAAAGGGAAATAGGGTGTTTGTTTTAGAGAAAACATCCATATTTTTGAAACCAATGTTTGTGGGTGTAGAATGATAGATTATTCAAAAGAACGAAGGACAGTAGTCTTCTTTTCAAGAAATAAGCTTCTCACCGATAGAAATTCAGTAATTTCTTACTCAACACTTATTTGTTCACCCAAACTTTTCAAAATTCAAATGATGCATCTTCCATTACTCATCACATGCATAATGTTTTGACGAGATGAAACTTTGGTACATGTTTATTGATGACACTGAATGGTTTAACAATGATTAGTGCTATTTTCTTTTGTATGTCATGTTGGTGTATTCTAAACACCCTACTTCCCTTTAAGGTATTTCATTACTAAATGTCATGTGACAAGAAAATGACATTATGGGATATTGGATGCATTAATTGTTGAAAACTTTAAAACAGTCACACATTTCATTCACAAATTTCATTCACAAATTTCATTCACAAGGTTCCCAATTTTATGGGCAGTGTCTCACAGATGCATCATAAATAAACATCTGCTAAGTATGTAAATTTAATGTCAAGAGATGGACCCCTACAGTATGTCTTAAGTTAACCCTTTGTTTACTTAACCATTATTTAAAGGACCTTTGAGAATTTATGCGCCAGAGAGATTTGCATTTTATGCATTTTATGCTTCAAAAATATCGATATCACTACCAATGTGATTAAGTGATTAAAGAATTAAAAGGCAATATACACTTAACAAAAGAAATACTAACTCTGTGCAACACTTCATGTCATCTGCTGTGCATTTTTATCAAACTTTGAAAAGTCATATGTCAAAACCAGTAATAGATATTAACAAAATTCCAAAGCGATTTCACTCAGGGTTTTACTTTGCAATTTGAATGATGAAGCTCTTTTCTAGATGCATGTCACACAACCTCTAAACAACTTGGTGTTCCACCTAACCCCAGGGCAAAGTGCATTGGCATATGGGAGGTCATGTCACTGAGGGACTGAGAGTGTTTGGCTTGAAAAATTTTCAAGTTGCCCTGATTTTTTTCCCTTTATTACAATAACACCCAGAGAAAAGTTTAAAGAAAGTTTATGCCCCCTCCTCCCCCCCAAAAAAGAAAGAACATAGTATATGTGTAGTACATATTTTTATAAAGCTGCATTTGCAAACTGAGTCCACAACACTGAAACAGCTGGTACATAAAGATAGTGCAAATGGTTGGTCTGCAAACTGCCCTGAAAAATTGAGTTTCATTGCCCTGATATATTTCTTCTGTCCAATGAGGATAGGGGGCAGGGAGTTGTGATTTCCTGTGATCCCCAGTTTGTAGGCCTATGGCAAAATGAGGGATTACACTTGTTCAAGAAAATGGTACCCCCCTTTTTAAAAGTCAGGCTTAGGGTCTGCAGCTCCTAATAACTACAAATATACTTCCTTAAAATATTTTCAGAGCAATGTACACTTCAAAATGACATAGCTTTTCATTGTTGTATGCAAGTAGGCTATTAAAACATGTACATCACTATAGATGCATGCTTGACTCCACAGTAACAAAACGTACTTCATAATTTGAATGGCTTACACTTTAGTCTGCAACCAGTTTCTCGTGTAAAATGTTTGAAACATACTCTGTGACCTGAAAATTGTTTTTAAGCCACAAATTCCTTGTAGCAAAAGGTTTACACTTAGTCATAATTTTTGGGCAAATTTGGGTCGCTTTTCCTTGTACACAAAGCAAGTTAGTAACAGCACCTGGCAATTAAAATAACAAATGATGTCACAATGACACTTCTAATATCTTTGCTGCTCTTTAATTGGCATGCAAGGTAACATTAACACAAGGCAATGATACCATGCTGGTGAGAAAAAAAGGCACTAGTCAGTACAACAAGAATACGATTGTAATAAGAAGTACTTTCGCCACAGATTGTACGACACATCATTTAAAAAGGACTAAGGTAAGTGTTCTATTCAGCACAGTTGAAATAAAAAAGTACTGACATGGCTGCAATTTGTGGTATATGATTTCCATTACCCATTCATATTTAACTGCACCAAAAATGAGACAGCATAGTTAACGTACTGTACATACTAGGCCTACTTGAATGGCAAAGAGAAGGAAGTACTTGAAAAAACATAAACCGACTGACAAATGTAGCTGGTAAATGGAAATGGTAGAGGGGAAGGAGAACCTGTGGGGAGATCACTTTATTAAAATATGTATTCAAATCTTCTTGTATTGTGAGCACAGTAGCAATGAAGGACTACATATACAGTACATACAATGTGTTTATTAGACCTAGAGCTTTCAGTTTATAAAAGAGTCCTCCAGAATTTCTCTCTTTGGCCTAAAATTCACTTTGTAAGGTTAGTTGTGAATGGAGCTGAGGGATCACTTACCTTACAATATGTATTCTGTCTATCAATCATCAGTATTTTTCACTATTATCCAAAAAATTATAGGACTGCAAAGCTTCATCTACCTACCAAATTCTGTTGTTATTAACAGACTTTGGAAGATTATGTGACACTAGTTTAGTTCACATTTTGAAAATGTAGTTTACTAAAAAAGCACAAGTGACACATGAGACTTGTGCAACTATGTCTGTATCTATACCTATATGTGCTTTTTGAATCCTGTAAATTTCTGTCAAAAATCAACATCCCTTACATTACAAAAAGTTAGCAATGTCGAGAACTTTCCTTTCTTCACTTGAGCAAAATGTAGTTTGTGTTGGGGCTTTTGATTGATTATGAAGTCATGCACTGACCATAAAGACTATGAGCCCACAAATCTCCATTATTATCCCTGCATCATCCATTCACAGTCAGAACATTGGTAGATTTGAATCTTTCATTCATCACTTAATTGTCCCATTGATATTGAGGGAAGTTCAGGGAAAGGGGAAGGAAATTTCACTTTTCATCTTCACAATGTTCTGGACCTCTACACCTTCAAATTTAACACTGCCACTGAGATTGATACACTTTATAAATCTTGTCATATAACACTGATACTTAGAGAATTTCACTGGCTACTCAGTTCCTGTAGGATCCCCTACAAATCCAACATATTTCTCATTCAGAAATGGAAATCCGAAACACTTCCAAGTAGATTTCTCTAAGTACAGTAGTCAGCCAGGCTTTGCCTTTCCAATGCATTGCCACCTGAACTGCAAGATGTGTACAAGCATGTTCATTTTCAAGAAGCCCCCAAAGTCTCCTGCATGGAGCGTATACTATTTAAATTATTAATGTACAGTGGTTGAATTTTTGCTCATTTGTTACTCCTGTTCTGTTCTAATTTGCGAATTAATCCAGCACCCTGCAGGACAGATACTGTATATAAACATAAATCAAAGTTACTCAATTATTATACACAAATATATAACCATCAGCACATCTAAGGTTTGTGGTGGAAATTTTAAACAGCATTCCATTACAAATGTGCTGTTGTAGCATTCACTACTATATATTGAAACTTCTTCACCATAGCAACAGGTCTTCATTCCCAGTAATCATTGGAACTCACCACCAAACACAGTTTCTTTTCATGAAGGTGAAATATATTTGCAAATTACCTTCTGTACGTAACAGAAATGTTCATACACTTGCAGTGAGTAAGATCTTCAAAAGGTAACAAACATGTTTCTTCATGTTAACTGCTCCCCTCAGACCATTCCTCCTAGCAGAGTCAATCCTATAGAAGAGTCTACAGTTTAAAGGCCTCAGTTGGTTTATCAGATGCATACATGTATGTCTGTGTAATAGTGGATCAAATACATAGCTAGCATTTCCTCATAACTGTTCTTGGCAAGTAGCCAGCAGGACCACGCAGCTTCAGCTTCAAGTGGCCTGCAAGTGGCCCATCATTTTAGTAAATTTATGAAATGAAAGGTTAGTGAATTAGAAATGGAAAGCACATATTGCACATACACAATTTAAAAAAGGTAATTTTTCAAGTTGGAAATAAATGACTAGGCCTGCCACAGGCATAAACATGGCCTTCTGCCCAGAGCACATCATCTAAATGGCTCTGTCTAAATGTTATAATGAAAACATGATGTGAGTACAACTGATGGCTATGTTACAAACGTAAACACTACATCACAACCCTCAACGAAGCCATCTTTCTACAAATTCAAAATCTGCAATATAAACGTATTTAAATGATCACTTTGACATTGAAAGAATTGCCTACTAGGTGCCTATTCACTATATAACTATGTGTAATGTTATTTGCAATGTTATGAATATTCATGAGCAGCATACATTGTTGTCAGTGCTGTATTGTGAGTATGTGAATGTTAGGTACTGTACATGTAACTTAATATGTCAGTAGCCAAGGATAAGAGAAGCCATGCCACAGGTTCCTTCTCTTCCAACCTGGTTGTCCACCAGACATATATACACCTTACATTCTTCTATTGCTGTCTGAAAGATATCTGCATTTCAAGGGAAACAGGGCATTTGTGTTATAGAAAAAAATGATATTTTGAAGAACCTTACCAATACTTATCGAAACACAATGATAAATTATTCACTACTAGACAGGACAGTGGCCAGCCTTCTTTTCAAGAAAAAGTTTCTCACAGGCAGAAATTCTTTTATTTGTTGCTTGAGAATAATTGTTCACCCAAATTTTCAAAGATTCAAATGATGCCTCTTCCATAACTCATCTTATGCATAATGTTTTCAGATTTTATTTTTTAAAGATGTCTACTGACAAGCCTGAATGGCTTAACAACAATTAAAGCTATTTGCTTTGTATGCCATGTTGGTGCATTGCAAATGCCCTATTTCCATTTAAGGAGTTATCAAATACTGTACATGTTACAAGATACAAAGGTCGTTTTCTGTTATTATTACCTGCCTCGAAGAACTCTTCATTGAATACATAAAGAAATACAACACTGTGGTAGGATATATGATCAGTTAAAATTTGCAGTCTGTTGTTTTATACTCTACTATTTCTTTTTACAAAATATGTTTGTACATTTAACTTCAAAATGAATGTGATTTGCAAGAACTGTAACATTTTGTGGGGCATTTAAGTTTTCAAGTACAGCAATATCAACAATTTTTATTTTTTCTAATTAAACCGTCATCATACTTAAGTGTCATAGTCTAATCCAACTAAGCCTGGCCTTTTGCTGCCTTTACTGTACTGACAAGGAGTTGACAGAAAAATAAAAACCCTTTACTGCTTGTATCAACCCTAAAACAAGCTACAAATTTTAAACCAGGTTGACTTAAACCATTAAAACAAGTTTTAAACAGAATTTGGTTCTTTTTGAAGCAAAAATCACTGGCCCCTAGAAATTTGCTGTTTATTGGAAAAACAAAGCCTGTCCACCACACACATTGCAGACTCATGACTGGCCAATGAACATTGTAGGAAACATGATTCCTACACCCTGTGAATTTCTAAATGACAACACTTCGGAAGCTGTTTGGCAATGCACCGTATATTGAAAGTGATTGCGTGCATAGGCCAAAAGTAAAAACGTTGAAATTTCATCTCCAAAAGTTTGGCACCATTCAGACAATCTTGGAAAATAAACAGGTTTCAGTTGGTTAAAGAAATTCTCCACCAACAAAAAAACTTCACATAATGTTTGAGATTCTTTATCGTTCTATCAGTTAAAAATAACTATTTTACCAGAGGAAGCTTCCTTAGATGTGAAATAACGCTTTAAAAGTTGGGCTTCAGCATGAGCCTGAAAATGTGTGACGTAGAACCAGCAAACACCGTTTTCCATTTTTTGCACTCTTCCTGTTTCTGGCAAGGTCTTGGAAGCAAAACTCTTTCGTTCAGAGATTATGAAAACCCTATGAATGTCTACAGTTAGTAAGATACTTTCAATAAGATACATTCCCTAAGATACTAACATACTAAGTGCATGAAATGAGAGGATCTGTTATTGTGATGGACATAATATTTAATCGCTTCCTATACTTTAAGACCCACCAAACCAACCAAAGGTAAGCTGTGTAATTAACTCAAAGGTATTTCTACCCTTAATTCGTTGGTACCAGTTCAATATCATTCACAGACCAATGTCATTTAAGTCAACTAATCCTTAAACAATTAGGCAGCCCCGAACAATGCTTTCAAAGGTAGGTCTATGCCGCTCCCTGGTGAAGTTAAGGTCTTATCACCAAATAAGAGATCAGAACAGCACTGCAACCCACCACTTCAGCTAAAAATTAAGGGCAATGTTCAATCTAGATTTGTTGGTACTACGTCACAACCAATTGCTTTCTAGCAACAGGCTTGTATCTCGAATATTTAGTAAAATAATACATTTTGCGAATTCTTTGAGATATTTCCTGAAAATGAGAATGATGACTTGTCTACAATAATGTTCACATCTTTTTGGGTCAATCCATGCCAAATCAACAAATGCCTCCATGTCGACCCTCTCAGATTTGCCTGAAATTGATACAGTGTGTTGCCATATGTCTCAAAGGAAGAAAATGGGCAAAGAAAAAAATTTAAAAAATTTTGTTGCTAGGATACAGCCCCACCTAGCAACCAAACCTTGGTCACCTTTTTAAGGCACTTAATTTTCCTTCAAGTTCAGGGCCATTTTTTATCTACATGAAAAGTGTTTAAAGTCTCAAATTGCATAGGATGTGAAAGACATGTGACCAGTCTTTCAATTTCAGTTATTTTGAACAAAATCGATCGTTTCGTTTTCACGCAGTGGGTCGCTGAAATTGCGAAAAGTGAAGTGAGGGACTTTTGGGGCCCTAGTTTTGAGGCCCTGTAAAATCACAGGCAAAGGGCTATTTGAGATTTAATTTGCACAGGGTACCTGTCTGGTAGTAGTTATGCTGCAAAACTACAAAATCAAGGTCACATGGGTCATGCATTTCATGAACAGCGCCCTCAATCTTGAGAAATCTCACTTTGGGCCCTACTTTGAGGTCCATTTTGGGCCTGTGGGTATTTTTTTATTTTTTTTAAAAAATTATTTTTTAGGAGAGAATTGACCATATTTTGTGAAACTGAAGTCAAATGTTTGTGTATTTTATGTTATCTACCTAAAATTTGCACTCGAAAATTGAAAAAATCATGCGGTTTCCAAGCTGAAATATGCTCAGACAAGCTGAATTGACTAGTTCAAACAACAATTACTCACCAGCCTTAGCATACTAGAGCTTGATTTGTAGGATGATAGTAGACAGGCATACAGACTACTTATAAAATACATTTTCAAGGTCATAGGCCACAGGATGTCTACAAACAGCGCCCTCTAAAATGGCATTTTTCCATTATTTTGCTGTTTTTTTCGGTATTTTGAAGTCAAATTTCATCATAATTCCTGTATATTTTTCTACTTTCAGTACTTAAATGTGAAGACATGCCTATAAGTAATACAAAAAATGTATTTAAAACTTTTCCTCACATTTAGTTACGCTCTAGTGAACAGCTTAAAGTGGCGTAAGTGAGTGGTATTGTCAGCTCTGCAGAAACATGCACAAAGTTGCTAATTTTGATACCAGTGCTTTATGTTTTAAGGAAACCATATTCTATGATGTAAGCAACTATTTACAATGTAGTTAACAGCATATTCAAGGTAGTATGCAGTGGTGAACAACTTAAAGTGGTATATGTGAGTGGTATTAAAGTTAGTACTACAGACACATACTGTGTGTGAAATGTTTAATTTTCACACCAGTGCATGATATTGTTAATTGCGATACCAGTGCATGTTCTTTCAAAGAAATCGCATTATGTGACATAGGCAACTATTAGCAATGTACGTCAATGTATTTTCTAGATCATACAGTAGGCTCTGGTAAACAGCTTGAAGTGGTATATGTGAGGAGTTTTGTCAGATCTGCAGAAATGTGCATGAAATGGCTAATTTTGATACCAGTGCATGATTTTTTTCAAGGAAAGAGTAGGAAACCATGTCATACTTTACTACACAAGCAACTATTGGAGCAACTGCTTTATACAATTCCCTTGCCATCCTCTCACTAACACGCTCCACTCCATCTTTGCATATTGTACATACTGTACTGTACGGAACTGTTACTTCCAGAGCATATGGTGCATAGACAAGAGCAATTACCTCAAGATTCTGTACAGTGCAAGGTTAATCAGCTCTGCAGAAAACATGTATGGGCTAATAGTTATACCAGTGCATGATCTTTTAAGGAGACCATGTTTAATATGCAACATACCAATTATTGGAGTATAGTAAGGTATGCCATGGCCCCAATCTTTGCCCTGACCGCACAAAGGTCAACTTCCATACACATTTGATATCATTGTGTGAAGTATGAAAGTTGAAAAGCAGTGAAACATACCTTCTGAATGACTATTTCATGGATGAAATATTATTCACCACCCTTTGCCCATCCAGGTGTTGAAATACTATGTACTGTACCATCTTACCAAATGAGTATAAAATGTGTATCCTGATGGATTTTGTAACAAACATTTCTTCAAAATTCTTTTCATTTTTACTGACTGCTGCCTGGTGCCACATTGGTTGCACTTTGCCTGAGTGTTTTCCATTAGCTTCTATTTTACGTGCAATTCTGTTCTCTGAATTTCTCAAAGTTTGTGCTTACTTCTGAAAGAGTTTCAGTCTGAAGAGTGTATATTCTCCCACTTGCTGTGATGGGTGCTGGTATACTTAACAGAACATGGGAATAGGGAACCCAACAAATATCATCTCTTGATGGCCAAAAGAACCCTAACCCTAACCTTCATGTTGGTCCCTTTTTTAGTGTTTAAGTCTAATTAGTAAGAAATCAGTCAGATCAAGTAGCTGGCTACTTCCTGTGTACAAATTGTTACATTTGCTCCCCAAAACAATGCCCAGCCTCAATGTGTATATAAAGTGGCAAACTTGCAGAGGCAAAATGTGTGAACATTGTCTCAGAGAGCAGCAACTGACCACAAGATGTATTGTGGATCTAGATGTTATCAAGGTGTGAAAGGCTGTGTCAGACAGAGGGCTGATATTATAAACATCTGTCTAATTGACCAGAAAAGGTAGCCTAAGTATGCTTAGAGACAGTGAATAGTCCATCTATTGGGAAAGTAGAGGATCAAACATGAGGAACCAAAAAAGAACACTGGACAGCATCACTGCATAATTCTTGTCTGACCTTGTGGAAAACCCATTTCAGCATTGTCTCTACAAAGAAAGCTGTAACATGTAACATGTACAAACCAGGATACTGCACTCTGAGAAAGCACTCGTGCCCATTTCTAATGTTTGCACCATTTTTGACAGGTCTGGGCTAGTTAATGGTGGATGCAACTGGGAGTGGTTTCTCCAACATGTAACATGCATACCAAAGTACCCCGCAGACTTTGCTCAGGTATGCTCCATAACCAGATATGGAAAGTGCATTAATTAGTGGGAAGCAGGTTGCAAGCGGTTGCAGACAGCACATATTGCAATACATTGCCAATAATGGTTTCCTTGAAAGTCATGTACTGGTATAAAAATTAGACGTTTCTCCCACAGTATGTGTCTGTGGGGACTAACCTAAAATCCACTCACATATACCACTTTAAGTTGTTCACCACTGCATACTACCTTGAATATGCTGTTAACTACATTGTAAATAGTTGCTTACATCATAGAATATGGTTTCCTTAAAACATAAAGCACTGGTATCAAAATTAGCAACTTTGTGCATGTTTCTGCAGAGCTGACAATACCACTCACTTACGCCACTTTAAGCTGTTCACTAGAGCGTAACTAAATGTGAGGAAAAGTTTTAAATACATTTTTTGTATTACTTATAGGCATGTCTTCACATTTAAGTACTGAAAGTAGAAAAATATACAGGAATTATGATGAAATTTGACTTCAAAATACCGAAAAAAACAGCAAAATAATGGAAAAATGCCATTTTAGAGGGCGCTGTTTGTAGACATCCTGTGGCCTATGACCTTGAAAATGTATTTTATAAGTAGTCTGTATGCCTGTCTACTATCATCCTACAAATCAAGCTCTAGTATGCTAAGGCTGGTGAGTAATTGTTGTTTGAACTAGTCAATTCAGCTTGTCTGAGCATATTTCAGCTTGGAAACCGCATGATTTTTTCAATTTTCGAGTGCAAATTTTAGGTAGATAACATAAAATACACAAACATTTGACTTCAGTTTCACAAAATATGGTCAATTCTCTCCTAAAAAATAATTTTTTTAAAAAAATAAAAAAATACCCACAGGCCCAAAATGGACCTCAAAGTAGGGCCCAAAGTGAGATTTCTCAAGATTGAGGGCGCTGTTCATGAAATGCATGACCCATGTGACCTTGATTTTGTAGTTTTGCAGCATAACTACTACCAGACAGGTACCCTGTGCAAATTAAATCTCAAATAGCCCTTTGCCTGTGATTTTACAGGGCCTCAAAAACTAGGGCCCCAAAAGTCCCTCACTTCACTTTTCGCAATTTCAGCGACCCACTGCGTGAAAACGAAACGATCGATTTTGTTCAAAATAACTGAAATTGAAAGACTGGTCACATGTCTTTCACATCCTATGCAATTTGAGACTTTAAACACTTTTCATGTAGATAAAAAATGGCCCTGAACTTGAAGGAAAATTAAGTGCCTTAAAAAGGTGACCAAGGTTTGGTTGCTAGGTGGGGCTGTATCCTAGCAACAAAATTTTTTAAATTTTTTTCTTTGCCCATTTTCTTCCTTTGAGACATATGGCAACACACTGTATCAATTTCAGGCAAATCTGAGAGGGTCGCCATGGAATCGTCCCAAAAATCTGTTGATTTGGCATGGATTGACCCTTTTAAGAGACATAAGAAGCAATGGTGGAGAATTCCTTTAATGCTGCCATATGATTTCAAATTCTTCTAACATAACGACAAAAAGTGTAGAATACATAATGTAGTAGATGACAGTTGTCATTTAAATCAACAGTGTGCTTGTTTGAGCAAGCCAATGGGAAGTATACTGGCATTGAATAATTAGTCAAAACAACTCAGGATCACTGATGCCACAATGTTGTGAAAAGTTAGTAGGTTATTTGTAAATATAGTGTTTCCTTTCACCAAATACAATTCCAGATACTGATCAAAGAGAGACAACTTGAGTAGTATGCTTTAAATTTTGACACACCAATGAGACCTGAGCTGTTGCATATTCATTACGTAGGTGCAAAAGTACGAACATTAACTTTCAAATATGATTTCTGTTTTTTACTGTTTATATGCCAATCCTGTTCCTTTTCAAAGTAGTTACTGTCATTTTCCTTCATTGAAAGACGTAGTCCGTCCATGTACCACCTCGTGTGTACATTTAAAAATAAAGAAAAAGATAAGTTCAAACATAATCTTATCCTTCTGGCTTTTCAGTACACATGCAATCACTTTATTAAATTCATCGTCTAAGGGCATGTCTCATGCAATCTGATCAGGACTAATGAACAACCACCATTGACATAATACAGAAAAACTGCAGCTTCAATATGCAGAAAAACTGCAGTACATTTTTCTTAGTTCTCTGTGACTGGAAATTTGATCATTATGCATTAAGTTATTTGAAGATTTATTCTGAAATCTGAATGCAACTAATCCTACTTAAAGTTGCACAAATATTTTAGCAGTTACAATTTTTCAAGTGCAATCAGCACTTTAATTAAGGTAGCCAGTTGGACCCAGTGAGGAAGGCCTACAGTTGGCCCAGCAACATATCAATACCTGTAGGCTTTTGGTCAACGGACCACTGCTCATTGCAAATGCTGCACATATAGCACTGTGGACTAACTTGTTAGTTTAAGGAGACAGGACATAATCAGAAAAGTCTTTTTCCATATACCCCTTATCATGAGTCATTATTTTGTAGACATGATGACACTTACAGTACCTTCGGTCACATGCAGTGTTCCTTTTGCTTTTCTTACCAGAGAGTGTTTGGTAGGTACTCTTGACCATTTGGATTGCTCACATTCTGTACTAAGCAGAGAGAATAGGTGTAAATATAAAGATGAGTGGCAAGCAACCAGAGGAAGCAAGAAACAGCAGTTCTTCAAGTGAAGATGAGCAAAGTGCATTACAAAGGGGTAGCCAGGAAAGTGTGACGGTAAGAAGGTCCAAAAAACCACAAGCAGAAGGACGTCTGGAAGAAATGTGAGTGTATCTGTTCTCATACTATAAAATCTGAACAAAGTTACAATATACCAATAATGGGTTTGATGCACAACTTGAGGACACTAGAGTGTCAACACACAATTGGAAATACTTTAAACTATCAGCAACTGATACATCCAGCATCAATAGAGCATTGTGTTAAATTGACATTTGGCCACATTTCACATCCTTTCAGATCACTTTGGCTTTTTTTTTTCTCCCTTTCACAATTTCTCATGTTAAGCTTAACCCTAATCATGTTGGTGTGAGTTTCAGTGATTAACTACAAACTTCTGTCCATCACTCTCTAAATTTCACAGAACATATCATGTCATGAGGGTCTCTGTGTTTTTCTTTCAGGACTAAAACCAGAACATCCAGAAGAAAAAAGTGAGTCAAGATCTTCAATGCATTTTTGTAGGAAAATAATTTGCAATTACTAAGCCATGTTTAGAGGTATATATAATCAAGTCACTCATGGTGGGAGGGACGTGATAGGAGACTACAACTGAAATAAGAAAAGAAATGTTTCAACATCCATTCCTTTCACAATGGCATAATTATGACCAAGAGATGATCACCACATTAAAAGACTTGTAGTGAATCACTTCACCAGCTTAATACTTTATCCAGGTATGTAAAGTGAAAACTTTCCCTAGCTCTGTCAGTCTATGACAGTTGTTACTGTCTATTCAAATATGCCAAGAATTCCAGCCAGATTTTCCAAATCCGGCAGGATTTTTTCTTAAACAAGGCCAGCTTTGCAAAATTTGTTGGTAAGCTAAACAATGCTACATAAGTTACAGCAAGTCTTCATACAGGATTGCAGTGTGCTTGTAATATTTTTTTAATTACAGGGTCTTACTAATGACATAATTTAATGAAAAGTTCTATTACTAGTTGGAAACTTTCAACAGGAAGAAGGACTTTCATTGTCACTTCACATCCCCTTATTCGTGAATCTGACAAGAGAAATAGGCATAGATATGAAGTTATTCACAAGGATTACTGATTTATTTTGTTCAAGTTTGAAGTGTTAAACAATTGGAACTGTGAATGAATCAACCTAAAGCTTATCAAATTGAAATGTTTATCAAAAGAGAAGGACTAACATCCTGTATATAAACATATCACAGGGTCTGTTAAAGTTTCAACTACAGTGAGCACACCATAGTTCCTTGAAAGTCCAGAAAAGATGAATGACACAAAGAGGAGGAAGTTATTGTGGTACTTTCCTAAACTTCACATTGCATGAAGTGTGAGATGTGTAAGATACACATAAAGTAAATGTGAATATCTAAAATGCAAACTGAACTACTGTAGCTAATGTCACTTAATCCCATTGACAAGTACTAGGCGAAACGGTACCGTTTCTTGAATTCATGTAACAGTAACAAAAATAACCATAAAGCCATGAGAATTAAGGTCTTAAGGACTTAAGTGTACGGTTACCCCCACTTGGCATACCATCTATGGTTTTAGAATGAAAATCTTCCGGGCTAAAATTTAAACCAGCATATATCGAATACAATCTTCAGAATTGTGCAGCAAATTGATACCTAAAGAGATGCATCTATAGTATATATCAAAGTGGATGACTGACTGCCAATATTGTGGAAGAATAAATAAAAGCTATGTCTTCTTCAAACTTACTTTTTGCCCGATTTGCACAGGACAGACAAATCAAACAGTAAATTTGCTAATTTTTATTATGTTGCATGTCAGGACTTTACACACGTCAGCTTTACTGTGCAAAATACATGGTTTTGATCATACCTCCCATGTATACTAACCTCCCCTCCCCCAGGTTCCCAAACAGCCCTGGTGGGAATTACACAAGTTCTGAAGATCTGATCACTAATACATCATTTCTCAAAGGAATATGTGCAGTTCTGTTAACGGCTCCCATAAGCCGAAATAAACCACAAATTAATAGATTAAGAGGCAATGCTGTACATAGCTTGGCAGATCTGTACTAGAAGGAAAATTAAGTTAATTAGGCAGTTTATATTGGGTTCTAGGGAACGAAGTTTAGACTGACAATATAGCTGGTAGTAATGGAGGTGAAGAGATATACTGCTCCATATTTTCAACTTCTAGCCTCTCTTAGAATTTAGAGAAGCCATAAAGGTAAAAGTAGGAACTGAAGTATTCATTAAAGAACAATTTGTCAACCCACCCAAAAAAGCTTATTTATACTATTAAATACAGGAGATAGTGTAAACATTTGGTCAATGAACCATGAAGACATGCCACTTTTTAATCAAGAATCAATATAGAGTTGAATTCCACAATTTCTGTGTGGGAAATTTACCAACATAGTGTAATAATAATAACAGCATTAAAGATTTATAGGCTCAATAAAAATGCCAAAATTCAGCTCACATAGACATAAAACTGACATAACCACACCTAGAAAGTTCCAGTTCCCTCATTTGGCGAAAACGGGCAAATCTGGTCAAAACTTCGACTGAAATTTTTGTATGAATCCAGCAATTCCAATTTAATTTTTATAAACTTCCAAATCCAGTATATGGAGGCGTCGTTTGTTCACATACCAGCACCAACCTGAATGACCTGAAGTTATATGGTTGTGTAAATGCTGCTGTTTGCTGAGAGACATTACAGGTTTCTGTGGATCTCTGAAGGGATGGTTGAGAGTGCATATTGTGAAATAACGTTGTTTTAATCAGATCGTGTGTTGATCTACCAGGCAGACTAGGAAATGAAGTTAGTCCTTAATGTTATAAGAAGGGTAAACAGTGACGGTTACAAAGAGACAGAGAACAAAGAAAGATGGTGTCCAGAGAAAAATTGATATGATAATGTTAAGAGTTCTATTAATTTTGATGATTTGACTTACACACAAAAATTACAGTTCAATTATGATGATTGACTAGACCTATTTAATTTAACTTCATTGACAACACAGCTGGGCAAGTATCCTGGGCAAATGACGATTTAAACAGATCTAGTCTGATGCTCTGGGTTGACGTACTTTATTGATCAACATGATCACTTGTTGGAAGAGGTCATAGGTAACCAGCCAAGTTAGAAGGGGAGGCCTAATTCAAGTTGTATCATTTAACTCACTGATCACTTTTTCAATATAATTGTTACTTTTTTTTTTCTTAGCACACAGACAAAAAAAATGTTAAGTGTGCCAATTAAAAGGTCCAAACGACTAAATCCAGAGGAAAGACCAGAAGAGAGTCCAAAGGAAAAGTGAGTATGAATTATCTGGCATCTTCTCACATGAAACTGAATTACTGCACACATGGCTTGAATGCACTGACAACTTGGTGGCACTACAGTGGTAACAAACATTGGGAGAGAACGTGTACTTCTCAGCAACTGTATCAGTAATACAGTATCTCTACTTTTCAGTTTTCAAACACTTATACATGCAGCATTATATATTCTACTAAACTGGCATTCTGGTGGTACTTCACATATCTAGCTACATGACTGTTTCGTTTTTCTTGTTCTTTTTCATACTAATTTTGATGTTTAGCTCAAAACATGTTGTTGTGAGCTTTGTCATTTGTGAGCTATCATGTCATTTCTCATAAAAGTCATTTCTCAAAAAAAAAATTATCACTGGACCAGTTGGGGTTAAAATTTAAAATTTGTTTCAAGGTGAAAGGCCACATGGGAGTCATTTAAGGTGCATAATTAGTGGCAATTGTCTCATCCTTAGGGGAAGAAATTTGGGCATACTGATCTTCCAGATAAATAATGATAATAAAAATTTGATATACAGCACTGGCCAAGTGTCAGAGAAGACCCCAAGGTGCTTAATTCACAACAGATGTTTTCAACATATGTGATGATAGCTGCACTTATAGTGTGTTCAGGAATTTCATTTCAAAGGCTATTTAGAAGGTAAAAAAGAGAAATATTTTTCATTGATATCAATTATTGCAGCTATCCAGTTTTCTGATATGACATGCAGAAAATAATCCTTAGGAAGCTGTCAAACATAAGGAACCATAAGTGTACAGAAAAAAATCAATTAACTTATGTTACTAAAAACAAGTTGCAAGAAACTGACTGATTTGGTGTCCATGAATCTGTGCATAAAACACTGTTATGGTAATTGTTATTTGATGTTGAGAGATAAATACTGCATTCAGAACTGAAGATTCAACACTGGTGATCAACAGTTCAATACTATGCCATGCTTGAATCTGCTTTGCAGATGATGACACTCTCAGGGAGGATTTGACCCCACAAGGCTATCTGGTTATCAAAAGACTGTGCAGATTCCATCATTTTTTGTAACAAACTGAGATTTTGCATTGTGGGAAATTGTACTGAAGTTGAGAGTGCAGGCTTATGGCGAAAGGTTTGCCATATAGGCCAGGATATCCTGAGAAAGTGTGGCAATCTTTTTGTAATATGTAATGCAACACAGAGAGAGTAAAGTACTTTAAGGATACTGTTTGACTAAATGTGAGCCCAATTTCTTATTCATGTGTGAGGTTTTTTTTTTTTTTTTTGCAGGAGGACTAAAGGTAGCACATACAGAAGGACAAAGTAAGTCAAAATGTTCAGAGTATAGCTTTTCATAGTACAATCTAGAATCACAACAACATGTCTGCAGACCAATAACAACCCTTCAGAATGCAAGAATGCCTTGTGATTTTAAAAATGTCATTTGATTAATGTGCAGTACTTACTACCAACTCCATATAATCAAAGTGATTGGTGCATTAAAGCAAAAGCATTGAGATATGACAAACAGTAAAATTACGCATGAACAATTAAATTACACATGTATACCAGTTATGAGGTCTGTCCATGTGCCTTAATAGAATTATCTTGCTTCTAGTTTTGTCAAAGTTACCTCATACTGGGCCCATAATTAAATTGACCTCCACAGTAGAACATATGTTTCAATCTACATCTACCTACTAAGTACTAGTTTAGGATGATGCTGTGTCTACAATGATTTTGTTTTGATCCCTGTTGATCTCAAATGACTACTGTACTACTTATTCCCAAAGGAGGAAGCTTCTTTGTATACACAAGGTAAGAATATGGATTTTGGCCATTTTTAGGTAACAATATCTTAAATTTGGATTATGATACAAAGCATAAAAAAGTGTCTGCAATATTTCACTGCCAATCTAAGCAAACATAACATTAACAAACTGTGTGTATCTCTCTTGCTTCAGCAGGTAAAAATCACTCAACGTGGCATGTAAACTAACAGTTGTGCATATTCCAGTTTTCAGTTCATATAAATTTTCAGAATAGGTAAATGTAGGAGCCACGATGACTTTTTAGACCTCTGGTATCTTGGCTGGTGAAACGGCAGAGGCTCAAACTTAGGTCCACAGATAAAATGTCAAACTTAAACGTATTTTCTGTCTTTGTAAAAACTTTACGTCACCATGTACAGTGAGTGAATTTGAATCACGCAAACCAAGGAATGAATCCTTGCTAAAAGCACTTTTAAGCAGCAGTCAATTTTCCTTAAAAAAAAAAAAAAAGATATTAAATATCACAGGTTTCTGACCAAAGATAAGTCTGAAAGGGCATTCCACCTATCGAACCTATCTTCTCTTCCTTGTCAGCATAATGTTTTCATTTGCTCCCCAATTATCATATTGAATACCACCAAGCAACATAAAAGTAAAACTCATGTATCAATTAGACACATTCTTGACAACGGGAGCGAGGGGTAAGAAAGAGGTAACTTTTAAAATAAACACATCAGATAATGCGATGCACAAACTTTGTATATGTGCACAGTACAGGTCATTGAGTCACCTTCTCTTTCATATCACTCAAGCACATAATTACTGTACTCTGCCTTCCATCCATGCAGAGACTCAAAGGCACCATATGTACACAGGACTTTCGAGAAAACTACACTGCTTGGACCACGGTCTACCGTAAGAAGAAAAATGACACTTCAGATGAAGCAAAGGTAACAGTAGATCTTTAGGTATACCTATGCTTCAAGGGACAAATTTTCAACCCCACTCTTTAGAAACGGGTCATAATACTTGACATCTCATGCAGGTATGGTAGCTGATCATCTATAGTATTGCTTCTTCTTTATGTTCTTGGTTTTTGGAAGTATGTTCACTGTTATAAGTGAAAGGTCATACTGGTACATGTGACATTGAGAGCCCTAATAATCAGAAAGGTGAATGACTTTGAGATTCCTTGACAATATTCATGGAAAGCAAAGCAAAGGACAATATGCACCAATTTTTTAGTTCAAAACTTTACTTTCAGTAAGATAGCATGTCTACAAAGTTCACAAACTATGATCTCTTCTGACCTCACATGACCTTTGACCTCCATACAATGACAGAGCTCATCTGCTCATCAAGAGTTGCCAATAGTAATAGTTTGAAGATCTGGCAACATTTAGTTGCTGAGACTATCTTCCACGATAGGTTTTCCTCTGTAAACATCTAGTAACCTCATGTGACCTGTGACCACTGTGAAAAAACACTTAGGGATCGTTTGTTTATGATGGACAACCTAAACATCAAGTTTGAAGTTCCAAATATGACATTTTCCGAGCTTCACTTCTTGATATATCATGTTTGTGTTTTCACAATTTGAAACCTGTTCACCGCAAATGGAATTTTGATCTCCTCCGGGAAAAAACTCACATACCACACAAACATCATTGATGATGCTTTCTTTCTCAGATGCCATTTTAAAATTGTCATTATTTGAGATCTGTCACAAAAAGAACATGATTACTCTCTGTCTTTAATCCATGAAGAGGCTCAGAGGCAGCATCTAATGGATTCACAGTCAAGCACATCACAGACTGAGATGGCTGGAAAGGTATCTCTCCTCGATTATGGAACACAATCCTTCGCAAGGATTACTAAGCCAGAAAACAAGAAAGAGCAAGAGGCAGCAAGTGAAATTATATCTCAACTTGACTGGGATAGCTTTGATGGAAATGGACCAGCAAGAACGATTAAGAAAATAAAATACAAAGGGCTAGAAGTGAGAGTCGACATCCAAGGCACATTCCTTCATCATGATAAGCGATATGTTACTGTCCAGGTTCAAATTAACGATCGAAGTGTTGCAGGAATAAAAGTTCTCAGTGACTACTCCTTCGGTCGTCAAAAGATCAATGATGCCTTGATGGAAAGCATGGCCAGGAGTGAGATGGCAACACTACATACGTAAGTTATACTGTGACTACCGTGTTTTCATGAGGATATCATTGCCAACATTCATTCTCAAAAAAAGGTGGCATTAGCATTACCAACTAAGCTGGCATAACTGGCTGACACAATATTTCAATCATTAAATGAAAGTTGGAGTGTGAGTGCAGGTTCTGTTAAATAGTGTATTATTATTAATGTGCAATAGAACAATGTACTATCATATCTAGCTGCAACAGATCATCCAGAGTAAGTTTTTAAGTGAGCCAATATCAGACCATCAAGGCTTAACCAGAATTGAAGCATGAAATGGGGCAGGAATTCGGGCAGGAGTTTAAATCAGAAATTCAAGTGAGGAAAAGCATAAGACAGGAATTTATGTCAGGATTTAAGTATTAACAAGGCAGGGAGTTAAGGCTGTATGTGTATGAATGTGTCAAGAATCAAGCCAGTAACACTTTTACCTGTTTCTCTTGACATCAAAATCTTGACTGAAATATTTCCATAAGGGAAAAAAGATATTAAGAGACTTTACAGCCATACAGTATAAGGAAGTGGCAGTTTTCCTTTCTCAGATATCCTTTTAATACAGTAAATACTTTAGACCTATCATCAAAAAGAGATAATAACCCTTGACTTTCTATTCATGCAGAGACTCGGAGGCAGCATCTATGGCCTTAATGCACACACGGCCAATGGAGATGGTTGGATTTTCTGATGTAAATATAATAGTTGCAAGGATTGATCCTCCAGCAAACAGAAGAGAGCGTGAAGCAGTGATGAAAATTATACATCAACTTAACTGGAATAGCTTTGATGGAAATGAACCAGCTCGAACAATTAAGACAATAAATCACAATGGAGTCGACGTTAGAGTCGACATCCAAGGCACATTCCCCACTAAACCTAGTGGACGATGTGTTAATGTCCAGATTCAAATTAATAATCGCAGTGTTGCAGGAATCTTAGTTCCAGGTAACCACCCCTGGGGTCGTAACAGAATCAATATGGCCTTGTTGAAAAGTTTCACCAACAGTAAGATAGTTAAAGTAGGACAGGACGACATATGATGATTTGGTGGCCATGCATGATCTAAAGAGGCTGCTATAAGTTTCCAATCTTCTTATGAAAATATTGATTAGAATTTGGATGTACAGGTACAGGCACTGTAGGGTGTCCATTATGATGACATAGAATCTGCTAACATAAAGGTTAAACAAAATTCCAATCACTACAAGAAACATTAAAGCTGCACTGCAGGTTCCAGCAAAAAGAAATTGTATTTTCGCTATATTTGAGGCATTTATCAGCAAATAAATCAATGTCAATAGCAGTCGCCTAAGGCCATATTGTTATGTAGCAATAATTTGCCATACTATGTATTATGAAATGATATGTTTTTTTCTTAGAGTAACATGATTAAAATCTCACCTTTAACTTACCTAAGTTTATGACCTACTTGTGATCTAGTTAGGTGTCCCATATTTAATAAAAATTCAACCATTCATACGTAAAAAAGGTGGATGACTAGGGTAGGTATGTAAATACAGTGAGTGACTAAGTGCAGACTATATCAGCAGCTTCAATTTCTTTTCTAAAGGGGGTTCCCTACCTAAAAAAAAATTGGTACTGATTTCATGCATCTTAAGGGAGAGTGGAGAATTCTCCTACTTTAGCTATTTTTCTCCTACTTTCTCCTACTTAGCTATTTTCGAAAGGGATGTCATATGCTTTTGTTGGGATTTACTAAACTTCACTTACTGCTATACACAAGGGCGTCATATTATCTTTCTCTGTACAGAAAAATGTTGGAACAGTTTTGAAAAAAGAAAAACATTGGAACTTCATTATCATGCTTTCTTCTTTCAAAATAAAGGCTTCCAGTGCTTTTTTCAACATATCAAACTTATTTAAGCTGGGGCTCAAACCCTTGAAAATTTGATGAAGGTACATGTATACAAAGTTGCAGTATGTATGTCCAGTCACAACTAGGGTTCATCTGTCCTTATTAATCAGGATTTTCCTGGTTTTTACTGTTTTTTAAAGTTAAAGTGAAAGTAAAACAAGTTGCTTATTTTCTTATACATGTTATATTTTATGTTATAATCTGTATCATGTCTTTTGTAAGTGCAGACATCACCGGCTGTTACCCCTTACAGCTGTAATGCACACAGGGTCAGGGAAATGTATAGATGTAATTGCTTTCCCTTGTATGTTAACTGGCTGTTTAACTGAAGAGGTGGTGGCACTCATATTGCCCAAGCACCAGCTGTCATGTGAAGATACCCATTCACCTAGGTTTGGAATAAGACATATGCTTAGGTTGTGGCACAGCCACACCATGGGTATACAATGACATAAATTGAGAATAGTGGCTTGTGTATAGCCACTGTCAGTGACACTGCACTGGGCTATGCTAGGTATACTCTAGGAAGCTTAAGTCTAACACAAGGTGGGAGTAAACATGGTAACCAGAAGCCTCAGTCAGTTATTTCACAGAAAGGGATGAACCAGTGCTTGGTGTATACTGTACTGTGCTAGGTTGTGCAAATATTGTCGATAACCATGATACAGTACCTACAATCTTGGACAAAATTGTTGGGACACTTTGTCACATGTTGCAAATATAATAGTGAATTTTAGGTGAGAGGATAACATGAAACCCCACATCCCTTTCCAATGTTGTGCTGTAGGAGTGAAGGTACACTTTGAACAGCAATCCTATGGCCAACATTGAACGGGGGAGCGAGGTGTCCCAAGGTATTTTGTCCAAGATTGTCTGAGTTTTTTGGGAGAAATTTTGGAGTGAATTGTTGACAGAAAATTGAAAAGTTTTGGACAAGGCGCATCACAAAAATTAGTTATCGAAGCCTAGTGGGTCTGAGGATTTTCAAATTAAAGTATTCTGAATTTCGACTCTTGACGTAAGTTTAATTTTAATTTGGGGGTTTATTTGTATATGATTTGTTTACATTTTTGCAGCTAATTCAAGATTTGTGACGACCATTTTTACATTGCATGACCTTGGAAACATATGTAATCTTCATTCTTATAATCTACGCAGTTTTCCCACAAGTTGCTTAAATTTTCCTGTCAAAACATTTGTTAGAACGTAGGGTTTCATTAACCTATACTTTCGGACACTGTTGTTAGGTCTAAGTCAGCTTGGATGGGAAGGCCGACGTTCGATTCATGGTATGACCAGAGTGTTTTTCACTGCTCAACTATTCACTTATAAACTAAAATGTCTGTCAACTTCTCATTTTTCATTCATTCCTATATAACATAAGGTAAGATATATTAACATAATGATATAGCTCTAACAACAAAAATGTATAATGTACTCTGTAGTCAGTTGAAACTGCTTAATCACTTACATATTACAGTGCACCATGTACGGTACAATAGAATGGGTGTCACAATGTCACTGCTTTGTAAATATGAACGAACATCACATCTATTAAATTTGCATTTTGGGCCAGGGTTTCTGTTGTATAATGATAGCACACTTTTTTACTCAGATCAATTTGCAAGTCAGGCATAATAGTCACTATATGTGGTTACTTTGATATCAGACGACAAGTCATCACTGTGAACAAACAGAATAAATAACACATATACATCGATCTTCTTCAACTGACCACTAACATGTTAGTGGGTTTTTTTTTTTTTCTTGTTTTTGTGTGTTTCTTCAGTACCTGTCTTAATATCAGAGTTTGAGCCAAAAGAACAACATTTGTATAATTCAGAATGTTTTAAAGTAGTTTAGTAGTCGACAAGATGCATTGGACTTTACACATACATGGAGTTGACTGACTTATTCCTCCCTTTACTCCATTATAACATTGACAACATTCACACAATAATATTATAACAGTAAACCAACTTCCATATAGGCCCCAAACATGCCGAACATCCACTGCTGATGTTTCTTGTTGCAAGGAATAACAACCCCCCCCCCCCATTTTGCCGTTTAACTTATTTCAAATTTACACTTTTTCCTGTGCCACGCGCATGCTTCTGGCCCATCGAAATTCTCAGATAATCTTGGACAAAATTGTTGGGACACTTTGTTGTACGTTGCAAATGTAATACTGAATTTCAGGTGAGAGGATAACATGAAACCCCACATCCCTTTCCAATGTTGTGCTATAGGAGTGAAGGTACACTTTGAACAGCAATCCAATGGCCAACACTGAACAGGGGAGCTGAGTGTCCCAAGGTATTTTGTCCAAGAATATTGTAGAACTATTGTCAAAATTATTGGGAGATTGGGAATAAGCGCAGATGATATATCCCCTTGAATAATCTGTGCTACAGATGTTAGAGATTTTTCAATATCAAAGTATCTTTTCACTCACATTTCTTTTAGGGTGTTTTTTACAGCTCATTTCAGGAAGACTCTGTAGGAAGAAAAGTGTTTCTTGTACCTGCTTATACTTCTTTAAAATATTTGAAACAAGTTACACTTCTGAATGGTGCAGTTTTTCTCTGCTCTGCAGTCATCACTCTCACTTTGCTTTCAAAGACATTGCAGTATCATCAGGGATCAAAGACAATCAATAAAAGGCAATCAAAGACATTGCAATACAATCAGGAATACAGGAGAAACCCAACAAATATGTTGCAAAACACAAAAATAATACATCTTCTGAATTGTGTCATATGTTGAGCATATGTCACAAAAAATGCAGATCAGCTCGAAAGAGGGGAGCCTGAAATTATCAGACTGCTAGTGTCCTTGTGGTTGTCATGGCAAACAACACTTGACTACAGGATTAACCCAATTCTTCACTGGTCACTCTTTTGTTAAGCATTGCTACTGCTCATCATGAATCTAGATTGCATTACTTGTAATGTGAAACCAGTTTCAAGGAAATTACACATCTCTGAAATTTCTTGGAACAGCTTTACAGAGACGTAAACATTGTTCCCTTGGAGATGCTTTTTCCAGGGTGTAGTTAAACCTAACTGACTTGTTTCATTTACTATCCAACTCTGCTGAATAGACAATGACTAGTAGAGGGGAAAGATGGATAAGCTGGTTATTTGGCAACTGGATTG
The DNA here is from genome assembly GCA_021234535.1 of Stichopus chloronotus. NCBI lineage: Eukaryota > Metazoa > Echinodermata > Holothuroidea > Aspidochirotida > Stichopodidae > Stichopus > Stichopus chloronotus. The sequence continues at coordinate 19,585,555 of CM037836.1, read as the reverse complement.
AAGAAAGTAATAACAATTAGCCCACTTTGAGACATGTTTAGTTGGTTTAACCATGTGATACCTTAATGAGTAACATTTAATAATGCAACTTGCATCAGTCAACTGAAAGTCTCACCTTTCAACCCAAGGGGTTTCAATCCTGTGATCTACTTGATCTACTCGACCTCTGACCTCATCTTTGTCTGCCACTTGTAGACCAACATCACAGGTAGATACCTTGAATTTTTCAACCTTCTCCTCTGTGATGACCTTCTTTAGAGTCATTTCTGAATTTCTCACGGCTTGATACCTTCGTTGAAGTTCTTTGTTGACCTGAACAGGAAGAATTTGACAAGAATGGACACTCCTCAAGAAGTACAGATCTGGATAGACGTGTTACAAAATTACCTTTTAAAGATTACACACATCATTCCATAGAAAACAATCAACTGATAAAAAAGCAAACCAGAGCTCTAACTCTCTAATTTATTTTTGACTGCAAAAGCTCAAGTTTTGCTCTAAATCTAACATCAAGGTAAAATTAGCTGGTTCTGAACAATGAATTAACACCAACAAAAGGAAACAGATACACATAAAGTAATTTTCTACTGACTGAAAAATGAAGATTAACTTTAATGTGCATGACTGTCAAACCAGTCAATGGAGATACTGTCATTTTGCAGTCCACTGGAGAATTAACAATTGCCCCTAGGTGGCATTCGTTGCTACTTTTAGTACTCCTAGGTTCCATCGCTGAGCAAATCTAATTAAATTAATCAACCAACATATGACTGTAAACACATTTGTATCAATGGTCAGGAATAAATTTACATGCATTAGAGTAAAATCTCTTTGATCACTAGGAATTAAAGATATTCTACATGCACTTTGCCATTTGAGAATGTATTGATATACCAGACAGTGGGGGTGGCATTACAAAGTCAGGCGGATATTTAAGATTCACACTTTTTCTAAAGAACAGTAAACTGTTCTCTCTGGAAACTGTTTTCTCCAAGCTTTTAGAAATTTCATACTGCCAATCAATACAGCAGATGCATTACTCATGTGAAGAATGACAACATAACTCATTTAAGACTTAGATTTAACTAACCATACGACGGCAAGAATCAAAGTGGTTGGCAAAGGGGGGGGGGGGAGAGTTTAGAGTCTCTTCAAAGACGGGAATCTCGAGAGCTGGCTACACGAGGTGCATCTTAAATTCCTCTTTGTCGCATTTTCACAAAGAGAGACAGAGGGGAAAGATGAACCCACATGACTCCATTCTTTTCAATATGGTAAAATAGAGAGAAAGATGTTTACCACATACATTGTTGTTAGGTGCAGTCATTCAAAGTTTTCATTATAAAGTCATACTAAAGATTAACTCACAGCTTGGTAATTTGAAGATTCAATCAGGTGGGCATTTTCCTGAGTCTTCAACACTGAAATTGTGAACCAAAAACGATACCTTTAAACAGACTAGAAATAAGTATTACAGTAGCTTATAATCAATTAGACAAAAAAAAAGAGAAAAAAAAACTGATAATTAATGGTTGTTCGTTGGATTTATTTGATTGTGGGTTTGTTTGTTTCAGAGAGATATTTAAATGACTGACAACAGTAACTTGACAAGGTAGTAATTGACAGATGATAATTATGCATCAGTTAATCTCCACTTTACAGAAAGAATCCATTCTAAATTACACTCTCCACTTGTCAAGTCAACTTTCCTCGCAGTCTTCAATAACAAACTTCAAACCAGTGTGATTAGAAACTGCAAAATGTTATCTTTGGATACAATTATTGTAACTTTTTGATACCTACTTCAAACACAGCAGCATGAATGAAGTTGATTTAAAGGTATGCCAGCCAACAACTTGTAGGTCACAATTGGGAGAAGTTCAGGTTTCTTACTTGACTGTGTCTCAGCTTGGAGCTTTTGTAGCTGGGTGATAACTTGCAGTTGCTTGTGCTGTGTGGTCAACTGTGTCCTGGTAACTCTTCTTCAACTCAGAGTGTTTCTGTCTGCAAAAAATAACGAAACACACATTACCTTCGCTAAATGAAACAGCAATTCATCCGAAGTTTTTTCGTGGAGTACCTGGAACACAGAACTGACGAAATTTGGAAGCCAAGGGATGACTGTGCTCTGAAACAAACATTTTGGTGCCGTGGCTCATATTTCTGAATTAGTTATGTTCAATATTGATTAGATATTTTAAGAATTAAAAGTCAATGCACATGAACAGCTGAGCTTTATAGCTCCAAGTGGGTACTACAGAAGACTTAAGACTTAGAAGACTTTTAGTTTTTAGAATCACTGCATACCCTGGGCCATTCTTCTCCCATGGACATCCAAACAATTAAAGAATAGGCATTCGTAAAAAGTTGCAACCCTTCTCTTGTTTGACTGCACAAAGTTTGAGATAAAATTTTTCTCACGTGTGGGATCCACTTTTAACAAAAATCTAAATGCAGAAAATTTTGGGGACAAAATTTCAGCTGTCAAGGCTGTCTTCACAACACGTTTCTAAATTATTTGGTCGAAGACTGCACAGTAAGGTCTTTCTCACTACTGCTTATCCTAGTAAAAAATAAATCCAAACTTTCTCTTGCTTGACTTCACAAAGTTCAAGTTGAAATTTTTCTTGTGAGTCCCACTTAAAGAAGAAAATTAAGCTTCTTTTTTGTGGATGAAGACATTTTTGGGTCATACTTTCATATGTTTTTTTTTTCACAAATAGCAAAGTCTTTTCCAGAACCACCGACCATCCTCTAAGGCTATTATCACCGTATCAGATGGCAACCTGTCATTGGGCAGATTCAACATTCGTCAAACCATTGTGAATGGCAACAGGAATGGCTTAGCACAAAAGTTTCCATTCATTTTTGTGTTTTGATCATTGTATTAAGGGAGTTGGACATTATCTCATTTTGGCACCTTCTTCTCATTGCGTAACAGTAGACATTTTTGTGTGTGTAGCTTTGTCAGTACAGTAAGAGCTACTGTCCTGAGATTAACATATCACTGCAATATCCTCAAATAAATGAACAAAGTGTTGTACACCTGTTGTCATAGAGGCTCCAGTGTCTTTGCACATCAGTATAGCTTGAGGAATTTTTTTAATTCTTTTTTTTGTAGACAGAGGTCAGCTCATAGGTCACAGTTGCATACAGTATGATCACTGTAGTGTGGTATTCACACATAACTAAACGAAAATCAACATGGACCATGTATTCACCGGCCATGCCTTGCACAAGGGCACAGCCCGAGTGCATCCACTGACAGCATGAACTCCCATTAGCCCCATACATACAAAACAAAATTTTGATACAAAATGTAAACAAGAGAGGCAATTTGGTCCTTAAATGACCACATTTTATTGAAAACAAACCACGAGAAAAGGTAAACAAGATTCACAAAATGTCAACATTGTTTGTGTGCAATACACAAAGAAAGACACAATGAATCACAATAACATAGCAACATTATGGCATGCATGCCTTAGTTTGTACTTACAGTAGTACTTTGTGCGTGTAGTTCTAGCAACTAGCTAGTCTATATATCAGAATTCACATGCTGCTGTTCAGTGTACGTGTACCTGTGTGTACGGAGCGTTTACAGGCCTACAGAGCTTTGGTTTCCTTATCCAGTAATTGTATTAAATCATGATAGAATTTGGCCACTGATTAGACTGACTTTGGATAAAGACAATTAGAGGTGTATGTAACGTACATTTTGAGAAAAACTTAGACATGTTTGATGTTTCACTCACTGCCCAGTAACAGCAGCAGCCAGTAGCATTGATTTCATTGGAGCTTAGCCCTACCTTACTTGACTTACTGTGTATGGACCGTTTATCTGTGACTGTGAGAGTTTCATGCGAAGTTCGAAACTATAAAAGTTTCAACAAAGAAGAAGGAAAACGTTACTGCCAAACATAGCTGTAAGATTGCGTTATGCCTGCTTGGGCATAATTGTCAAAGCGTTCCCTGTTGATTTTTTTTCACCATATCAATAACATTGTTTGCTCTTTGGAATTATCTGTTCCTGAGAATTTTAATTTGGCGGTTGTATGGCGCCCATGTCAGGTGGCGATGGATTGCAGTCCTTAGTCATCTCTATGACTTTGTTGCATAAGGAATTGTTTTTGGACTTCTCCGTATAATCCACAAAGAAGAATGCTAATTCCAGTGAGCTCCATCAAAGTTGTTCAACATCTGCTGAATAAGCGTTTGCATGACACAATTTTGAAGTTTATAGATCGAGGTAAGATCACCGTAAGAACTACCACTGATATTATCACTGTTTGTTGCTACGTACCTATATTTATGATTTATATTTACTTACATTTATACTTCACTCTTCAGCAGCTCTTCAGGGTTACTGCCCTAGGTCTTACTATTAGGTCTATGAACTTAAATCAAATTTTATTTCACTAGGCTATAAGTAGCCATTTTTTGAGAGAGCCAGTTGCAAAACACTGTGGATCTACGGTTTTATTGTATCAATCCACCGGTAATTGACCCTGGTTCATCCCCGTGGTTTATGTAGCGGATGACCCACAGTGACCTGAGTGAAATGGGCAAATAGGTTGATGATTCTTCCCAAGTATGTATGAATACTTAATAAATAACAACAAAATAGTCTGTTTACGTACTTGAGACGGGCCAGTTCTTCTTCAGCGATTTTGGCTCTCGTCCTCCATTGAGCTGCATCTAATTCTGCTTGTCCGAGATGAGCTGCAGCCATTGAATGCTGTAAACAGACAGATCAAATCCAGGGAAAAAAAGTATTCAAAACAGAAAAGTAAGTTTGTTTCCAAATAATTTTTTCTTCAATAAGTTTACCACCAATTTACTACAAACAAAATGTCTACAAAGAAAACAAGTCAACATCTCCTGACATATCTCTCATGAAATGTTTGTAATTTATTCATGGTTTGGATCAACTGCAACTTCCAGGTGTTCCTGTGCTCTCTAGCAAAAGTTTGCTAGGATATGGAGCAAGTCATAAAACTAAGTAGCAACACCCTGGGTAATAAGGTTTGCCACAGTATAATCTGTGAATTTTCGACAACAATCACGAAATACAGTACAAAGAAATACATTACAAGCTTTGCCAGATTCAGAGTACACAACCCCCTCCCATGCCCCATACCCTCACTTATGACTGAGCAGATTGTTTCAAAATCTGTGCATGACAACCACATGATGTACCCTCACAATCATGAGTTCGCAGTACCTCCTTTGCCGCAACCTCCGCAGATATCCCTATGCCGTGGATGTCTCTTTCCATTTCCTGCTCAAGAGAGGAAAAAAAAAAGATGGGATCTTAACAACAAGTGTCACCAGTTCAAGCAGTCTCATTCATATTAATCAAGATCATTTTTAAATCAAAGATTACAAATAATTGGTTTTGGGTTTGATATTGTAATTACCCTAGTTTTTTCCAAAGATGAAACTTTCATTTAGTTCCCATTGTTAATGTAGTTACAGTAAAATGATTGCACGATGAATCTTTCAACCCATAAGATAGTTGTATCTTCTTAAACAATAGGGAACACGCATGATAGCTGTACCATCTTCGTCGGGAAGCCTTCAGGGGACTGCGTGGGTGAGTGAGGCATTTAAATAGGGCATACTGGTTTATTGATTGTCTAGGTGTTTTAACGTTTCAAAGGCAATTAGTACATTTTGATGTAAATTACGAATCCGCCAAGCATTACTCCCTCCTGCATGCACCATAATGAGGTAAAAATTTTGAGATTTGCTTCAAGGTGGTCATAACCAACCCAAATTTTTCTCTACGACATTTCACTATACCTTGATTTTATCCATTAACATAGAATTCTTTTCCTCAATACCAGTCAGCTGTTCTTTATGATGATCAAGTATTGATGTCAGCCTCCTGTTCTCCTCAGACAGCCCTTAGTAGAAGACAAAAAAAAATAGAAACACACACTCATATCACTGTATGAGAATAAAAACCTGACTTGCCGTCGCCATGTGGCCAATTGGGGCATTCACACATGTCATTTAATGGGTGTATGAGTTCTGAAGTTCACTGTTGAATCATGGAACTATTGTCATGGTTTACTCTATTTTCTACTACTTTTAGAGTACCTCTACCATGTGGCAAAGTCTGCTTGAAGGGAATTATCTTATCGTTAAATGTATCCATCTTGAATGTCGCTTCCAGACATTCTCCTACAAGAAAAGAAAACCTTTCATTCTGAATTGCAACTCCAAAAAACAAGATGACAAAAAAAAAAAAAAAACACAAAATAGGATAGAAAATGCATCAACTGATATGAAGAAAAAAAGATTTAGTTACTACAGAAAACCAAAAAAAAGGCAAGAAACAACCCCAACAGAGTGGCAATCCCTCATCATCAATTGAACAAAGGGACTGATTATAGCACTAAAAATCAGAAGAAAGCAAACCAAAATGACAGACAAATCTGATCAATTCACTAAGGATGGGGACGAAGAAAAAAAAAAAAATTACCACAAACAAAGTGCTGTGAGTTACCCTTTCATCTTCTAAATGTCCGAACAGTCAGAATAAATGTTTGTTTACAATTTATGTGGTTTCAAGATCAAGCCTTTTGACACACCACTCTCTGTTAGAGCTCCTCTGGCTATGTCTTCTTTAATACCAGGAGAGCAAACATGTATCACTTATATTACAATTCTCATTGAGATCCTTCTCCCTCCATATTCAAACCCTGAACCTGGATATTTTTGAAAACATTAGGATTGATAAACAAAACAATTGACATTGAAGTAAAAGAAAATTAAGTCTTTGCAAACATTAATGTCAGGAAATCCGTTTAACTGTTTAGCAGAGCTAAACTCAAAGCGCCCGTTCAAACGGTTGACCCTTCATTTAAACGGTAAAACAGCACTAATAACAGATAAAGCTGATACCGTGTATCAATAACAGAAATATTCACACATATAGTTTGTGCATGTCAATGGAAGTTACTGCTCTTCACTAAAATTGATGACTTTATGATTGTCACACCAAAGTTTTGTCTAGTTGAAGATGACAATTGCTGTTGAGTTAATTTGACTTTTAGTGGATGAAAACATTCCTGTTCAACAACACTATTAAAGATTCAACTGGGTTCATCTCCGGGCATACAATGACTGTTATTGATATGCTAATGCAATGCAAGGATGAGAAATGTCTTGCTTGTTCCAAAACCATGTCTCCCAACATTTTCACCATTTCTAAAAATGATTCAAATTGAAAGTCCCTCACTTCTGTTTTCTTCTGTCAGATGTAGTACCTCATCCTTCTGCAATGCAATCTCCTTCTCACAATCTGATTCTACTTTCTCCTTCTGCAAGCAGAAAAGTGCAAACAAACAGAGCAATTGTATACAGGTTAAAGTCAAATATTATCATATTACTTTAAACAAATTTCAAAGTTACACATAAAGCTATACACTATTGGCAAAAGGTGTTCTGCACAATAACATAAAAGATCTAGGCCACACAGACCATCTACTGGGTACATTGTGTGGCCTAACTGGGATACAACCATTCAACTAAATCAGATAAAAGATGATTGCTCAACAGCAATCCTTCACCATCCAGTAAAGACGGAAAGAAATTCTATTCTCTTTCCTTGCTTTTCCTTTTAGATAATCAGAGATGGACAAGTCCTTTGGTCGTATGATCTGATCTGACATGTGTTTTATCTCAATTTGGAATCCAGACATGCTGTGCCAGGAGTTACCTTAAAGCATCTTCAAACATGGTGTTCTTTGTAAATAAACATTTAAAAGCAATTCTGGAAGTTAATTATTCAACAAGCCTGGATGACAATCTATTTTCTATGGAGAACATTCCATCAAAACTTAGATATATAGCTTTAATGTCCTCCAAAGCATCTTTAACCTCTTTTGATTTTTTATCCAGTTCCTTCTCCAGCTCAGCCTTGGCTGCCTCCATCACTTCGAGCCTGTAAATGGCAACAAGAAGAGTTCATGATCATCTATATATTGTAGTGCACTATCAAAAGAAGTTACTAGCAAGCCAAAATTAATCATATTACATTGATATCAAACTATTTACCATCTATGCCTCGCAAAACAAAACAGATATTTATCAAAACAGCAGCAAGATCTGTGGCTTAATTACTGAAAATATGGGTGTACATGCTTTTACGTCCCCATTTGGTAGAAACTATTTTATACGTACCTTCTACACGTATTTTGCGTACACTACTTCAAGGTTCAGTTGTACTATGAGATACAGCAAATAATAAGCACTGAGGGAGACAATTACGTACCTCTTCAGACCAGCCTTGTTTGTCTCGCTCTGTTGAGTCAGAAGCTACGATACAGTACAATGAAAGACAAAAATGAAAATAAAAAATGTTTCTTTGTATTAAAAAGGAAATATTTCATGTAATTATCCATAGTATTTCCATAATTTTGAAATAAATACACTATTTTCTTTCTGTTACTAATGTTGAATTTATAATCCTTACAGAGGGACTTACTTTCCTCCTTTATTCAGTTTACAGCTGAATTAAAATATCATTTCATCCCACTGCAAAATAAATTTTTGAAAAAATATCCCTTTTCACAAATTTCAGCTTAACTCTAGAACAGTAATGCACTGTAAGAAATGTTATCACTTTCTTTTTCCTCTTTTTTGGAAGCAAATATATGTGGAAGACAGCGTCTTTATCTTACTGAGTGGGGTTCTTTCTTGATCACTGTTCCCACACAAAATCCATTCCTCTTCCTCATTTTCTCTAACTCCAAATTTGAAAATAATTACATACTGCAAAGTTTCTTAGGTCGAGAATCCTCCTTTTTTGAAACAGGGAGGTTATTGCAATATTGAAATGTAAAAGAAAATACATCCACATTGTCCCTGCAGACATAAAAAGTTTCCACCACCACAAGTTCGAGAACATTTTCGAGTTGTACCTACTTGATCAACACGCAATATGAAGTCCATTATATCCATCCTGTGGCACTAGGGAGCATGCATATTAGGGCCAGAATATTCACAAAGCACAGTGCACAATCTTTCAAGGTTGTATTGTTGATTGGCTGGACACTATGTTACACAGTTGTGTGTAAAGCTTGCAAGATGGACATACCTGTCTTATGCAGCAGTGTGTAGCTAGGACACGACGGATATATTCATCCTACACAGTTAAAGATGAAGCTGTGTTCCAGGGAAAATGTCTTACATGTTAATATCCTGACTTTGAGGTTAATATACAGCAAATTGACAGACGGTACTCCACAAGGGGATGTACATAAAACAGTGGCACTGTTTCAAGTAGGCACCAAATTGAAATAGTTTACACACCTTGTCTAGTTCTCCAATCCTGTCATCTTTAGTATGTAGGATCTCCAAGACCTTCCTGTCTTTCAGTTCGTTCTTCTCTTTTTCTCTGAAGGGAGGTAGAAAAACTGAAGATCCCACGCAACAAACCGATAAAATGAGACAACACATATCTCACATCTAAAATGGCAGAAATTTTCAAAATGGATTTTTACAACATGAGAAAGCAGCCGTTACATGAAGAATAAGAAATACCTGGGAAATTACTTCAAAAAGTCAATTAAATCGCACAAAAATTAAACCACATTGTTTAGTCCCATCTTTGAAAGCATGAATATTCATATCCATTCCCATTGGTGTGTTTGATTTCAAGAAATGGTGATTGACGGCTATGCTTTCATGGAGAGTCTGAATTTTTTAGGGCCAGCAAAAATGTCGAGACAATTCTTCATACTCAAATATCTGGAAGACTGATGCATAGTTCTCTTTCAGATATTGTGACAGGTGATCTTTTCCCTACTTTCTCTTGATGAAGAACAAAGGTAGATGACTAGGCAATTGCCTGCACAACTCATATTCCAGCTTACACTGCAGAGGCAGGTCCAGTTTTCTTACCACAGCTCCCAAGACGAAAAAATGCTACATACCTTTGTAGAACCATGCTTATAGCCTGTGTGATGTCAGGGTTGGCTACTTGCAGTCTCTTCCATAGAGACCAAACAAATTCTTTGTCAGCCTGGATTCAAAAAGGTAAAAAAAAGGAGATGATTTACAGTCGGTACACTGCCCCTGTATGCACAGTCTATACTGTGACTAGACATGCACTTCACAATGGAGATATGTCTAGTATTTGACGACAGAAAAAGTGCAAAGAAACATTTGACTCTAATTCATGTTACAGACTGCACATTATCATCAACAATACTTCTGTGTTCCAGGCCTAGTCACTGTGTTCAAACATAGAACATATATGTACACAATAGTGAATCAAAGAAAAACCATATCATATTTTCTGCAGTGCTGATTGTTGTTAGTCTTCAATAACAGCTACTACAACCATGTACTTCATACATTATTGATGGTAAACATTGGACCAAATGCCAAATATAATCAAGTACAGTATATATATTTATATAACACAACTGAGGTAAAAACCTCAATACCGCTGTTTCCTTTACTATTACAGCAATTTTCAATCACAGCAAATTGAAGGAGGGGCTTAAACGAATACTGCCCAGGGCCCACCAATCCAAACAGAGGATCAAAAATCATCTATAATTTATGCAAGTACCAGGTGCAAAACTATGGGAGATCTACCTTTTCTGGGTTACAGGCCCTTTTTTGGTCAATAACTTGCATAAAAGACTTACTATACGTATTTTCTTCACAACTTAACTGGTAACATCTTTTGCTTACAAGTATAAAAACATGATGGACAAGTTAAATACACACTGACAATTGATCGAGATCCTGGCATCATTTTAAAAGAAAACTAAAATGTCCAACTAGGGTGACAATATCTCTACGCATGTAAAGTATTGATCCGATAAAAATGTCGTCCCCACAGCAGAAATCATCTCTTCGAGTATTTAGTGATGTCTTTGCAACAACATAGCGCTCATTGATGTACTGATGAGGCGCTTAAGTAAAAAAAAAACAGTTTGCTGTTCTCCTAATGGACCTTTCGGGTTCCTGTGTGTTAACAAAAAAATAAAAAGGCCAGTACACCCAAATTTTTTTAAAACTTCCGACCAGACAGTAGTTTTTCCCTTCTTTTTTTTTTCTATTTGGCCTTACAAGTGCAAAAAAGCAATTTTTCGGAATTAAGAACACACGTGTGATGATGTGATTGCAGGTGTTCTGTTAAAGACAAGATGGTATCCCTAATTGGACTGCTCATGATCTGGAAACCGCCACACACCTGCCACATACAATAGCAAACAATGTGTATTACTGTCAGAAACAGTAAAGGTTGAATCAAATGAAACAAACTTTCAGACATGACATACATTCATCACATCAAACATACAGTACATTGATACATCAGACACATACTGTACACCAAAGAAATGAAATGCCTTTTAAGCATTTGATTTCACGAATATGTTGCAACATGTTTACCTTGCATTGTACAAGATCCTCATGGAGTGTCTGCATCTCAGCTCTAAGTCTTGCTAACTCTACAAAATCCAGATGATAATGGGAAAAATATTAAAAACATGATGGCAAACTTTCCAACAAGTCAGAATTTTTAGGCACATAACAATGGTCCTCGGGGATGGGATTAATTAGGGCATGCATATTCTGCAGACCGATCAACTAATGTACTCTGCATCATTTTACAGTACTTTAACATTTAACTGTGAAAATCCTGTGCTGTAATGACTTAAGTATCAGAAATCTTTGAGTATTAAAGCAAGTTCAGACTTTAAGACTGTCACATATGTGATCAACTTAGTGAACAGCATGTAAGAAATATGTAATGCATGTGACACACCTGAAATGTGTGTGTATTGGTAAGTATGTGATGTCAGAAGATGTACACCTGTGCATTACTGTACATTGTGAGTTGACACAGGGTCTTCACATGCCATGATTAAACTCTCCCCTCTTCCTTCCTTTTCTATTTTGCACAGTATCTGTTTTATTCTTTCCCTGGAATGAGGTCCTTTGTGAAGATTTTCCATGCTCCCTGATGATATTCAAACTTAAATGAAAACCAAAACTGAAACAGTATCACAAGGACCATCTTGACTATAGATACTAAGGTAGCTGACCACTCACATCCTAACTTCCTGATATACACTGTGACCACTGACTGTAAAGTTGTTTTCGACAGTGGACTGATACACCGTAGTTTCCTTGAACCTCTTTCTCTTGACTCAAACCGACCATAAGGGCTGATGCTGTATTACAGTAATGATCACTTTGTACTAAGGCTGTTCAGAAAACCGGTTTTGTTTGATTCGGTTTTTGAAATTTTCGAGAAACTGAAAAACCAGTTACTAGTAAAAAACCGGTTAGTAACCAATCGTGATTTTTGTTCCATTTCATAGTGTACTTTGATAAGGCATTCCACACTTTTTAATGGAATGTTTCTACTTATTGCTGGTGTGTGGAAGGATTTGTCAAAAAACTTGAGTTTTCGTTTAACTTTTGACCAACAGTTGTGCGAATTCTCAACTCAGTGTGCGTACGTAAGTGCGTTAAGCATATGGTCAGGGTAGATTTTGAAAGAACCAGTTTTGATTCAAAAAGCGGTTATCACGGCCACCAAAACCGGTTTCCAATTTTTTACTGACCGTCACAGCCTTACTTTGTACATGTACTGTAACTGTACCTGCATCTTTGGTTAAATGTTCTCTTGTGACTTCCTCAGCACCTTGGCCTTCACTTTCTTTTGAACCATGGTGCAAAGTTTGCTGTTCCGTCATCATTGAGATACTGGCACTTCACACTTGAAGAAAATGAGATGTTTTTAAAGTTAATGGTATCAACATCATTACAGAACTATCTCTATCATCAGCAATGAAGGCAGCATTCATGACAATCACTTTGAACATGGTTTACATTGCATTAGACATAGTAAAGGCTAAGCCTAACTATGCACAGCAAATGTATACTTAAGATTGGGTATGCATTCTGAACAGTGGCGTCATCTGACAATTTCTGTAGTATCAAGAGTAATAGTCAGGTAAAGGAATACAACTGTTCAAAATGCCAACACCCTTTACAAACCAGCAATTTCAAAGTTAATGCAAGTTAGGTGATAAACATGAGTGCTTGACTTACTACGTAGATGCATGTTAATTTTGTACGAAAAAAGGCTGCAGTGTACATGTTTTGTACAAAAGGATCGATAAGCTGTGGGCAGTATACTGTAGAATCTAATGAGACACAGTTTGGAATTCTACAGCATACTGTTCACAAGCTGTGTTGAACATTGTACATCTAAGCCCATTTTATTTTCGTGATACAATGTGATAGAAGCAATTTGAGACCAGAAGTCAAATGACTTTGAGATTCCTTGCCAATATTCATTGATAACAAAGGACAACATGCACTAATTTTGAAGCTCTAATACCTTACTCTTTGTGGGATACCATGTCCACAAGTTTACAAACTATGAACTCTACTGACTTCAAAATGACCTTTTACCTCCATATGAAATGACAGAGCTCATTTGTCCAACATGGTCTATGAATGTTAACAGCTTGAAGATTAGCAACAGTCAGTTGCAGGGATACATTCTTTTAATGGTTTTCAAATGTCAACCTTTAGTGACCTCAAATGACATTTGATCTACATGAAAAACAGTAGGGGTCATTAACTAACAAGGACTAAAAACACACTAAGTTTGAAAACTTTCCAACAACATTCAATTGCTGAGATATCTATCTTTCAGATTTCCATCTTAGAGTATATACCTATTTGAAGCTGCAACAACATTCAGTTGCTGAGATATATCTTCCTTCACAGATTTTCAGACTTTAACCTCAGGTGACCTTAAATGACATTTGACATCCATGAAAAAGAACAGGAATCTAATCAAAATGGACTACCAACAAACTATGTTTAAAGTTCAAGCAACATTCCAGTTCTGGATCTTTTCCGTACTGACATACTTTGTTTACAAGGTTTTCGAACTATGACCTCCACTGACCTCACATGTCCTTTGACCTGCACGAAATCAGAGAGAATTCATGCAATAACTACTGGCCGAGTAGATGTGACTGTACCCTACATCACAGTAGTGTCGATAGTGAACTAGTGAACTACCGGTACTGTATATGACGTAGCAGTGGACACTATAACAGAGAGATTTCATTAATTGGTTGGAACTCTCAAATATTTAAATTCTTGTCAGACAAAGTGAGTCTTACACTGTCTGAAATTTATTTCAAACACCAATCTCAACATGTACTGTAGGTCTAAACAATCATTTTAGTATTTGACTACTTCTAAGATCAAATGACCTTGAATTTGTTGAGCAAATTAAGTGACAACGATTTCCTTCTTCTACCATATCAATAACTATGCATGCTGAAATAAAAGAACACCTGTTTGGAGGATGTTTGCATGTTGATGCTGCCGTTACACTACAGTGCAAACCGACCTACAGGTACAAATACCATCATCAGAAACCTGGTTTTTACCAACTACTATTTATCTCCAACTCCATCTCATCAGGAGATGTGACCTGAAGGTCGGCCATTAGTGCAGAGAGCTTAAAGACCACACAATTTTTTTTTGGGGGGGGGGAGAGGAAATGCATTAAATAGTGAAGACTTGTGAACCATACGGAAAAGATTTTATTCAGATACACTTGAGCTCTATGAAAAATGACTATGTGACTTATACATGGTGTCTTGAAGAAAAAGGGGATTTAAATGTAGATTACTATCAAACACTACAGACTAGTGCTAACTGTTAATGCTAAGGATGTGGGAGAATGGAACATTTATATCTGAGTTTTGGCTGTTATTTTCATGCCTATGGCTAAGTGGAATAACCAAGCACCCAAAATGTACTTTTAGAACAAAATATAAGTTTACAAGTATCGACCACACACAGTCACTCAGTCACTGAGAGCAATGGATCTGCAACGTATAAAATAAGAGCTAAGAGGATTTTCTTTTTATCCCACCAAATAGTTAAGATCACTAGGATCGCGGACTGCCAGAAAAGTGCACAGGAACTTACAGTGTGCACACTGCACTGTAACCTGCACATGACAGTGTATTGACACAGCAGCTACCTGTACTGTGCAGGTAAAGCACAAAGTCTTATCACCACGTCCTTCTAACTTTTGTTAGTCCCTTTATGGTATTAGTTACAGATGATTGGAATTATAAATCAGACAGTCATTACTTAGTTACTTTCACAAATAATACATATTGATTTTTTTGTTCTGTTGCTTCGGTCATGTTCGTCAGTGTCCGTCCATGACAAATGCAGCTTGCAGCTCTGTCATACTGGAAATTACTGGATTTTTTCCAAAAATTTTTTATAGAACATTATACAGCTGATAGGTACTATCTCACTGATAACTTACAGGGCTAGGGGATCAGGAATGTATTGTTTAAATATATCTTCGAACACCCTGAAGCAATTGATACTCTACGCGTGGGTTTGAATTCTTGGCTAACCTCTCTCCTTTGGCAACTTAAAATTCTGTCATTTCTTTTCACAGGTTTTCACGACTGTCTTGTGCAACTTTGTGAGTTAAAAGGAAAAAAGAAAAAAAATCTCCGAAAAAATAAAAGCAAAAACAGTAGACAGCGCTATTCATCACTATTTTCAGCTGTCACAATATTGTCTGGGACCGCTATAAATCGAGACCCATTTTCCCCAAATCGCAGAAAACGTTACTCTGATTGCTGTTGCCTACAGCTGCAACGTAGGCCTACACACCGACACATGTGTATCTAATGGAACTGTTACTTAGCCTAGTCTACAGTATACTAACGACAATTCAACTAACGTTAGGCTACGAGTACGATTGTACTTTGTTGGTGGTCTGCTCCCTAAGTATAACGTTACTCTTACTTAATTTGGTCTTACGGAAAAGCAATGTTGTAAGTCTGTCGTCTGTCACTCGAAAAATTCACTGATTTGATCATTCCGATTCACAGTTCGCAAAAGTACTCACCTGCAGTCCTGCACCAATGTGTACCGTACGTGAGTAGTTAGCTCATTACAAGGACTTTTGTTTTTGTTTTTTATGTACGTAGGTACGCATGAATACTCAACGGCGCGTACGTACGTTAGCCCGGTATGAGTGCGGTATTATTAACTTGAATCAGCCGCCCAAGCATGATCACGGCACTGTTCACCGGAAGTCCGCCTCGCGTACCTTGTTGGCCAATATCTGGGCCATAAAAGAGGGCAAAAGAGCTACCTAGCACTATGTTAAAGCAGATTGTTGCCATTAGAGGCAACTCCCTGATTATCTGGCCCAGAGCCTTGAGGTGCCACTGTACCTGTTCCACAAGGAAACATTATATGAGTGTTGTTCATAAAAAAAAAAAACAGTCTTACCCAGTGCGAGAGGTTATAACGCAGCAAATTCGTTGGGTCAAATAGGTCATTCATAATTTTTCACTATGTACCGTCGGAGGCTAGTTCGCATAGTTGTCCTCAGAGTGTTACGTAACTTTTGATGTATTGCCTATATTTACACACAAGATCAAGCCTGTGACACAGGCCAGGCCTGATGCATGGGATCTCTCTGTCATACACTGCCTGTCATGCGATCTCTAAGTTATATATCACACCGAGAGATAATTTGCAGAATCTCACGTTCATGACGTTACACATATTAACAGGGCCAACTTTGCAATGTATGTTATTTTCGTCGTGTAAGTTCGATTTCTCGGCCTTTTTGATCGGTTTGCTATGACTGATGTGTGATTTAGCCAACATGGAAGATGTTTGTACTACTAGGCCTAGAGTAGGCCTAGCCTGTATGGACCTAACAAGCAAGTTTGTCCTACTCCTAGCTCCCAGATAGGCTAAGCTACTACACAGTAAGCTATGCTCTGACTGTAGTGTTACTGTTACTAGGCTTTGTCTGGTTCAAGTTTGTGTGGGATAGACACATTTACAGTAGGCCAGAGATTAAAAATAGTAGCCAAGTATTTTGTCTTGGCTATGTTTCATTTGCAATTATGTTGGGAGATCTAAGGGGGTGGGTTGGTGGGGATATTGTTGTATGTCATGGATAATGTTGTAATCGTTGACAAACCAGAGCTGCAAGGATCCTTCGTCCACTTTGTGTGGTGCAAGTTAACTCTAAATAACTCTAGCAAAGCTTCTGGTTCAGTTGTCACAATTGGTATAGTTTATCACTCTCCAAATAGTGGAAAAGAAAATGATAATTTTTTATTTAACTCAATAAGGAAAGCTGCTTAGGGTGATGTTATTATCATAGGTGACTCAATTCAGTCTTCAAGTTCTAGACATTGATTGGACAGAGGAATTAAGTGGTAGTAATGGTATTGATTTTCCCGAGGTTGTTCAGGACTGTTTCTTGCACCCGCATGTTTCTTTTCCGACTAGAGGTGACAATATTCTTGATCTTGTTTTCACATCTGATCCTAATGTTGCCGACAATTTTGAGAGTCTAGGTAAATTTATAGGTAATAGTGACCATGAAGTTACCTATGGTAAAAGTGACCATGAAGTTATAGCGTTTGGTGTCTGTGAGGTGTTCAATTCTATTAGCAAGGAAAGGATCCCAGATTTTTCTAAAGCGGATACTGTAGCAATTGACTTTTTGAAAGGTACAGACTGGATAAATGGAATAAGTGGCAGGAATGCCTCAGAATCATAGGACTTTATAGCTGATATTGAAGTATGTTATGAATCATCATGTGCCATGGAAGTTTTGCTGTTGTAAAATTAGTAGGCCTTTGTGGATTAAAGAAGTCGGGTGTGCTTTTAGACAAGAGCGGAAAATGTGTAGGCGTTAGAGAATGAGTAGTTCTGTTTGTGACCTTTCTAAATTTAACATTCACCAACTTAAGTGAAAGGCTAAAATCTGTAAAGTTAAACTGAATTTCGAGCAGAGTATCTCTGATCGTATAAGTTGTATAACCTGACAGCATTTTTTCTTATGTTAGGTCTAAGCAGGTTGTGACAAAATCTCATAGCCCCAGACAGTTTCAATTCTCCCAGCCACTTACGTCTAGTCCCACCGTCCGCCTGTCTAAAATTCCTCCACATGTGTTATCAAAACAATGGATCCCTGTGTTCCCTGTGTAATATGAGCTACACTAGTACACTGCATCTTTCAAATTTGCTGTCAATCAAGGAGTACTGTAACTTAGAACCAGTTGAGGATTTTGCTTTTCGGAAGCTTAAAATATAGCTTAGGGTGATGAGTTACTGCCTTTAAGGAAACAGTTGTTTCTCTGAGGGATCCTAATGCAAATAATGTAGTTACTGACAGTCAAGATCTTGCAAAACTTCTTAAAGTCAAAAACTCATCACCCCAGACAGTTTCAATTCTCCCAACTACCAACGTCTACATGTCCCTCCCTCAGCCTGTCTTAGAATCCTCCACATGTGATATCAAAGCAATGGATCCCTGTGTACGCTACAGGTGTAATATGAGCTACTCTGCATCTTGTGAATTTTTTGTCAATCAAAGAGTAAGTTAGAACCAGTTGAGAGTTTTGCTTTCCGGAAAGTAAAAATATGCAGTACCTTAGGGTGATGATTTATGGCCTTAAAGGATTATTTTGTGTCAGTTTTTGTACAAGAAGATTTGTGAAATCTCCCTAGTGCTGTTGGAAATTAAGTGTTTTTCCAATTTTGGACTCCATCTTATTTGCTAGTGATGTAGTTCTAAAAGAGTTGCTCTCTCTCAATGTTCGTAAAGCCCTGGCCCAGATGCAATCTGTTCAATTTTGTTGAGGTCATTTGCTCATAATTTCTTTATTCCACTGTCACTGGTCTTTAATAAATTTATGGTTAAAGGTTATGCTCCGGAGGACTGGAGGTGTGTTTACATCACCCCAATTTTTAGGAAGGGAATAAGTCACAGCCTTGTAATTACAGGCCCGTCAGTCTCCCTAGTGTTGTTTGTAAGGTCATGGAATCTATTGTTAAAAAGTCTATGATTAGTTTTGTCAGTAGTTATTCATTAATCAAAATGTCTCAACATGGCTCCTGTCAGAAAAGGTCCTGTCTCACCAATATTTTGGAGTTCATGGAAGATGTTACTGGTTCATTTGGAAGGCAGAAGTACAGTATGTTGATGTTGTTTTTCTGGATTTTCAGAAAGCTTTTGCTAAGGTTCCCCAAAGGTGTCTTTTGCTTAAATTAAAGAGTATGGGCTTCTACGGTAATTTACTGACCTGGATTCAGAATTGGCTTTGTAATGGGGAAACAGGGTGGTTTTAACTGGCTATATGCTTCTTCTTGGCAGGAGGTTACTAGTGGGGTCCCCCAGGGGTCTGTGTTGGGTCCTTTCCTGTTTGTTGCTTTCATGAATGACATTGATGCAGATATTGTGAGTAGAGCCAAGAGGTTTGCTGATGACACCAAACTGTATTCTGAAGTCTACTCTGAAGGTAATTCAAAAAGTTTTCATAAGGATTTAGACATGGTTTTTGCTTGGTCTCAGGAGAGGCAAATGCTGTTCAATATTGATAAATGCAAGGTAATGCATATTGTCCAGTATAATCCTAGGTATATTCTTGTATTTGAATGGACAGTCACTGCAAGAGGTTTCTGTTGAATGGGACTAGGGTGTCCACATAAATTCCTCTTTACAGCTATCTAAGTAGTGTGTTGAAGCAGATAGAAGAGTAAGTAGAATTTTAGGTATGATTAAGGGAATTTTCATTTTCTCAAGGAAGGCATTTTTTTAGTCTCTATAAGTAATTGCTTAGACCTCATTTAGAGCACATGCTGTTCAAGCTTGGAACCCATATTTTTCTAGAGATAAGGATTTACTTGAGAAAGTCCAGCGCAGGGCTACTAGATTGATTACTGCCTTCAGGGGTGTTCCCTATAACAGTAGGTTACATCTCTTAAATCTCACTTCACTTAAGCTGAGAAGATTTCCCGGAGATTTAATACAAGTCTACAAGATCGTTCATGGTTTTGATAATTCATCATTTTCTGATTTTTTTCAAGTTTGCAAATAGTAAAATTGCAAGAGGTCATTGTTTTAAACTCCAGAAAGTTCAAAGCAGGATCAATATCTGTTGTTACTGCTTCTCTCAGAGGGTAGTGAATGAGTGAAATGGGTTGCCTGAGGATGAAGTGATGGCAAGAAGTGTTAATGCGTTTAAAGATGCACTGGACACGTACTTTTAGCTTTGTGACCTTGTTTTATTTTTGTACCTTTTTGTGTTCTGTTTGGGTGATTTTTTATTTTTTCAGGGTCTTTTTTTCAGGGTACTTGTTGATGGTACTTAATTGTCCCTCCTGGTCTTTTTTTGCTACTAAACTTAAATATCTCCCTCACTTGTTACTCTACTTCATTTCAGAATTCCTTGTCAAGTTTAAAGTGAGCACTGAGAATTACAACCTTAGCTTGATCGACATTGCCTTAGTGGACTACATTGTGTACTAAATAGGTGGACCCCTCTTAAAATGAGTGACAGTCAGCTGCAGAATGAAGTAACAACGGACAGCTCCTTAGCTGAAAGCTCACCCCTGTCAGACAAACAAAGAGCTAGAATAGAGCGGAACAGACAGAGAGCTTTGATGTTAAGACAGTCCAAACAAGCATATCAGCCATATTTAAAGAAGAAACCAGAGAAAAAGTGAGTACTGTATGATTTAATATTACCATAGACTTGACCTATGGGTAACTGGTTGTTTTGCGACTCCCTTGCAAGTTCTCCAGACCCCCAACCAGTTTGTCCCCAAATTACCAGATCGAACCAGGCTGTTTGCTGGTTTGCCCTGAAGACCAGCTACCAGTTTGCCCCCAAGTGCAGACCAGTTTGCCCCCTAACCTGATGGCTGCATGTTGTGAGAAAAAAAAGTGGGAACGAGTTCAAATGGAATTGATGTTTTATCATTATGTTAATTTTGGTTGTGACATTAAGTGTGGCTTTACATATCACATTCTATCTCTTGTGTCCATTGCTTTGTTCATGTGTTTACTCATCTTTGTTTGTCATATTTTTTGTCAAAATTTCAATTTAACATTTTACTTGATTGGTAAAATGACAAGTGTATTTAAGTTAGTAACAAAGAAGAAACAAAAATCTTCAATTAAAAACATCAAGAAATAATTGACATAGGACACAAAATCATCTGAACATGGTTATTTCTTATGAATGGTGATGGAATACTGTTTCCAAGTTTTTCTCCTTTTTTCTCATAACTTACCTACATTGTCACTGTAACAGTTATATGCTATCATGAAAAATGTTTTTTCTATCCTGAAAATTGTAGTTGAAAACTACTAGAACAGCATTTGATGGGAGTTAGTTCCAGGGGAGCATTAGTAGATGTTTGGGGGCGAAACGTCTTCCGCTTTGGGGCGAACTTGCAAGGGGGCAAAACAACCGAGGTGAACTCCTTGGGAGTGAACTTGCAAGGGGGAAATGATTGGTAGCCAACCCATGCAGGACACTTTTTAATGTACAGTATTCCTTGAAAATTTTGTAGCCAGACACACTTCTGTACAAATTCTGAAGGATGCTGATTTATTTCTTTCTTAATTTTGAAGTGGTTTTTCAATTTTCTCTTTTGAACTAATTGCTTAAATAAACTGTCTTTGCATTTTTTTTGTTTTGTGCATTTTTTTTGTTTGCTTATTTACATTATGTGTTTCATAGGCCTATGTGGCTTGGTCTATATGAACAAAACAGGTTTGCCTTAGAAATGAGGAAAAACTACCTAGACTCAAAAACACTACTATCATCATCATAGCAATAACAAGCTATGTTAAAATCAAGTTTTTGGAATACTGATCCTAATTTAACTGTAAAGTCTTTCCATAAGCAGTTAGACACCAGCTTAAAGATTTGTTTGGTTCATTTAAAGGTGTTGTTTGGTACATTTATTGTCATCGTCTAGGTACATATGAACATACAAAATGTATTATGCAATGTACAGTATAAACAGGACACTAGAACAACAAAGTTAAAGCTAGTGGTCATACAGAAAGAAAAACAAAAGTAAAGAAGAAAACACTTATGAAAACATTAAAGATGTATTCACTCCACTTATAGCTATTCTGATGGAACCCTTCTGTCTGCTTCATTATGTATGACCCAGGATTGCAAATCAGCCTGCATGGCTTTCTACAGTATGTATACTTCGGCATCTGTTGTGTGAACATGTCATGTCCTTGAGGAATGTGTACTGTACATGTGACATGGCTTGAGCAACTGTAACTATAGCAACTTCGTCAAAGTTTGTGATACTCCAAGAATTGGTGCCGGGATTTTCTTGTGAAATGTCGCATCGCTACTGTTCATGACAGAATGGTTGTTTCTGCATGAATCGTGTAGTTGACAGGTGATCTTCAAAGAAACTGCACAGTACACTTTTCACACCTGTCGTCCTGAAATTCCACTTCACCCCAGAGGGTCACCGTATAGATCTCCATCCTTCACATCACTTTTCTTTTATCCTCCAGGAAGGACAAAATTATTGAAGGTGCCATCCGTCTTCCAGGCGGACTTCTCGACACCAACGCTGGCTTTCTGATCCAAGAAGATGAGGTCCTAGAAGAAGAAGATGTAAACATCATCCAGGAGCCAGGTCCACTCCTAGGAGGCGGACTCTTACGGTGTCTCGAATGCGGAAACGACTTCCAGGATTCATCCCTCTACAAGCAGTTTGATTACTCAGTTTGCGATGATTGCAGGTACTGTGAAGCAGCGGGTCATTACAGTGACCTTCCTCGAAAAGTCATGCACAACGTTGAAATTTTTACTTTCACTTGTATGGGATGTATTTTGATAATTTCTACACAACTTTGAATGCATGCATAGCTATGTTGTCTGTTAACAAGACTTGATATTTACTTGTATTCAGTAAATTCACCTACCATCAAGTGATAAAAACTGTTTTGGGATTCATAAGAAAACACATGTGTTCACTCCAACAATTAGTAGCAAGCTGATGACACAATCCTGTTTTGATGATTGGCTGATCTGAAGTGCCCTCTATGAAGCATGGAATTAAACACATCATTTTGCAAATACTGTAACAATACCCATGGACTGAAAGACACTTTGCTCCTGACAAGGGGTTCACGGAGGGACACTCATGTGAGTAGTATGTAGTGCGTGCTGGTTTTCATTTTTTCACAAGGTGTTTTGTGGCATATACTGAAGTAGATCATTAGCAAACTTGATAGAAACATCCATCTAGCATGCCACCTTTTGCAGTTCTCTCTCAAACAAGCCCATTGTCAACTTACCAACCACTGTCTGTCTCTGGATAACCTCTCATCTCCGCTGGGAAATTTGTTTGATCAAGTCCGCTCAGTATAACAAATCAATAAAATAATTGTATGTACCTGTATTTGATGATCATTTAAATTGTTACCCTCCCTATGCTGGTGAATCTGAGGAAGTGGAATTACCACACAGTATGATGCAGCATGCCTGTATTATCACAGTGGCTAATGTAATATGTGCTTCCATTGTTTATGGTAATGATGTCAAAGGAAGAATTTGATCATCCAGTTCATATGTATTTGATCTTTAAAGGTCATGTGACATGATTCTAAAGAAAAGCACCCTTCATGCAAAAGTTGCAAAGGAAAATCCGGAGCAAAAATCCGTCGGAATTTTGTTTACATCTCTCACCATTTTTGAGATATGACTTTTCAAAGTTTGAACAAAGTGCAAAACAGATGACGTGGAGTGTTGCACGGTGCCAGTTTTTCTTTTGTTAACCCTGTATACTTTGCCTCTCAATTACTGAATTACAGTACTGAGTTTCACATTGGTAAATGGTGTTGATACTTTGAAGGAAAAATGCATCCTTCCAAAATAAAACCCTCCAGGGATGTAAAATTCTCAAATGTCCTTGAAATAAAGATTCCATAGACAAAGGATTAACATAAGACAAATCATGGGAGTCCATCTCGTGATGTCACAAATTTGCTTACTTAGCTGAATGTTTATTCATGACATAGCTGTGAGACACAAATTTCCCTGTTAATATGTACAGTATATATTGACCGATTTGGATGGAATTTGTGGCAATTTTCAACATTTGCAATGCTCAATGCACCCAGTGCTCTGAAATGTCATTGTCATGTCACACGACCTTTAAAGGTTAGTCCTTTGTTTAATTTATTGACAGACAGAAATCAGACAATCCAGATATCTGCTGAAGCAATTTCACTGTCATAGTGACGACAGATCCCATTGAGTGCATGGAAAAGGAGAATCTTTTGAAATGATGAGCCTTTCACAAATTTGAAAGCATCTTCATGTTGTGCTTGTAAGAGAATTGGAAAAACTAGGGGAGGGGAATACCTGCACTAATGAGCATAGTCCTTACATTTTGCTTTCTTTTGTCATCAATGACCAGGGATAATGAAGATAAACACACTCTCATTACAAAGACAGAAGCTAAACAGGAATACCTTCTGAAAGACGCTGACTTGGATAGAAGAGAACCCTCCCTCAAGTTTCTGGTCCGGAAAAATCCTCACAATCCTCGGTGGGGGGACATGAAGTTGTACCTTAGATTACAGGTTAGTGTGTGCAAGAAGCCAGGCATCACAATGACCCTAATATTCCCAGTCAATTTCCCATGAAGATTTATGAAGACATACAGTATACCACATTTTTGAAACTTGCAAAAACCTTGTGCAGATTTTGATGGGTTGCATGAACGCCTGTAATGACATGTGATCACATTTAGTTTTTTTTTCTGACATTGCACCTCAGTGAGATCTCATTGATGTTGTTTGTCTTAGTACTCTGGCAGTATTGAATACATTCAAAGTAGTTTCACTTAATTTCATATATTTGAAGCATCATAACTCCATAATGACATTCACTAGCAGATTTTTTTTTAACTTTCAAGAATGGCTTCTGACTACTTTGTTTTTATAACAAAGTAGTTGTTATGTCTCATTATGTAGGTGACATTGGATTTTCTAGTGTCCATATCTGCATGCTTTCAAGATTTAATGGGATAGAAAACTATATGAATCTAGTAATTCTTACTATGTCTTTCTGAGGAGGAATGCATTTGGTTTTGGTAGCTGTGTAAGGCAAGTAGTTTCAATTGCCCACCAAACAGCTTTCCCAACTGATTGGATCCATTGAAAGAAGTGTCTTACGGCCATGGTTTCCTGACAGCGCCCTCACCTGAGATGGCAAATTAGACAAAAAGATTCCAAGAAGTGTATTCAGGAGCATAGCATTACAGCGGGAAGTTGGAAGAGAGAAGTCAGGATCTATCTTTACATCTGGAAATGATATCACCGACCTTATTTATTCGCTTTGTATCTGCTGAAACAAGAAACCAAACTTAAGAGTCATGTGTTGCACTTTGACCCATCATGTCACCATGACTGATTATTATGCATTTTCTAATCATGCAATTTTGTGTAAAAATGCTTTTAATAAATTCAAAAATTTAGTGTCAGCAGCAAGCTAGAGTAGCCTTTATGCATGTTATGAAATGCATCAGCAAATGCAAGTGTTTTTCTACCTTTCATAATACTTCAGATTGAAAAGAGAGCATTAGAAGTTTGGGAAACTGAAGAAGAGCTGAATGCCGCAAAAGAGAGACGTTCAGAAAACAGAGAAAAAGCCAAGATGAAGAAACTAGACAAAAGTGTTAAAGGTAACATCAGGGGTACCCCAAACTTGTACTTGTGTGAGACACCTCACCAGACAGCACGGTCGGAGTGCGATCCCTGTCACGAGTCCACATGGTGTATGGACACTGATCTTTATCAGATTTCTGTAACTTAGTTGCACAGTTTTGCCACTGTTGTATGTTCATGGAATTCAAACAATAGGCAAAGAAGGCGTAACATTTTACACTTTGATTGCATTGTATAGCAGTGTTTGCGCCAAAGAATTTAACCTGGGAGGGAAATCCCTCTCTGGAAAAATTTTGGTGAGGGGTTTTAAAAAAATCCAGGTGGGAGTCTTCACATGGTGAAGATTCTATCGCAATTTATTGTATTTCTAATTGTAGCTATGACCTCAGCCGTGGAAAGGTGTGCGGGAATTTTCCGCCTAAGATTTATCTTTGCGCAGAAATCAGGAGACAAATGCAGGACTTACACAATCCCTCACCATAGCACATACACAGGCGTATGGGACCAAAGTGTTACTTTAGACCACAGTTCTATAGATTGCAGTGCACAGTGGTGTTTTTTCAGACTCATTAACTTAGCAAAGCTTATGACTTGGTGTGGCAATTTTAGCTTGAGTATCATTTTCCAGCCAACTTTAACATCCAGCAGATGTATCTAGTGAACTGATGTGATTATTGATTTTTGCTACATTTTTGACCATCTTTTCTGGGATGTACCACTTTTTATAGCTTTTTCAAATCTATTAAACCTCCTTGTGGAAACCGCTGCACAACCTGAGCTGGGTAACAACTCCAGGTTTGGGAAACCATGGGCTAGATCATCTACTGATAGATACCCGCATGAAAACTCTGTCACGGAGGTTTTAACCTTTATATTTCAACATAAAGATCATTAATACTTGTAACTGGCAATAACACTCTGGGCTTGTCTTTTCTCTTCTTTCATGTAGAGCTGAGAAAAGCTGTCCGGACGAGCCTGTGGACCAAAGATCTCAGCTCCCACAAACACGAGTACGGGGAAGAAACATATGACGAAGATAGCGACATGTACAAGAAGCACTGCAAGACATGTGACCATGAACTGCAGTATGAGAAAATGTAAAAGATGATGCAGTTCATGCAGAGATCTGATGTCTGCTCTTTTCTACAGACGGCATCACCCTTCTGTTTACTGCTTAGATGGGGGGGTAGTGGAAGGGGATCATCATCTGTAGAGAGGTGAATGTTGCAGAACCCCCAAGTGAAAGATCAAAATGTAAATTTTAACTGATCAGGAAACTGCTTGGTGTGGGTGACATTTGATGTTTCTCTATGAACCAACCAATCTTAATAGCAAAAGGACTCTCAGGGATTGAGTTGTTAGTATTCTAAAGTGTCGAATCAGTTTCACGACCCTTTGGCTGTTGGTATGTTCCACATATTCTGAAAAATGAAAATGGACAATGAGAAAGTATCATTCATTCCTGTTTAGAGTTTCTGGCAGTGTATACATGAATGTAACTGTGTCATTTCTGTCATAATGTATTTGCATGAGTCAGTGTCTTGTTTATTGCAAAACAAACTTCTTAATAAAAGGAACATATTTTTAGTACCAGATTTGATAGATGCTGTGTGCATTTAGTATTTTTTATGATGTATTGCATTTTCCTTTTCCTGCAGAAGGAACAAGTAAATTTGGACCCTTCTATTAATACTAAAGGGCTGAGCAATCTCCAGAATTTTTCAGTCAGTAATTGTGTTCGATCTAAATAATTGAATAGGATTCCAGAAAAATTACACAAAGAGACTAAATATTTTTGTTTTAACTTTACATTTGAATGAGCTGCACATGCACACATATTGGCTGTTAGCAAATAAAGATGAAAATATCTTGAGAAAAGCATTTATAGCAAAGCAGAACAACTTGTATAATATTTTATCAATCTCAAAAGTTGCACTATCACTGGCCTCAGAGGTAGTGTGCTATAGCTACAAAAGTTTCTCTGGTACATTTTCGGGCCTTAAAGCCGTGATTTGTGCATCAACACAGTTACAAGGCATTTCAAATCAGCGATACATACGAAAAACATTGTGTTAGTGTTGCAAAAATTAGTGGCTGAAGCGGCATTACTTCAGTGCTGATCGGTACAGAGTCATTACTCCACATGTGACCGATCGAGAAGGGCGAGGCCATAGAAGATGCAACAGCAGGACAAATATGACAATGACCTGATCTAGCTGAAATGCTATCATGAAGACAAGCAAAAAATTAGACAAAAAAATTGGCGGAAGACAATTGCAAAATTCGAAGACCCACTATATAGACTCTTCATGGAGTTTCACAAAAGACTATGACAGAGACATCAACATTTTCCAACCCACTGTCTTGAGCAAATTCCAGCAAAGTTTGGGACGTTTGGCAGCCAGTGTGTAGTCCTTTCAAATAAGTGCTATGTGTCAAAAAGGGAGTTTGGAAAATTTAGTCTTGAATACAGCTGATAAGAGGTCAAACAAACAAAACAAGAACTGTGAAGTAATGCATTAATATAGGTATCATAGGTTTTGTTTACTGCGTACCTCAGCCTCTACCATTTTACCAAATGTCTAAAAATGCCATGTGGATGTACGTTTCTAAACTTATTATTTTCATGCCTAACAATATATAAAAGAAATACTCATAAATCACTGTTACAAAACATTTTGTTTAATGCATAGTACTGAAGGAAATCTTCATTGCAATTTCAGAGTTAGAATAGGAAAGCAAGTATCTATTAAACAGACCAGCTAAAAGTTGCTCAGGGTGAAAGAAACTTTGGTGGGATCAGTTACCTATTTCAGTTGCATTGAGGAACCTGACCAGTTCTAAACCAGGTCACAAAATGGCCATCAAAAGCCTGTAGAGTGATTTAGAAAATAAAATTACTATGCTAAGGATCTCCAAACTAGAGTATGACCCCCTCCCTCTTTGAAGCAGTTCAACTGAATGAATTGTCAAATATGTCCTATCTGATGGCACCAAATCCTTGTTTCTTTTCATCAAGTGCCGCATTCAAAGCTTGAGATCAGTATATTACACCTGATATCATGTCACAAGGTGAGCTTAGTGTTCATAGAAACATGAGGGAAAAGGGATACAAATCCTGTGACTTAATGCCCCTGCATGCTGTGACTAATGCATGAAAAAATTTTAAGGCTTGTCTATTACTCCTATGTAGATGAATAAGCAATGACCAATATTGAATACACTGATAAAAGTACCCACTCTGTACCATGATAAATGTTATGTGATTTTAATAGCACCCATCAGTCAATCTGGTTAGCCTAACACTGCCTGTACCCTATACTAGCTGGTTTTATCTGTCAAGTAGATCTTCAGCAGAGTGTGAGAGGTCAAACTTGGACACCACTTCCTCACATGAGCATACACTGTCATCCTCTTCTTACACCATTCTTCTATGATGAATTAAAGTGCTAAAATATGTTATCCTCATGATGTAGCTGTGACATGAACGATACAATTTGGAGTAGTGACTAAATTAATCGTGAAAAGTTTTGAATCATACAAATTTCTGTTTTTTCAATTGTATCCTAATAAACATAGGCCAAATATGCAAATTTGTTACATGGAGTGAGGGTCTCAAGTGATATGCCTTATTTTTTTCTTCATTTACATAACCTCTAGTTTCAAGGAAAACTAAGAATTTTATAAGGCACACGTCTTTTAGTTTGGAAGCATATATTTGTCTTTTTTAAAAAAATACTGACATCACTTTCCAGTGTGTAAGCCAAATGGCCTGTAATTAACACATAATACAAAGCAAATGCTGACACTGTACAACATGCCACATCATAATTTTGCATTTTCATCAAACTGCGAAAACCGAATATCTCGAAGATTCTAATACTGTAGCTAGAGACAGAACTTCTAACAGATTGCCATTCAAGGTTTCACTCTTCAACCTCTGAGTGAAGCCAGCTCTTTTTCTAGATGCAAGTCACATGATCTTTAAAGATCCACATAAGACTGAGCACCACTTGCGAATGAAGTATCCCTCCATCGCACTCTGAGAGTAGCAAACTTGCAGGAATTAAAAGGAATAATGTAAGGTGTATATACTGCCCATGTGAAGGAGGTGGGAAAGGGTAGTGCATTATAAATTAACAGATTAAAAAAAAAAATGCTCATTCTCCAGGAACCGCTGACTGGAACGAAACTGAGCGCTTGAATAGGGTAGAGGCCGAAGGTTACCAATGATACATTCTAAAACGAATGTATTAATTACAGCAAAGCCACAGAGAAGTTTTGGTCCATCTATCTGCTGAATACAAATTATTTCTTGGCATGTAAGAGAGATGCATCCTACATGCATGGTTTGAATACTGTAGTACAAAAAAAAATGTTGAAAAGCTTTCATTTGTACTGAATACAAATGAACACTCTTTAAAAAATCAAATTGAGAATAGAAAACCACAGAAAGCAACAACAGTTTCATCCATCCATTTCACAGATGAATACAAATTATTTTCAGTATAAGTGAAAGGCAGAGTGGCATTTTATGAAATTCATTTATAACTGGAAGCTGCAGGGCATTGCATAGCATGATAAAATGTAGTACTGACATTTCAGTCAACATTGTTGAAAATTATATTTACTTATTTACAACTAAAAGCATACACTCTGAATATTAGTTTCATAGACTTTTTTAAGTAGACGGTCGAATACAACTTAAGGATTGCAAGCATGACAGTTACAAAATTTTACTGCAAAAATACGTTTTAACATACGAAAAATACATTTATCATCAGTGAAAAAAAAGGACTGAGCCAGGAACAGAAGCAATCAGCTAAAAGAAGATGAAAGGTACAGCAGAACCTCACTATGACCAAACAACCACAAAATTGCACTTTTACATGCTTGACACAATGAATGCAGGATAACTAGTATGATTGCATAAATCCTGTTAAAGACACAGATTTTGATGCATAAACTAAAACATGAACAGATAGATTTCCTGTCTTCACCTTTGTGATTTCCTATGTAAAGAGGTTCACTGACTTGGGTTCATGAAATTCATAATGTTTTATCACACCTGAGTATTACTGACATACTTATGGTAAGTTGTCAAACTAGGAGATTCTGAACACCTTACAGCAATGATAAAACGTTGCATTTGATTTACGTGCTACCTTGGGTTACAATTTTGGGTGCACCATAATATCAGAAACATTTTCCCACAATATCATCTCAAAAGTGGATGGGGCAAAGCAAGGTTCAAATGACAGTACTGTCCTTCAAGCATGACACAACATCCCCTGTTGAGAGACCTCAACATTTATTCTGCGGTGCAGGGATATTGAAAAGGTGGCTAACTGAGATGTGTTCCATCGTGATACACTTGTTCTCAAGTTCTCTTCACATTTGTGGAACAGCTTTATCTTTCTCGATGCCCTCGTCCTCTAACAAGCTGGACATTTTCCTAACCTTCCTGATTTCTTTATCCACCTCGCTGAAACTCTCGTCACTCTCGGCGTAGTTGCCCTCCTCCTGAACTTCCTCCAGTAAAAAGCAGGGATTTTTTAAACCATGGTCTTGAGATCCTCCCTTGGACAGAGTGTCGGAATTGCATGCATCATGCTCATCAGACAAATAGCTGGTGTTCATATCAATCGAGCCTGCACCGGAGTCTACCACGGAACCGACATGTGACACAGAATCGGCCACAGAGGCAGAATCGATTGCAGACACCCTGTCTGCGATGGACTCTGCCCCTGACATGAAACCTGATTCTGAAATGGTCGAAGGACTGACCGGTAACGACGGCATGTCATCCTCATCGAAATGGGGCTGGAAGATGGCATTCCTGAGGTTAAAACTTGAGATGAATGATGTCCCACTGTCTATTTCTGATTCATTCTGCAGTGGAAGAGACGTGTTAAGAAATTACACTCAGATGTCCTATAGATTTGTTTACACTTTCTGTTTAAAATGTTACATTTTGTTTACAATGTTTACACAGAATTCACAATCCAAACAGATGAAAACATCCACAGATGCTCTTTCCCTAGTCCCTTAAGGTGACACACTTTCATACCGGGCTGCTTTTTCATAAGCTGAGTTACATTATTGTAATAGTGTTATAACGATATCCTGTTAAATGTCAAAAGGGGGAGAAAAGAGGATATCCATGACAGAAAGGTTGTGTATGTAAACTTTTTATTGAGGCTCACTCCAAGAAATCTGCAACTCCTGCTGACATGAAACTTAAGAGGTGTTGCCACCATACATCAAACAATAATCTCATCAAAGAACAGAGGATAATACAAAAAGGTTGTTTTTCAATTAATTCTGCTGGTTTTTGAGTAGAAACTGCAACAGTAACTCCATGTGCAATTGTCTCATTGTGCCCACCATGATCTTCTTCTGAGCATGAGTGTGTCATTCTGAACAAGTTGATTCAACTAACATCAGTTGCTAAAAGAATATTACAGACCATCCCAAACTACATGTCAGAAAATGGAGAATATTCAGTAACAACCACACAAGCCATTTTCCCATAAATATAACACCCTGCTCGGTCCACAAAGATATTGACATAGTAACGCATTTTATGATAACTTTTGAGACAGCCTCATTAATTATTCATAATCACAGCATGAAGACAAACAGTCAATAGTCACAAAATAGTTTTGTTGCCCTTTGTTTCTATGTGACTTCTGTGTCATAGGTTTCTTCAGCTTTTTAAAAATTTTAGCCTTGCCGAATGATCCATATCTATACACAAGGACTCATAACAGATTGAAAGTTGTAGACGCGTAGTTTCATATTACTACGGACTTTAACAAAAATACAAAAAAAAAAAATTGAATATTGGCTGGCCTATTTTTGTTTAACATCCAACAAAGACCCTCTCTGATCTTGTTTGTAACTAAATAGGTAGATTGTGGGGGTACTTACAGCTTGTTGGAGACACTCAAATATCTCTTCCAGCTCACCGAAGGTTGGTCTGTCCGAAGGGGTCTCGCTCCAACACTGTCTCATAGTGTTGTAACTGAAACAAGAAACAGGATGGGAAAATATCTGCCACTGATTCAAATGATGTGTATCCTTTGATGTTTACCAAATACATGGCACAGGTAACATTAAAGTTTGAAGCAGAGTAGGGAAGTCAATTTCAAGAGAAGGTTACCAGTCAAATATGATTCAACAGATAGTTTGATGAAAAAGAAACAAAATCAGACTAGGATGAAACAAATGTTTAGAAAAGAAAGGAAAGAACTACATCAAACTTTCAAAATTGCCATAGCAGATATCTACAAAAGAGCCTGTTTTTCATTTAGTGACTTGGACCCCAGAAGTTTCCTTTTTTAAAGAGAAAAAGAACTGTGGGAGGTTCTGTTCATAAAAATAAACAGAGGCTCATCTATACATCCCCGCAGAGCCTCCCTCAAACACCCCCCCCCCTCCCAAAAAGGCACAAAGCAACTACAAGAATATTGCTTTCTGTCTCACCCACCCCTCCCCTTCCCACTCTGCTGCAAGTCTCACCACTGGTGAGAGAAAATGCATTTATGAATGAAACCCACTTGCAAAAATTAACCATAAACAAGTATATGCTACCCCATGTAAATTAATTGTGTATGACAGAAGAGTATATTTAAATTTCCACTAATACCAGAATGACATTGTGCAGACATAACGACAATCCTTACATTTCTTGTGAACAAGAATCAGGTTTTGGCAGCCTGTAGCCATCTTGGAGAGCCATCGCAAGTTCGTGGACAGGGACATCATGGTACGGGGTGGCTCCGAGGGTAAATATCTCAAAAAGAAGTATACCATAAGACCATCTGGGGGATAAAAAGCAAAAAAAAAAAAACTGTTTGAATTTTTCATGGTGATTGTGTAAATGGATCCTCCTCATGTGAAATTTAGTTGGCCAACAAAACCCTTGGAATTAGTCTCAAAGTTTTGTAAGAATGTCTGTCAGTTTTGGTCTAATCTCCAAGAGAAAACACCACGATTGAAGAACATGCAGAGAGAGAGAGAGAGAGAGGGAGGCTTTAAGAGATTTATGTAATGGTTGGATAGTCTAAGAAATCACAAACAGGATGACAATCAGCATGGTCACCAGTCCACTTTGAATGCTAGCTAGTAGTTTGAACTGGCAAATTTGACTCACTCTAAACCAAACCCCTCCCGCTCCATGGAACCTATCCCATGTTTCAGCCATAACTGTTTTCCATTTGTAACATAGTCACATAACATCAGTCCTGCCACAATCTCGAGGCCAAGTACCAGTGCCGACCAGCTTCGCTGGATTAGGAGCACCATGACCATATCTAATAAGTAAATACAAGCTTACATAACAGACTATTGTTTCATATACAGTGAAGACTGCACTGACAGTTTAGACAGTTTACTATTATTACCACTACTGTTGAATACACCTCTTGCAACTCAATACCTCCTGCCTTCTCTTTAGTAACTAACGAGTATAGTATTCTCTACTAACTTGTGTGCTATGACTTCAATAATATTCATAATTTGAGGGATCGTGACACTCAAAATCAGATTCGCATGAGGAAGATTTGCAGTTGTCAGCCATGGTTTGCAGGCACAGTTTTGCGGGCATGTTCTGTGTTGTAAGATGTGATCTTGTAAGTTTTTTTTTTTTCAATGAAGTTGATATTTTTAGTGCCAGTCTGAAACCAGCAATTTCAGCCCATACATCTGTCGGCCAGGGCCAGGCCGATTAGACCAGAATGGGGCCGACCGGCATGGCAAGCATCCTGATAAAGATAAAACAAGGGACCGGACTAAGAAAGGGTTCTTTTAACTTTCTTCTGGTCCAAGTGTCTTGTAGCCATCACAGTTTTTGTTTCAGATTGGTATCATTGCTACTGATCTCTGTAATGTTAATATCATCATATATGAAGGAAGATATAAATGAACTGACTGATTATTTCATCATACCGGGATGTCAAGAACACTGCTGGTAAAAATGTGACATGAATCACAACATGTTGACATGCAAGCACTACATCAAGGTCACACCAAAACATCCAAAAAGAAGTCAAATATAAAGTTACAACAAACTTTTGAAGTCGAGCACTTACACATCAGATTTGTCGGAGCAATATCCGCTTTTCAAGGTCTCTATGCTGACCCATCTCATTGGGCGTTTCCGTCCATGGGCCATTCTCTTGTACCCTTTCATGTAGAGATCATCAGCCAGGCCAAAGTCACTGATCTTTGCCTTCAGCCCCTCTGTGATGAGGATGTTTCGAGCAGCTAAGTCTCCGTGGTAAAATTTGGAAGACGAAAGAAAGTTCTGTAAGGAAAATCAGGAAAATGCAAATAATACTATGCAGTGTGTCTGATAACATGAATAACATCATTGGTGTTTTCCATGCACTTTTGGGAGGTAACTGAATTGGGGCAATCAATGCTTTTGTGTTGGGAGCTGATATGGTACTCTAATCCTTTGTCTTGACTTCTGGTTTCCAACTATGACAGGAGGGAGTCATAAATAAAAATAAACAGGTGTGTTAACTTTTGAAACACTAAATTTCAACTCACCATTCCCCTGGCGACTTGCAGGGCGATGTAAATGAGATCACTCTCCGTAATGCTGTAAACAACGTCATCTTTTGCACTCTCAGCCTTCCAAATACAGACAAAAGTAAACAAAAGATATGAATCAGACTGCATTTATACCAACCTACAAACTTGTTTAAAGCTTTAACAGGAACAATGTTAGGCCTAATATACTCCACCAGCAATGATTCTGGTGGTAAAGACACTTCTTCATGTTGCGAAGTGAAAAGAAGGAACACCATGATCGCACTGACATGTCATTGGTCCTTTATGTAGTATCGTAGTACATGCGATATCAGTACATACGACTACCAGGCAACTTGTGCATGGCATATTTCACCGTCAGTACGAGTTTGAAGCTAGCATGCACAGAGTGCTACTGGGCAGATGGAAACAACTTAAAGCACCCAATCAATCAAATCCCCTATTTCCCTCAGTGAATGTTGGTAACATTTCAAAAGGTACACGGTGTTACACCATATAATGAAATTCAAAGGATATTGCAAGCAGGCTAAAATGGCAATCAGTTCTAAATAAATCAATGCAAATGTATGCACCACCGTTCACCTTCACTGTGAATCTGCACTGGACATGTGTACACCACAACATATAATGCAACTATTCATGGGCACCATCACAGATAAAAATGAGGAAAAAAAAACACGTGAGGGGCTGAGTAAATCCAAGAATCGAAGCTACGGCCTTCGATTAAATGTACCCCCGCCCTAAATGAGAAATTTGACCCATTCCATGCACAAAGGATTTGACTTGAGTAACTGATTTATACCCGTCAAAACTAAGCACTCTATCGGTGTGCACAAAAAAGAAGCACACGTTCATTTCAAACAAAAACTGGTAGGAGTTGCATTCAACAGACTATTCCTCAAAGACAACACCGAACGTTCATATTTTGTTTCTCAACCCATCACACGGAGCAAAAAGTTTGGAACAGGCTGTCTCCCTTTTTTGCATGTTCTTACCCATCTGCATTTGTGTAGGAAATGGAGCAGGTCACCGTATCTCATGAATTCAGTGATCAGTAGAGGTGGACTGGTGATGGTGCAACAGCCGTGTATCTCGATGATATTTGGATGCGGACCGAGCTGCACCAGTAGCTTGATCTCATCCAAAAAGTCTTCCTTCCAACCAAGGTCATGTTCTGAAAAACAAAACAAGGTGCAAGAACGACAATTTTCGAAAATGCATCCAAAGTCAGACTATTCGAAAATAAATTGACAAATGCGTGTGTGTCTATGTCGAAGAATAGGCCAATGTTCAAAATATTTCTCATAAAATCTATAGTTATAAAACATCATACCAACGACTCTCAAGCTGCTTTCAAGTCTTTGTGTTATAGAAACAGATTGTTTGAAGCCACCAAATTTTATAGACAATCAGACCAAGACCATGACACAGAGGAATTTAAGGTGAAGAGCAAACATAGCCATTCTGTTGACTTTTACATCATCATACCATGGTTATGGATTATGATATGAGGCTGTCTCTGATGTTGTCCATTGCAACATGAAAATTTTGACATTTTGGGGAAGCTAGTGGGTATAGTTTTTATGGGAAAATGCCTTGTATTATCTTCATTGATCATGCCTAATTTGTGACAGACTCTTCAGGATTGTCTAGACTACTTTTAATTATTAATTACAAGATAACTTTGAGGGGTGTTAAAAAATTTTATCACAGAGATAGCATAAACTGCAAACAATCAACATCAGCCAGTGTAAAACTTCATAAAATTGAGCAGAAAACAACAAACAACAACTGCAGAAGGTTGACAGAATATCTCATAACTTCAAAAAAAAACCCAAAACTGCCATGAATAGCTGTATGACTGAGGATTAGGTTGCTTTTATACCAACATATCTCGTTATATGAGATGTTTTCTTAATCGTCAGAAGATTGCATGCTTACAAGAAACATTGCCTAAGTCTCCAAACTTAAATCTCATCCATAGATTACTAACATATGCAACACTGAAATGGATTTAATCTTAGAATTCAAATGTACTGGCTCCCAAATTATCAACAATTTTAAGTTACAGTAGCACCTCAACGCAACATGCTCTCTATAGGCCAATGAAATGACATAATCTTTCTTCTTTTTTTGTAACAGACTTTTCAGGATTGTCTAGACTACTTTTAATTATTAATTACAAGATAACTTTGAGGGGTGTTAACAAATGCTATCACAGAGAAAGCATAAACTGCAAACAATCAACATCAGCCAGTGCAAAACTTCATAAAATTGAGCAGAAAATAACAAACAACAACTGCAGAAGGATGATAGAATATCTTATAACTTCAAAAAAAAAAACCCCAAAACTGCCATGTATAACTGTTTAACTGAGGATTAGGTTGCTTTTATACCTAACATATCTCATTACATGAGATGCTTTCTTAATCGTCAGAAGATTGCATGCTTACAAGAAACATTGCCTAAGTCTCCAAACTTAAATCTCATCCATAGATTACTAACATATGCAACACTGAAATGGATTTAATCTTAGAATTCAAATGTACTGGCTCCCAAATCATCAACAATTTTAAGTTACAGTGGCACCTCAACGTGACATGCCCTCTATCGGCCAATGAAATGACATAATCTTTCTTTTCCTTCACATTCAGACCCTCTTGACTACGTTGTCGACACAACAATACAATTACCAACAAGATACTTGCAAATAAAACATCGCAAGAGGTCCAAAGTGAGGCAACAATGTGCAGTCCTGCAGATCAATCTGCAACCATGACAAGAGGATAGCTAATTGATTTAGAAACATTTGTAGCTACATCATGCTGTTATTGAGGCTAACAGATAAAGCAAAGCTTTCTGTAGGGACAGTGTTCTCCACCAGGGTTGTAGAAGGGTGGTCCACCCTGAGTGAAAATTGCCACCCCCCTGCATAGCGTCCTGCCCCGAAAATTATTTGGCTCAATCTCGCCCACAAAAGCTTTGCTCTGCCAAGAAAAAAGTTGAAACTAGGGGACTATTTAAAATAGAGCAAGAAACATTAAACTTTCAACTATCAACACTTTCTGGAGGTGACCCCCCCTTATTCAGAGCACTCTCCTGCAATTGTTTTGTGACTGTGAAAATGTATCACATGAGGTTGCCCCCCTCTCTAGAAACCCCCCCCCCTTATTCAGAGTACTCTCCTGCCATTGTTTTGTGATTGTGAAAATGTATCACATGAGGTCGCCCCCCTCTCTAGAAAACCTGTGAAGATACTGAGGTGGGTTCATGCAATCACACAAACCATCTCTTTAATCAGTCATTTGCCACCACCAGCTAGGATAGGCTATGTGACAAGCAAAATTTTCACATCCTCACCTTTAGCCACCTTTATAGCGACTGTCCTCCACTCTTTACCTCCATTGGATAGCATCTCACCCTTGTAGACATTTCCGTATTGGCCGGTCCCGACAGGGGAGGTGACATCATATTTTAACTGGGTGGTGTCGAACAATTCCTTCTCAGCAAAGATGGGGTGGCACTCTGAAACCCAAAGATTCCAAAAACACACTATCACGACTGACCACAAAAGGGTTGAGGCAAAAAATCATGAATTCTGACAGGATTCAATTTTGCCAGCTGTGAAATTGTTCCTCAGAGTTAGATGGCCAGGTTAGATGACATACAAACATTGCACCTACAAAAGTAATGAGATATTAACTTCTCCTGAGCTTGTGCAACGTATTGAAAACGTGACAGTTTTTAAACAGTCCTAAACCATGGTGTCAAGAAACCAATCCTCTTCAACTAATTGGAAATACTTGTGAAGTTGACAAGTTGCAACACTTGCTGAAGCTATCCCCAAAATAGTATGGCTTATTCCAGAGGCTCTTCACTGAGGGTAATAATCCCTTAGGGGGTCATTTCAGTATCTTGTTGGTGGAATTATTGATCGTGAACCCTGTCCAGTATGTTTCTTGTTTTAATTATTGGATTTCTGTGAGATAACTCTCGAGTCTGACAATCTGCCACTTTAGCGACTGTATGGAACCATACTAGGATAATGGCACCAATTACATTTTAGTGTACTCATTAGATCTGTAAGCTAATACTGAAACTGGCACAAGCACAATACTGCCGTCAATTACTTCATGTGTAATTTTTGATATATTGCTGGGTGGGGGGAGGAAGCCTAGAGTGGCTGATTGAGTAATGGGAGAAAACAAAATGTTGAGAACTCCTGGTATAACCAGGTAATTGATTACTGCCTTGATGCTATGACTCACCAGTGCAATTGTCTTCATTATCTCTTCTCAGTATCAGGGTTGCTCTGTCACGATGGCAGCACCAACACATAGAAAACACACCGGCGAGGATAAACCCTATCAGCAGACTACCGGACAAGAAACCTATCGCCTGTCCCAGACCATAAATCCCTGCCAGCAGTGGTAACTGGATATGTTCAGTAAAAATGTTTGACAAAACGTTTGCAGTGACAGAATGCAGAATGAGCAATGAGGGCAATGCATTTAAAGAATAGCAAAAGCCCTTTTCTTACACTTAAGTTTAAAATTGTGAAAACTTTTAGAATCCCTTCTGTAAAGCTCCACTTGCGTTTCTGAAGGTTCCCCATAGCATGTGTACTGAGCCCAAATCAAAACAGTGTACAGAGCAAGGTCATTCAAGGTCAGTTACATTACCATGCATATGATCACCAGTGACTGCATATAAGATGTTGTTCCAGTCTCTTTTAGTTTAAGTGGTATTTTGTGAACAGAAATATTAGACTATGGGGCATGTTCTAATATAGCTACTAAAGATTAAGCTTTGTTCTCTCCATGTTGGCAGGGAATAAAAATTCGCTTTTCTTGCAGAAAAATGGTATTCCTAAATGAAGTCATGCGATCCCACTCCGAGTCGGGTCACAGTGGCCAGAAAAACAGGATTGAAAATTCTATAAAATATGCTAATTTCAGTAAAAATCCACATGAAGATAAATGTTCAAATTACTGTTTGTGAGTGTATGGAAACCTTGAAATGAAGCGAAATACATGATATTAAAATTCGTAGAAACGAATTTAAATCTAGCAAGGGAAGGGTAGCGAGTAGGGGGTCATTATCTGAAAATTGTGTTAGCGCCCTCACGTGGTGTGCTTCTCAGATTTTCACTGAACTACTTAACTTAAGTCAATTCACATAAAAAAGCCATCTGATATTGCTAAATGCATTGCAGGGGTGGCTCGGGTGTTATATATTGTCGTTTTTAGGATATATTATTTGCTTAAAATTAAAAAGAAAATTGGAAACTGCAAATAACGAGTCTGCTATGTATGTCTACAAAATTCCGCTCTTAAATTGAGGTCGATATTTAAATTAAAAATTCAGAACTAGCCCCTGAGCACATACACTAACAACCCTCCACACTTTTGACTTTTTAGGTAGTAGTCACTTGATCGAAAATTTGGTCTATTATGTGAAAAGAGCAATATTGCAGCAATGACCTCCCCCTTCCCTCAACAAGAAAAATCTTGCTTCCGTTATGTGTATTTTAGTAAAGGAATGGTATTTTTTTATGACCTCCCCCTTCCCTCCACAAGAAAAATCCTTCGTCTGATATGTGCACTTTACTTAAGAAATGGTATTTTTTCAAAAGTATCATTTTATAGTTTAAAACTAAGTGGTCATCGCTACGGAGGTATATGCATGGAATCA
Source organism: Stichopus chloronotus (assembly GCA_021234535.1). NCBI lineage: Eukaryota > Metazoa > Echinodermata > Holothuroidea > Aspidochirotida > Stichopodidae > Stichopus > Stichopus chloronotus. Next base: position 19,544,721 of record CM037836.1, on the reverse strand, counting down.
GATGTGCGCAAAGCACGTTTTGGTGGCATTTCAGAATTCAGGAATTTCAGTAGAAAATTCGGGCAACATTTTCCCTTTTGCCACTTCCATGCCGTAATTAGTATGCATCAAGAGATCATGGTGAGAATGGTAAAGACTAGGGCTCAAGAATATCTAGAGTGAGTCTTTAGGGCACATTTGCTACTCGGGAAAAAAAGTGGGGGGCACGTGCCCCCGTTCCCCCGGGTTCCTACCCCCCTGATTGGCCCAATAACCAAAATCCCTTTTCAACATCATGTGATATAGGATTAACTTAAACGATATGACTCCTAAAATCACTGACATTGAGAAACATTTCCTAAATACGTAAAATCAGGCCAAAACTATTTACTTGCCAGTCCCACCGTTTTTTTTTTTTTTTTTAACTGATTACTCATAAAAACGCCCTGGGAGTCAGGAGTGTACGCCATTTTTCTGGGAATTTCCGAAAAGGTTGTTTTTTTATCTATTCGCCAATATTCCGTTCCGCTGCGGCTTTCGGCCAAACAGAAAACAGTTTGGTCGTTGATCTGAGCCTTCCCAAAGGCTGTTAGTGTATCTTCCCATTTTGTCAACTTTTCATGCCTTCTTTTAAGCAAAATTACCCCTAAAAATAGCGAATAAAAGACCTATCTCACAATGTTTATGAAAATGGCCGGCTGCCTTAAAAGGTGTGGTGAGAAAAGACGAGAAAAGATTTGCCCCGGAAAAAAAAAGTTTGAACGAGGTGGGACTCGAACTCGCAACACAACTTTTTCCAAAACTTCAACAGGCCGAACGGCTTACCACTACACCATCGTGATCTTTGGTTATAATACGCTTTTGCAATACTATTTGAATGTATTACGCTATAATACTGCAATATTACTGCAACTTAATTTAACTGTAATTTTATTTAAACATTGGAGGGTGGCGTTTGTGCTTATAATTTTAAATTTGACTTATATAAGCGGGCTGGACTGGAATGAAGCTGATGGCTAGGCTATAGCCTGGGCCTGTTACGTTAATTAACGTCTTAGCTACAAAAAAAAAATATATATATATATATATATAGCCTAGGCCTATATATATAGCCTATAGGCCTATGTGCGAAGGCCCCTAGGCCTAATGCATTAGGCCTATTGCTTGTGTGGTTTGGTTATTGGTTATAACAATAAAATGAAAATATTTTTAAAAGACAATCTCATTTTCAGCGTTTGGCATTACAAGCACTTGTTTCCAACCATTTTCACAGCAAATGTTTGGGCCCTAGGTCTAAGCGCGGGGCATTCACTTGTTTCAAGCTTCAGAAGAACTATTGTAAATCAGGAGTTAGAAATAGCTTCTTTTCACAAAGATCGAGTTATAGATGAGTGGAATGCTCTTCCTGATTCCATTGTTTCCACTTCTAGTGTGAATGCTTTTTTGATCGTTACTTTGCTGCTTGTGGGAGAATTTAGGGTTTTCGGTGGTTCAGGGTCTTTTATGAGGACTTACGTCCTTCCTGACCCTTACTCTAAACTAAACTAAACTAAGCGGCGGTGCGCCTTTGGGCGGCTGCAAACCGTGAGTGTTGCTCAAACGTTTAGCTTTATTTTTAGCTCCATTAGTCTAGGCCTAGCAAATATAACCGAGACAGAAGTAGTACTACAGGTAGCAGAAGAATTTTTCCGTTTTTCATGAGCAACCCTTTTCACAGCCCGTTTCTGTTTGGAAATATCTGTAAAATACTGGTAGCATTTACGGTGGCATCCTCCGTTTTCCGGTATTGGTAAGACGTACAAATCATCACACGAATTGTTTTCAAGAAAACACCTGGATACTTCGGCCCGTTTACCATCTAAATTCTCCCATACTTGTACACCATGCAAAAAAGTTCTCCAAGTTTTTTCGTTAAATGGCCTAATTTCCTCATTTGTTTCAAAAACATGTGCATAACAGACACTTTGAGACATTTTACTTTCGATTTTGATCTTTTTGGATACGCGGGAAGTATTACTGTGTGTATACTGCGCGCACTTAGGCCTAAATTGCACTAGCGGACGACACTCCGTTCAGACAATTCCTAGAAGAAATTTGATTGGTTGAAAAGTAATTTATGACCTACCTACACCTGACGTCAGTGGCTCCTCGTGTGCGTAACAGAAAGTGGATCTTTCTCATTATTTTTTTCTTTGTGACACCGGATGATTAAGTTTCAATGAAAGATTTTACCTATCAACATTTTCTCCCCGCGTTGCGGGACAAACATAGAGCAACGCCCCTAGTCTATATGTAAGATCCAAAACTTCAGTCACACTAACAAACAAGGTTGTAACTTAACAGCTACCACATGACACAATAATCCAAAGAAACTTATTCCACGAAGAAAACAGAGATAGAACTCAATCTCTGGATTGATGTATCAGTGAAATTGATCTTGGTTGCCCTCAGCTCATTCAACTTTTTAGTTAGATGAAGACAAGAAAAGCTTTTCAGAATGCAGAGAGACAGGCTGGCGAAACTGTCGACATTCAAGGTGAATGCGAAGATCTCGCTAAGGTTCATTGATTACCTGTAGTCTGCAAAACACTTGCCGTTGTCTTCACTTCAACTTCCTCCTCCACGTATGCTGTAATGTTGAAAGTGACTTCAGCTGCTTCCTCACTAATTTTGCTCATTGGGTGTAGTGATAGAACCTTGAATGGGAACAATACAATGGCAGATTCGATTTAAAAAAAAAGGGAGGTTTAAAAAGGGGTGTTTTTGTGCCCTCTGAGATAGTGGCAATAATGTAAATGGCAGTGCACTTGTAAAGTGATAAACATATCTCTCCAGAATTGAAAGCAATCTGAAAATTTGAAAACAGTGAAAAAGACATGATGATTGCATCAGTCTTCTTGTCAACTTAGTTCAAGTTTTCAGCTCGGTGTTTCTTCATCTCTTTATCCACCCAAGGTTTATTCCAAGTGACAGAAATTGATCATTAGAAATCTGGGGTCAGTCTAAAATATGTTGTATGTTTCCAATGCTGCACAAAGCATTGCAGAAAGGAAAAACAAAAATCTTACCGTCACAGAGTAGCTGATAAAATACAAAGGGTTCAATGTTAGCAGCAGAGAGTAAACCTTCTGAGGGTCCCCCTGAAATGCAAGAAACAGAAATGGACGGCTGACTGGACTTTAAATCTGATTATGATGATCACTCAGGTGAAACGTCATCATGTAACTGACAAACACCATGATTTTTCACAGAAGTGATCCTGAAAGTGTCAGATAACTTTGTTTTACATAATGAATAATTACAAGATGAAATCGCCCCTTTCATCTCACTATTTATCACTTCACTCATTTATTCATTCATTCATTCATTCATTCATGCATTCATTAGTGAGGTGCACTCACGGATTCGTATGGCACAGTGAACAGACTGCCATTATTCGAGCCAGGCTTGATGGTGACATAAAACCTCCAGATGGTCCTGTCATCATCACGGTTTATCTGGGTAGGTTCTGTCCAAGATACCACTACAGAAAGATCTAACTCGCCATTCCACACAACCTCAGCTGCCAGGTTGTTCACAGCTGAGGAAAGCTCAATCTCTGGGGATGAAAACGTCAAACAGGAATCATCACAAGAGCGAAAACAAAAAAGTTACCCTACAAGGAGTTACAGTAAGCAACAGCATGATGAGTTTTGTTGTCATAGACAGAAACAATCCACAAAAATGGCATTTTAACTGATGGTAGCATTACATGGAGGGTGCTAGACCAGAATGGGTCTGAAATTGGAGTGGATCGTGCTCTCCATTTTTGTAAAAGCCAACAGTAGCCTGATTCTTGACTGTTACAGCTTCGTGTAAGAACTTGTGGGTGAGGTACTGGACAATGAAGTCATGTACTTTGGAGAAGTGAAAGATCTACTCTTCTCATCCACACTGTCCTCAAGTGTTGTGGAACATCTTGTTTAATGTCGATAAAAGATTCTCAGTTTGTATGCCCCTACAATTTCTTTTCAATTTCACAAAATCCTATGCAACCTTCAGTTTAACAGTAGTAAGGCAATATGGCTGAAGCAGGGCTTTTTTTAAGTAGAAGAAAAACACTGCTACCATCTCATGTAGCTGTGTAGATTGACTGTGAACAAACTTGTATGAGGGCACACTCGTGGCACTCTGTGGCACTTGTGCGGCGACCAATGGACCAATAGCCACAAATATTAACTACATCAACTTAGTTTTGGGGTCGGTGGAAGGAATGTTTGACCATCGCCAGCAGGCTCTTCAGGGAGGCTGCCATATGGGACGGCCACTGAAGGGGAGCTACGCAGGCCACCTGTGACCTGTCGAAAGGGGAAATGTATATACTTGCCTGTCACTCTCACGGTAAAAAGCAGATGCAGTGAAACCTTAATTTTTTGGCTCTGATAGTAATATGAAGCAGAATATCTCCTCTGAAGAGATTTTTTTAAGAATTCTAGTACAACCTGCTCGACACTTGACGCCAGTAACGACTACTTTACATAATACAAAGGAAAGAAGTTCAACAAAACAAAATAAGACAAAGGTAAAAATCACAGCATAAATACTGAGGTCTCCAACTAAGTGAATAAAAGAGAGACAAAACACTTGTTATGGAAGACTGTGCCCACAGTATGAGAAGTAAGATTACACAGTATTCAAATAGAGAACAACCAGTAGATTTGGATACCTGATAATTGTACGTTGATTATAACTGGTATTTCCCTCATATAATTTTCATACTTTTAACTTGACATAATCCCAATACTTGCATGCCTGAGAGGTCCAAGGGCACAATATATAGGTGCTTATGTTACCACAAACTTTATTTCTCCTCAATAACTAATATCTGGAAATATTTTACATCAAATTTAGATATTTCATTATCATTTTCAATATCTATTTTATGATTATCTTCCATTGTTACGATATTATAGACTTTTTCGATTTTTCGATTTTCCCACAAAGCAATTGATCAAACGGAATAGAAATTGGTTATCACCAGTTTCAGTCGTATAACCAGTTTGGGGTAAAAGCTAAATGAGAAGATAATGGTGGTAGATGTCAAAATATTACAAAACCACTCTCCTTGTAATTCAGGTGTACATGATTGCCATATTTTGGCACTGTGTGTCTTACCTTGCTCCCTACAAAAGTCTGCATCATGTGTTGCTGGAAAGCAAGCTGACAAAAGAAACAAAACGGACAAACAGGGGTAACTGTGCGCATTCGTCTAGTTAGTAAAAAGGCAGAGTAGTAGAGGACAGCAACAACCTTTGCATTTTACGTCAAAGTGGTTGTTTTTTTTTTTCTCTTTACACCTGACCTCACTGGTACATACCTACATCTGTGTGAACACTGATGTTCACAGCTAGGGAGGGGCATAGACACATACTTTAGAATATCATGTGTGGGACGCAGACGTAAGAAAAATTGATAGACCGCCTCTCTTGAATATTCATAAGCCAAGATAACGGTCAAAGTGTAAAGGTCATCCTATCAATTTAGTTGTAAGCAAATTTTGAACGTAGGTTCTGCAATCTGGCAAACATAGGCCTACAGTAGGTCTATAGAACTCATCACACATAGGACGAAGACTTACGAATATACTCAAATGATGGAAAGAGACGATACGATGGTGGTAAGTGTTGTTATGCGTTAGAAGATTTAGTCCGATTGTCAGTGACCATCATTTGAAAATGTCATGCCAAACAAATTTTGGAAACCTAGGCCTAAATAAGATCGCAAGATAGGACTAAATGTAACTATTGCATGTATAACACATTACATTGTTATAGGTCTTAGCTAGTATAATGTTAGTAAAACTTAGTAACATTGTAACTAACGTTAGAAATAGCAGTACTAGTTCATTACAGTTTGATAAAAGTGTGTGGTCTGAATTCTTGATTCGATATGTTATCTACTTGTAGTATGTGATCGGAGAAACATCGATTTCATTTTCACCATGTGTACAGACGACATTGTTTGGGTCATTTCAAATACAATATCAGAGGCAAAGTCTCATAATGATACCATTGACCGATGTTGCAACAACACAACCGTATACAACTGACTGGATGAGTTCACCTGGTGGCTTAAACTGTCTTGGTGTCAATTAGTAAGGTTAAAGCTCAATTTAATAATTGACCTTTAACCATGCATCACACAATTGCAACTGTAAAAAGTTGGTTTCTGTTACTACAGAGGTTCGCTTTGTTGTTACCACATACTTTTCAAATTAATTGGAGACTCCATAAACGTGAGGACGGAAGCTGTACTTACCTTCGTATTCAAATTTCGCCACAAAGGCACCAAACATGTACACACCAGAAGTCCTGTTCCATGGACGTACCTGATTCAGGGTAGACAACACAGTATATTGAAAACCAGAGAAATTTGATGTCGGCCTAGGTGAGCAAACAGTGAACAAAATGGACACAGGACATTCACGCGACAAACTATGCTTGTCACACTCGTACCACTGGGCAAACTACTTCAAGCTATCTTGCAGGGTTTCACTGTAGGCTATGCCTCGGCAGAATTCTTCATATTAACATGAACCACCCATTTTAGCAAAATTATAACTTTTTCATACTCACATAAAGTAGATAGATGAATGAATAAGGTGCTTCAAGGGTGATGCTCTTCGAACTCTGTGAAGTGAATCAAATACAATATAAAATAGGTTCCCATTATGGCAGTCTTGACTTCCACTAGCTTTTGAAACTTCAGGTAGTACTAGTGAATTTAAGACCAAATTTAAAATACATATTTCCCACCCTAATTATGACCCTTCCTTCAAAGCACATTGTAAAAGTTTAGCTCGAGTTACTGTAATTACATGAAAAAGTGACCCCAATATAGTTAAGAGAGTTTGTTTCCTTGTCTCATGCAGTTTCTCTATAGCAGACAAATATAATCACCCTACCGCCAACAGTTTGACCTGACACACAAGATATTGATTATCTAATGACTTGGTACTCTGAAGAAACCAGAACACCTAAAAGCATTGTGGTCCAAATGATTTCATTTTAAGGATTTTTATGAATCTGGTACATGATGACTGATACGTATCATGTCTCAACATGCACAACTGCGTATTATAATTATAGTGATTTAACACCAACACATTACATGTGAGATCTCATGAGCTATCATGTTCACAGGGTTGTCACAATCTGATCCCTGGTGACTTCCAATGATGTTTGACCTCCCCCTCAAAACAATAGGGTTCTGTTCCTTCCTGAGGTACATCTATATACCAGATAGGAGATCTGTCCAAGATTCTTTTACTGAGATATCCTGTCAACAAGGTTTTCACAATTTGACCCTGTTGACCCCAATGGCCTTTTGACCTCCACCAAAAACAATATGGTTCTTCTACTGTAGCGTATGCAATGTACAATGTAAACCTACAAACAAATAAGTGAATTTCTATCTGTGAGGAACTTATTTCTTGATCACAGGACTTTGTTATTTTAACAATCTACCATAATTCTGTGTCAACAAATATTGATTTACAAATGCAATTCTTTTGCTCTCTGTGAAACAAACTACCTTATTTTCCCTTTAACATTATGGCCATTGCCCTGAAAGTAACATGCCTGGCAGTGGATTACTGACAATCTTCAAAGTTAAAAAAAAATGTCTAGGCAATGATTTCAATCATTGCACAGCACTTTGCAATCCATGGAATAGCTACCAAGTTGATGTATTTATTTTTCTCTCATGTTTCTCTCATGTCAAATTCCTGCAGGCAAGTACTAGCAGTCTTCCAGGGAAATATATGAAAAAAATAAAAACTGTTAAAGTGATTGTGTGCATGTCAAAAAGCAAAGACAATGAAAATTTCACGTCCAAAAGTTTGGTAAAGGCTTTTAATTGGACCATTCAGACAAGTTGGGAAAATAAATAGGTTTCAGGTGATTAATTCTGCCATATGATTTCAAATTCTTCTAACACAATAACAAATTGTGTAAAATAAGATAATGTAGTTGTTGACAGGTTTCTTTTAAATCAACCATGTGCTTCTTTGAAAAGTATACTAGAATTGAATATTCAGTTAGTCAAAACCAAGTGGTAGGATCACTGATGCCGCAATGACGTGATCAGTTCGTAGGTCACTTGTAAATACAGTGCTCCCTGTCACCAAATACTACCATTGCCGATACTGAGCAAGGAGTGATGACTTGAACACAGTGGTATGTTTTTTTGATACACCTGAGAGACATGTACTGTTGCGTGGTCTAAACGTAGGCACTTAGAGTAAGAAGCATTAATTTAAAATGTGATTTACGTTTTTCACTGTTTTTTATGCCAATACTGTTCTTTGCAAAGTAGTTGTCATTTCCGGTCATTGAAAGACCAAGTATGTCCATGTACAACATCGAGTGTACATTTAGAAATAAAAAATTAAGATCAAACAATAACTTATCCTTCTGGTTTTTTTCAGTACACAAACAAAATCACTTTAAAAGTTTATGAGCCTGCCGTAATCTGATCTACTTCTTCTGTGACATTTCAAACACTTCCCTCAAGATACACCCTGGTACCATGCAGCATATGGTTCAAAAAGCTGCTTTCAAACAAACTGTAACAAGTGCAAACATGTTTTCAAACTGAATGCATGGTGATGCCATAAAGGAACTGTACACACATTGTATGATTTCTGCTGAATCTTACTGACCTCTGACCTCTATGCTCAACTGCGGTAATCCTTGTTACAATCGAGGAATAATCCTCTCTTGAATCTCTTCACAATCAACTCTATTGTGCCCAAGTTATGAGATTTAGATGAAAAAAAGTAGCTTTTCACAGTCTGAACTCTGATCTCGCACAAAACAATGTTTTACTTCCACTGAATAAAATACATTACTGTTGAAAATAATTAAAAGGCTCGATTAAGCTTTGAGCAAATAAGGTTATCAGTTGCTTCTTAAGGCAGAGTGTGCAATTCTTCAGTATCTTGAAAATCTAACAACCAAATTGCACAGAAATATTTAACTGGATAACCAGCATTCTTCACGAATGTAGTATTTCTGTGACTGAGACAGGACTTTGCCAGGAACAAGGAGTTTTCCCACGAAAAGTGCTTTCATCCATGGATGACAGCAGTTTGGCCTGAGTCAGCAATTTATGTAAAAATTATGTTGCCTTATTGTCAGATCTACCAAAGGAAAAGACACTGATTCGAAAATTATCACATGAGTATTCACCAAATATGTTTTGATGATCAGTTAAAAGTCAAATTCACCAACTTGATGAAGAGATTCATGCATGTAAAGCTCATATCAGTTCCTGATGATTTGATTGTCAGTTTATCATTAATCAATTCAGATTATAGGTCGATAAACAATTACAGAACTCTGAATCGCAGATGATCGGTTACAGTCTGGGAATTCTGTTTTTTTGTAAGCATTTCCCAACATAATGCTCAGCACTTGACAATCTTCATGCAATATTTCAAAACTGTATACAGCGACAAAATTCTAGTTTATTATTGGCCACATATAAATGTTGAAATCTATTATGATTGGTGATGTCCTGACTGATTGTATGCGGCGAACGTAGTTTGAACACATCACACATAATCCAAACTACTGTATACTGTAAAAATCATTAAGCTTAGGTTAAAACCATATTCAAAACAGTTTTTCTTTGCCAACTGTGCCTTGGTTACACAAAGCTATCTCATTTCAAGTCACCAGTTGGTTACTTCTGGGAATGTGCCAAACTTTCCTGATCAGTTTAATGTAAGTGCATGCTGAGTGCAAACAAGGCTTGCTCACAGACATTATTTTGATGTCATTTCAAGTACCCTCCAGGGAGGATTTGTGAAAAACCCAATGGCCCTACTGTAGCTCACTGTGGTACAAAATGTAACTTAGGAAAAAAGAATACAAAGAGACGTTTGGGTTTATCGTCCTTTGTCAGGTGGGGAACAAAAAGCAAGAGGATTGTGGGCAATGGCTGAACAAAATGAGAAGATTGTTATCATCATTCAGAAAACAACTGACGTAGCGCTGTCCATTCTTCTCTTAATTTTGTTAATGTCAACCACTACCCTCTCAGCCACGATTAAGTGACTTATTCGACTGTGCTTCCAAATCACGACTGATTAGGCCAAGAGTCACATTCTGACTCCACTGTCATAAGGGTCAAAATTCAAGTGGAATTTATAAAACTCTAACAAAAATATATATACATATATATATAAAGACCATGTTTTTGTGTGCTTAACAGTTTGCATTTCTGTTCTTTTTGCAAGTATCATAACATTTATATACTGTAGTACTGCTTTTTTTGTATTTCTAGTTTCCCAATTAAGCCTAACCTATGTCTGAAAACATTTTAAGACTATTCGCAAGAAGCTCAATTCTTACCCACCAACACTGTTTGGAGGACCCTACATTATCTGTGGACAATTCCTGCTAAAAATACCGTATAGGTCTAATATTATGGTGTGCTAGGAAGCAGTGAATGATGTCACTGCAACAAATACCAACTCATCAGTGGTTTTTAGAGTTGTAGCTACTCGGTAGCAAGAACTCATCTCCAAGAATGTTGGAGTGACCCAATTAAGGCTACTCTCAGTTTGGTATCCTAGGTAGAACATCGGAGCTGTGAGTCAGAGCAATCGAGACTGACTCATACCACTTGACTATCAGTGATGTTTCGATAACCTTTGTGCATTGTACCAAACTGCAAATGAGGTACAGTGGCTGGGCAAATTTAAATAAGGTGAAAGCAACATTTAGAGTGATAATGTTGGTTTAGTACAAAAATCCTATCTACCTGTAAGAAGTTGGTTGCATTACATTTGTCACATGATCAAGTGGTTGTAGCATGTCAGGTGGTGCAATCTGCTATACCTAATGAGTGCTTTCTCAGTATCATTGTTACATAGCATAAGAGAATATTTCTCTCTCTCTCTCTCTCTCTGCATGTGTCTGCTCTGTGTGGGGTACTGCACTATGTGACACGGACTTTTGATTACATAACGGCAAAAGCAAGTACTTTGAATGAAATGTTTATAAGCCGATAAAATAAGTCATTGGATGTGTCTTACAGTGGGTCTTCTACTATTGTGGCCATGCAGCATAAGGGCTGACGCCCGGCCTTGTCGATGTAGTTGGGGGTTGCTTCCAAAGCTTATTCCCTCATTAGCTGAGGGTCGACCTTACTTCACTGTTGTACAGTTGAGGGTTACATTTGTTCACCCCTCAGTTTCGTAGTTGAAGGAACTCAACGTGCAGCTGAGGGTAATTCCCTCACGGCGGAAGTCACGTTAGCAGTGTATTGTATACAACGTCGCCTAGTATCGTGCTAGAGAAGCCGGGTATCTTTCCCTCAAGATTTCCATAAGTTCTTCTTCTGCTTATTTCCAAGAGTAAAGGTCAATTTAGATCATCTATTTGCTTTTATCGAAGATTCTTTCATTATTCTTCCAGAGATATTTGTTTTGTACCAAATTTTGGGGTTCCTGGTAGATGTAAATACACAGGCAGAGCACCTATCTCTGGCAAGCACTACCCCACTAGAACATTACGTGTACAAGCCCATTAGAGACTCATGCAGATTGGACCTGACTTTGGACTTTTCAATGTCAGGTGTCACGTGACTAGATTTATACTAACTACCTGCTTCACTGAGCTTTAAGTTCCTCGCAGAAGGCCCTAACAGGGATGTTCACGTAATGACTCCATAGCAGTACAGTGCAGTAGAGTACTGAGCTCTTATATTATCAGACATGGATCGACTGTCTAGTTACTGCGGGTGGCATGCCAGGACAAATATCAGTATTTCTATCGGTTCCTAAACCCAGACCAGATAATTTCTAACTCAGATCCATCAGGTACACGGGAAATCAGACTTTCCAACTCCCACGGTTTCACACAGTGAGTCTCACAGATTCGGACATTGCCCCATAGTGGAAATGACAGACCTCCGTGAAAAATCACTGATGAAATGCAAGTTGCTGCCTTATTGAGACCAGGTCCGATTCATCATGATACATTGCTTATTATTGAAACGAAAGTGAATTATTATCAGAAACGTGTTCGATGCACACAAACAGCTTCTACATGAGAGAGCCTACTATATCAAGACTCAAGAGGGTTAAGAAAAGCAAGCCAGTCCAGAAAACACTTTTCGTTATAACATTATTTGAGCATTTAAAAGATCTCCAGGTTTGGACTGTGATTTCCATGTTTTCTTACAAGACCCGCAAGGTTTGCCATGTTTGAGTTTGACAAGTCTGTGAAATCAACAGAACTGTGAAAACATTCCAGTCTCTTGCTAAAGGTGCAACTTCTGCAAAATTGCACCTTCCTCTTCCCTAACTTTGGCATTTCCCTAACTTCACATTCCTTTCCCTAACTTTGGCGTTTTGACGGTGCTTGAAAGTCGGTGTAGAAGGGTCTTACTAGGAGTCATGTACAACAGATTGTATTGCCACATATTACAGTACCTTATACTTGGATCCAACTCAAATGGTAGGATATATGACAGAAAACTTCCATTATTGTCCTAAGGAAGTGCAATTGCTCACTAAATGAAGGAAGCAATTTTGGAAGTGGGAAGTGAAAGTGGGACCGGGGTTTTACAAACATGAGCAGAAAAAGTAGCAAAACTTATTTCAAAATGTCTCAGAATCTGATCTGGTGATGTAACATCATCACACTTAAAAATGTACACAGAGAACAAAGCTTTAACACTGCCTTTGATTTAGGCCTCTATTAAAGGTTTTCACAGTAATTTGAGCATCAGCTTGCATTGCTTCTTCTTTTTTTTTTTTCATTGGAAGAGGAGGGGGGGGAGTAAATAAAGGTAGTTTTCAAAAGTTGCACCTTTAGCAAGGGACTGGAATGTCTTGATGTCATTCAGCGGTAAATCACATACTTGTTTACAACACCGAGACTTTCTGACTTGCCTTGAGGTTCAAGATCTGAAGATATGCAATACAGCTGTATGATAATCAGGCCAAAATTCAGTACTGTACATCTCCTGACAACACATGACCTATGACCTCAAAACGAACAGTTGGGGTCTTGTTGTTGATATAAGAGACATGCAGCCTAGCTACATGACATGTACATCAGAATATCTAAAGAGACCTTTCTAGTCCCTGTTCTTACCGTGTTGTACCAGACTGATGCTCGAAGTGGTGGGTCGTCTAAGACTGGCAGGCATTCTTGGGACCGTGGTATGAAATTATTCCTAACAACAGAACTTCCATCTATCATACTGTCTACAGGCCACTTCACCAGTGTGACTTCATATGAAATATCTGGCAATGAGAATGACCAATAGGATGAAGAGATGGGACGGTAACAGCAGAAATAAATTTTAACTGCTCTGTTCAATTGTCAAAGTAGTTGTGTGCCAAGCTAGCTGTACAGTACTGTAGATGCATCTGTACCTATGTACTATGTTTAAGGTTCAACTGAATGTTTTTGTATTCACAGTACAAGTCATAGTATTCTTTCTTTTTTCCTTACTTGTCTGTTTTTTGTTTTTATGGTCACTGGCTCTGATGAACAGCTATGTTTTTTTTCTGGCGTCCATCATATGTACTGTAAGTATACAGTTTGTTGAACCTACAGTTATCTTGTTGACGTGAAAAGTACCTATGAAAAATGAAACTTGGAACTGTATAAGCCATAGGCCTAAATGCATGTCTGCACTTATGTTTTATGTGGCGTTTACAGCACGTGCCCGACCGACGATATCAGGTGGGGATCGAGTTCTGAAGTTGCAACCCACATCAATGTTTCATTAATGTACATGCAATGGTACATCTGAAGCAAATGAAATTTGAGAAGGCAAGTACTTCACTGACCTACAGTGCTTGGCAGACAAAATTTAATGCACATTCGTACATACTTGGTACGAATCCTCATCTCTAATTAGTCAATTTTAGTCAGGTGACCATCTATTATCTGAAGGATAAGCCACAGTCAATTTTAGAGTAAAATCACCTATGGATGAACACAATGAAACAGTAGGTTGACAGTGTTTTGCAGCCAGAGTGCCCCGGCCCCTTACATGTAGGGTAGTCCCACGCACAAAACATGGAAGTGAAGTTCATATCGTACATTTAACAACCTAGGGGTTACTGAAAAGTGAAATATAGGCCTAAAAATATAAATCATAAAATAAATAAACATAGGTCTAACAACAACACAGTTATAAGTGATTCTCCCTAAGGTAATCTTACCTCTCTAGTATAAATTACAGAATTGCGTCAGTGTTATCGAAAGAGTTATTCAGCAGCCTTGATAAGGCTTTCCACAGTTAGCTTTTGGAGAAGTCCAAAAATGAGACCTTATGAAAAGTTGTGCAGAGGTCTAAAGGACTGCAATCACAAAACTCCCACAGTCAAAGGCAAAGGGGCCGCACATGCACACTGAGTCAAATAACATAGGTCTAGGCTCCATAACATTATCCATGAAGGTTAATGAAATTGTGTAAGGCATCAAACCTATTTTCTCTGAATGTAACGTTCAAAAATCTGCAACTATCTTTATCAAAACTCAGTCTAGTCAATCTTACGGCAAATTCCAACAATTTGATTACTTGATGAGGAAAACAAAGCTCTGTAAGTGCTCCATAAACAGTGAATGGACACATGCACTGAATACACAGCATAGGAACACTAAATGACAAGCGCGCTATTGCAGTAAATAACGTATGTACATGCTGCAATGAGAGTTGGGTGCAAATTAAAATGCATTAACATGTTGTTGTTATGCATGTGGTTGTTATTTATTTTGTTCAAGTGTTACTTTGTGTATTCCACACAAACATTGTTGACATGTTGTGAATCTTGTTTACTTTTTCTATGGCTTCATTTTTTAAAAAATGCATACAATTAAGAACAAATTTTCTTTTGTTTTTGTCCTCTTTTATCAAAAGTTTGTTTTGAATGTATGAACAAGGTTATAATCATCTTTGCAAGAGTGCATTATCCATATAATAATACACTATGGGGTTAATGCTGTCGCTGAATGCACTCAGGCTGTGCCCTCGTGCATTGCTTGCAAGAACCCCTGATCCTATATTATCCTACAGATAATGCAGGGAATTCGTCAAAGAATCAAGGCAGTGTAATCAGGAGATTAGCTCCATTGTCAAGCTAAAGGAACAAACTTGCCACTGAGCATTTGTGTAGCGGATTGTCGAGGGTGACACAATGATTAGGCGGTAAAAACAGTTAAAACAGCACACTAAAACCTTTGAATGGCTACTGTTGAAAAAAGAAAATTGAAAGTCTTTGAGTAAGTTTGTGCAGGAAATCCATTTAAAGGTTTATCAGACTTCCGTTCGCCTTAAACGAATGATGGTTCACTCACAGTCCGCTACCAGCCAAGATAGATACTAGATGTTATTCCACCCAGTAACAGTGGTGACACTCAATGACAGTTTTCTTTTCAACAAAGTTGAAATGTTGGGATGAGTAAAAAGTATGACAGCAATTACACACTGCTTATCTTCACTTGACTCTGTGGGTGTTAAAGTATTAGCAGTGCTTTCTGTCCACCTCAATAACAGCTCCCCTGATTTCAAACACAAAAACTATCTTACTGAATATACTTTCATGAGGTTTTCATGATCCGTCACTGTCTACTCTATGTCACACATTTTCAGGCTTGTACTGAAGCCCAACATTCAAGGCATTTTATTAACACTTTGGGACATTCAACTGGCAAATGTGCTATGTCCAACTGATGGAACAGTTAAACGTCTCATGTGTGATGGTTAGTTTCTTGTTGGTGGAGAATTCCTATTAACTATATTTGGTAACTTGTTTGCTGTATGCAAATTAAAAAAAAAAATGCATCCACTCATGCCACTCAATCAGGTTACAGGCCCACGAGACAGAGGGTCAGCGATAATTGCAAGACCAATCAAAGGGGCATGAAACCAAAGGTCAGCGAGAACTGCGATAGGGAAGGTCCATGAGATGGTGGATCATGAAGACCCATCCTCTGACAGTCCTATGTTCGTGCTGCTACTTGAATGTAGGACAAGTGACTGGAATGACTTGCTCTGATCCCAAAATAAAAAAGAAAAAAAAAGTGGTCTTTTTCGGAATCCAAACAAGCACGTCGATTGGGGGCGTTGACATAGTGTAATTTACTGTAAGTATTGAACCTCTTCGGCTGTCTCTCTAAAATTTTGTACAGCAACGAAAGAACTAGAACTCACGGATTCATCCCGCTACGCGGTGCGCAGTCAAATCGCCTTCCATTACCTCTCTGTAAATTGGAGGCAATTTCTTGCTTTCAGTCTCGCAGACATTCACTGATTGCACGTACACCAGACTTGATGGAGTTGCATGGTAGAATGAATTCAAGAGCCTTAAGTATTTAACATTACAAAATTTGAAAAAGGTCAAAAATGCTGAACGCACAAATTACACAGTCAATCCCACAATTGATCTTTCTTTATTTTAGAATTTCAAAATTAATGCTCTTTTTTTTTTTTTGAGTTTTATCAGGGAGGGCATCTCCCAATTCTTTTACATTGAACAGCTAAGTGGAGAAATTCTCGCTGACCTTTGGTCTTGCTAAACTGCAACCATTCAATCCGTTCCACAATGGCAATTGGAGTACAGCATTCGATTTTGGCTACAAGGAAGTTTCACAATTAAGTTTATTGAGTTATCCCTTACCAGTATCACTGCCATTGACTGTCCAGGTGAAGGTAGCGTTTAGGCTGAGGGCATCCTTACTTCTGAACCTGTCTACATGATTTACAGTAGCTGCAAAGAAAACGAAATGTTTAAAAAGTCAGGCAAAATGATAAAAATGCATCTCAGGTAAACATGTACAGTAACTCATATGCTGTGTTCACTGTACAGTAGGTAATGATGAATGTAGGACTTGGTGACTGCAGTACATGTACTCTGTTAGTCTGACAATGTTCTTCACATCTGAAACAAAGAAGGGTACAGTTTACAGAAGGGGTAGTGCAAATCTTACAATATTTATCACATTTTCTCTCATACAGACAGTTCTTACAATATGTAACTAAGATGACCGATTGTATCGGTTGTGAATAAACTATTTTTTTCAATGGATCCATTTAGTTGAAAAGTTGGCTCAACTGAAATCTGGAAATGTAGAAAGAGACCTTTTTAAAGTATACAGCTTTATTTTTGATTGAAACAATTTAGAAAAAAAATATATGGTGCAATACAGATCACACTTTAGTTGCGTACAGTAAGAATCAGGACCCAACTAGACACTGTGACATACAGTATCAGGTACAATTTGAATACACGGTGTTAAGAAGAAAAAGTGTATTTAAAAAAAAAAAGCTGCCACACACACACTGCAACATCCAGGGCCTCACTCCCAGCTGTCAACCGTAATATATTATCATCAAACTCTCTCAACATTTATATGTCATCAATAGTTTTCTGTTGCATTAAAAATGAATACAATATACTCAGGATGGAATGTTGGCAGGTCTGAAGCAATAACTAAGTTACAGCTCATGTAGGCCCAGATCCAGGTGGGGGTGCACACCCCCTTTTTTTCTGATGACCAAAGATTTTTTTGCCAGAGCGAGCGAAAAGATATGGAAAATGTGCTCCCCAGATGCTGGGAAATCACATAAGCACAACTAGAATTCACATTTTCTTGGGAGAGGGACCACCTGAGCCCCTAGCCGTTGCTTCTCGGCTTCGGTGCTCATGCACTAGCCTGCCTTTGGCCCTTTCTCAAAATCCTGGTTCTGTGTCTGACATGGCCATCACAAGTAGACATTCTGTATGCTCTCTGAACACTCTTCCAACTGACAATCCCTCTCTTTCATGTACAACGACTGTTTTGTCACATTTCTGGTACATAGAAATACGTAATTGCAAAAAGACTTATTTTATGCCTTAAAGGGCAATTATTTAAGTGTGGAGGAAACTTCAGGTGATCGCCAACCAACTGTAAAAATTCTTCATCACATTTGGCAAACTTTTTTTTCACAGGGTCAACTCAAATGGGAAAACCTCATGACATTGCTTTTGGATGAAAAAGCCTAGCTGTCTTAGTGTGACCCAGCTGAAATGGAATCCTACCGTCATGGATGTTAATTTAGCCTCAATGCCTCAAATGCCACCTCTGTCATCTACTTTATGCCACAGCACTTAATATTATTAGCACTCTACTGCCAACATAAACTATGAATATGCAGTGTTTAAAGATCTACATGACAAAAAACTTCTAAACCAGCCTAAAATTTGAAAAGAGAATCTTTCTGTTGACAGAACAAGAAGTTAAATTCCAATTTTCATTACTTGTACTCAATTTGGTACACCTACTGTACATACTAAAATGAGATTTGTTCAAGCTTCCCTTATTGAGATATCGTGTTTACAAGGTTTTCACAATTTGAACCATGTTGACCCCAGATGACCTCTGACCTTAACCAAAAACAGTAGGGTTCTTGTACTCAATGTGATACACCTATGTACTAAGTATGACATCTGTCCAAGTTTCCCTTCTTGAGATATCGTGTTTACAATGTTTTCACATATTTGACCCCTATTGACCCCAAATGATCTTTGACCTACACCAAAAACAATAGGTTTCTTGCACTCAATGTCGTTCACCTATGTACTAAATATGACATCTGTCCAAGCTTCCTACCTTGATGTATCATGTTTACGATGTTTTCACAATTTGACCCCTGCTGACCTCAAATGACCTTTTACCTCCACCAAAAACAATACTTGTACTTGTTCTTGTTCTCTAAGTGGTACACCTCTGTACTAAATATTAGCTCTGCCCAAGTTTTCCTTCTTAAGATATCGTGTTTACAAGGCAGGCATCACAAACACACATACTCATACCTACGAACGCCTGCACAAACCGCCGCATGATCACATAGGTTACGATTTCATCCAAACAAAAATTAAGTTGTTCATTCATTTCATAAAATTTTGGATCAATGAAAAAATTCAGATGGACAAGTGTTGAGAAATCTAACTTTTTTATGCGAAGAGGTGTGTATGCAATGGGTAGAGAAATGAACTTTTTAAAATGGAGGCTGAATGACAATTGGTTAGTAAACGTTTTTTTTTTTCAGTAAACAGGTTTTCAGTTTTACCATTATTTCACAACAGAATAAAAAATGAAACCAGTTTTAACTGATCCTTGAATCAAAACCAGTTTTGTGAGCAACATTATTGGCAATACATCTACTTCTGTACAGGTCACAGTCTTTCTGGATGTTTTCTCAATATTGGAAAACTGCTACTTCTTTCACAATCAGAGCACACACAATTTAAATACCCATTCTCCTTTAAATTTCAATAAAGAACAAAAAAAAGTAAAAGGAAGCTAAGAATAACTCACGAAATAGCTCAACATTTCCACAGCAATTCCCCTCTACTGGTGGGAAACATGTATTGGTCTGATAAGTAACTTCTGTTGCTGATACGGGTATCTCTTGATACTCAGATGGCGTCTGATTGGTAAGGTGGGTACCAAGCAGCAGAATGAGTAAGTGGTGGTGTAGTGAGTATTGCCAGTATATCATGATGGGAAATAACTGCAAGAAAAGACAACCAACTACAAAAGCTAGAATTGTACCAAAATTCAGAAATTCTAAAGATGAATGTCACACCGTTTACACCAGAGGCCAAAAGCCTTTATGGCTCCTTGACATATGAATGTATTATTACAAACATGAATCAACATATGACAAGCACAAGATCAATTACAGTTACTCTACATGAAGCATCATGTCAATAAGCGTTGGAACTTGCCAAAATGACCTTTCACCTCCTCTCAAAACAGCAGGTGCAAAAAATGATACATATCATCTATTCAATATGGGAATTAGTGTGACATCCCTAACAGTTACCCTTCTTAAAGGGAAGGAAGGTGCTTGTTTTAGGGAAAACAACCATATTCTTAAAACCAATGTTTGTGGACATAGAATGATAGATTATTCAAAATAATGCAGGACAGTAACCTTCCTTTTAAAGAAATGGGTATAGTCACAGATAGAAATACAGTCATTTGTTGTTCAACAATAATTTGTCCACCAATACTTTTCAAAATGGATGCACCTTCCATTACTCATCACACACATGTATTGAGCAGATGAAGCTTTTCCAGATCTATGTTTATTGATGAGACTGGAAGGCTTAGCAATGAATTTGTCTACTTTCTTTGGATGACATGTTCTGAACACACTATTTCCCAGTAAACTAGCTGTGTAGGACATATCCCGACGCAAATGTTTTAGCCTTATTATCTGTTTGCTATTTGCAACAGGACAAATGTATTGGTCTTCAAATTGTACATTAGGTTCAGCAAAGAAGAACCCCAAAAGTGTTGTTGAGCTTGCTGCTTTTGGTTAAGCCTACCTCTGCCAGGACTGCGTAGTTGTCTTTTCTTTCCAACTTCAGTGTTGCAATGACCCCTCCTACCAAAAAAAAAAGGAAAAAAAACAGGATTCTAGAAATAAGAAGCACTGCAGGGTTTCTACGACTAGAATTTGGAGTCAGACAGTGACTCAGAAAATGAGGAAGAAAAAGGGATTTTTAGTGGGATTTGTGATTTAGAACCCATACACTACCGTAAGACTGTGGAATGTATTTCCTTCAAAAAAAAAAAATGTAATGACACATTTTTGTTCTTAACATTCACAGTGTGTATTATTTTTTTCAAAAAAGTTGTGAAACATTTTTGCGAAAAATTAATTCTGCTGTGGGATGTAAGTAACGATATTTTGATTCTGCATTTGACTTGTAAGAGACTGCAATTACCTTGAAAAAATTGAAAAAATAAAAAGAAAAATAGGGTAGAATAAACAACTAGGCAATCAATGGGGTTGCAAATCTAGCTCACTCTAATCGTTTTGCATGGTCTTTCTACACTCATGAACAGAACCTACAGTAGCTCCCAAAGTGCACTGAGTTGTACGTACTGTATATCAGCGATTCCAATTGAAAGTTCCGAACAGTGGCGCATGCACGCTGGATAGTCATCTCGGTTAGTGGTCTGGTGTACAATATGTCACCATGTATGCATCAAAAGAAACAATTTCTGCCTATGTTCTGCCTATGTGCAAATTAACTTAGAAATTACACATGTGTGTCAACAGTATTCCTAGAAATTGTGTATGCAACAGAGTATTCCTACATGCCCTATTTCAGCAAAGATCTATTGACTCCCAGAAACCACGGTAATGATAAGGATGCTTTGATATCAATGTTCGATCTGCGCCACCCAAGACAAAACTTAGTAAACATCTGCGTAGAACCTGTTGCACCATCAGTTTAACAAGCGTTTGCCTAGACAGGCATTCTATGGCAGCTAGTCAATGCCTGAGTAAACAGAGCAAGTAGAAGGTGTAAACCAAGTCCCTATAACCAGGAAAAACATGTCATGTATCCAATATGATCCACATGCAAGATCGCCCAAGTTTTTGCAGTTTGACTGCTGGTTAACACAAATCACCATTGATCTCTTCCTAAAACAACTGGGATCTGCGACCAACAGACATAAAGGGCGCACGACAAAGTACCAGTTCACCAACAGTTTTCCTTGTTTAGGAGTTAACATGATTTTGACCTGCCTGTAGTGACCCTTCATGACCTCCAACATCTACTCTACAAACAATTGGGATCATCAAAGTGATATGGACAATTCACATGCTGAAAAAGAAATTAGCTACAGTTTAACACTTCTTTAGACAAGTTTTTAACAATTTCACCTCCAGTGACCTCAAATGACCTTTGGCCTCCACCAAACTCGTTGAGGATTATCTTCTCAATATGGTCAACATAAATACAACATACAGTAGGATGCCTTTTAAGATCCTTACAGGACATACAAGGTTTTCAGTTTGACTTCCCGTGACCTCAAATGACCTTTGATCTCCACCAAAACGAATAGGTAAAATCTATTCAATATGCCCTACCCACACATCAAGTATAAGATCCGTCAAGGATACTGTATCTCCCTTGAGTTACTGTACATCACCATTTTCAATCAAAGTGTCATACTGTATAAGCATATGCACACACGCACACACCACATCACCATCGTATAGATTCCTTTGGTCTTCGGCAAGGAAAAAAAGAAAAAAAAAAGCTCCCACCCTCAAAGGCCATTACTGAGCTAAGATGGAAGTTGAAGCATATTTACTCGATTAACAACAGTAGACTTTGCAATAATGTGTGATATTTTGCACTACTCAAATGATTTTCTTTGTTGAAGAAATTCCATGTACTGCACCAGGAAATACACCAGTACATCACCAGCTATATGACAATGGGTCTCAGGGTCCAGTTGACCACAAAGAATTAAGTGTGCATGCAAGTTCATTCAAATCTGTTTTCATACATCCAAATCTTCTACTATTTAGCTATTTAGCTTTATAGCACTGTACACAAAAGCTCTTCAACTTCCTGATTTAATTCTTGAATTCAAATCATACATACCGCCTACGTAATTGTGCATGGGGTGCCAATTACTGTAACAATACTTAAGTACAATGGGGTCTCACTCTCCTTGCCAAAGCAAATTGCGCAGGAATACTAATCTCAAAAGTATCCATGTAATATTTCACAGAACATGGTAATTAATTCAAGGAAATGAACTTCCACTATCAGCCCTGATGATTGCTGATGCTGACATGATGTGACTATACCTTTAACTTTTGTCCACAGTCCTGTATTGGGCAATGTGACATAATCCACCAGAGAGTAGGTTGATCCTGGAAAAGGAAAAAAAAAACAATATATCTCTTTGTTATTCAATGTAATGTAGATAGCCACTCCTCATTTTTCAAAAAGTTTTGCTTATAATCATATTTAATAAAACTTAATATTTAAAATGCTGTCATGATATTCTCCAGGCAATGATGAAAAACTCAATGTTTATTTAACCACATGACAGCAAAAGTTGTGATAACATGTCCCCTTGACCTACAGCCCTGTACAGATGCAGATAAAATCGTCCAACTTCTACATCTCATGACATGTTGGTACAGATCAGTGACACCTGAGCCAGGACTTTGCTAATGCATGTGGTTCAAAGATGTTGAGGAATGTTAAACTGTGTTGGTGAAAAGTGAATGTCAGGCATACCGGAAATTTGAAGAGGAAAAACACCTACAGAAAAGATAAGTCAAGGAAGGTCCAATGGATAAAACTGCACGTCAAAGTATCATTCCATGTATGATTTTATTCCACTTTCACCCTTAACTTTCTTGATAAAGTGATAATGGCATGTTTGTCAAACAGGAACACCATTCAACAGGACTTGTCTTTTTTTTTTTCTTTCTTTTTTTCTTTTTGCCCAGTGATCTTTTCAAGCCCCAGGGGGTGATGAAAATATAAATCTATGTTATGATAAATTATAAAATATTTTCGGACAGTCTGATAAGCACAAACATAAATGATGACCTGGGTAACCTAATCAAATTCTGTACCACTTCGCGCCAACTACAGCTAACGCCAATCAGGAAGGTACAGTTCTCCATATTTCTGGCAGATTTTGTGTGCTACAATACAATGGCATTTAAGATTCATGTGGCCTGAATGGAGTATTGGCTGGATTAATCACGAAACATGCTAAAAGTAGCCAAATTCTCAATCGAAATCCATCCCACACTGACGATTTTACAAGCAAATTTCAGTAACTGCATCACGGACAAACATGAGACAAACATGAAAATTTTTGACAATGAGGAATGCACTCACATGATATGCCTCATGCTATCCTTTGTTTACTTAAACATTTCAAGGACAATAGAGAATTTCATAGGCTGATGTCCCAAGGGCTTCATTTTGACATGCACATAGTCACATAGTCAGAAAAGATGTTGGAAACTCTCAAACCATTTTGCATCTAGAACCCTTGAAAATGGGTGAAAATTTTTTTCCAAGGGAGCCAACCCTCCCCATACGACCCCTTCTCCAGGCTGGCAAACTCCAACATTGATGATGCCCAGTCCCCTTACCCAACCTGGAAAATCTGGATAGCAGGCCTGTATTTTGAAAGTATGTATTGTCCCTCTTCAAAATGTTTAAATCACTTACCAATGTGTAAACCGGATGGCAAGTACTGTGCTAATTTAAGTAACTGTATCTGCATTGGCAAAAATTTCAAACTATCCCAAAGTTTAGTGAGGCTTACTTTGCACCATCCAGACAATCTGGGAAAATGGATCTAGGTTTAAGTTGGTTGATTTTGCTATATGATTTCAAATTCTTCTAACAAAATGATAAAAAGTGTGAAATACGATAATGCAGTGGTTGGCAGTAGTTTTCATTCAAATGAACCATGTGCTTCTGAGAACAAGCCAGTGGGACGTACTGTGCACTGCATGTAATAATCAATATTCAGTTCTAAAGTCAAAACAACTGGGATTACAGACGCCACAATGGTGTGATCAAGTTTGTAGGTTATTTGTACAGTACTGTACACACGGTGCATCCTTTCACCAAGTACTGTACCACAATTAGCGATACCAATCAAGTAGTGACGATTTAAGGAGTGGATTATTCATACACGTGGCAGCCCTGTGCTCTTGCATATTCATTACGTATGTGCTTCTTACAGTAAGTACCATACGATTTCTGTTTATTTACTGTTTTAAGCCAATCCTGTTGCTTTTCAAAGTAGTCCTGCCATTTTCATTTGATCATTAAGAGACATAGTCCGTCCATGCACGACCTTGCGTGTAGAAAAAGTTCAAATTAAACATAATCTTATCTTATTCTTCTGCTTCTTAAGTACACATGAAATGACTCTAAGAGGCATTAATATTAGACAAAAACAAATTAAATGCTGATACTGTGCAACAGTGCAACACTCCACATCATGCTTTTTGCATTTTCATCAAACTTTGAAAAGCCATAACCCCAAAATGGTGAAACTTATACATAATTCCAACAGCAGGTGTGCAGGGGGATTTTCACTTTAATTTTCAACCTCTGAATGAAGCCATCTCTTTTCTGACATGTCTTTAAAGTACCAAATTTTGCCAAAAAATACGAGGATATCTCCTTCAGGGCATGAGTGCTGTACAGTGTACAGTTTTTTTTAGTGATTGCATGTGTATCAGTGAAAAGTAAAAACATTGAAATTTCATGTCCAACAGTTTGATACAAGCTTTTAATTGCTTCATTCAAACTATTTGAGAAATTGATAGGTTTCAAGTGCTTAATTCTGTCATATGATTTCAAGTACTTCCAATGTAAGGATGAGAAGTGTAAAATATGATAATGTAGTGGTTGACAGTTTTCATTCAAATCAACCGTATGCTTCCTTGAACAAGTGAACAGGAAGTATACTAGTGTTGAATATTCAGTTAGCCAAAAGAACTCATGTTCACTGACACAGGAATGATGTGATCAGTTTTGGTTTTTTGTAAATCCAGTGCTTCTTTTTACGAAATACTACAATTCCAGATACAGACAAAGGAACGACAACTCGTGTAGCATGTTTTTGATACACCAATGAGACCTGTGCTGTTGCATATTCATTAGGCACTCATAGTAAGAACCGTTAATTTTCAAATATGATGTCTGTTTTTGACTGTGCAAATCTTGTGCCTTTTCAAAGTAATTACTGTCATTTTTGTTCATTAAAAGATGTAGTCTGTCCTTGTAGAGCCTTGCGTGTACATTTAACCAGAAAGCCAAAAGGCTTTGTGATTCCTTGCTACATGGTTATATTACAACAAACATGAATTATTCAAATGACAAGTATAAGATCAACTGCAGTTATTTTTCTTGATACACCACAAGCCTTTAACCCACAATGACCTTTATTTTGGTGACCTAAAATGACTGCGACATTTGATGTCCACCAAAAGCAATAGGGATCACCACCCAGGCCATACAACCCACACATCAAGTACAGTATGAGTACGGTATGAAATCAGTCAACATTATCTCTGAGCTCCAAGAAACACACAAGTAATCAATGCTGCTTCTAGTCTTGCCTGTTGTTAGTTGAATCAAACTAGAAAGCCAAAAGGCTTAGTGATTCCTTGCCTCATGATATATATTGTAACAAACATGAATCGCCCACATGACAAGCATGAGATCCCACACGGTTATCCTACTTGAGATACCATCTTAGTAAGGTCAAAACCTTTTGAAATCTCATGACCCAAAATGACCTTTCACCTCCACTTAAAACAATAGGTATCACCTACCCTATATGGCCATCAACATGCTAAATATGAACAATTCACAAACTAAGTATAAGATCCCTCTTATTTATCACCCTTAAAATATCATGCATACAAGGTTTTGACCTTTTGTCACCCCAAATAACCTTTGACCTACACAAACATGAGAAAACTCCCAAACGGATATGATGCTGCAGGGGAACAAATTATATTTTGTCGTGTCTAATAACTTGATAAAAAGGTAAACATGTTTATTTAATCAAAATTATAGCACTTTATTTTGTCGAGTTACAGCTATTGGTGGCAGCTCTTTCATATTTGATTTTTTGGCATGATGCCCTTCCCAATGGCTATGAGGTCCTTGAAAATTAGCAAAAACTGATATTCCTATTAAACAAGAATCTAGCATGACTTGCAATTTTGCCTTTAGTCTACTTAAAGACACAACACACAGTACAAGTTTCCCTGGTTTGATACACAGTAGTCATTTGTTTAAAGCTTACCTGAACTACTGTAAAGTGAAATAGGGCGTTTAGAATACACCAACATGGCATACAAAGAAACTCGCCTTAACCATTGTTAAACCATTCAGTCTCATCAATAAATATCTGTCAAAGCTTCATCTCCTCAAAACATTATGCATGTGATGAGTAACGGATGCATCATTTGAATTTTAAAAAGTTTGGGTGAACAAATTATTGTTGAGCAACAAATAGCTAAATTTCTGATCTGTGAGAATCTTATTCCTTGAAAATAAGGCTACTGTAATTCGTTATTTTGAATAATCTATCACTCTATGTCCACAAATAATGGTTTTAAAAATATGGTTGTTTTCTGTGAAACAAACGCCCTATTAAAAGGGCTAAACAGAGACACTGTTTATACAGTAAATGGTTAAGTCCATTGAGCACCTGGCTCAACAGACTGTATGATTTATTCTGGACATTGTGGTTTCTACTGGCAGTCAACTGTGATAAATTATGTCAGATAACAGTGACCAATTTGAACAGAGGGGGGTCAGTTACAATTTGATTCATTCAATTAAGCAATCACAGTTCATGCACGCTCAAGGGTATTTGATCCAAATGATCAGTAATTTAGTTCTTGCTATAAAGCTAATAACCCGTGGTATATTTAATCAATTCCAATTTACAATTCATGCATGCTCACATGTCCTTATGAGGATAGTGGCAAAAGGTTTGCAAAATAATAATCTTTCATACCAAATTTAATGTTGTCTTCATCTTTTCTTTATGGTTATCGAAGAGACTATGTTGGTATGTCCTAAAAGAAGTTCTCAAATCAACAAGAGGATTCTACATTGCAAGTATAAAATTCACTAGAAGGACCGTTCTTTAAATATTGTAGATTCAAGTTTTTCACATTTTAACCTCCCATGACCCCAAATGACCTTTCACCTCTGCAAAAAAAAATAAGGATCATCTGCTCGATATGGGCAATCCACACGCTAACTATGAGATCTCTCACATTTACCGTTCTGGAGATATCGTGTTTACAAGCAGTTTTCAAGGTATTTACCTTTTGACCTCTGGTGACCCTTGTACTCAATAAGATACACCTACCCACTTCATATGACATCTGCTCAAGCTTCTCTTCTTGAGATATCGTGTTTACATGGTTTTCACAATTTGACCCCTGTTGACCCCAAATGACCTTTGACCTCCACTGAAAACAATAGGGTTCCTTTACTCAACATGGTGCAACTACATACTAAACATGAGATTTCTACAAGCTTCCTTTCTTGAGATATCGTGTTTACAAGGTTTTCACAATTTGACTCCTGTTGACCCCAAATGACCTTTGACCTCCACCAAAAACAATAGGGATCATCTACTCAATAAGGGCAACCTTCATGCCAAGTATGAGATCACTCAGAGTTACTCTTCTGGAGATATCGTGTTTACAAGCAATTTTCAAGGTATTTACCTTTTGACCTCTAGTGACCCCAAATGAACTTTGACCTCCACCAAAAACAATAGGGATCATCTACTCAATATGGGCAATCTACATGCCAAGTATGAGATCACTCAGAGTTACGCTTCTTGAGATATCGTGTTTACAAGCAGGCGTGACACACGCACATACATACATACACACACACACAACATCACCATCGCATAGATTCCTCTGCCTTCGGCAAGGAATCAATAACTCAACCTTACCTCATCTGAACTCAGCTTGTCTGCCATATTTACCTCAAAATTCTTTGTAAACCACCAGGATAATTTCTTCCTTGTTACAAGTAGCTTTTAACACACTCAAAGTCCTGGTAGGTTGACCCTAAGTTATGATTCCTCCGCAATATTTTTGCTTCCTCCATCTTTTCCGACATTGTGAAATATGATTGAAAGCACTCCAATTTGATTGTTAAGAAACCTTGTTCTGCTACCAGCTGTTCCTCTGGATACTGATATTATCCAAATAAATGACAGAACAGATCGGTTTTTTTTTATTTTCTTCATTTTTTCATAAACCCATTAACATTCCATTGCATGCTTTTCTATCTGACCCCATGACCTCCCATACCAAGACTCTCTCTCTGGACAACTTATTAGCCCCCCACACTAGAAGTTACTCACTAAGTTACAAGTGCAGTACTGTAGGGAGCAATCCCATTGAGTTAACTGTGTGCGAGAGAATAAACACTTGCTATTGCACAATGTAGATCAATATATATTTGTACGGTAGTTTATAATAACCACAATAATGGTGTTTAGGCTATTTTTATTGTTTTATAGTGAAAAATTATCCCTTCCTCTCTATTGATAAGCATTAAATTTCACAGGGTCGTGAACATGTTAATAACAGACAACCTTATCAAGTTTAAAACAAATATGACCCATGGATAAGGAACTATGGTAGTTTTAAAAATTTTTATGTTTTACCCCATAACCTCATTAATATGCAAGATTTAGACACCAAAAACAATAGGGATCATCTACTCAATATGGGCAACCAACATGCCAAAAATGAAATTACTCAGAGTTACCCTTCTTGAGATTGAGTGTTTACGAGCAACCGTCACACACACACACACACCCTTACACACACCCTCACACATACAGACACACACACGACATCAGGACTGCAGAGATTCCCCTGCCTACGGCAAGGAATCAAAAATAGTGAAAAACGTAACATCAAACATAATCTTATCTTTTTAATTTTTCCAGCACACACGCAATCACATTAAAGGTTACAGTATGCGACATGAATCTAGAAAAGAGCTGGCTTCATTCAGAAGTAGCAAAGTAAAACCCTGAGTGAAAATCTGTTGGAGTAGTATATGCCTTCAATGTGGATCGACTACTGTTTTGGGGATATGACCTTTCAAAGTTTGATAAAAATGCGAAAGGGATGACATGGAGTGCACGTTGTCAGTATCTCTGACGTTGTACAGTGTCAGTATTTCTTTTGTTAGGCCTATATATTTTGCCTAATAAAGGTTAAGTAGATATATGATTCACTTAAAGACTGTATTGCATCATCCTGAGCTACATTTTTACCTCCCAGAAAGCAAAATTCTCAACTGGTTCTAAGTTACAGTACTCTTAGACTGACAGCAAATTCGAAAGATGCAGAGCAGCTCTTATCACACAGCGTACACTGTTTCCATTGTTCTGATTACACATGTGGAGGAATTTAAGACAGGCTGAGGGAGGGACTAGAGGTAGATGGTTGGGAGAATTGAAACTGTCTGGGATGATGAGTTTTTGTCTTTTAGGCATCATATACTGTAGGAACCCAGCCCTTGACAATTGAAACTGTCTGGGATGATGAGTTTTTGTCTTTAAGGCATCATATACTGTAGGAACCCAGCCCTTGACATCACAAATTTGTATGCTTAGCCAATGTAAATTCATGATGCATCAGTGAGACACTAATTTTCCTAGTAAAGTTGTCAATCTTTGATGGATCTTGATGGAACCTGTGGCTCTTTCTAACATTTTCAATGATGAATGCCTCCAATAATCCAATCATTTTCACATCCATACGTCCCAAGTTCAGTAATGGAAGATGTAAATCCAACTCTGACCTGTCAATCAGTGGACCAGTGGGGAGGTACAAGGGTAGGGGGTGTTAAAATATCTTGACAACTTGACATTCATTGTCAATGGACTACATGCAGTTCACATCGTAAGGCATAGCACAGGCATGCAACTACGGCACAAGCAGCAGAATGTTCTGGATTTGTTAACTCGCACAGTGAATTGGTATGTTGAATTGGAAGGAATAACTCTGTATGGAAATGTCTCCATAAAATACAGTATGTGAGATGCAAATTTTAGTGGGTATGGGTGTTCAAATGCAGGCCAACCCTGCAACATGACTGTTCACTTGGGAGGTCTGGATATCTTGATCATTTCAATGGGCACAGATCCTTCCTATCTTGTCCTTAAATGTGCTTCCACAAAGTGACTACTGAACCATCCATTAATACTGTTGTTTCAAGATTTGTTTGTGATCATAAATAAGTACAGTACTTCTGCACATTAGATGTACAATACTATTGTATGAAACTTTTAACAGTGCCAAGGACTTGTAATCCATATATATACTGTACATCCATTCCATTCACTCAGTCTAAATGCAGGCCTTGTCAAACTGTAAAATGCTGTATTCATTCCCACTTGAATCGTAGAGAAGTAATTAAATTTCTTTTGTGTAGTGAAGCATGTATTTTCTTTGATCTGATGACAACAAAAGCTGCCTAGTATATTGGTTTGCACTCTTCTGTAACTTTTGTTTAGATTGTTTTGTTACGGTTTTGGAAGAGTCATGGTTATTTTGCAAAGCCAGGGCTGCCTGGCACTGATTCCGATGGTCTTTGCCTGGGTATTTCATTGCCACTTCAACAGTTGACTGAGCAATCTTCACTTTGTTGTGGTGGCTGTGGCTCAGCGATACTGAATATTTAAGGAACATGCTCATCAAAGTGTTAAACTAGGTACCTGAACTTGTTGTAGAAGGACTTCTGAAAAGGAATATAGTAAAGGAACTGAATAATTACCGAACAGTATGGATAGTAGTGCTATAAGTTGCAGGCTCAATGTAAAAGTGGCTCTCAGAACTCGGATAAAGGATGCTTTCATCAAGTAAGTTATCACAAAAGCTGTAAACAAACTATGTGGAGCAGCATATAACACACACAGATGCCATTCAAAGAAAGATATTTAGCTACCGTTATGACTTTCTCCTGACATCCACTGCATGGTTAAATGCAGTCACCCATGGATCACACGAGACACTGTCTCAATTCTCCCAACCACTTACTTCTAGTCCCTCCCACAGCCTGTCTAAATCTCCTCCTCATGTGTAATCAACCAGAAAGCCAAAAGGCTTTGTGATTCCCTGCTACATAGTTATATTATAACAAGCAGGAATTATCCACATGACAAGTATGAGATCAACTGCAGTTACTAGTCTTGAAACACCACAATAAGCCTTTAACCAAAAACCTTAATTTTGGTGACCTCAAATGACATTTGACGTCCACTAAAAGCAATAGGGATCACGTACCCAGTATGGGGAACCCAAACATCAAGTATGACATCAGTCAACATTACCTTTCTGGAGATAATGTGTTGGCAAGGTTTCACTTCTGGTGACTTCAAATGACCTTTGACCTCCAACAAAAAGTATAAGGATCATCTACTCAATATGACCAACCCATGCACCAAGTATGACATCAGTTACACCTACCCTTCTGGAGATATTGCGTTTAGAAGGTTTTCACATTTTGACCTCCGGTGACCTCAAATGACCTTTGACCTCCACCAAAAACAATAGGAATCATCTACTCAATATGACCAAGCCACACAGTATGTATGACATCTGCCACAGTTACTGTTCTTGAGATATTGTGTTCACAAGGTTTTCACATTTTGACCTCTGGTGACCTCACATGACCTTTGACCTCCACCAAAAACAATAGGGACCATCTGCTCAATATGAGCAACCCACACAGTATGTATGACATCTGCCACAGTTACTGTTCTTGAGATATTGTGTTCACAAGGTTTTCACATTTTGACCTCTGGTGACCTCACATGACCTTTGACCTCCACCAAAAACAATAGGGACCATCTGCTCAATATGACCAACCCACACACCAAGTATGATATCATTCAGTTACCCTTCTGAAGATATAGTGTTTACAAAGTTTTTACAGTTTGACCTCTGGTGACCTCAAATGACCTTTGACCTCCACCAAAAGCAATAGGGATCATCTACTAATATGACCAACCCACACAGTAAGTATGGCATCAGTCACAGTTACCCTTCTGGAGATATTGTGTTTACAAGGTTTTCACATTTTGACCTCTGGCGACCTCACATGACCTTTGACCTCCACCAAAAACAATAGGGACCATCTGCTCAATATGACCAACCCACACACCAAGTATGATATCATTCAGTTACCCTTCTGAAGATATAGTGTTTACAAAGTTTTTACAGTTTGACCTCTGGTGACCTCAAATGACCTTTGACCTCCACCAAAAGCAATAGGGATCATTCTACTAATATGACCAACCCACACAGTAAGTATGGCATCAGTCACAGTTACCCTTCTGGAGATATTGTGTTTACAAGGTTTTCACATTTTGACCTCTGGTGACCTCAAATGACCTTTGACCTCCACCAAAAACAATAGGGATCATCTACTCAATATGACCAACCAACACACTACGTATGACATCAGTCACAGTTACCGTTTTTGAGATATCGTGTTTACAAGAAGTGTCACATACACAGATACACACACCCTCACCCACACGACATCACCATCGCATATATTCCTTCTGCCTTCGGCAAGGAATCAAACACTCTGGGCCCACACGTACAGTATGCTGTTTACGTGAGCTGCTCGATCTGCATCTTCTGAATTTGACGTCAATCGAAGAGCAGGACTAATTGAGAATTTTGGTAATACCCCCTAGCAAAAAATGTAGAGATTGGGTGATGAGTGACAGCCTTTAATTTGGTGTACAGTATAGGTACTGGAACAAGTTTGTGCGTGTGAATACGTTGACAGTGATATCACGCACATATTCTTACTTGACTATACACTGTTGGCAGTTACAGAATCAGTCACTTTTTTCAGTTTGGTAGGATGTACAAAAGTAAGGGGTTTTACATCAGCTTTGTTTGCTAGTGTCTCCATCGTTATCTACTGTGAGCTAGATGGATCAAGCACCAACATACTGAGCTGTAATTTAACATTGTAGATCGACAAGTTTGCAGGCATTTATTTTCATGCCGTTGATAACCTTCATTATGATATTCGTCGGTGAAATATGTGCAAAGTTTATCAGAATTTATGGAAAACTCTCAATGTGAGATTAATTTTCCATCCAAGAAAATACTGACAATACCATTTCCTGGAGCTAGTTTGCTGAGCAACGAAAGGTGATTTCTGGCAATCTAGGGGGTGTCCATAAATTTTTTCTGCTGCATTTTGCTCCAAACATGCAGGCGCCCCCCTTAGGTAGTCTTCACACAAATTAATCCTCAATTAACCCCTAATAAAAAGTTCTGGCTACGCCAATGCAACAGGGGCATATTTACAGACCACACTGTTTCACATTAGTTGATGTTCCCTTATCCATGTCCCCACCAAGTATAAAGGGAGCAAATATAGCTGCACACTGGAGGCGTAATTCGAGTCTCTTGATCCCCTGCCTATCCCCTGCCTGACTATTAAAAGTTACTGTAGCTTTAACCTAAGCAATCTGCCACAAAATTTTGTGTTCCTACAGAACTTGCTACATGTATGAACAAAGTAAGAAGTCAGCTGAATCCAAAGAAGATTAAAGGCTGTATTGCATCACCCTAAGCTATATTTTTATCTCCCTGAAAGGAAAATTCTCAACTGGTTCTAAGTTACAGTACTCTTAGATTGCCAGCAAATTCAAAAGATGCAGAGCAGCTCGTATTACACAGCCTACACAGGGATCCATTGTTTTGATTACACATGTGGAGGAATGTAAGACAGGCTGAGGGAGGGACTATAGGTAGGTGGTTGGGAGAATTGAAACTGTCTGGGGTGATGCATTACAGCCTTTAAGCTCATAAGATCTGTGCAATAGACAGAATGTACAAATACCTGCAAGTGCAAGTTTGAGTGGAGGGATATCTTTCCATGTATGAAAGAACACTAAATTTGCATTCACAGAAATACCAGTTACATAAGTACAGACGTATAAAGTACTGCAAGTCCAGGAAATTGCCTACAAGTGCAGTGTAGAACATACATGTGCATCAACAAAGCTGCAGAAATTCTGCATGATCATATGGTCCCTTTTTGTAAATGAGCTATGCACATGCACTTAAGTGCAGGTCAAATCATTATTGAAGCAAATTCATTTGCCATGGCTATTTACTGTGCATGCAGTAACGTGAAGTTCGTTTAATGACATATTTATATTCTCACAGAGTGCAAGCAATTGTGCAAACAGCAACAACTACCAATACACACTGTACACAAGTTTGATTTTTCCTACATTGTTTAGATAAATTTGCAACATCATAAGGCAACACATCAAAAAAACTATAAATTTGTTTACACCCCTTAAATGTCAGTGACCTCTCCTTTTTCATCAAAATTGTCAATTGTCTACTAGACGTTTTCTTTCCACGTTGGTCCTCTGTCTGCTAACACTATCTCTATTTCTACCAATATACACACACATGTAAACACACATACTGTATGGGTACAAGATTCCAAGCTTGATCTGGAATATTGAGTAATCACTTAGGAACTCTTGATATGAACAACAATTGCCTTGTTTGTTCTGTGGCACCACGGAATGCTTTCTCTGACTTGATCAACCGGACACAAAATGCAAAACCACAAAGGTGCTTCTAAATCGCTGTCATGATAAGAAAAAGGGGGACAAATGAAAAGGCCCTCTTCTTCTTTACATTTGTTTGTTTCTTAAATAACAGGGTTCTAACTTAGTGACAGTGACAACTGACAAGAGATGATTGAGTAAAACCCATCAAATTTGTTATTTTGTGCATATTGCTTGCATATTTGTCTACAGGTGGATCCATTTATAACTGATACATTTGCCTCATGATCACTCAGTTCATTATCTGAATGTGCCATTGTTCAAGTCCTCCCCTTAGAAATGTTAATATTTTAAGGGTCGGTGAGCTTTACAAGTATCAGTTGGGCATACTGTATTCATGTCCAAATTTCACAACAGACTCCTACCCCCCTTACTTTAGTTATTTCTTTATATAAAATCCTTTTTATAGTTACAATACCCGATCGCGTAGAAACAATCTTCACGTTCCCCATTCCCCACACTAAGACAAAAGCCTTATGGAATTAACTACTTAGTGTAATTAAAAGTAAAGAAACTATCCATTCATTTAAATCATCTCTTAAAAAGTATCTTTTTGATAGTAATTGGCCAGTTACAACTGCAATTGCCACATAAATGCGTTACGATTCTTCTTGATTTTGTTTATTTGTTTGTTTCCTTTCTCACTTCTTTGTAATCACTCCTTCATTGTAACTATTTTCACCCCTCATTTTCTTTAAAGGGGCCAGACTAGAAAAGCTTTACTTTCTTTCTGGCTCCCCTACCCCATCAGTTACTCAAGAACTTTTCCTTTGTCTGCTTTGACTTCTTAGGTAACTTGTAAGAATAAATTTGTTGTGCTGTATGTATTGTTGGACCTCTGATATTATTTGATGATGGAATATATTGAACTGAATAGGGTACAGCCTGACTTGTGTATTAAGTAGTGTTGCTGCGATATGGAATTTTCAGAAACAATATCACAAGCACTTTTCCCTCAATTGCCATATGGTATCACGATATCATATTGTAGTGGTACATTGGCACCAACTGCTCAACTGAATGAATACAGTACTGTATATGTGGAAAACTATGGATTGAGTACAGAAGTCACATTTAACAGCCTAGGTAACCTTAACTTTGACACACATAATCTAGCTCAAAATAGTTATATAAAGTTTAAGACAACCATTAAGTAACCATTAAGTCTGATCTCTCATTTTCACATCATACTCGGTGGGTGGTCAAAATCTATTCTAAGGAACATGTTACCTCAAATGTAATCATTTGCATATCCTACTGTACTGATCACTGTAGTGTTATAATTATAGAGTTCATGTACAGTACTTGCAGTGCACTTCACTATGATGAAATGGTTGTCCATTCGACATCCTCAACATTGGATGAATTGAAATCACAAGGACACCAAAGGCAGTTTTGGATATATGTCCAAATTTAGAAAAAAAAACATTTTTTTGTTTTACAGCATTGTAGTCTACATGTAATGACCTAGCTCTTTTAACACAAAATCAGAAAGACTAATTTTGCTGTTTCTGAAAATTTGTGCAAATTATTGGAAAGTACTGACAAGATTTTAGGCAACCATGCTGAAATGAGTACTTATTAGGGTTAGTTACATTTGAGTTACAGGTTAGGTTTGTGTGAATAATGAAGGTATATCCCGCAATTTGTCCATTTTGTTCATGAGAATGCCTGTAGGTCCAAATGCATGCTATTTCCCTTGGCTTATATTCAGCTAGGCCTAGTTTTAAGTAGTTTTTGCTACTGCATGTCCTTGTACACTTTGAGGCAAATTGAAAGGGAAATCATTAATATACTTGGGGACAGACATGTTCCACAGTAACTGTTCATAAACTATTGGCTGCGCAGTGTCCTAACGTTTTATCTAGCAACTGGTGCAATATACAACTTTACAAAGTCGTTCAGTGTGGTCCATTAACTGGTAACATAAAGGCAGTTTAATCATCTCCCTAAGCTACTTAATATTTCTGGCTTCCAGAAAGCAAAATTCTCAACTGGTTCCAACTTACAGTACTCTTCAAAGATGGAGAATAGCTCATATTACACAGCATACACAAGGATCGATTGTTTAGATAACAAGTGAGGCACTCAATGTACAGTTAAGTGGTAATTGGGGGAATTGCAACTGGCTCACGGTGGGCGTACAACAGTAATCAGAAAATGGCTATGAAATCACTTAGACTTAGTATAGGCTTGGCTATGGTATCATTGACGAACTATTTTGTTTCGATAACGGAGAAGCCTAAAGATCGACCTTTACTTTCGCAAGTTCTCGGAGTGCTAGCATACATAGCCTAAGTTTGCTAAATTTGGCCCATCACATTAGTTCTAACGATAAAAGTTAATGTTGTTACAGTTACATTACAGTCAACAAACCATCGATCTCGAACAGAATATTACCAATTAAACTTCAGCTGCGTGTGAGACACATCGGAAACGAAGAATCCGTGCTATGAAAAGACCGTTTATCTCCGACACTGACCAACCCACCAAGGTCCTAAGTTGTCCCCAATCAAAGCGATCCTAAATCGCCGACGTACCGTACGTAACCCTACTGGAAATGGCAAAATCCTTCCTTCAACCTGTTCACAAATCATAATCCACCGCTTGACCCGAATTGTTGTGAAGGTTGGCAAGTGATCGGCAATGTCTATACGATTGACACATTGGGTATCCGTTTGATGATGTTTTTACGACACAGAGACATGAATCCTCTATTCCATTTTAAAGCATGCCGTTGAAGTAACGACAGAGCAAGATCTTTTCACCGAGAGCAAGTTCAAAGTTTTACAACCTTTGGCTTTGCTGACACTGCTGAAGTGTTTACCGCACAGCTGCATGCAAGCACTGAGTATGTATACTGGTAGCACCATGGGAGGCAATCCACTAACTTTCCATTGTGTGGGCTAAGCTGTGCACTGAATGAGCAATGCATTAACAATGGCAGTGATATGAATCACTACTATCCACAATCTGGACAAATTCATACACGCCCTCTTTTTGCAAAAACTTTTTCGATTGCACTGCGAGATGGATGAAAGAGGAATTAGTTTTCTAGGGGACAATTCACAGTGCCATAGCTACAGGGGATCGTCCCCCCCCCCCCACTTTGAGAAATAAAAAATAGTAACTTTGCCATCAGTGACACCAGATCACCAAGTGACACGCCCACTCCTGCATGGACGTGAGTCGTGGTAAACGGGGTGGGGCTCCCCCTCCATTTTTTATAAAAGGGGGACGTCTCCCAATTGCCCCAAACTTTTTCAAAATGATGAAACCTAAAGTTGCGATGACTGGTTAAAATACATAACTCTGAGCACACTGCTTGATTTCAAACGTCCTTATCGTCAATTTTCCTGTGTTATAACTCAAGGTTGTAGCTGTGCGATGACCATTGCATATGTTTTCGGTTGACATTTGTCGTTTACAGCTTCCTTGTAACTGGTGACATGTCTTCTGTCCCCTGGTCATATGTCATTCACCTGTACCTGTAGTACCTGGCAAGTATTTTTGTCAAAACTCTTCTCGTGTTCCACTCAACAACTGATAGGCCTATTATTGAACTCAGTTTTGATAGTTCAACCGTTTCAATTTAAGTGTAACCAAGAAAGTTGGGTCCCCTCAGTAACGTTTTGTTAGCCTGCGTCTGCCGTGCCCTTGTGGCTCTCGTCCCAAGGACTTTCTCGTAGTGGTAAGCTTCAAGGAATAAAAATCGTCAGTACCTCTTCAGTCTTGTGTGAACCTTCAATTATGTTGAAAATGGGTCTCCGAAGTGTGGTCCCTGCCGTCTGCCAAGTGTTTCTGTCAAGTCTTTTTTGGTACGCTACTCGTCAACTAATGGTGCGCTTCGCTTAGGGCTCGATCATAAGAGGCACTAACAGTGTCAAAGGGAGCTTTCTGTGAAACTTCCGGTTCGGGTCCTATGTCTGAATCATTGCATGAATATTATAATTCTGAGAACGGATTTCCAGTGGCAAATGTATATCCTTCACCTTAGAATTGGACTTGAACACTGGAATCATCATATCCTTCTCCCCTCCCTCGGCCTTTATGCTCCTTCGATTAGCCAATCTGCCATGTTCTCTCCCCGTCTTGTTAATAATTCTGACTACGCCACTTTTTACCATAACTTCTAAATTCCAAAGGAAGTACTTTGTCCCCTCGCCTCTGACCACGGATTGAAGTGGTCAACAATTCCGTTTGTGTGTATGTGTGTGTGTGTGTGTGTGAATGGGTGTTTGTGTGTGTTAAACACACTGTTGTTTCACTGACATTAACATTTCATTATACTTCACATTTGGGGTATCATAGGCTACTTAGAATCACTTGGTATGTGTACCTTCATTGTGACATCTTTTGAGAGAGAGATATCATTCTCGACTTATATCGAGTTACATTTAAAAAAAAATAACAACAACAATAACAACAACAACAAACAGAGCTTGTAAAATCCCTCAAACGACAGCATCATTCGATTTTTATGAAACACGATTGAGGATTTTTCGGTTTGGAGTACGTTGTTAGGGCTTACATGTTGAGATACTTCTGAAAGCTAGAACAACTTTCTAAGTAAAGCTCAGTGATGCTGGTGAATTTATAACAGTAAAAGGTCTGATAATTAAGACTAATTGAGGGTTGCCATGACAAAGTCGTATAGGCCAGTTTGCAGTCGTCATCCTTTGTCGCATAAATGTTGTTGATCTTTTCTTCTCTGCACTTGGTTTAAATTTGAAGTACACGTATATACAAACAAAAAGGAGGATGAAATAGTCCTGCAACCCGAAATAGAGTTAAGAAACTTAATTTCGATATATGCAAAATGTTTGAGTGAAATTTTCCTGCTGATATATTTACATTAATCTGATTTAACACGATTGTTTTATTTAACAAGGTCGACACACAATATAAGCTAGGTGTTCGGTACTCAGTGGGTACAGTATTAATTTTAGAGTGATGTTGATATGCTACAACTTAAGTCTATATACGGGGCTGAAATCACTTTGCTTTGGTTTGAATCGATGTAATGATGTGTGAAAAAGCATCTTCTCTTCTTCGAAAAAAAGGACAAAAACAAGACGACCTTGGCATGATCAACTGGAGGTGTAAATTTCTATAAACCACACAAGGTAAAATCCAATTACTTTTGGAGAACCATTCCACCGAACAAAAGAAATGGAATTAACAGACAAAGGGACGTAAGCATATATACAAACAATAGCGAGTAATCCCTCGGTACAGCCTTCAGGTCTCTGTATGATTAAAGAAAGGAGAAAGGAAAATATCTTAAAGGATCACAGGACGATATCATGTATAAATAACAAATTTAAAGAATAATGATACTAATAAGTCGATGACGATGTTGTTACCTAGTTACAACCCAACGAGGCGTGCAAACTGAAGGACAAGCTAGCTATACGGTGATAACTGAAAGTAAAAAAAAGGGGGGGGGGGCGGATGAAATCTCCTTTTTGTCTTGCTGGCCGGTGGCAGTCATGTACCTGGGCCTTATGAGTTCTTGTGGTCTTTTAACTTTTGGAAGGGCCTCCACTAACGCGAACTTTGAAGCAAGACCAAAGCTCAGACAGTATATGCTTTATCTGAAAATGATTGTGATAATCCCGATGCGTTTGTACTGACAGATGAGTACATCTTACTCGTCCTAACTAAACATATAAATGATGCAAGTCCTTCTCCACCTCACCGCAAGTGCAGTCCATCTCATTAAAAGAGGTGCACCACCAACAATCGGATAAAGTTTTGGAGGATATTAGAGCCTGGATAATTTCGAAAATCCGAAGACTAAGACAAACCTCGGCAAATCTACATGGAAATCCTCATGATGCCAGAGGTAATTTCGCTCCACCTTCACACCTTGACAGAACTAATTATAACCAACGAATGGTTGATCGATGGCACGTGGTACACCAGTAAACTGACCTGGTAATGACTTTTTAAATGGAATGATAATCCTATGTCCATCCACGCAAGGGTATTCCCGTTATAAAAAAAATATCTCAGGGAAGTATCCCAGATCGTCTCAAAACATTGACTCCCCTATACGTGGGAGGGAATGGTGAGACATTGACAGAAGGCACATGAACTGCTCTGAAAAGTGTTAAGAATCAACATTGTGCAAGTTTGTGCAAATCCAATTTCCTCCGTAACCTGTGTGAAACATGATGACCGAAAATATGCCCACAATTGCAAGACTCGTGAGTCTTCAGTTAAAAACTTTAGTCAGCCTAAGGCGAGTTTTCGTCTGTCTCTAAGTTGTAAAGTTCCAGTTTTCTTATGAAGATCAATGAACACCACCCAGGCCAGACATTTCGAAGGGGAGGAAAGGGGGAGGCCCGGCGGGAACTTAGGGAAAACGTGGAATCGTGGGAAAACTTTCCAAGCGAAGCGCCACCATTGGTTGACCTGAAAAATGCAAGAATATCCTTGGATAAAATGCCGTTCCCCATGGAAGGGGGAATCGCTCTTCATAGGCCCCGCAAGTAACATCTTCGAAAATGGTGCTGTCAGTATTTACTCTGATTCATGGCCAACTCTTCTCCTCAATATTGACTGGTATATTTTCCATGCATTGATTACCAGTGACGTCATAACGGTTGTTTGCAGGGGAGGGTGGGGAGGGTCAATAGTACAAAATTTCAATTTGAAATTATTTTCCAAGTTGACCATTGCAAAAGGATTCTACATCATATAGAGACAATTTCGAAGGTCAGAGTAGGCCAAAAAATTTTGAAAATGCCACCATCAATATTTTCGACATAAAAACTCAAACTAGTTAAAATATGAGCTCATACGATCGATGTTCTACAGTAGGTCGAGCTGCCTTAGAATCAAACAACACATTATGATGAAAAACATATACGTCACCGTCGTGCTGTCCACGTGGTTGGATTGTTTTTGTTTGTTTGTTTGTTTTTTTTTGTGCATAGTTCTCTAATCAATTTGGGTTAGCGTCTCGTTTTCATTGGATTTGATAAAATATTTTAGTCTTGTTTTATCTGCGCCGTGCTTGCGTATGGCAAGCCGTTCTACTTTAATTCGATTTGTTGATATTATGAAATATGACGTCACATATCGTTAATTGAACTTTATATGTAAAGATATATTTACTTCGATTTATTGATATCATCAAATATAACGTCACATATTAATTATGTCTTATTTAATGATAAATTTACTTCGAATTACTGATATCATCAAATATGACGTCACTGTCTGTACTACTTTGGCATGACCGCCACCGCAAATGTCAGTTTTGGTGCCAGGTATACAGTATTGTACGATGCATTTGCGCAAGAGGTGTTGGTTGAAATTAAAGGATTCCTCGCATTAGGCATAGGAACCTAGCTTGTACACACTGTCGTTACAACTTCGTTACAACAATAACAACAGCCATGAATCTAACAGCAAATCAAGCAGAACGAATCAGAAAAATTGTCGCAGTAGGACGATCTGCCCTATCTAATTCTGATGAAAACAAACGGCGAGCAGCTTGTCGAATGGGCCCATTATTGCAACGTACGAAACGGGCTCAACTGCACCCTCGATTCTTTGAAAATTAATTTTGGCATGCAGAAGACGCCGTCTCGCATGTCGTAACTTTCAATTAGAAGTCTCAAAACCTCATTGAAAATTCTCGAAATACGGTCTAATACAGGTTGTGAAGGTAGATCCGCCATCTTTCTAGGACGAATTCCATTACACTGACGTCTTTTACGTTAATTAACGATATGTGATTATATTTGATGATTTCACTAATTTGAATTAAAGATATTTTTAAATAGGCCAGAATTAACGATATGTTTGATAATATCATAAATTCCAATTGAAGATATCTTTAAATAGTCCAAAATTAACGATATGAGACGTCATATTTGATGATATCACCACTTCGAATTAAAGCCAGAATATGTGATGTTGTATTATTGATATCTGTAATAAATTTGCTATACTCGCGACTTCTGAGAGACC
This sequence comes from Stichopus chloronotus, assembly GCA_021234535.1. Lineage (NCBI taxonomy): Eukaryota > Metazoa > Echinodermata > Holothuroidea > Aspidochirotida > Stichopodidae > Stichopus > Stichopus chloronotus. The sequence continues at coordinate 19,501,702 of CM037836.1, read as the reverse complement.
ACTCAAGTCCAGTGGCGGATATAGGATTTTTTAAAGGGGGTCTAACATAACAAGAGCACAGTTACTACCATCTAAGCGGAGAGTCACCATCAGTTGGCGATAGGGGTACAAGAACAAAATTCTTTGCAAGCCCCCAGATAGCATGAAACGGCACTTTTCGAGTGTTTTAAGCTGCATGTAACCACCCTTGAGAAAGAAATATCATATCTGCAATTTTTTCAGTTAATGGAAAACAACTTATACAATTTATGAAAACGGTAATACATGAAAGATTGGTTGAGATGATATATGAAAATTATGCATCTTGTTCTATTTATTCCTCACCCCTCTTCCCTTTTTTTTTCATTGGATCTCAGCCTCAAGGCCCCGGCCCCCACCCAGTTTTTTTTTCTCTGCAACCGGTTTCAGTACTGGGTTCAAGACTAAAGTGGCGCTCTTATCACTTACATTCTAACAAGAATTGTTGGTAGCGGAGCACTACCATCAGTGGGCGCGGAGCGCACCAGAAAATTGTTGTGTAGAAATACTCCCTAAATCGCGAGAATTTGTCATCCCAGGTTTCACGGTCTCCCTTTGCACTCTTACGACGCCCCTCAAAAGCCCTTTGGCTCAGTAAGGTCTTTCTGGGATTCTTATAATTTCGTCAGTTCTCAGGTTTACGTGGAACCGCCATTTTCAACTGCATAATCTATTGAGATATTACTGGAAGAAAAGATGGGATTTCCTGAGCTCGCCGTCACGTAGTTGCCCACTGAGTGACTGTAAATTGCGCGCGAGGTTGTCAAAAAAATCAAGAACACTTTGTCCGAATAGAGAAACATATAAATCGAATATTCGTGTTTTAATTAATTGCAACAGCATGCAGGCCTGTAATCGGTCCGAAGACATCAGCTCAATGACAGGATGACAAGTTGCGTAAGGTGACCCGGTGGTTATTTTATATAGAAGTAATGTAAAGTAATATAAACATGTTTTACCCCCTTGTTCATGTCAAAACTATTCTTGATCTGGATGTTTTCATAGTCTCAACGGACTGATGACGTGTGCGTTATTATTGATGTAACGAAAAGAGGATTGACACCCGGAAATCTATCCAATTTTGTTGAGGTCATTCGCTCATTATTTCCTTGTGTCATCGGCACTGGTTTTTAATAAATTATGATCCTGGGACTAGAGGATGTGCTATAACATTACCCCAATTCTTAAGAAGGGAGGTAAGTGGCAGTCTTGTAATTACATGTCTGCCTGTCTCACTAGTGTTGTTTGAAAAGTCATGGAATCTATTTGTAAAAAGTCAGTGGTGAATCGAGTTTTTTCAATAGCCTAGTCATTCATCAATCAGCATGTTGTCAGAAAAGGTCCTACCTCAGTAACGTCCAATTGGAGTTTATTGAAGATGTTACTAATTCGTTTGGCAGAAGAATATGTTGCTGTTGCTTTACTAGATTTGTCTTCCTTATCTTTTGATAAGGTTCCTCACCAGCGTCGTTTGCTTAAATTAATGTATGGCTATGGATTTATAGGTTACGTCTCTCACTTCACTTGAGCAGAGAAGATTACAGGGAGATTTGACACAATTTTACAAGACTTTGTTCATGGTTTTGATAATTTATTCCTTCCTGACTTTTTCAAGTTTGCAAATAGTAAAATTACAAGAGGTCATTGACGTAAACTCCAGAAGGTTCAAAGTAGGGTCAATATTCATCGTTATTTCATTTCTCAAAGGGTATAGTAAATGAGTGAAATTGGTTGCCAGAGGACGTAGTGAAAGCAAGACTTGTTAATAGCTGTACGAATGCACTGGAAAAAATGACAAATACTTTAAGCTTTACTTGTGACCGGGTTTAAGGTTTGTAGCATCATTTTTTGTCAGGGTCCTTTACGGGGACTTAATAGTCCCTCCTTATCCTTTAAGTTTTTTTTTTCTACTAAACTAAATTAAAGTTCCAAAGCCAGTCCTTCCCTTTCCCTCAGCTGTATTCGCACTTGTCAGGTGGAGTCAGCTATAAACATTTCCTTGCTGAGCCAAAGCCATCGTTGCCAGACACAAATCATTCGACTCAGTGAAGTAAAGACGATTAAATTGAGCTGAGTGTAATATTAACTTAAACTAAGGAGAAAAGCATAAACTGTTAAACTGATACCGTAACCAGGCCCGTATGCAGCTTTTTTAGTGGGAGGGGGGGTTTCGATTTTACCACAAGTGGAACATTTTACCCGACAATTATGACCAACAAATTAAAACTCATTATATATATTGCTAGCGTAGGCCTACTATCATAGGCTGAGCGGAACTCCAGATCTGGTGGGGGGTTCGTCCGAAGCCCCTGAACCCCCCCCCCCCGGGATACGGGCCTGCCTTAACTAAACACGAGTGAACTGATAATACCGGTAAGCTTGGATAGCTAGTACCGGGTAATGGTTATCTTGAAGTTGCCGAAATTTATGAAATTAAAGTGGTGGCGACAAACCAATTTAACAGGATATCGATACGTGCGGATTTTACACAGTAATGTAGTCGTATTCGGGTGTCGACAAGTCAGTATCAGGGTGAATGATCAGATTCGTATAGTAGACTAAAAGATTGTCAAGAGGGTTAGCCTACATTCTGTGTACGTACATGAAATGCATAGTTGCTGAACAATGTTAGGTTGACGTCGCAGACTAGACTCGCAGTACATATACAACTAAAACTGACGAGCACTTCGTTACGTTAGTGAACTAAGGAGAAAGTTTAAGTCAGACATACTACTATGTAGCAAAGGGTTCCTAGCCTACATTGTATCGTTGAAAGCGTAAGCCAGAGGTGAGTTTGTTTGTGCAAATGAAGTTTTGCATTTCATTTGGTTTTTCGAAAGAGAAAGTAATCAGAATAATGGAGAATATTACCCAACTTAGGCCTAACGTCAGCGTTAGGCTAACGTTAGGCGTATAGCCATGAAAGGCCTTGGCTAACTTGTTACTGTTATGTTACTCAGGCTTGGTGAAACGCAGAGTTACGCCTGACGTTATACCACGTCACTTACACTTACCAAGGCCCAGGCTTTGTTAGATACTGTTAATAAACCTTAGGCTTACGTAGTCAAACTATTGTGTTACTGTTACACTGTACATCATGTTTGTTACTTTTACTTGTTGAGCTAGGCGCTAAGTAGGGAAATCCGCTAGGCTAGGCTCCAGCTAGGATTAAGGTATTTACACAATACATCTCATGCCGTAGCCCCGTAATATACATATACATATTATAAGGTAGCCATCAACTGCACGAGCCCGTCAAACATGCATCTACCCTAACATTCACAAATCACAACTTTTGAGAGTTTAGGAAATAAGGTTAAGCAGATTGAAATGGTGAAGGCGTGAAGTATGCCACCATTTTGTGTTATTTCCACACTACGTCAATGGCAGGCACACTCATCGGACACCATGGGGAAAGTTAATTTTGTTTGGATTGTCGTAAAGTATGCCAGATAAGTTCACCTTCGGTGACACTCTTTTTTGTTGCGATGAATATATATTCATTTGATTCATCAGAAAACGTTCTGACTTTTGTAGGTGGAACTGTCACAAATTTGGAATGATAGATTTCCTCAACAGGGCATTCGACGGTCACCCCATTATATACCCTAACCCCATAGTATATACACTATTGCTGGCGGTAGAAACAGTGCTCATACAAGCATTTCATGGTATTGTGTGTGTGCGTGTGGTCACCTATTCTAAATTCGAGCCAAGGAAGGATATTTTCATTCTAATCAGTCATAAAACTCTGTTTGGATGACAGTTAAATTTGAGATCTTGTAAGGGTTGTTACAGAATATATCAGTTTTGATGACAGAGTATAAAGTGGATATTTTCCTGACATTTGATAACAGTGTACATGCTTGTAGAAATCATCACTTTTTAAAATGCCGTGGTTAAATGAACTTTTGCAATTGTAAAGGCCATTTTGCTTCAGCTTTTTTTTTTTTTTTTTAAACGTCAAGATAGGAGGCATGACTAAAAATGTTTTCATACTTGGTATGTTTCATTTTCCTATTGATAAGATGAGATCTATTAATTTTTGTTGAGATTAGAGGTTGTCTGTGGTCACGTGCAGTTCACCACTTGGTACTTGACTGAGCAACAGAAATATGAATTGTCTTTACCATGCAATACTGATGCAGAATATTTAGCCTATAAGGCCATAAATTTCTGGTAAGCACAAGGCATTAGTCTAAAAGTTGTATAATGAATTCATCAAAACCTCAGTTCATTCTTGCACTCTTGGTTTTCCTCTTTGCGTGTGGTTTTTCACTGTGAGAATGTTCTGGAGTTTTCTTCAAGTGATCCTCTGCTATTATGTTAGTCAGCGTTTAAAATGAATGTATGAATTAACTCTTTCTTTTTTCTAGTAACTTGATAAGAAAAAAACAGTCACTAGTACTATACTGTACTGCAGCGATTCATTGAAAATGCTGTCCGCTCATGATTGTGTAGTGCAGTGATTAATTGCTAAATGGTCACAAGTCCAACTTGATCTAATGCACTTAAAATACACAAACTTTAACTCTCTAAACAATTATGTTTTTGTCTCTCTCATATCACATTACAGTACTTAGATGCTAAAGGTGTAAATATAGAATGGGGAGATGGCTGGTGCTCCTCATCATAGAAATTTCAGACAACAGCAGTTAGCTGAGGAACAACCAAGTCAGCCTGATGATGTCCGGCCACCACAGAACCACAACAATGGCAACCCACAAGCACCTGCAGTTGATAACAATGCCAGACTACCTACCCTGAATAATCTCTATGATGCATTGCCGGAGGTAGCCCAAGCGCCAGTTCCGCTGGTCAGGAGGGGTGGCAGAAGTATCCAGTACAACTGGCAGGCAACGAAAGTCTCCACCAAGGAACGGTTGCAGTATATGTTCAATAATGAAATTCTCAGTGATGTTCACTTCATTGTTGGAAGGGGTACAAATGTTTTGAGAGTACCCGCCCACAAGTTTGTCCTTTCAGTCGGAAGCGCTGTGTTTGATGCGATGTTCAATGGTGGTATGGCTACTTCAGCCAGTGAGGTGGATTTGCCTGATGTGGAACCTGTTGCATTTTTGTCACTGTTGAAATTTCTTTACACTGACGAAGTTCAGATTGGGCCGGAGAGCGTCATGACAACCCTATACACAGCCAAAAAGTATGCCGTGCCATCTCTGGAGACGGCATGTGTGGAATTTTTGAAGAAGAACCTCTCTGCAGACAATGCGTTCATGCTGCTCACACAGGCTCGCCTATTTGATGAGCCACAGCTGGCTAACTTGTGTCTTGAAATGATTGACAAGCACACAAATGAGGCTCTTCTAGCAGAGGGATTCACTGATATTGATCTAGCAACTCTCAAAGTTGTTTTAGAAAGAGACACTCTTGGAATAAAAGAGAGCAAACTCTTCACCGCAGTTATCCGATGGGCTGAGCATGAAGTCACTAGGAGGAACCTGGAACCAACTCCAGAAAACAAACGAAAAGTCCTGGAACCTGCTTTGAAGCTCATTCGTTTTCCTCTCATGCCGGTGGAGGAATTTGCAAGCCAAGCTGCCCAGTCGGGTGTTCTTACCGACAAAGAAGTGGTCAATCTTTTCTTACATTTCACAGTCAACCCTAAACCACCGACAGAATTCCCATCAAACCCCCGCTGTTGTTTGACGGGGAAGGAACAAACTCTTTCGAGGTATCGTATGGTGGAGAGCAGGTGGGGCTACAGTGGAACCAGTGACAGAATCAGGTGATTAGTTTCAAGTTGAATTAAGTCTCTCTGTGACAGCCGAAGCATTGTTTCTGAGCGTTACATGAACAGATGTCAGATATCTCTCATCAGTGGTATTTAGAACCAGGGTTGTTTTAAATCAAGCTAGTTAAAATCATGATTTTTATTTAAAAAATCATGATGTCAATTGACTTTATTTGATCTGAATCAATTTATTTGATTTAAATCACTGATTTAAATCCTGATTTTTTAAAAAAAAAAAAATCAACAACCCTTTTTAGAACTGTGATCATGAATGGTACCACAAGTAAATAAAAAACATTGCTTAAAACATGATGTGAATGTTGCAGAGCTATCTGCTCACATGAAGTGCAGCTTCTGACATGGGTGAAAAAATTTGGGAAGCCAGGAGGATCTTTCTAGGAAAATTTGTATATTCAGAGAGAAATCTGTGTATATGGAGGGAAATTTGCAGAAAAAACTTGCGGAGAATTGACCTTTTTTTTGTGCGGAAATATTATTATGAAAGTGTGGAAAGTAGACCATCCCATCACAGGAAATGAACATTTCTTTCCAATTTTGCTTCTGACTTGGATAGTTGTATTGTGACTTTGAAAGATAATCTACCAGCTAGTTGGGACATCTACAGATAATCATTGTTCAATACATACTGAAATGGGTTGTAACTTTGTATTGCTCCCTAGTGTACGTAAAGTTTTCATGGTGAGTTTACTGCATTGGTTATAAAATCTAGTACCATGTACTATACTGCAAATGTAGCATCACACATTTTTCATCTTTTTCATCTTTTGTGTCCCCTCTCTGTTTTTCTCCAGATTTCGTGTCAACAAGAGGATATTTGTGGTAGGGTTTGGTCTCTATGGTTCCATCCACGGTCCCGCCGACTACAATGTGAAGGTCGAGATTGTGCATTGTGACTCCGCAGAGGTGCTGGGACAGAACGACACGACTTTCAGTTGTAATGGGTCAGATTCCACCTTCAGAGCCATGTTCAAAAACCCAGTGGAAGTCCAGCCGAATGTGGACTACATCGCCAGTGCGACCCTCAAGGTGAGAGACAGGGACATTTACACTGAGTGTGTGTGTACAGTGATACTCAGATATTGCTGGATAGTGCAAAGGTGTTATTAACCCTGTGACTGTGGAATTAAATTATCGTAACTTACATCCCATTTCGAAATTGATTTTTGCAAAAATGCAGTTTTTTCGAAAATTCAACTTAACACTGGAATAATAATACTACACTGTAAATATATTTAACACAAAAAGTATGTCATCCATCACCTTATCTTTCTTCTTTTTAGAGGCAAATGCATGCAAAAGACAGTGTCTTATCCTATTTGTAGAAGTTCTTACTACAGTATCTTACTCAATTTCTAGTCAAACACTGCAGCGCTTCCTAGGTCGAGAATCCAGCATTTTTTAAATAGGGGGGACCATAGCAACACTGAATTTGGAAGGAAGTCACACCCGCATGATCCGTGCAGTGATAAGTTGTAACCACCTCAGCAAGCTCAAGGACAGTGACTGATTCTAGTTGCTTAATCAATGTGCAATATGAAGATGAATATATCCGCCCTGTAGCATCAGCACACAGATAATAATGCTAGCACACAGTGAACAATTGTTCACGGGTATATTGTTGATTGGTTCGGCATTATGTGACATAGTTTTTGTGCATATTACAGGACCAGTACATCCGTCATACGCAGCAGTCTGTAGCTAAGACAGGATGTGTCCTTTTTAAGCAGTTACCTGGTTTAATGAGCTTATATCCTTTTTGCACAATTTGCAATTTGTGTATGCTACATTTAGCATGGCCTGATCCTGTTTTGCTCGTAATCATCTGTTGTGGAAGTTGTAGTGAAAGTCTGCTTTGAAATGCTTTCCATTCGGCAGCTATGTAAATTGACATTTGACCTTTCAATTTGTGACCCAGGAAAGCCAAGTTGTGATTAAATTTAACATGAACTTTTCAGTAGATGTTAAGTGAATCTCTGGGTCCTACCTGTAAAAGTTGAATTCTCTATTGAATAGTTTGAAGGAAATACATATTTGAGTGAGTTATGTTTTCGACTTATCCACAGTCTCTATGATTGTCATCTGCTAATCAATATGGGTTGACTGCTAACCAGCTCAGACGTTGATCAGCATATACCACTTGATCAATTTGTTCACACTATTTGTTCGGTGGTGATATTGAAGGCATGATTTAGTTATAATTACGATACAGGTATAATGTAATAGATATGGTTTAGATATGTGAGTACAGATTAGTGTTTGCATGGAGTACCCAACCAATGGTGTCAGTACCCGGTTCTTACATTGCCAAAGTTTTCACTAACGTACATTTTATGCATACCAAAACAAAGTTTGTTTGCGACTGAAAACCCTTCATTATCATGCCCATATTTTAGATACAATGTGCTGCAGTACATTAAAGGAGAATGAAAGTCAGAACGTTTTACAATAAAACATCACCGTCAAATGAAAGACAAACATGTCGTGATCACTGTCACCAAATTTCATGTGCATATGTTGTTTACTTTTCAAGATATTGCCATTTGAAAGTTCGTAAAAATCAATCGGGATGCTGCCATGCTGAGATTGTGTTGTTATAACCTGACCACTTGTTATTGAAAAGCTTTTGTTTTTCTTTATAATTTATTGACAAATAGTTTTAACAGTTATGCATCTATGTAAATGAAATTATGAATAATTTGATCATTGCATGATACATCTCAGTAATTCAACACAAAATTGTGTACAAGCATTCATGGAAATTATGAGAAATGAAAACAAAGAAATACATTAAATTCCTGCTGTCTAGGGTTATGTGACATCATATTTGGACTTGCTCAAATCTGTTCACAATCAACAGACAAAAATGGCAGCACCCTTCTGTAGATTTCAAAAGTGCATAACTTGGGAAGGGAAGAGCATTTTTTAATGAAACTTTGACAAGTGTTTTGTCAAACACTTCTGCTTCATATTTTATAAAGATATCCCCAGGGTTTCATTCTCCTTTAACATGCAAAGCAAACTTTGGTATTACAGTATGACTTCACAATGAACGTGTAGCATGACAGAACTTACACTTTCGGGCATGTATTACAGACTTGAACTGCATGTATCCTGGTACAAATTTTGGATCCGATTCAAATACTAGTACAGCAGGCCTTGAATTCTTAAGTGGGTGAGTGTGATTGCACACCATTATTCGCCTCAAATCACTGTGGGAAGTGTAATTTTTTGCACACCTAGAAGAGAAATGCTAACCCAGGCATTCTACTAAAGTTTTATTAAACAGCATACCTACCACACTCCTTAATTGCACAAGAAGTGTAATTTGTAGCACACCTTGAAAATCAAAGAAATCAAGTCCTGGCACAGATACTATCAACAATCCTGTGTTGATGATACAGGTGTTCCTTTCAAAGCTGAACAGGGTTAGTATCGTGTTGCTGTGAGGACTGTCATCTGACTGCATTGCTTCATCTGCACTGCACTAGCAAGAAGTTGTTTGTACTTTTCATGCCTCTCTGATCGAACACTGCCCATTCGACTGGAGGTGCTTAAAATATTTTGTCCAGTGTGTCGTACATTCTCTTTTTTAAATATTATTCATTTAATAATGGTGATCAAATCTTGTCAAACAGTGAATTCCTTCCTCTGAATTGTTCCATGGTACTAATTAACAGTTTGTAACTTGTTGACTATTGACTCCCCTTGTGCATTGGACCAATGAAATCTTTTTCATCTATCCTTTTCAGGGCCCTGACTCTCATTACGGCACCCACGGAGTCAAGAGGATAGTCCATGAGTCCGTATCCAGTGAGAGGGTGGTATTCAATTTTTCGTTAGCCATTGGCAACAATAACGGGACGTCCGTGGAAGACGGTCAGATTCCAGAACTGATATTCTACACTTGAGGTGCTGTCTGTGTCTCAGACATTTTACAGAAAAACTTATTTCTTGGACCACCTCTGATGGGTGCTTTTTTCCCTGAGATGGGTTTGTTTTCACCCTTGGTTTCATCCTTCAGCCTGAAGTTCCCACCAGATGATGTGAAACGTATCTGTGAAGGATACTTTGCTGAAATGACGATGTCTGGTATCATTGAATAGTTCCCAAGCTGCTCTAAGTCGTCGACAAAAATGTAGAAATTTTATTTTTCCTTTCTTGAAATACGTGAAGATGGTGACAAGGGGAATATTCTATGTTGCTGCAATACTTTGTTGTGTATTATGTGTCATCCTTGGCTTGCAAAAGATTTTCCATCTTACAGGAAGCAGAAATGTTTGAGAGTACTAAGTGTATCAAAAACTTTGTCGGAAACTCCTTAAAGGAAAAGTGGAAATGCAAATTACACTGTAAACATAACAGCACACTAGCTGCAAAAGATATGTTAGAAACTCTGTAGCAATATTAGATCTCAGCCCCACTGCATATTAATGAAAGCAGTGCAATTCCAAAGGGAAGATCAGCAGTAGAAACCTACAGCTCATCATGTCCAGTAAAATCTGTTTTTTACCATTCAACTTAATAAATGCCACTGTCAAGGACAACTTCAAGGTTAGATCAGAAATTTGCCATAGTGTGTACTTTAAAATTTTCACTGAGGACTTTAGGAGCCATTGCTGATCCTGTAGGAGCACATTGTTGATCCAGTAGAAGCTGTTGCTAGTGCAATAGGAGCCATTGCTGATTTAATAGGAGCTGTGTAGCATGTGACATGTGTAGAAAAGTATTCATAAAGATGTAAGATTGAAAAAATTTTAGAAGTTGATGGCTTTGGAGTCACAGGGATTGTATATTTTAAGGGTTTTGGAGGATGAAAAAGCATTTTTTCGAAATGCTTCTAAGAGAGTTCATGAGTGACCAGTGTGGCTATTTCTGCATTGTTTGTGCAGAATTTTGTGACACAAACAATCCTTCAAATTTTCAGAAGATGAAAACTTTCACAACAAAAAGTACCATAGCCATAAAATGCTGGGAAGTTCTCCATGAAGTCAGTCACTTTGCTCAGCATAGCTTTGGTGGCAGAGCACAGAAGAAATGGCAATGTCAAAAGTCAGCAGGTAAACTTACAAGAAAAAGAGTTATTAATAGTTTTTTAGTTGTGGAAGGTATGTAAGTATCAAATTACCAGTCAGCGAATTTGACACTTGCTACATTGGGCAACTAAACCATCGTGATTTGAACAGGTAGCTGATGTAACGTGGCTTGAGCGCAAGCCTTGAACAGACTTTTTATAATCTTCCCTTGCCATGGCCGGTATCAGCTGCAATGACTGAGGCTTATGTGTTCAGTGTTAGAGAAAGTGGGTTTGGGGAGGGGAGTTTAGGGAGGAGGGGTTGGCCAGTTGGGGATTTCCCTTGTATACATAATTATAGGGAGCACACGCTGGATTTGGAGGTTGGCCAACATGCTCTGTAAGTTTCAAGTTAGGGAACTGTTTTTGCCTTCATATGGAGATGCTGCTCATTTGTGCAAGCGTGGAGACACTGAAGAAACTGATTATCAGTTTTTGCCAGTTAAAATTGGTTAGATTTCAACCCCTTTAGGTAAGCAGATGTTATACAAATATTTTGGAGTGAATAAGTTCACTCAAGTATGTGCCGTATGCAGTTGAAACAATCCCTTATCATTCGGTACCTTCTGGAAAATTCACACAGCTGCTTGTGTGGATATTCGGCATGTGGAACAGTTAGGGGGCAAGGTTTTTACTTTGGCTTAATAGTTCATGAGAGAATCAAACTTTTCAGGTAGGACCAGAACAAATTTGGCAAAGTTTACTTGAAATTGAATTGCATCTGGGCTTTCATGGGTCGCAAATTATGATGCAAACACGGTTTTGTCCCTAGCTGTGGTGTGTGGGTCCATTGGAGACATGGCATAACATGTTTACCTGTATGAAAAGACAATCAGTATCCTTGTTTCATTTTCTGATAAAAAAAATATATATAATTTGAAATTATAAATTGTATAAAGGGTGGCGGGTCTCGGTGGTGATCTTTATTGCAAAGATAGCATATTTTTTTTTCAAGATGATATCTAGACAGTTTTGATGAATATTCCACTAAGATTTCAGTCATTTTACTGCCAGGAATACATTGTGGAAATGTCCATATCAAACATGAAACAAAAAGCCATGCTACTTCCTTGTTCACTCTTTAAAGTTCTTTTCTTGCCATTATATCTCTTGTTTTTGTACACCTTCTTTATGCAGTTCTCTGCAGAGTAACATTGTGTGCACCCAGTAGCATCATTGTCACTATTCTTTACCCTTCATGAAAGTACTGAAAAGTCACCTAAGTTTCCCACATTTATGTGTGTATGTGCTTCAGGAAAGTGTTTCGTGGTGAAAAATAAGTGCAACAATTTTGGGCACTGTAGTTGTCAAATCCCCTGATTAAGGTCTTGCATTTAATGTGGAGTATTTTCAAAAAAGAACTTAGTAGGCACACTTTTTCAAATCTTGATTTTTTTCCTTTCCCAGTGAACATGTGGGTACTGTAAGGGTCGGTGTCTTTGTGCAACAACAACAAAAACATCAAATTAAAACATCTCTTGCACCAGTCGAATATTGATAACTTCTTTTCCCCCTTGGATTTGCTTGTAACTTTCAAAGGTGCATTACGGCATTTTGAAGACGGTCATGCTGAAATGGAATCATGAGAGTTCCTTTCCTTGGAACAGTTACAATTAGTTAAATCTCAGTGATTCATCTCGGTCCTACAATTTATATCCAAATGTCAACAAAGGAATGATTTTATAGTTGAGTCAGCTATAAAGGAGATCCAAGCAACCAAATTGTAAATGGATGTTCGAAAAGAAATTTTTTTTCCCTATTGTTTGAGGGTAAATTTATTCACCCTTCAGTGGAAATATAGGGTGTGAATTTTATTGTGTAATGTACAGTATGGTAGCAAAACTCAATTGTTGGAAAATGCAATGTTTTCGCCACGAATGTTTCTTTTGTTGACAAAAGGTAAAATGAAATAGAACACAAATAAAGATTCTTGTTTGCAGAGAGATTGCCTTTTTGAGTATGCATCTGTCAAAGGAACTCCACTAATGGTCAAGATTTTGTGCAGCCATTTGGAGTTTGGTTCCACTACTTCGAAGGGGTGGACGACAGGAGGCCGCACCCCTCCTCCCCCCCTTCCACCCTGAGGCAAAAGGAACCGATTTCATCGTGTACAAGGATGGATAAGTGAGACACTTTGGATTGTAAACATATTGCAAAAAGTATTGGTTGCTGATTGATCTTTTAATTTGGTTTGGTTTGCATCCCTTAGTGAGTTAAATGATCGGTACTGTTTTCAAGAAGGTCAAAGGATATTTGGGGTCAATATATGTCAAAATCTGAACCACAATGGATCATAAGATCCTTTCTTTTACCTGGATGTTAACAGTTTACTAATAAGCCATAGAACTGTCTAAATAAATTCTGCAAAGAACTGTAGTATAGAAGCTTTCTAAGCATTAATACCGTATGGAGCAATTAGAAACTCAGTAATAGAAAACACTAAAAGAAATACCCAAAGAAGTCCAAGAAGTTAAGATATAGATGTAAAAAGGTTAAAGAATGTATTTTCCCAAATGTGTAACATGACTCGTCACCCCTTAGTTGGTTCTGTTACATTTCGAGACAACCATTAAATGATGGATTCCATTCACCAGATAAAAGATGAACTTGAGTTACTTTCTGCTTTCTTGCTGTTCACTTGTCGGTTGCCACAACAGATGCAAGAGGACAAACGGTGCATCTTACGAACGAAATTCCATTGCATGCAGCAGTGTGTAACATAGAGGGGGTACATTCATGATGCCTATACCATACTGATTCATTACATGAACATCATAGTATTTTGAATATACTGTAACAATTCTCACAACCCATCTGGTCTTCTCCCCCTTCTAGATTATGACTTCACCAAGACAATCCCTCTGATGTTTACATTCTATGAATTAAAACTGCATACACCAGCCAGATCTTCGCTCAACATGGGAGTTTCAAACAAATGCATATCTCTGTTGCAAAAGTCAGCAAACCTTTCAGTCTTGCATGTGCCCTAGCATTAATATATGCACCTAACTTACCTAAGCAACCAACCAGTTACCACTACCATGCATAAAGTGAAAAAAAAAAGTCATTAAATTTAACTCACACTGCTGCTTTAACAACGACCTTTATTTTTTTTTTGGATGACGGCCAAAATTGAAGCCATTCTGCAATCTTTTCTCTTTTGCTTTAAAAGTCACATTAGGAAGAAATACCTGTGACACCTAAAATTTTTGTCATTTTTGGTAATTCTACCATATTTCTTGGCTTTCACCATCATTTGGAGGAACATGAAGGTGAGTACAATATGGAAAGGGCCAGCATTTGTATGATTCTTGCAAATTTCATATAACATGCTATACCTTGGTGCTTCTAAAGATGATTAATGAAGTAAATCCCTGACAGCCATTTCTCTTGACAATTGGTTCCCATGAAGCTTGATAATATGTACTACAACTACACCTGAAATACAACTGGCACCTTTATGACATACACCCTGGTTGAAACAAAAAAAAAAACTACTAATATGTGACATCCTGTTCAATCCATATGTCCACTCCTAGACTAACTTAACCCTGCAGTTATTTGTTGATCCGCACACCTTTTACTTCACAGCACCTAGGGATTGGAATGGCTGTACAATATGTATCACCACTGACTTACACTGGTGTCCATCCACACCATTTCTAAACACACCAAATCCATATAGAAAATTCATTTTAAAGGTTTCCCATTCAAGTCTTGAGACAAGTGTATCATACCTGATGTACCTGACAAGGTTTAACATTGTGGTCAGAGACATTAGGAAACGCTAGGGAATACAAGTCAAGACTTGTCAAAATGCATGATATCATGTTATAGATTGGATGCCAAACATTTGGAAGACATCTGTTAAGAAATGAACAGTGGCAGTTTGTACTTTCACCTTAATGATTTTTAATGCCACATTGAGCTTTTCACTTCCTGGTAAGTGCATGAGAGCACTATTAACGATTTGAAGCTCACTTCCCACTGCAAAGTTGTAGCTCTGTTGTGACAACTCTTGTGTGCATTTAAATGTTCTTGTAAAAGGCAAGTCATTAACAGTGACTGGAGATGTCTATGCTTATTCCTAGCATCAATTCTTTGACCTTTAAATAAAAAAAAAATCAACAATAAAAAAAAATCAACACATTTAAGTGATGGCAGTGTTTCCAAAGCTAAGCTCAACCTTTTGCTTAATTTAAAGGAGTTGAACAAGAGTTGTATCTCGAGCAGAAGAGAGAAACAAAAAGCATACAGCAACAGTGACAAAAATGAAAAAAAAGAAGATAAAATGAGTAAAATGAGCAAATTAAAGTAGCAGAGCATTTAGACCATAGAAATATACGTAAGCAAACTATAAAGACATAGTATTATCTCATAAAATATATCGGCAGATTTAACAATAAATGGCAGAGGATTTCAGAAATAAAATAGATTAGAGCAGTACTTGTTAAAAAGAGAATGCATTCATAAAGACAACCTTTGTTTTAATATTGCAGCAAATATACCAGAATCAAGTACAAAAGAAGAGAAAAGAAAATAAGAAACGAATGAATGACCTAATTCACCTAATGTCTACAAGAGGCTGATTAAAAATGGACTTAATTACATCCAAAATGTGGAATTCACCAACACCAACAACAAAAAAGAATGCATGTTTTGTGACTGATATTTCCAAATTAGAGTTGGTGTACATTTCTTCAGGAAGACTGTTGCTGCATGCCAGTAGTGACATGGTACATCTGGAAATTTTCATGTTTTTGTAATTTTATGCTCAAAATTTTGAATTCAATTCTGAATTCCACAAATCTGCTTTCAGGTATTACACAACCATAAAGATACTGAAAAGCCTGGTGACATCAACACTGATGAAAAAGACCTCTGAAGGAAATACTCAGGCTACATCAATTTTGAACACCAATCCATACATACCAAAACTTGTACTGCAGTATTGTTGCAATGGGGAAGATGCTTTGAAAAATTTAATGCGATGATTCTAAGATTTGAATTCAAGCTTTCATTTATAGAAATGAAAAGTTAAACTCATAGTTTGGAAATATTCAACACTTTCATCGATCAACAAAAAGCAAAATGGTAAGAATCAAAGACATCATGCATTTTTTTTCTCAATGACAACATCATTAAAATCTAACTGAAGTTAAATTAACAAAGCACTTGAGATTGTAATAACAGTTTTAATAAATACAACTATTCAGTTCATGATGCCTCCTGTTTATATTCACTATCTTTACATGACAAATTAGCCTTTGCCTTCTTTTTATGAAGAATTTTTTATTTTCAAATGTTAAAAATATTTAAACAATACAAAAATTTGGAAATGTTAGATAAGGAATTCTTTCTTTTTTTTTTGTTACTAAACAAACTTTGCTTTCTTGAAGTAATATCTAAATAACAGCATTATTTGTTAGAATAATAGAAATGGCAGAATAAAATCCTCCAAAATAACCCTGCAAATAGAAACTGCAACTTTTGTTCCTATTTGTTGACAGGATCCAAACATGTATTTGTGTCACACTCTGAACCAGTGTAAACAAGGCACATTGAAAGACAACTACATACCTACGTGTTCAAAAATTTTTTAACGTTTTTATTTTTGTTCCTCTAAACTTTGTCATGTTTTCGTTATCACTTCAACTAATTCCACTTTTGCGTTTTATTACATTAAATAAATGTTTTGGACTTTCTACAATAACACATTCCTTGGTATTAGTTGTACAGACTGGGTGGATACCCTGATGGTTTTATCACTGGGTGGTCAGACTACACCAGAGAAAGTTCCTGAGAAGCATGGAAGGATTCGGAAGGCTCTAGGTGAAATGGCTTTGCCACGAAACCGGCCTCGACACACAGCATCACCAGATACTCCTCATCACCAAAGTCAGACATTGCTTTTGCTTTCTCAATCCAGGGATTCCACACAACTACAAGGAAAAGAAAATAATTATGATCTTACGATTTTAACAGCAATTCTGCTACATGTACGCAGAATAACAATGTACCAATTCACAAATTTTCAACGAAAGAAATGTGTGGTACAATGTAACACATTTATATGGTCTCATACTCTTCTCTCAAGTCAGATCCTTGCTTCAGTTAAATCAAAAAAGCCTTAACTTGAAGATTTTCATGGGTAACAATTTTCAAAACAGTATTTTTTGCAAACGTTTGTCTCAAATGTTGTGAAGTTTCCAGCTGAAATTGAGAAACCTTCTTTATATACTCATACTTTCAAACTGACACCTTCTGAATTCTTGCAAAACATGTTTAAACGATAAAAGGATTCAGCTACGTTAAAAAGTTAGTCTGTCTTTCACATGCTTAACAAAAATTCAACATCATGCTCGCAACCACTTAAATTACTCAGACAGCAAAAGATGGTATAAGTATAGAATTATCTCTTTATTCTCGCTTCTGTCATTCTTCGGTGAAGACAAATGTGAGAGCAGACAACACACACACACATGCACACACACACATATGCTCAAAAAGAATTAGATGAATAGAACGCAGCCATGGCTCGCATTTTGTACATGGTGAACTTTTCAAATGCTTTGACTTTTGGCTGCTTCTTCCCTTCTTCATCTTTCACATTGCACAAATGTCCTTTCATGCATCTGAAGCCCCTTCTGTACAATGCGACACAAATTACTGTGACTGGGCTGTCCCATTGTGATGAACAACTGACGACTAACTGCTTTTAAAAGCAAGGTGTCCACACTATGCAACTAACCATCTATCTTTTCCCTTATTCTGTACAGCCTACAGCACAGACCAGAAACTTAACCTTTTCGCCTTTTTCTCATGCAGTCTACTTAATAAACACATCATACAAGCCTATGTCGTCCAGCGTTCCCTATCCACTGCTGAGATTGTCCAGTGTACTAAAAGTACACAATGTACACATATTGTGCGTCCGGTGTTTACATGCCAAATGTTTTCAAAGAAAACATTCCCTCAAAAGATGATGTAATAATCAGTTGATGTTAAAGTTTAGGCTGTCTTCATTAATGCAATGGTTTTACATTTCTGTCTGAATACTCTTTATTTGTTACGTCAAAGAGAAAAAAATACATGTTCTTGACATTTCGATTGACTGATCTTCACGACTTACTCCATATTCCTCCACTGCGGTCAGTTCCGTGTTTTGGTCTCATGTTGGTTCGAGGGACCAATTGCAACTAAGTTGCAAAGACTCCCACGTTTTGCATCTGAATGCATCAGAATATTCTTGTTGCAAGAAGTTGCATCTAATTATTCTGCACAATGTGGAAGGGGCGAAAGAAACAACTGCATTTCAGTTTTGACCAACTGCCCTCAGGCATAATACACCTACAAGAGTACTTTATATCATCAATCTGACATGATAGCAACATGTCCTGTGAATCTCATCCACGTATACTCACCAGCATCTGGAAAATTATTTTTCGTTATCACCACACGTTTCCCATCCTTTGTGTTCTTCACTGTTAATTCATCTGGAGTGGACTTGTATATTCTGCAAATAAAATGGGATGTTAAAGTGTGCTGGAGCCTCGTGTAATACATCAGAACATTCTATTTTCTGTTCTAAGTTGTCTGGCCAAGTTGTTGACTGAGTTGCTGCCAGAGTAAGTCACTTGTTTGTCCATTGTTTTGTTGGCAAACAACTGGTGACTGAAATCATGACTCATAAGATGAAGCTCTAGAAAATGTTCTATTTCTTTTGGGAGAAGAGTCTAATGTTAAGCAATGAGAGTGAACATTTTGGACACACGAGAGACTTTATTTCCACAAACTGGGGCAAAGCACGATGTAGAACGTGGTGGGCGATACAAGAAATATAGACGATATGAATGTTAAGCGAATTAGTATCCTGTGATTTCACATTGACATTTAATATTAAAGCTACAAGGTTTTGTAAGTCATCATGTTCAATTGTTTAGACATCAAAACCCTCTCACATGATTTGTATCAACATATTAAGAGAGAGAATTGATTCACTAACTTTGCACACAACCAGTGTCAACCCTAGCTACCACCATAGTCCTTCACACAGTGCCAAAATGGCTGGGCAGGATAATGTGAAGAGCCTGGCAGTTGATAACCATGACAGGCGGATCAAACAACAAGGAAACAATTTTTAGCTATGTATACTGTGATTGGATTGATGCATTTCCACAGATCTTCTACAATGTGACTGGGCAAGCGACCAAGGCCGACACAAGGGTACTGTTGATCTACCTTATTATATGCACTTCAAATTGATAGATGGGATTTGATTGTTTGTCAGATGTACCACATGGCAAAAATTGAGGAGTAAAGTGCCTTCTGGTCTCTGCGGAGATGGACACCTCTTCCATACGATCACACCTTTCAGAACATCTGACTGTTTGAAAGATGTTGTGCTTGGTGACACAAGAACAACGTACCTATCGGTCTCTCCCGAAATGATCACCTCTTCATTCTCTTCGACACAATCTGTCTTGCCAGTTACCTGTTGGAAGAAGACCAAAATTGAAACCCACTGCTAGAATGTCTGACACTTTCGCGGCATCAGTGCAAAGTATTCATGCTAGTTGAACATGTGTTTCCACTCATGTGTTTACATTGAAGATACTCTGTTTTTGCTTATCAATACTGTGTGACATAATTTCTAATGTTGCATTAAAATAGCATCATCACAACCTTTAAACTTTACCTAGCAAGCTCTGCTGAACGTGTACTTCTTTGGGCTTTTTTCTTTTTTCAAGTGTAATATATGCAATCAAATCAGCTGTTACGACCAGAATACTGTGAGCTCAGAATGTAACACAAAACAAAGGCTGTTCAGTGCAACTGAGGACATGAATGCAGTTACCTTTTGTAAAAAAAAAAATGTTGTTTTGTTTATACTTCAGTTTCAATACCTCTCTTCTCTCAACTAAAGAGTGGTACATGTTTCAAATAATGTAGCAAAACTTACGTGGCTACAATGCATGACATATTACCATTTAAGTCGCTAGAATACATTACACATGCTACTATGAAATGAAACTTATTTTGAAAAATAACATAAATTACTTCAACTGTTACTAAGCTTTTGTTCAGGTGCACAAACCTTGTCATCATATTTTGTCCCTTGCAGTCCAACCACTGATGTCTGTGTGATGTCATCAACTCCCAGGTATGTGTGAAGTAAGCAGGTGAAATCAAACGCTTCCTGACCTGATCAACAAAGTCAAAGAAATATGTGTACATTACAGAATTAGGCTGGAACTACTGTCAGCCAGTAGTGCAGCCCAGACATTTTGAGCATGGGTGCACTGGGGGTAACAAACCTTTTTCCACAGGCACAAGTAATTTTCTGCCTTCTGTAGTGTGTAAAATGAGAACGAATGTTATAAAGAGCGTAACTGGTTGATCATGCTAGTACAAAAGTAAAGGTTTTAGGTTTGAATATACTCCTATAATCAACCAGCTATGTACTTTGCAGTACTCATTCTCATTTTGTACATGGGGGTGGCAACTGGGTGCACTGAGAGAGCATGGGTGCACTGGGGGTAACAAACCTTTTTCCACAGGTACAAGTAATTTTCTGCCTTCTGTAGTGTGTACAATGAGAACGAATGTGATAAAGAGCGTAACTGGTTGATCATGCTAGTACAAAAGTAGAGGTTTTAGGTTTGAATATACTCCTATAATCAACCAGCTATGTACTTTGCAGCACTCATTCTCATTTTGTACATGGGGGTGGCAACTGGGTGCACTGAGAGAGCATGGGTGCACTGGGGGTAACAAACCTTTTTCCACAGGTACAAGTAATTTTCTGCCTTCTGTAGTGTGTACAATGAGAACGAATGTGATAAAGAGCGTAACTGGTTGATCATGCTAGTACAAAAGTAGAGGTTTTAGGTTTGAATATACTCCTATAATCAACCAGCTATGTACTTTGCAGCACTCATTCTCATTTTGTACATGGGGGTGGCAACTGGGTGCACTGAGAGAGCATGGGTGCACTGGGGGTAACAAACCTTTTTCCACAGGTACAAGTAATTTTCTGCCTTCTGTAGTGTGTACAATGAGAACGAATGTGATAAAGAGCGTAACTGGTTGATCATGCTAGTACAAAAGTAGAGGTTTTAGGTTTGAATATACTCCTATAATCAACCAGCTATGTACTTTGCAGTACTCATTCTCATTTTGTACATGGGGGTGGCAACTGGGGGCCAATTGTGCCAACCTCCCCAGAGTTAAACCACAGCTGTCAGCAATATTACCAACAACTGACAGATGATTGCAATTGTAGTGAAACATATTACACCTAACTTAACAGGTCCTATTTAACAATTCAAATTTACAACTGTTTTCTTTGCCACAATTGTTGATAAAGATTTGCAGAGCTAACACTGACATGATTTTATGTAAATTAGCTACAATTATATCTTTTTGACAGATAAATGAATCTGTACACTGTTTTTTTTTTCTGTTACCAAAGCTGCACTTTCATACATAAGAAAAGCGGGCAGCATCTTGATGGACCTTTGAACTGTCAAACAGACTGCATTGTTGCTTTGATGAAGGAAAACACAGATTGGAAAGAAACAACAGAAATGATATATGACTATATGGTTTACCCAAGTATCCCATATGACATTAAATTCATTTTAAGGTTATTCATGGTCTTGTGTTTACAAGCTTCGAACAAGACAAAATCTTGTCGTCTTTATGTTGAGACAGGTATTAGTGAGAAGTGAACTAAATTAAACAGATTTGATAGGTCCCCCACATTATACAAAATAATGAGGTGAAACCTGTATTTATGAACAGAAGAACCTTTGTACCATCCCGATCACCATTGTATTACAGTATGCTGAAGAAAAATAGATCATTACTGATTTACTAGCATCTCAAGATGTTTACATTCATTCCTGCATACTCATTAGTATGCAAGTCATTAGAAAACAATCTGGACCAATGCCCTTCATGAGCTGCCTGCAGCGCAATGTCGAAAATCTCATCAGAGAGGAAAATACATATGGCTTGGTTTATCTTTACCTTTGTTATCGACCGTGAACTCAAGCAGAAGTGACTTGGCTTTCAACGTCACCGTATAAGTGAGCTTAAATCTGTGAAAACCAAACAACACAGTGCAAAGGTTTTTTCAAAGACTGGAATGAAAATAGCAAATCTTAACAGTACACTGATGTACAATTCCGTTACATCTCTTATAAAAATCTTCTTTCATGTTATGGTACAAAAAGAGAACAGATCCGTTTTGTCTGAAACTGGTCTATTTCACGACACAAGTTTGTATGCTAAGGTGCAAGCAACGTACAGATTGTTGGGGACTTTAAGGGACCCATATGCTGAACAACTGAGTGTATTAAAGTAATCGATGTTAATTTAATCTATCCTAGGATGTAAATGTATGCAAACAGGAAAGAAAAAAGCAATAGTGATTGGCTTTGGAAGGAAGCAGTACGACAATCAGTCCGAGCAGAAAAATCGACAAGTACGGTCACTCTATGACTGGTATACACACCTGGGTCATGGACTGACTCAAAGGGAAAAATACAGTGAGTTGTGAAAATCATGCACAGCTACACTACAACTACCACAGAGAAGTGAAAAGCAAGTTAGAGAATAAAATTTCCTGAGGGGAAATGTTTTACAGTTGTTGATATTTCCTTGTGTTTTAATTCCTAGGTTGTCTAGCTCTATTCTGCATTCACAACTCTTTCAGCGAGATGCTTCGGGGAAAGATCCCTCAAATGACTTTGGTAACTTCAGGGTGAATGAACTATTTGTTTAAAAAATACGGTTTATTTTCACATTGGTTGCATTCCTCGAAAACACCTTCACATTTTACCCATACCTATCCTTACAGATGCTTGCTTGATTTATTGTCTGAAAAAGTGAGGCAAATCTCAAGGGAAAACTGCTGCTGGTCAAATCACAATGTCCCTTCTGGTAATTGCTCTTTAGTACAATTCTCACAGTGCAACTCAACAAAATGCTGATATCCGGATACGTGCAACCATCGCGACTTACGAATGATTCCACATTTTTCTTGTTTCTTCGTTGTCTTCCAAGGTAAATGTGCCGGACACGTTCCCACTTTTACGATCCTAGAAGGAGCAAGATGGAAGAGAGTACTGATTATCTACTGGAGAAGACAAGGCCTACTGAAATAAATATAAAGAAAGTGGACAGGGAGGGGAGGAAGGAGAGACCACACACAAGGACAGAATATCAAAATAGACAGCACCAATTTCATTGCTCCAGTGTTGAGCATGTTCTTGACAGAGGAAATGGACACTTCACCCAATTCAACTTTCCCTTCATCATGATTCCTGCTACTACTGTTGCAAAAAGCATACAAATTTATAAATATTATAAGACTGAGTCATTGGTTCCAAGAGGGGTGCCGAAAAAGTCTCTCGGGGCCAGGATAAGTTTAAATAAATAGATCAATTGATCAATCACTAAGTCAATCAATTAATCAGAATTTACAATTACTGTACATTGTTTCTTCTGAAACTGACCCGCAATCATGTTAGGTGAAAATGTAACATTCACAAAACCAAAGTTAAGTTGAATGACTTTGAGATTTTTGGCCAATATTCATGCAAACAAAAGGACAATACATACCAATTTTGAAGTTCAAATACCTTACTCTTTTGGGGATACCATGTCTAAAATTTCACAAACTAAGGTCTCTACTGACTTCAAAAGGACCTTTGAACTCCATAGGTAATGAGAGAGCTCATCTGCTCATCAATCAAGGTTCACCAATGTTAACAGCTTGAAAATCCAGAAGCACTCAGTTTCTTAATTGAATTCCATACTTCAACCTCTGGTGATCTCCATGAAAAATGATAGGGATTATCAACTTACAATGGACTATCAACACACTAAATTTGAAGTTCTAGTAACATTCAATTGCTGAGATATCTTTTTAATAGGTTTTCAAACTAACCTTTGCAAGGTGACCTCAAATGACCTTTGACCTCCATGACAACAACAGGGATCTTCAACTTACATTGGACAACCAACATATCAAGTTTGAAATTCCAGTAAATTTCCATGATTGATCGAGATACATACTGTGTTTACAAGATTTTCAAACCATGATCTCTATTGACCTCACATGAACATGACCTTTATAAAATTGACAGAAAAGTTATTTACTTCTCAGTGGCTACTAATGAGAATAGTATGAAGTTCTAGCAACATTCTGTTGCTGAGATATCTCCCTTTGTGGGTTTTCATACTGGTGACCTCATATGACCTTTGACCTCCAACACATCAAGTTTGCAGTTCCAGAAACTTTCCCTTATTCAAATACCATGTTTACAAGGTTTTCAAACTATGATCTCCATTGACCTCACCTATACTTTGAGCTCCATGAAAATGACAAGTCAATACATGTCAAGGCATCTCACATGCACGTGCATGCACACACGCCACCATGACCTCATACATTCCTTGCCTGCCTTCAGCAATGAATCCACTGGAGCAGCAAAGCTGCTGAATCTCAATCCTTCTGGCTACTTAATGTCCCACAGTAAATAAGAATGTCACATATGAAAACAGTTCAATTGTGATTGAAGGGATTGACAACCACAATCAGAAAAGTTTGGATCTGGTTGATGTATCTGGTATTGACAAAATATTAAACTTCTGCCACTTAGTGGGTCTTACAGTATTACCATTTAATGCACACCAGGCATCTGACAGATCTTCTTTCGTACTTCTTCTTTCGTAACATTATTGACATCATTCTTCTTTTGAAGATGAGAATACACAATACCACTCTCTCCTTTATGATTACACACTTCAATCACAGCAAATCGAAGGAGCTTGAATTGCCACTGCTCAGGGCCCACCAATCCAAACAAAGGATCGAAACATCTATAATTTATGCAAGTACCGTGTGCAAAACCATGGGGAAAGATCTGTCCGTTTTCCGGGTTTCAGGCCCTTTTTTGGTCAATAATTTGAAAAATGACTTACTACACATATTTTTTCACACCTTACCTTGTAATATCTTTTGCTTGCATGCATAGAAACATGATGGAGTAGATCAATACACAGTGAAAATGGATCGAGATCGTGACACCATTTTAAAAGAATATCAGAATGCCCAGCTAGCCTGACAATTAATTATAGCTATCTAGACATGTAATGTATTGAGATAAAAATGCTAAACAGGAAGGTAAATTGTCTAAATTTAGTTACATTACCTTATTTTGAAGAGAACTTACAAAAATTAGGAAAATATACAGATTAGGTAGCAATAAATATAAATGTTAGACATTCATACATCCAATATACAAAATTTAAATACTAGAATCAAACAACTGACTTTACTGCTGTCTTTTAACAAATGACAGTTTAAATTGTAGCTCTTGCACTGTAAGTGACAATTCACATAGCCTCACTTGGTACATTTAACACAGGTACTCTCTCTGACACAACACATACTTACTAACATACCTTATTTTCACCAGAAAGTTTCCACTGGGATGTCCTAGCAAAGCCATGCTGAGGTCTGCCTTCACTCCAAGGTCCAAAATTGGCTAAATGAAACAAAGAATAGATAACATAATCATCATCCATTGTAGCACGATGAACAAAACAAAATATAATTCAGCCAAAGAATGGATGCGTCTCCAGATTGGTACTACTTTACATATGTGCAGGGGTAAGGTATCAGAGGTTTAAAATGCTGCAAAGTACAATTTAGTTGAGACAATGAATACTACATTACATTGTTGTACAAACATTACAATGAATACCAAGGCAGCACACTGAGCGCTTGGACATGGTTAACATGAACGTTGTGTAAGTCAGGACAAGTTTCTACTGAGGGTCCAAACATCAAGCCATGACTAAAGTAAACCCGAGGAAGGTCCCACTTCCAGACACTTCAAGTGGGTATTAGAGGTGTGGGGTGTAAGTACAGTATGAGTGGGCAGCTGTAGACTGGACTGACTGTGCAACATACAGTATAAAGAGAAATGGATTAGTCACTGAAAGTAATTTATATTTCACAAAAAAATTAGACTTCATTTTTCTCTCTTTACTGGTAAAAACCATTTCTCTATAGGAAGTTCCAATCGAAAGTTATGAACTTTTAAAGAAACATATATTTCAAAATGGTACACTGCAATTACCAGAAATTTGTGACATATCCCGTGCAGGCAACTACTCGAACGTATTTGTGTATTTCATTATACAGTAATTTTGACTGTCTTAAAAGAGAAATCACAATAATTTAAGGGATGTGACCATAACTTTCCCAATATTTTAAGGTAAAAATCCGCAATACACACAATATAAATTTTAGATATATGCCAAAAGTCATGGTTAAATGAAGGCTTCAAGTTTAAAGAAAAACAAAGACTTCTTGTAATACTGTAATTTGCCACTGTTTCATGACATTTTGGCTTGAGGCGACTGGAAATCTCTCTTGACCAGAGAAGTCTTTCTTCTTCTTTTTTCAAACAGTAATATCTTGAGTTAGGAACAAGATATGGGCATGGTGTTTGATATACCTACAGTGAAAAATTACTCTTTTTCATTTAATACCCCGTCAATTGACTCAATTGTCAGTAAAATGTGCCTTAGGTGTTGAAAGATTTTAAACAATGACTGGCAAAGTTCAGTTAATCAGTTACATTGGTACAGACAAAGGAGAATTCAATGAATTTCTGACAGTGGTAAATGTGATATGTTGTAATTCTAATGTAAGTCTGATAGAACAGAGAAAACAATCGACAGTGTTTGAAATGACGTGTTTGAAGTGGTATAAGATGTCAAGTGATGAAATGCATCAATCAGGTGTGTTTTCTTCTTTGAAAAAAATATATCACAAATGTCTACACAAATCAGACATCAGCATCGAGTAATATGTCTCCCTAACTAACAGATCATTAGTTGGGGCACTTGCCTTTTAACCTGATCAACGTAACCAAGCATGGGACCAAAATGTTTTTACAACTTACGAAAAACAAGTGGGACGCCCCCTCTGATGGCTTTCTTATTGTTGAAGAGAGAATCTTTGCTGGAAAAGAAGAAAACAGGATAGTCGATAATACCGTGCACACACCTGATCATAACTACAGTAACTTTGGTAACTTTGATGGCATTTCGGTATTCCCTCACACTGTTACAAGAGATCAGATGGCGAAAGTACATGTCAATGGGAAGATAAAGTGGCAGCTAATTGTCACTGGAAAACCAAAAAGTGGAACAACAGAACTTTTAAATGCTTAGAAAATAAAGTGGTAGTATTTGTGCATCACCATATTTATTCAAGTAACGACATGTCTCATTGAACAAAATTTTAATGTCCCATGTCCATGAAGCTCTAATTTCTCCAACCTCTCCTTCCCCAGAGGAAGTGTCCTCACTTTTGTGTTTTCTTGTAATGGATTTCTTCTTTGTCTTTTTTTTTCTTTGCATGTTATGTGTTTTGTCTCTGTTTCTGTCATTGTTTGTAAACTCCTGCGTCCATGCATAAAATAGCGATCTGTATTAGTACAGTAAGTATGAAAATGCAAAGGACCAAATAGGTTGTGATTGTGCTAAAAATGCCAATTGATTTAAAAATTTTGTCGGTAAACTGTAGGGGACTGAGAGATAAAGTTAAAGGTTGATATGTTTGATTTTCTGAAGAGTTAGCAAAGTCAACTTTACTGCTTACAAGATGGGGATGTTGGCCTAGAAGATACCATTTGATGATCTGAGTGGGGCTTTAAATGTTACAGTGCACCCGGTAACAACTATTCAAGAGGCATTGCAATGCTCGCCAATACTAATTATAGTTTCTCCATACAGATAGAACAGTTTGATCCTGATGGTAACTCAGCTGCAGTAAATAAACAAACATACAGTACAGTATGTATGATATTTAGTAAACCTATATACCTTACATGTACTGCATGACTAACACACTGTCTGTTGTACAGCTACTGCACAGTCTAGTTTACAGTAAGGGTCTGGTTATTCCAAACAATTTTTTTTTTCTCCATTTATCATTTACTGCAGGGCAAACCAGCAGAATTTTAATAATCAACAAAATGACACCAAATGTAAACCTTTACACAAAAGGATATACCTCAATCAGCCACCACTTGGCTTGTGCATGCATTTGAAGACTTAATTCACTGAAATCATACAGTATATGTCTCAACAAATGTTGTCAAATTTCCTATAGATGTATTACTAATTCTTCCATTCAATGATCACTGTCAGACAACATGCGTGCAATACCACTCTGATGACCA
Source organism: Stichopus chloronotus (assembly GCA_021234535.1). Taxonomy (NCBI): domain Eukaryota; kingdom Metazoa; phylum Echinodermata; class Holothuroidea; order Aspidochirotida; family Stichopodidae; genus Stichopus; species Stichopus chloronotus. The sequence continues at coordinate 19,473,567 of CM037836.1, read as the reverse complement.
CAAGAGATGAAGGTGAGAATGAAGATAACTTCATGAATTGCAGAGGGCACCAATGGTGGTGTTAAAGGTTTAATACCAGCACTCTTGGAACAGCAGATGATGGGAAAGTGATTGTTGTGTTGAGACAGGAGAGCGAAGAGTGCTGTAACAGCTTGAGTACTACGAATGGATTTTTTTTTGGTCACATGACTATGATGTCATGGCATGATGTATGGCCATGTTAAAGTGGAGCTACCATGCAGCGACGTACCGTATAGATCTCAGTGTTGATAGGGGCATTTGAAGCGTCTCCCTGTTGTCACTTGCATTGCTAAGAGGGTTGGGAGAATTTAATGGGAGATTTTATTGTTGGGAAAATTGAATACATTCTATGAAACACCTTAATTACTCCTAATATTTGATACTTTTCTTTTGGTGTGCATGTTCATGGCTGTTTACAGTTGGAATAACAGCCACACATAGACCGAAACTGATGTAAAACTATACGCTATTTAAAGCTGACACAGCCACAGTATTTTAAAGACTATATTGTAGATACTTTATTTCATTAACGATATTACTGAGATCCCGCAAATTACCTGGTTTGGTTTTATTTACGAATGACCTCACTTACCTGTTTCAAGACAACAACTGCACTCCCATCTACCTGTTAAGTGCGAAGAGTGCTGGTAACCTTTAACACCACCTTTTGTCACCCTCCGGTCTAATACCGGATAAGCGCCTCCTTTCCATTTTGCCATCCCATGTGTTATGTTGACACAGGTAAGTATAAGTGAAGTAAATACGAGGATGTTATTTTTAAAATCTCAGCGGGCATAGCTTAGCCTGAATGACTATACCTCAGATGAACATATGACAAGTATTCATATATGATGTTCATTCTTATATTTAGCAGCTGAACTTTATCCACACATTTGTCTTACATTCAAAGATATTGAACACTCAGAAATCAGGTTACAATGACACATAAACCTGCAACTTGTACGACTCTAACAAAAGTCCTTAAGAAGATGGTGCCTCACATTTGTATGGATACCAGTACCTTGATTTAAAATGAAGTCTAAAAACAAGGGCAATTTAAAGTACAGTATATTGTCCTGTACATGTACTGTAACAGTAAGGAGGGCAGTGTTCAAAGGTTATCGTGGGAAACCAGACACAGTGATTAGACAGTCCATGAGCTGTTCGAGACAACTGGTAAAAGGGGCCTAATAAATTAGTCCACGCTATCCAGCACCAGCAAAAAAGTATAGTGGAACTGGTGTCTAAGACATCTGAACTTTTCTGAAAGGACAGACAGATAAGATTTCCTGGAGAAAAAATCAGTTCAATTAAGGTTTGACCAAATCTATGCATATTTTATTAAGAATTTCATGGATTAGTCATGCAGCACGAATGGATACTATAAATGGCCCTATTTCAGTTTGGTTCATTTGGAAGCTTGGTGACAGGGCAGTACGTGTTGAAGCTGGTTACCTGCCATGATCTTGCAGCACCCGAGGTCCAACGGTTGTATGATGGCAAAAACTACATTATCCGAAACATTTAACAAAATCTGGAATGATTATATGCATTTTAAGCAGCACAATACAGTGTATGCAAGGAGTTCGATGGTGCAGGGCACAAGAAAATCACAATGTACAGTACTGTACAGTGCACTGAGTACAGTAGTGCTGAAATTAAACGTCATCATAAATATCAAAGTATTAAAAGGCTGCCTGAGGGAAACTTGTGATTACAGATATGTTAGAAAACGATTGCTTTCTGACAAACAAATTATTACCTTGAGTAGCAACTGATAGACCTAAGAATTCAAAACTGACTGATACAGTAGTTTAATGCGTATGGACATAAACACATATAATTAAATTACCTGTCACCATGGTTCCTGTCTAATGTCAGAGGTTACTATTAACAACATGTGTCCTCAAGTGATACGGCAATGAGTTTAATGCATTTCTGTTCTTTGAGATGACCATTCCTTCTGTAATCAGCAGGGTAATCAAGAGTACTTTGAGTTAATGTCTACAGGTAGAAACTGCAGACTGCACACATATATGTCCCTTGAACTTAACAAGTCCTAAGAACAATCTGTGGGTCATATTAAAAGCCAAAGTACTTTATGTTGCGTAGAACCACAGGGGATAAGGGGGCGATACCACATGTAAAATTGTAATGAAATCCTGACAACGGGGAGTACACAGGCACTGATACCTGCAAAGTCTGCACAGAAGAAAAGACCAGTTACAGTGAAAGTCCTTCATACTCTGAAAATCTGAAGTACTTTAAGCATGTGTGTCAAAACATTTATTTCAATCAGCTATCACCTATACATGGCATTAAAACCCAAACACAGCTATAACCAAAACAAATTGTGAACACCAGAAATGGATACTGAAGGTTTTAACACAAAGGCTATAGTACTGTCAGCACATTTAATAGTGGAAATCTCCATCATTTCCTACTATGTAAAAAACTAAAAAATCACTTTTCCTCAGAGGAGTCAACACCTTTATCACTTGCACAGTAGCAGGGAGGAATTTGCCTGCATCACTGACAGCTACTTCTGCTTTAATTCACAGGAATGAAAATTAGTTATAACAGCTGATCGTAAATTTTGGGGAGACCAGCTGTTGCATGTAATGGAGCTTATGCATACAAACAGCTGTGACTCAACGCGTAAACTGCTATAATGAATGGGTCTTTAGGGAGAGAGTTAATTATGACTGCAGTAACTTTCGAAGAACTTTTAAAGCATCACCATTGCTTGGAGCCTGTGAATAATATTCCTTCAAAAATTATGGTTCAAATTAAACCTTTTAAAATTTGTGAATCAACTCCACACATACTGTATGTACAGTATATGCCATTCTAAGAAGATTTTTCACCAAAATTTTGCTAGTATTAGCAATGGTCACTCAACATTTCCACAGAGCCGGTTCTTCATAAGCATATATGGTGCAGGATTAGCGTGAAGGTTTGTTTCAAAAGTTTTCATTTTTTAAAAGATTATTAATATCTCTTGCTGCAAATTCTGTTCTGTCATAACATGTCCACATGACATATTTTGCATTGAGATGACTGATCCTGTCGTTGGCAAAAGCATTAAGTTGACACTCGATCCAGGTACAAAATAAAGTACAGCACAATATATGTTTATTTACTGAGCACTGTATTTATAAAGAGGCAAGAAATACATTGGAGGAAAAACTTCCTCATTCAATGGATTCTATGAACCTCACACACACCTTCAAGGTTTCATTCCAAGTTACTTTCTTGTATGATTTCAGGGAAACGAAGTTTGTCGTCTACATCCTGGGGATGTCCATGGTTATCGTTCTGCCGTTACTGTGCCATATGAACCTTTTTATGTTCAACTTGAATTCAATAGCTAGAGTACTTCGACTTGAGGCACTACAATGCAGTAAATGCATGAATGCATTTTTCAGAATGAACTTGGAAAGAGCTTGCTTGATTCAATTTTGAAACTTTTTTGGTCAATTTGGACTTATGATTTTATCCAGTGTGTATAAAACACTATCTTTAACACAGAATAATCAATCTGACTGATACAAAACAATATGTTAATTAAGGGTAGCATCCCCCATCAAAAAAAGTAGCACCACACTGTCAATTAGATTGAGAACTGTGTCACATGACCAAGCTCATTGCAAAAAAAAAAAAAAAAATGTAACACACTGTATGTAGTACTGTACCAACCCACCATTTGGTTTTTCCCTAAAAATAATTCACACATGAAAATACGTACAAAAGGCTTGTTTACTGTGTAGAAGCAGAACTGCATGAATGTGATGTTGCACCATGATGTGACAATTAAAGGCCCCTCCATGTTGTTAAGTGCATATATGTTGTAGTTGGGAGTGCATGTGTCACCCTGTGCACTGCATGCTGCAGACCCAATTAAGTTACACTATATTGTATACAGTACTGTAGGTGAGCCTAATTAAGGTAAAGGAATTTTACAAGAGTTACAAGTCTTTACCATACCTACCTTAAAAACAGCACTTCATGCTCTTTCAATTTCCATGATGTTAATGTGCCACCTGCAGAAAAAAAAATATACATATATATATATACATAAACTTGGCATAAAAGAGCAAAATTTCAATTGTTTATGACAAGATGCATGATTCTGTATTATGCAGCAAATTATGCAAATATTACTACGTAATACTGTGTATGTGTTAAAGAGAAAAATTTTTACCTTGAACATGCAACTCTAAATAAGTCATGAAATTGCAATGTTGCAATGATGTGCAGCTACTATTGCAATGTCAACAGGATCAAGGGAAAGATCAAGAAACTTGAAGGAGGGGGGGGGGGGGAGGAGGAACAACTGAGCTAGTGTCATGGAGGAGGTCCAAGGTATAAGGGAAGGGGCTGTCCAGTACACTTTGATTTACTTGTGTGACTGCACAGATGTGAAATGGTGCAATAATTGAAAGTAGAGCCATAAGGTGGACTTGCATTTTTTTTTTTTAAAAACAGACAAAGTGTCTTTTTTTTGGGTCTGGGCATTTGTTTCATACTGTACATACACCTCCAGAAATTTGGTACTTCTATGATTTATTGTCACCATACGGTACAACCATGATCATCATTCAAGTACAGTTTAGATTCATTATAATTACAAAATTGTCCTTTTATAAGTGGGTGCCATGTTTGCTGAAAGGGATGGTAACACATTTGACCAGGTAACTTATTTGACCATGATGACTAATCCTACTACATAGTTGAACAGATGTCACCAGCTGTTTTAATTTTTCTTAAACAGGTACATTGAGTTCCTTCATGAAATGTACTCAATTTTCCAAAACCATCTGCCAAGTTTCCTTCACGTAATGACACGGTCAAACTAAGAGGATCCCCATGTATGCAAATTAAGGAATAAGTAATGTTTCGATTTGGTTTTAGGAATTCATGACCAAACACTTTTAACATATTAGAACAAATTCAACTGTTAAAATTTTTTGACAGTTTTCATAACTACTGAATGTGAACATTGACTAATTACATTAATTTCAAACTTGCATTGTTGCTTCCTTCAAAATCCTCAGAAACTTATCCATATCAACTCAATGAGAAATTGATTGTCCAGATAATTTACCTCCAAATGATGATATTGTTCACTGTACTGTATATATGACAAATGACATGTACAATGACCATGTCAACCCGTAAAATCCAAAACTCCTGATTCTGGCCATCTCTCATTCTTTTTTCAAATTTATGCCGACCTTTTTGCAGTATTACAACAGTGTACTGTACTTTACTGTACTGTAGATACTTATCACATTTATTCCTTATACTCTACATACTTGATGAACAACATATTTCAAGTTCATTTTCTCATCATGTTTGTTTAAAATACAATGCTAAAATTCTGAGAATTACAGCGCTCTAAAAATACGGTAGGAATGCCTGCATCTCAGTTGATTGGCATTTTAAATGGTGGGTGGCCTCACTTTCAGGCAAAAAGAATTGAGTAAGACTATACCACAATCTTTTCCAACAAACTGAAGTTGCGACGCAGCAAAGTCCTCAAGCCAAACGCAATTAATGTATCTTTCACAATTTTCTCTCATACTGTTCTGGTCATAAAACATTAACAAGCTACTGTAATTAATGTACATGCTCACAGTCAAAGTATAATGTAGGCTGTTGTAGAGGTTTTTACCTGCCATTTTTACCTGAGATTCAGGTGACACAGACCCTTTAAGAGCTTGGCATGTGAGTTGCTATGCAAGTACTAAATTGCACTCTGTCATGTAACAATTTTGACCATGCCTTTATTTTCTTACACGGTAGGGAATTATCTAAAATGGTTGACACAAACATGAACCATGCCTGCTACCTAAACTTGACTCTTCTACACTGCAGCTGATATATACACCATCGGCCAGAATTTCGATGACACTGAAGAAAAATTAAAGAGAGCTATTACCCATCTTTAATTACCATCCAGACACCATCATCTGCTGTGCAACTTACATTTTTTATTATCTTTGACAACACTGATGAGGATTCTCCAGTCCCTTGGGGTAACCTGGAGGGAATCCCAGCACTACCACTGATTTTCAGGAGGTACCATACTCCAAGGAACCCAGTACGTGTACTGTGTTTACATACCGAGTATGGCACACAGATGCTGACACTTTTCAATATGTCCACATCAGACTTTGTGGGTCAAAATGCTTGCATTTCATTACAAAACAAATTTCTGATTTTGAAAACTGATACATCCAATATTCTGGAGGAATTTGAAAGCTTTGGAAGCTTTGAATGAAATGATTTGCCGAAGTTCAACAAAAACTGGCTGCTATTTTTGTCAAGTATGGTACAGTAGAAGCATCAGGTCAAACTTCACAGTACACCTAAAGAGCCCTGAGATGAGACTGCTGGAGAAAAATAACTTGGGGGAAAAATTAGTATAAGCAGATGTTTGTGTCAATTAAAATACAAGAAAAAGCTAGTAAAATGTAGGTCACTGCCCTCCACATCATCTTATCCAGCTGTTTAAAACGAAGTTATGTCACTCACATAAACAAACAGAGAACAGTTGTACCTCAGGGAAATTTGATTTTGTGATGCCACACCCATTATTTATGTGGGATTCTAGTAAATCTTTTGATTTTCTCCCTAGTATACACTTACTATGTCACCTTTGATCATAATGTAACAAAACTATATTAATATACTTGTAGTGAAAATTAAGGTGCTTTTGATTTATCACTTTTGTTTAATCAGTGAGTCTTGCTATTGAACTGTGTCACTTCTTGGGAGAAATTTCTTCTGGTTCATTTACTGGATAAATGCGACGTTAACATTGTACAGTTACAGTATGGTATTACAGTACATGTAGTGCACTGACAAAATTATGGTACACAGAACTTCGGTGCAACTTCCAAATAGTATTTTGGCACATGAATCACAATATTTTTTTGACACTTTGATAGTTGGTATTTGTGCAGTGTCACTGCATGATTATTTGTTCTTCGGTACATGATACTACGGTGGTGTATCCAAGATGGAGTGCCAACCTGGGGAGGGGTTATCCCCCTCCCTTTTGAAATTTAATATAACATAGCATAAATGCTACAAATACTATAATATAGGCTTTTATACTTCAATATCCAAAGACTGCGCACCTGCTCGTCTGACGTCATGTAGAGGTGCATCCGACACTTCATGACAGTACAGGGGGAACTCACATGGCAACCCTGGGAAGGGGTCAAAGGGGGGGTGTGCCTCTCTCATTTTGAAAAAGTGAAAACAACATTTAATGCAATGTTACTCTTTAGAAAAGTCAATGACTGCAACAACTTATTTTATTGCAAAACAATTTTATTGCAACAATTTATTTATTGACTGCAACAATCTAACATATACACATTGTCTTTCTTCCATCGTTTCTCTTCTCTGGAGATCTTTTCATTTTTTTTAAATTATTCTATTTAGTGCCAATACAGCGCTGGACACTCATGGCACCATCTGTGGATCTGTCATTGTACTCTGGATGAGACTGGTACTTTGCTATATACTGATAGTAGTGCAGTGATACTACTACAATAATGTTTTTGTAAAGCGCCATGAGCACTTTGATGGATTTAATGAATTATACTGTAAGTCTTGTTTTATTGACGTCATTATAAGAACTTACTAATTAGTTTTTATATATAGTTTATAATTAAATTATCTTTTCATGTACAACAATACTGTACATGGTTCTTGGCATGCTGTTCATACAGTACTTTACAAATGCTTTTCTTATTTTGTACCACTTGATGGCAAACAAATTTCATTGTTGCAGAAAGTTTCAGTTTACAATAAGATACAGTCACTCACTCAGTGTGCATTCATCTTCAAAGTAACAGTTTCTGTTTCTTACGCCATTTTTGTCATCATCTTTCAGAACTTTTAACACATTGTTTTGAAACAAACAGTGATCTACACACTAGTCTGTCACAGTGGAAGTTGGTTAGCATGAATATAAAGACTGTTTCTGGTGTGTTCACCATTCCTTCCTGCTGAGACTGACAGCTCGGGGATATCGAAACCCATCAACTCCTGGAAGCCTGTAGGCTGCAAGCCCATGCTGGGCGAAAATAGATTTAATCATGTCACATGGGTGAGAATCACTCTACCAGGAAGCCATACCGCAATATGGTGACGTATCCCTGCCAAGAATGGGGCAGCTAGGAAAGGGATTTCGAGGTAGTAAGTTCTAGTGCACTCTCGCTGCACCTCACCAGGGAATTTTGTTGATAAATCAAACTGCCAATGTTTGTATCCATAAAGCAATGAATGGGGTGTTATGTTACACAGACACATACTAGACCAGTGACAGATATGATGATACAAACCATACTACTGTAAAACGTTCTTAAAGATCGATTACCCTCAAATGACTCAACAACTCTTCAAAAGTTTAATTTACTGCTGCTTCTCAATCAAACTAGCTGATAATTGACACAAAACAAACCTCTCTTACAAGGGTCTTTTTTAAAGTCTAATTACATTTCATCAACTATAGGATTAAATGGGCTAATACTGAGGACTATTATGTAGCTGCCTATAGGATGGTGATTGTGAGATTACAAGGAAACAGATAAATTTTCATGTACCCATAACTAACCTACAGTATTGTTTATAGAGAGGGTTAACTTCTTTGTAGAATACCAGCAGTGACAGCTAGTGGTGAGGTGGGAACGGATAAGGAGAGGGGATAAAGTGCAGGGGGATGGGAAGATGGCATTAAAATGTACATTAGTTTCTTATACAACAATGGGTTGCCAATGTTTAAGAAGTCTCTTCTCATAGACTTGCAATTTAAGTTATGATACTCTTTCCCCACATTTGGAATTTAAGCTTTTCTGGTCCTACATTTGCAATTTACAATAAGTTACTTATTCGTTAATTATTCTGGTCCTAGATTGCAATTTAAATTAACTGCAATTCATTAATTAATCACTCTGAACCTAGAGTTGCAATTTAAGTTATTTTTTCATTACCTTATCATTGTTATCTTGTTTTCATTTGTATAGATATCAGCTGAAGAACCCCTTTAGGTGCACCATGGTTCTTATTTGTATTTTGCTGCCTACTTTGTAATTCTTTTGAAGTATTGACCCACTGCATAATAGTCTTTTGAAGCAATACTGTACTGTAGATGCCATCACCCATCAGCTGAATGAAATGGATATTTCTGAGAAACATATGCATATATATTTCTAGTAAAAGTGAATTAACATTTTGTCCATACATTGCAGAAGCATCTGAGGTGAGCTGTGAATTTCACCAAAATTTCCAACTGGCTATTAGGGCCATAGTATTGTAAGAACCTCAGATGCAACCTCCACAGGTGGTGTACAGCATGGACTCTTGAGTATGCATACTGCCAGTTAAAATAGCATTGAGATTCATTTAGAGTACAAATTTATATTGATGTGATGACAATGTAAGTGTATGCACAGTATGACATAAAAAACATATGCCATTGAGGGAGTTGTTATTGGCAATTCTCTGCACAAGTCTTTAATTAGACAATAAATAAAATCTACAGTAAAAAATTTCAAGTGCCAATTGTCACATTTAGGTGTCATGTATTTACACTGCTCTATATAACTTCCATATCACAACAATGGTAGTGATGGAGGGAAAGAAAGGGAAAGAAAGAAAAAGAACCAAGAGCTCTGGAAAAAGCAGTTTCACACAATCCTGTCATACACTCTCTAAAGTTGATGTAAGTGCAGTTCATATTATGAACAGTTTTCTTACCAGTAACTGGTTTTAATTCCAGCTATGCTCAATTTGCAATCACAATTAAACCCATATCTAATGATAGGCGAGCTTGGCTGGGAGGACTGTACTTGATACAGTGCAATGTCACAATCAACATATGATTGTCTCAATAACGATGAAATATATGCTGAAAGATTACTACACTAAGAATCAAAAGTTGTTCATTTACTGCACAGTTTTGACTGACACCTCTTACTGTACCAGACACAGTTCAATAGCATCTCAGTGTTTACAGTCCGTTTACAAAGAATGGTTCATTTTGTTCTTAAATACACAAATGTATTTGTGAGGCCTCATGCAGCAGACAATCTGAAATCATGACAAATATTTATCTTCAGTAATGTACTGTATTCCATTACATACTGTTTAACACTAAGGAGTTGAACAATGTAACCTTCAGTACTGTAACAAGCCATCAGGCCTCTTTTGTGGCTTTACTGGTGGCCAAATAACTTTCTGAGTACACTGACTCATCGATCTTCTTGACGTTTCATGATCTCAGTTACTATGTTTATGTTACTGTAGTTACAGTGCACTCTACTAACTAATGTAGTGTCATCTGAGTGAAGACATAAATATCAGAGTCTAATAAAAGACATCGCTATCATCATCACCATAGTCATCATCTCTCTAGGAATTCCTCCCACATTCATTCTTCATCTTCCTCCTCCCCTCCTCACCATGATTCAAGGTAAACCAATCACTGGACTGATTGTCATCCATTCCACAAACTACACATTGACTTTGCCATGACCTCATCAAAAACATTCCAGACAACTGGGTTTGTGAGCGACATACTGGCAAGTCAAAATGCTGCACTAACTATCTACATTCGTGTAAATTTGATACAGTAGCCAAAACCACTTGAGGAGTATGGACTTACACTGAGAAATGGAAATGCTTTCAAGTTTCCATCCACAGCCCTGCAGAAATGAAAATGTTACAGTACTTTCACTAGATACTTACACTCTGAATCTAGCAACCAACGTCCACTTGGCATGATTAATTCACAGAAGGTATCGAAATGAAAAATAGTAAGTAGGCACAAAAGTGCATAAAAAAGTGCTGCAACATACAGTACTGTATAGTGAAGTCATTGAGATTCGAATCTAAGAATCTAAAAGTAGATCTGCTTTTCATTTTTATGTTTTATCTTCTCATTTAAGACTATCCCTATTTTCAGGTAATAATGTGTGTTAACAATGTGTGTTACCTAATTTCCAAAGATACTCTCCTGTCTTTGTCCTACAAGCTACACCCTGTGGCAAATTCTGTAGTCATTTTGCTGAATATTAAAGGGCCAAGTGCCCAAAAAGTGACAGCGGTATCTGCTGCAAATTTTCTGAAGGATCCATACTGAATTCCTGGCACACCTTGCACACAAAACACATCCATGTATGGCGTGTGATTAATTAATATTCACACATATATTTGAGCCACCAGCCCATAGATATTCAAGCATGAGAGAGTGCTGTACACTTCATATGAAAGAAAGTGCTCAAGGTAACTAATGGACAGTGCCCTCACTTTTCAGGGACATGGCCTTTTTAGGTAACTTTGTTTACCAGGTATAATACCTAGCATTGAGCAGCTGCTCTACAAAATACACAAGTGCCTTAAGCACTTTCACATATTACTAAAATATTTCTCAGAATGTACCAACCCCTCCCCCCAAAAAAAAAAGGGCCTCAGATAGCTGGGCCCTGTGTAATAAGTGCATGATACAAATGTAGATGGTGTGCATTTAGTGCCATAAAACAAACTGTGGTACTGTAGCTACCTACAGCACCTGGCAATTTCAATACTGGTTTACTGTATCTATCTGTACAGAGCTACCACTTACATGCTAGCACACTATGCACATACACACAAACAGACACACATCATAAAATATCATTTTTGTTAATTCAAGAATTTTTAATTTTTTAGTTGTGATATTTCAGTACATATGTTACCACAGTACTGTACACAGAAATTATACATGGTACAGTATAGTGTGAAATGGATTCGAACTGTCAAAAATAGCACCGTGTGGATCAACTTTGGGAGTACTTTAAATTAAAATAACCTCAATAGAACTATGCAAGGTTGCATTTATAACATACTGGTACTCAGTCGACTCCAATTCTTGTACAAACTTTACAAATTTATAATGACATTTCATTGTTAATTACCAAGCAGGGGGGCCATTAATGACCACCTACTGTCAAGTCATTAGAGCAGTCTTGTAATGTGTTCTTTTCCTTACAGTATATCTCAAGTTTCTAACTTCAAAGTCAAAGAAGCAGAACCCAGCTAGGTATCAGTAATTGGTAGGAGTAGTTGATAATTTATGTTCTCATATTGCACTGACTTGGTTATGCACTATGCATCAACACAAGAAGATTTTGAAAACTGTATAATTCATATTACTGAACTATATCTGATCGAGCATTTAGTAGACTTCTAGAGGTGATCGATAGAATATACTGAATGCTGCATTTGTAATTAACTCTATTCAAGGTTCATAATAGAAGTTAAATTTTAACACCATTAAACTAGCTGGCATTACCATTTTTATACAATTAAGGATTGGACCCATGTATTGCATACTGACAGCTAACCAGTCTGGTTGAAGGGTAAATATGACAAAACATATGTGAGCAATCTGTTAAGTCATACTGTACTGTACATGCATGAGCAATTGATAGACTGTGACATATAACTGTGACACTGGTTCCCTTTCATATGGGTGATCACTTTCATCTTTGGTGACTTGTTGGAATTGTACTGTAATGCAGAGCTGGACTGGTCATGAAAAATTCACACGTAATTTAATGAAATTTATAAGCCTATGACAATTCAGGGGGTTTCCACATTGTACTGTGAAACCAAACTTCTTTAATACAAGAGTTTCTACACACAAAATTTTATGCTAGAATTTTCCAGTAAATCAGTCCACAAAACTGGTTTGAATTTTTGTGTGGTAAATTAAGGTTCATATGAATAAGGTTCGGTGAATTTGTGTGTCAAGATGGAAATTACACATTTTGCTTCGTGAGATTATTTACGTGGATTGAACTTTTCCAACTGTTGGTTTTTCAGATATGGGCAGGTTTGGGTGCCAAATGTGGATGCACATGAAATGCAGGTCACTTAGAGGGAGGTCATCTGCCATTTTGTGTCACCTGTTATGTTGTAACATATATGGCCAAGAAAACTTTGTAACAATTAACACAATGCTTAGCTGATTTAAGATGCCACCAAGAACTATCCAGCCTAACTACAGGTGTATAGCCAGTGGAATGTGTAAACAAAGGTATGGATATACCTAGGCCACTGTAGGGACAGAGGTAGCTTGCACCAGCTCTGGCTGCTTTTGTAATACCAACGTCCAGAATCTATACAGTAATTGTGTGGATTCCAACTCACTTCTGAGTATACATAGAACGCTATTAAAATTCATGTATGCAGACATACTTAATTACACTCAGTAGCACGATTGTACTTTTCCTTAAGCTATAAATATTCATGTCTTGTTAAACGGCCATCATTAAAGGTGAAGAAAGACTCATAAATAGTGACCTTGGCTATAAATCTGTAACTGTTTGCAGGAGTTATGTTATGTAACTTTTGCCAGTTTTGGAATACTTCCATTCCAACACCTGCTCGGAAGGTTAGGCAACTAGCTAAGCCTACAGGACCTGCACTGATTTCTGCATACATTTTTTCATCATCGATTGCTCCAACGACTAAGAAAGATTACTGGTTCTACAGAATGTAAATCAGAAGAACACTAGCCTAGGCATGTTTAGTGAGGCGCTTGGTAATTGGAATGAAAAGAAAAGTTTTCTATCCTTTAATTTAAAAGGAGTGAATGATTCAGGAATTTCAGGTTGTCATTCCCAGCCTAAGTATAATTACGAACATAGGCTAACAGTAACACCTGGTTAATTTAATCAACTCACCAAACAAGTACACGTTCGCACTTGCATCAGCTCTTCTTGTAAGAGCCACATGATCCATGTGGTCAACATCCTGGGGTTTTGACATTTTCCTCTTTTTGTACTGGTAATAGCTTATGTAGGGTCCAATAACTCAGCTCGGTGTTCAACGTATCAATAAGAAACGTCAGAGTGTGACCAGCAATAAGTACTGTTATCAGGATCACTGCTACCGTTCGTCTTGAATCAGTAATCAGATTTAATGCTGGTGCTAATGGTTGGAAGCCCTTTTTATATTGCTGAAAAACCACAGTACCGTTACTCGTTAGATGAGTTTGAGAGTCTCCTATAAAACTTAGCAAGTAGGTGTGTGTAGGCGACTCACTTCCGTATTCCTAGCCTGGGACATCAGCTACCTGTGCAATGACTATGACACCCAATTGGTCGATGAACAGATTTTACTCATGTATATTTATATATGTTGCATATCCAGTTCCTTTTTGTAAACAAGGTCATTCAATGTCAATCGCACCGACGTGTAAATTCGTGAAATTGGTCAATGCAGTACAGTATATCACACGATGAGTTTGTAGAGGCATCTCATACGGTAGTCGGTAGTTACTTTTTAATCACCATACTGTAGTTTCACGCTTCATGCTTCAAAATGAACGTTATACAAGCAGTGAAAACGTACATATCAAAGATGATAGAAGAAAGTGGACCAGGCATGAAAGTCTTACTAATGGATCAAGAAACGGTGAGACATTTAACGCCATCACACAACACTCAGAGCTTAATAAGTGTAATCAAAGGAGTGTACGTGTGTAGTTAACTTAGTGCCAGACAGTCTGGGCTGAGTATCATGTTAGCCTAGCTCGCAGCTGGGTCCTTTCTAGTTCTACATAATAATTAATATGAACTAAAGGCTAAGGCGATTACTGGGTCAGTCCAGATTATATGTTTCAAGATAATGCTTAAAGGAGAGCATATGCACTAACTTAGGGGCAAACTGAAACTTTCCAACAATACTAGAAGTTATTTCCAAGAAGAGGGAGTGGTGTGTTGAATTTGAAAGACTGAGATAATTTGTAACAAAAGTACAGTAAAACCCCGCTTATCCGAACCCCGTTTATCCGAAACCCCGTTTATCCGAACTGGCTGTTTGGTTTCGCAAAACTGGCATCGTACACAAGCAATGTGAAATTTCAGCCTAGATTTGACAACATTTTGCCTCTCTGTTTAACTTTTTTCGATCCTCGAATATCTTTATTGCAGTTAAACCAGCCATTGTTTATGTTTATCTCTACTACCTACTTAAACCACCAAGCTGGAGGATGAATACATGACTCAGAAATACCCCGCTAGTTCTCCGTGTGTTTTCTTCTTCGTTGTCGGCGTAGAATCACAATAGCGTCACTAAGTCCATACTGACAATAGCCTATCGAAGTGTACTAAACTTAGGCTTTCCATCCAGAGCCCCGCTGCTAGCGTTAGCGCTGCCCAATTGTTGCCTTCTTTTCACACCTAACAATACAGTGATTGGAATTAATACGCATGTGGAAGAATGTCAATCAGACTTAAATCTGGGTGCTATAGGTGAGAATAAAGTGAACTGATGGCCCCAGATGAGAAAGTTAACAAGCTTTAAAGCTTGAAATTCAAAACAAAGAAGTCCGTCTTCGAACATCTTTCGGCAAGAATATCTTTGAATTCATTCATGCATTGTGGCAAGAAAACTGATAGCCCCATTAACACTTAACAAGCTTGTGAAAGAAAGCAAGTTTCTAAAACCTAGTTAAACTACGGAAAAGCCATTTTGATAAAGTTGATCAAACTTTTCAAATCTCGTGAATATCCAATTAAGGCAGTACAACAAAGCTCATTCAAACAATTAAAATGAGCTGTACTCAAGACATATGGGCGAATTATCCCTTGCCACGTTTGATTCCAATCACTGTTTAAAAAATTAAGCCGCGCACGTTATTTATCTAGTTACCGAAATTCTGGCATTTCGATAAGCCTAACTTTCAGAAAGTACCACACAAGTAACCACGCTTGCAGCCTCGCAATGTTGTAGCTAGCCTGAGTGAGCGCTCCTAAATTCGCAAGTAGCTGTAATACGGCTAGACTATCGGGGGTTTTAAGTGCCATGCTTCTCACCATACATCTCTCTGTTCCATTTTTGGAAGCGTTTATACCATTTGTAGAGGTAAAATTCCAAATGCATGTTCGTTATTTTATGGCATTGTTTTGAAAATGTAGGCTACTGTTGATTTTGGTTTAATGTTAGGATTCCGTGTGTAGGCTATGTGTTATAGTAACGGCAGGCAAAGTATCGAAACACAGACGGACATTCATTACCCTCATTCAATTTATCCTCCTTGGACGTTCAATCTAACGCACGAAACACTTTGAATTTTCAGCAAATATCTATTTTTTAATATGAAACCAAAGAAATAACAGGGAGACAACGTAACAATGGTTAATTTCACTTTATTAATAAGCACATGTTTCACTAGGGGTAGCAAATTAACGATAAACATGCAACCCCGTTTATCCGAACTTTTCCGTTATCCGAACTTTTTCGTTATCCGAACAACGTCTGGTCCCGACGTGTTCTGATAAACGGGGTTTTACTGTATTGTACTGCCTAACTGATGTCAGTTCAACTCACATGAAGGTATGGCTATTACAAAAAGATGCATCTGCAATGTTGTGTTGCTGCTGACTTTTAGTTTTGTAAGGTTGTGCTGGATAAATGCTAGGCTAGATCAATGCTTGCTTACCATCACAATAGTGAACAGTGAGAACCAAGCTGAGTGCTGTGTAATCATGAACGTTGTCACTATTGACACTGAAATTTTGATGTAAATAAGGGTACCAGTAATCACAATTCACTCAACAAAATCCAGTTACGGGCGGTCGCTGAGTTTGTATGTACAGAGCCATGTTTCTCGTATGGCTATGTACAATTTGCATATGTACGTAATGTAATAGTATGATAACAGTATACAGGTATGATGTTGTTGCATGTGGATGTACTTACCTACTGTGTGCATGTAAAATTCACATTTGTACATGCACTCATCCATACTTCAGGAATTTATTACATGTCATCGGGGACTGGACACTATCAGATATGGAGGTAATTATGTTTGAATAAAGGACTATATTTCTTTACACTACCCCAGAGAAAGCTAAGGAAGCTTATATTCTCAAGTCATTAACAGACCTTACGTACATAATGAGAATTTGTACTTTTCTAATAAAGGAAACTTCAAACTTAGAAGTTACCTACACCTCCATTCTTAAAATATTCAAAGGTGAATGGTTTCGCACAAACGGCCTCCTGGAGCTTATGAGAAACTTTGCCACTATTTAGATAAAAATTCAACACACCCCTTAGCTCTTTCAAGGACATCACTAAACATGGAGTACATTAAATCTTGCTCATTCCATAAAGAAAGCGATTTCGTGACAATTTGTAGCTCCCTTGCATACAGGCAAGCTGCTTTTTGTAGGTTAATTTACTGAAGAGAGGACATAAAATGCCACTGGTGTGGCTCTGGCTAACAGTTACTTAATTTAAACCCTCTTGTCTGAAAAATCTATAAAAAGTATTAAAGCATGAACGATGATTTCAGGCCTTTCCTAAAAATATGCAAAGTTCACTGACTGAAGGTAACGACAGATGGTGACGGCCGCCTTCCCTCACTTTTCTCAAGGAGGTAAAATTTATTGCAAAACCTTCCTTTCATTGGAATACAAGTATAGGAGGCAATATGGAAAATTTTTTGCATCATTTTTGCATTTGAAGTCCTAGCTTGAAATTAATAAGGCAAAAGGAAAAAAGATAGTCAAAAGGAATTGGGACTCCCTCCTAAATTCCTCCTTCAGACTGGCAAAACTCTAATATCAGTGTTTGATCCAGTATGTTATTCTGGCTATGGCCCTAGTGCAACCATGACATAACTCATTATTATTGAGACAGCTTTCTTTCAGTCTGACGTTACAGTGTTACCAGAAAAGAGAAATGCAGAAGTCAACCAGACTACATGTCAGTTGGCTTAGGTTTCTTCATGTCCTGATATCACATACATTAGGAGGTGCATGAACTCACAGTTAAGAATGAAGTACTACCACTGTAACTTTGTTGGATTTGGTTTGGTCACAGTATGTCATGTTTTCAGTACATTACAAGTCAACAGTACAATGCTTCACTTGTAAAGCACTGAGTGTTGTTCAAGCGTGCATATCTGTTTAATCTATTTAATATGCACCACCATGACATACAAAGCAAAAAGTGCTTTTAATCATTGTGAAACCATTAAATCTCACCAATGCCAACAGTAGTTTTATCTCCTCATTTGAATTTTTGAAAGTTTGGGTAAGTGAATTATTCTTGAGCAAAAAGTGACTGAATTTCTATCTGAGCCTATTTCTTGAAAAAAGACTCATCTTGATTTGTTTGAATAATCTATCATTTTTTGTCGAAAATATTGGTTTGAAAATACAGATGCTCTCAGTACAGTACTGTACATTTTGTTTTTCTGTAAAACAAACAAAATGCTTCCCTCTAAAGGGAGGAGAAGTTCATTGTGTAATAAATCATTGACCCTCAACAATTGCAAAGAGCAAGCATGATGCCAAAGAGCATTCCATCAACCTCCGTCCCCCCCCTTTTTATATTTTTTTCCTTCCATTGGCAGGAATGAGTGTTTCTGCAAATTAATAAATTGTAACTGTACATTTTACAACTTGGAAACTCAGTGTGAATTCTTGGATATGTTAGTTAATACAGCAATTTCAACAAAGTAGTCCAATGTAGCAGATTGTGGTAAACACAATTTGAACCTTGTGCTGTGATGTATATTAAGCCACCACTTGTTCACTTCTGATAGCTGCATTATGCCTTTGTTTCCTTACATGATTTTCAGATCAGCTTTGTCAGTATGGTCTACGCACAGTCTGAGATACTACAGAAAGAAGTCTACCTGTTCGAATTGCTTAGCAACAGAAACAGAGAGACCATGAAACACCTCAGAGCGATATGTTTTGTTAGACCCACGCCAGTGAGTATGATGTTATTCTAAACTGCAGCAACTACATACAGATGTGTATGCATACAGATGTGATGATATTTGTGTACCCTGATATTTGAAGTGACATGTCAGTAACCTTCTGTAAAGTGTCCTTCAAATCGTATGGGCCTTGTTTTTATTTGTTTGTTTGGAATATTTTTTGTACCCTTTCCCCTCATCATCTTTTCGTATCCTCTCAAATACGCCGGAACGCTCATTTTGATATGACTATATGTACTATACTGGCTTGAAATGATAGAACTAGGGATCAACCGATAATCGGATCAGACATCCTATCTGAGCGATGGCATAATTTACATGCCGATATTTGCTGATGTTCAGCAACGTGATAATTATTTGCACAGTGTACATTAATCCTTGAACCATGTACAGTAGGAATTAAGAAATGCCACATTAAGGGTATTGTTCATCTGAAAAGGTTGAAAAAGATACCTGTAATATTTGCAGTAATTTTGAAATAATGATAAAACTCTCCAGAAACAACATCGCACTTAAAATGAAATTTTTTAGGAGACAGCATGCTTTAAATAATAATTATAATAACATTGGATTGGATTGTTATCGGCCAGTGTTATGATAAAAACATTGGCCATTGGATCCGCAGAGAAGAAATAAACACTTGGTTAACCCCTAGATTAAGCCATGCTGATGCATACAGTCACAATTTGGCTGATGGTACTTTTTTCATCTTTTGGCTACAGTACAAAGAAGTTCAGAAATAAAAATAAATACACTGAAATACATTTCTTGGTTGACACAGAGCAGTGAAATGTGGCTTTCAGGTAATACCCACTGAGATTTTAACTTGATCTTCATGTAAACACAGAGAAATTACAATGGTTACTTTGTCTAATTTGAACTCTGTCACACTTTGAGGGCACTGCCCAGAATTTTTAGAACCAAACTTGCATGTAGTGTGAAGGTGTAGTTGTAGACTACTGCAACCAGGTACTGTTGTATACCACTGTAAACTGGACATTAATTCATAAATTTCAAATGTAAAATGTCCACTTGTAATTGGTCAATTATCCAAGTGCACAAGTCAGAGTTCCTTGTTTTAAAGTTTTGCTTGAAAAAACAACTCTTATGAGAATTAATTAATGAACAGAGTAAATCAACCTTTGTTGAAAGAGCATTGCAGGCAGGGCATTACATTTCCTGATAATGTGGCAGAAAAAAAATGACATAAAAGAAACCAAAACATCTTAAACATGCCAAAGTCACATTACAAATCAACTTCAGTGTTTCGATGGCACTGATAGTTAGTACTAATTTTAGTGATAGCTAAAATGTCTCATCCATGGCAGTTTGATGGCGATTTTCAATGCAACCCATTACTTATTGGTTGGAATTTTTGTTCTTTTGAATTCTCTTACTGACTACAATATATACAGGTAGCATACCTGTACCTATGAGTCTCCCTCTTCACCTCTGCATTCATTTCACCTGAGTAATTAATTAATGAAAAGTGTCCTGTCCCGTCACATTGATTTTACCATAAATTGATAAATGAAAAATGTTCCATTTGTGACATTTCTCACAGACATTTTCCAGTGACATTGTATTCCTAGCATTATCTCTTCATCCACTCAATTTATCCACATTAAGTATTCCTTAATGAAGGGGAGACTTGTCAGTTTATTCTGCAAGTCTCTCAGAATCCATGTGGTAAATCTACATTTCAGGACTGAGTCTTTTTGAATTCAGTTATCTACTTTACGGGTAGATTAACCATGCAATTTTATCATGTGGAATTAGAGTCCATGATGTTAGCTGGTGGTTGTAGCGTAGAGTGTAGGTCAGACTCCTATGGTTGCAGCAAGTGGCAGCATTGAGGGTACAGGAGGGGACCTGGTAGGGTTGATTGTCTAGAAAACGTTCTTTAGAAAGTGAAAGCTTGGACGCTACAATATAAAACTACAATCCTCCTCATGATTTATGAAGAAGGTGTAACCAGTGTTACCAGTCCATTGGGGTTGCAACAGGGCAGGGTAGTGAGGGTATTAGTTTACAGAGGCTAGATAAACCCCATGGGTCCATGCTGCCGATCATTGCTCATGTTACAGTAACTATCTCAGGGAGACACCCAGAAGACTGTGCATTAGTGTTGTCCCATCTACGATATCGGGAATTGTCTCACCTGTGACTCTGATTTCTTTTGCTGAAAATAAATTTCCCAGTCTAAGGAGTGGTCCCTTCAATTTTACATGACCACGTTAAGATGGATAGTGGATCCTGAAAGTAACTTTCTTAAACCAAAGGAGCCCTACCATACCCACATTCAAAGCAATTCCCGTTTGACTTTAGTTCTTGCGTATCTGTCCATTTTCTGTATTGTCCGTGATGTGCACCAACAAGGCTTTAATAACATGGCCTTCAGTGTTATCACTGAAAGTGAAATAATGGAGGGTTATTTAAGGGGCCAATTCTGGATTAATACCTATAGTACATAAACATGTAATTAATCTATTTTGAGTATTGAATGTTTTAATTGTGCAAAATGTCCTGTTCGTGACACAGGGATACCACAGAATACCCCACCATACGTTACTGTATGGAAGAGACAAGTTGTGATTGCACGGTACTGATCTTTACTGGTGGGGTGTTGTGAACTTTTCATGTTTTACTGTTTTTGTATTTCCACAGGAGAACATTGAACTCCTTAAACAAGAGTTAACCATTCCGAAGTATGGCGTGTATTTTGTATGTAAGTGAAACAACCTCTTTTAATCTTGCAAATGGACTACTGTACCTTACATACTTGGTCAAGAGTCATCAGCAGTCAGTGCTGGTCAATTGCACTTTCGCTACTCAGTAATTGGCACTTCAAGAAGGGAAATGGATCTTAAGACTGTGTGCAGAGAGATCACAGTATCACTCTGTATACATATTAGTTTTAAGATGTCATCTGTAGTGAACTGTAGTCTGTTTCATATACCTCAATAATCCAGGAAGGTCAATTGTCAAATTGGAAAGTGAACACTATTGTCCTATTGAAAGAACAAATTCAGTTAGAGTGGGGAATATAATTTTCTGTCTAGGTTTATCGAAGACCTGGTGGCATTTGACTTTGTGATACAAACTTGCCACTTCACTTGTGTCCTTCAGACCTTTTCAGTGGTGCGCACTCAGGGAAATAACACCAGGTCTAATAAATTTATGTGCCATTATAAAGTCCAGTTGACATATGACTTCGGTATGTTAACCAGCATTATAAGAGTTATTAATTAATGTAAAGTATTACACAGGTCTAACAAACAAGCAGATTTGACACACATGTGATTAGATCAGGACTTTTCCTGTCCATTTGAAATGTGACCCTGCAGACATGTGAAGTGGTTACTATACATTAAATCAACTTTCTACTTGAAATAATGTACTGTGTGGTGCAGATTGATAGTGACATGGAACTTGGTCCTGCAAGCAAGTCGGTTGACACGGTTGTCTGTTGAAAACACAGTCAGTGTTTCATGACACATCTTTCATTCCTTCCAGTCTGCTGTGTTTATGCCAAATCTCTGTTTTCGTACATTTGATGTATCTCATACATAGTTTACTTGAAATTAAATTGCTCTGCTCATGTTTAACAATTAAAGTCTAGTCTTGTACACTGCATTTGATTTCCGCCAAACTCTTTACCCCAAAAGATGCGTCACTGTTTCGCTCCCTGAAATAGCTAGGTAGGAACTGCTTTCTTGTTTGTTTATGTGCTGTAACTGCTCGGTTTTAACGTTAGGGCACCTTGCATTGTTTCATTTTGGAGTGAAAAGTATCAATGCTGAAAACAGCACAGTTGTTGCAAGATTGACTTTTCCACAGTATTTGTACAGTAGCTCTTCTTTTCATGGCTGCTTTCATTTTATGTAGAAAAAAGAAAATTATATAGTGAAATGTTGAGAAGCTGAACTGTACACAGTAGATTCCATGCAGCACAGTTTTGAATTTTGCCTAGTTTATGTTGCCGAGCACCATACAGTATGTGTTTAGAACGATTTTGCATGCAAAAATATGATCAGGAGCATCCTACCAGCAGTATTCAATTGTGACCTTGTTTTGATGTCCGAATCCTTTCTTTGATTGAACAATGATGGTTACTTTCCAAGAGATGTCAGAGACTGTGTTGTTTGGTTCCAAGTAGTGGAAATAAACTGAACAAACAAACAAACAAACAAACAAACATA
The DNA here is from genome assembly GCA_021234535.1 of Stichopus chloronotus. NCBI lineage: Eukaryota > Metazoa > Echinodermata > Holothuroidea > Aspidochirotida > Stichopodidae > Stichopus > Stichopus chloronotus. Next base: position 19,450,539 of record CM037836.1, on the reverse strand, counting down.
TATTGTACAGCAGTCATACTGTATATTTTCACCATAGTGCTCTGGATTCATTATATTAAGAAATCACTCCTCAGAGAATCACAATCCTAAATGCCCGATACATGGGCCCATTGATTGGGATCTTGAACTGTAGACAGAAAATGAGACCAATCGGTCAGAGGTGTCCGAAAATGAACAGCGGGCCCCGTATAGACCTTTCTTCCACTTGCAGTGTTTACCCGTGCCGTGAATAAGTCATAGTCATTGTCATTGGCTATCGCTACCCTTACCATCATGAAAGATGAGACCTTTATATTGTTGTGCAGAATTGAATGGTGAGCATGTGACAACAATTTATATTCAATCATTAATGTTTAATGTCACAAAAGCATCTCAAGATACCAAAGTAACTTTTCATGGAGGACTGCTCATGAGAAACAAGATCTGTTTTCTTTTTCTTTTTTAATGACCAGATTTCAGTAACGTTATCAGCAAAAGTGAAATCAAAAGCTTGGCAGAAGCAGATGCACAGGAAGTTGTGAGGGAAGTTCAGGTAAAGTAATTCCAAAATGGAACTCACAGTAATTCGTGTTTGGAGTTTCATAAACCCAGGGGGCTGAATGACAAGTGCGATGCTTTCAGGTGTCAAGTGATCCATTCCTTGCTGTGGTTGGACTATTCACAGACACCAGGCACGGATCCAGAAATGGGTACAACCGGTGCACATCCCCCTTTTTTTTTTTTTGCTGACCAACAATTTTTTTTTTTACCATCATGAACAAGTAGTTGCTGGGAAATCACATCTAAGTGCATCTTCTGGTGGATTCAGATTTTCTTGGTGAGAACCCCTAAACTCCCCCGCTGTGACTTCCCGCCTTTGTTGCTCACTAGCTGAGCTTTGTCCAAAGATGCATGTGCCCCCCTCTCTTCTCAAAATCATGGATCCTTGTCTGGATACACAATATGTATGTATTATTAGGTAGAAATTGAGTATTTATAGAATTGTGTTTGAGTAATTCTCCAAATCCTTCTGTTTTGTTTGGTAATTTTTCACATTCATGTTTCGAGCCATGTATATCATACCTTATATCCTGTCACAAAGCTAGGTTAGGACCATTTAACATGTGGAAAGGGTTAGGGTTACAAGTCTGATGAAAATGCCTCATATCATTTCACAGATTAGGTGGTGAGTTCATTTTATGCAGATGAATCAGCTTTGAGTAAGTTTACGCTCACAGATGGCTCATTGTTTGTGAATGCCCTACCCACTTTTCTGTTTTGCAATGCCACTTGCAATTTTTACTGCAGTAGTCTTATACCTAAATTTTGCCTGATGTTATGTCACTTCCAGTATTAATATAAGTGCGTTTCACATCCTAATTCCTTTCTTTAAGTATACAAACAGGTATATACAGAACAAAGATTTTGACATAAACTTCAAAAGGAGCATGACAAAAATGCCCAAGGTTGGTTTTAAAAGTGACAGTTACAGACTGCCATGACAGAATAGTCTAACTAGACCTAAACGTGCTTTTACTGTAAGTCACTAGGAAGGGCACTGACAGGAAATCAGAACTGGCAAACAACTCTTGCCATTGGGTTGGAGTATTTCCCTGCATCCCCACTCCAAACATGGAGGGCACAGCAGCTTTTTGCTGTCCATTATGTCAAGCCCTGCAGGCCTGGGCAGGTGGAGAATTGTTAATATTGTGCTCACAGAAAGAAAGTGAAAATTATGTGCAGTGCAACAGATGTCTGTCCTCTATAGCCATGTTACACACTGTACTGTAGCTTTTACTGTGAATGTCAGGTGCTATCTTATGCATCAAAGTTGTTCTGGTGTAAATGAAACACAATATATTTTAATGACTACTAAATCGTTCTTTATTAATTCACAGGAATTTTATGGTGATTATCTTGCCATTAGTCCGCATGCATTCTCTCTAGGAATCCCAACTTGCTCAAGGGTAAGTTAAGAGAATATCTGTTTCCATTAAAGTCAAAGTAGCAATGGAAGAAATAGTAGACAGCACTGAAGGATCACAGTATTAGGTAGATACAGTTGACTTTCACATATTCCATGACCACCTGCTGAATGTGTGCATAGAACATTTCAAGTTTCTGTTCAGCATTTGACAAAGGATGTAATGCATTTCAACAACCCGCATTCTGGAAAAGATTTCATTTTGTGCTGCCACCAGAGTTTACATGCCATTTGCTTGATGATGTAGTTGTAAACGATGGTCAGTGCAAATTGTTGAGGAAAGAAAGAATCTAGACTTATGTAATTCCAATATTGCTCCATAACCGGCCAATTAAATAGGAGAAGTATGGGGTAGGGGGGATAAGTACAGATTTGGTTTTATCAGAGATGGTTCTGGCACACTGATACCCCCTTTCTAATTCATGCTTTCAATCGAACAGTGTTACATATGCTTGAGGTCTAACCTTCCATGCTGCTATATTGATTACTCAGGGTGACTCATCTCCGTCAATGATGTTCAGTGGATACGGTCAATCAGATGAGACATCATATGAAAAATCCAATGGATTTCTAGACAATCAATATGGACTGATGGATCATGTTTTTAAGTTACTATTTTTTTTATCAAGGGTTGCAGGACAATTCTCCCTCCCCCTTGGAAAAATACCCCCCTTAAAAAATACCCCCTAACCAAATACCCCCTTAAAAAATACCCCCTGGTCTTTTACCATAAGGTGAGACCACCTGGGAAGCTATTTGCAGCGGACATTTGTCGGGGGGAGGGCTATATGTCTGGTCATGTTTTATGTTATGCATTATTTTAAAACAGTGGCATGTATTGATTTTATGTTGAATAGCGAGACAAGATGCATCTTCTTGAATGTGCCATGTATGCAATGTTTTATGTTAATACTTAACTATGGTTCTCTAAGCATTAATTTGACTCACAATGTTGTTGGTGTATTTATATCAGTTTAAATAATCTTTTTTTAAAGCATTCCAACTGGAAGCCAGCTATCCTCGCCAAGGCTTGTGAAGGTCTCACAGCTGTCCTATTATCACTCAAGAAATGTCCCATGATTCGTTACCAGAATTCCTCAGAAATGGCCAAGAAGCTGGCAGAAACTATTAAGGTGAAAACTCTAGATGTCAAGCTTATTTTTAATTTTGTGAAAGCTAAATAGCTCACTATTAAGCAGACTGTCTCACTTTCACAAGATAGGCATGGTTCTTCCCCGAACAGAACATGTCATACTTCAACACAACGCAAGTGAACTTGAAACTGAATGTTTAAAACCTATGAAGTATACAACCACGTGATCTGTGTATTATAGTCAAATTGGTTTGGTAATATGCTCTCTGTAACAATCAGTTGTTTTTAGTGAAAAGTTCTCGTTGGTAATATCTGATGATGCTATTGGCGTGCATTTTGTTTCTGTTTGCAGCAAACGATATCCAGAGACACCAGTTTGTTTGATTTCAGGAGGACTGACGTATCCCCGCTGCTCCTCATCCTAGATAGGAGGAGTGATGCTGTAACACCCCTTCTCAATCAGGTTAAGCATCCTATCTTCAAAACTTTGTTCAGTTTTGCAATGCAACATCTCATCTTGTATTATCAGGCATGAGCTGACAAAATATAGATTTTCACTACTTTGCAGAGAACAGAAAAACTGAGCATCATTTGCTGCTACATCATTGGCATATCATGTAAATGCAAATGTGTGTGATATGTGCACTAAGATGAAAAACAAAAGAGCACTTATTTGAGACAAAAGAGATCCTCAACTACAGTAAATTAATTCTAGATTGCTTGGTCAGTTAATACAACTTTTACTTTCAGTGGACATACCAAGCGATGGTTCACGAGCTGTTAGGAATTAAGAATAACAGGATTGATCTGTCTAAGGTACCTGGTATCTCCAAAGAACTACAGGAAGTGGTCCTCTCTTCAGCACAAGATGAATTTTATTCACAGGTGAGACTTAAATTTTTTTAAAGAAAAGAAGATGAAAGCAAAACCCAAAAAAGCAAAACCGAAAAAAGCAAAACCCAAAGTGTTATAGAACTTCTGACTGAAGAGGAAGAACATGTGATAGGAGTATCACATTCATAGGAAAGTTGAAAGTACGCAGTTTGCTGAGTCAGTGAATATGTTTTCTTAAATATCTGAATTTCTGAATTTGTTTTATTTTAATTTCCAGAATTAAATCCATTAAATAATAGTTTGTGACGTCACGTGGCACCACCTAAAGTAATCGGCTGTAAATTCTGTTGACATTGAAAATGAGTGTAAAACATTTGTATTGTTGCCTGACTCAGTAAAATCATTTTGATCAACAACTTCGTGGCCTGTAGACCTCAAGACAGACTGTATTTTGTTTAAGTATACAAGACGTTATTCACAAACCAGGGTTGGATTAGCAATATTTGGCATGCCTGTCATGTAATTTATGTGACTGTTGAACATGCTTTGTGCATTATTTTGCAGAATTTGTACAACAACTTTGGAGAAATAGGGACCAAAATCAAAGAACTGATGGATGAGTTCCAGAAAAAATCTCAGAGTCACAAGAAGATTGAATCCATTGCTGATATGAAAGTACATTCAAGCTTTAATGTGAAATGTAAATTTTAAAAGCAAGTAATAGTAGTTTAAGGTATTTTTGTTGTATTTTGTTTTTGTAATGTGTGTTTTGAAGAAACTTGACCACCAAGAGCAGATTTTGCATTTGGCATTCTTTGCAAAAGGCTGAAATCTTACCTATATGGTAGATGCAGTTTTGACATGAGGCAGATTGTGTAGATGTGGATATGTGTGCATGGTTCATTGTACGCATGTGTGTATTTGTGATTATGACAACTCAACTATTGAAAGGTCATAGCCCTTCATAAGTTGCACGTAGGCAGTATTCTTTGCATGTACTAGACGAACTGTCTTCCTTCCTCATGATCTGTAGAGTAATAAGTCATTTGAAGTTAGCAAAGGTTCAGAGTTTGAAGATTGTAGGCAGGATATCTCACAGAGTTTGAGTCGGCTGAGGTGAAAATCTGTGTCGGTGGTCATCACCAGTTGTGGTCTTTGTAGTAGTCGAAATTCAATAGAAAAAGTACCATCTCTTGCATCCATTGTAATCCCTTGAGTGAATGTATCACTTATCAGTTTCTTTTTTATGTTGATAGTCATTCTGGTTCAATAGTCTGTCTGGATTCTTAAACCTGGCAATGTTGTTCATCTGATTTCAAAGTCTTCCTGGTGTTATAATCCAGCTATTGTCATAGTTTCTAAATTTTCATTTTTTTTTTCGACCTCATTGTCTCACTGGCTGGTCATGGTTGTTCTGCTGGAATTGTCTTTCTGGTTTCATGGTCCCTTTCTGGCATCTAGTCTCTCTGCTTTTTGTTATCCTAGTCTTTTGTAGAGAACTATCCACAGTTCAAGAAGATGTCAGGAACAGTAGCCAAGCATGTTACAGTGGTCGGTGAGTTGTCCAGAATCGTGGGACTGCACAACCTCCTCGAAGTCTCTGAAGTAGAGCAGGAACTGGCTTGCCAATCAGACCACAATGAAGCTCTCAGGGTAAGTGAAAAATTTTTAAGGTTAAATTCAAATATAGGCAAGGTTTAGAGGCACTGTTTTGTGCTTTTTAGGGATTGCAAGTTCAAAGAGAAATAGGATGACATCTTTGACTGGAAAAGTTAATTTGTACATTAATGTTTGTGAAAAGATAATGTCAGAAAGTAGTTTGTTATAGGTGCATGTATTCTCATATCAACTTTCATCATCTCCATCCACATAAAGGACACAGTAAGTATATTCTGGGGAATGTTTAACAAGGTGTGATGCTTTCAACTGCGTGATGCCTAAAGGGACTGTATCATAAAAGAAAAATTGTTAGATCAGTGTTTCTGTGGCCTGGGAAAGTCGTGAAATTTTCCTTTAACTTTCCAGTCAAGTCATGAAAGTGTGCAAAATTGACAGAAGGTGTAGAAAAGTCATGAAAGTTACAGTGGAATAAACTGCTTGTTTTATTAATTTTTTGAAAAAATTAATTGTCTTTCACTTTCTATCACTGCACCATTGTTCATTGATCAAATTCTCATACATTTGGTGATATAATGATCATATCTTGAAATAGTCATGGAAAATGTCATGAAAGTTTATTTGACTGAAGGTGCATGAACCATGTTAGATATATGTGATAAGCAATTCCTTGGTTATAATAAGTGTACCACCTCCAACTCTTAATGTGTAGGCTACATACCATGCTCAAGATGCTCCTTGAATAGTTGTAGTGAAGTAGGCTCTTTTTTCCTCTTTTTTACCTTTAACACAAGTTACTTTCATTTGTTGTATAGTTTAGCACATTCCATCTTCGCTATTTTCTTCATCAGCACTCATGCCTTTCTGTGGTTTACTGCAAATTCATGTAAGTTTTTTTTTGTTTCGCCGATTTCCTTAAATATGTCTCAGAGAATAAAGGAACTGCTAGATAATCCCAAAGTGCAGCCGCTGGATGCCTGCCGATTGGTGGGTCTGTATGGCCTGAGGTATGAGAACCATAGCAACAGCAACTTTGTCGGTCTGATGGACCACCTGAGGAGAAAGGGAGCTACAGATGAACAAAGGAAGGTGAGGTTTAAACATAAAGTATGATAATGAAACAAGTCTCCAAGTTAAAAAGGATGTAGTCTGAAATACTGGCCAGCTGTAAACAAATCAGTTTCAGTCAAAGAGACTTAGTGTAAACTTCTGCCGATTTACCAGTGATTTATGCATTCCATACATTCCTGTATGGTTTCTTCAAGTGTATTATGCCTGCTGTTTGTCAACCTCATGAGATGTTTGAAAACAGAGGTAGATTAAATATTGTCAACATTTATTACTGCTTAGAATGGAAGGTATAGACTTTGTCTAAAATAGGACAATGAAACCTGAACAATTTATTTAATGGCACAGTAACTGGCTGGTGTGTTCACATTCAAGAGTGAAGAAAATTTTGTGTGATATCCATTCAACTTTGGGGTATCCCTTAAAATTATTGAAATGTCAGAGCGAGTAAAAGGCTCACTTCTGTTCACACTTGTTCTAACATCACCCATCCCATACTTCATATAAATAACAGCCCCTTGACTTAAGATGTGTTGCAAAGGCAGTGCTGTCTGCAACCATACTTAACTGTTCTTGCTGTGTGTGATCTCTGTTTCCACAGTTAGTCAACAGAATATTGGAGTACGGTGGAGGACGGTCAAGAGGAAACACAGACCTCTTTGGTCAGGAAAACACAATCGCAAAGACGAAACGGTTCTTCAAAGGGTTAAAGGTACATTGTTTGCTTTTTCAGTTCTCCATCAATGGCAACATCTTGTGGAAAGGCTACTGCACATCGGGTGTTGAGCCTCAACATGGTCAGCATACAAAATATGCTCTTGTTCGCAACATTACAAAACATGTACTGATTATTGTACTTTTTTCTATTATGTTTTGTTTCGCCGTTTTATCGTTTTTTTGTACATACATGGATATAGCAAGAATGGAAAAAATGAGCATATATACACAAACATGACTGTACCTATGTTAAGTGAAAGGAAGTACACAAAAACCCCAAGAGGCATGACAACTTGCACTCACTGTAAAAGGAAAAGAAGAAAGACAACCTGCCCCAACGAAATCCTATCCCGATCCACCCACCCGACACCAGTGAGAAGACCCGCACAAGACGATTAGATCAAACAAACATGGTGTATAGAAACCTATGGAATGATTCAATGTAATAAATAATACCATTAACTTTTAACAACAAAGTACATATTAGCCTGATATTAATCTGATAAGTATTTACAAGTTGACGACACAAGTAGTAAGACTTTTGATAAGTGAGTGTTTGAATTTGTTTTGTAGTAGTTCAGCTGGAAGTCCCCTCAGTCAAGTAAAGAGCAGTGTACAAACAAGTGGGGGTGTGACTGCTCATGTCAGTGAAGTGAAGGTCTTAATTGTGTCAAGTGAGGGTGACTCATAGGAGTAAAGTGGGTTATGAAACTGCATCGTGCTATGTATGCAGTTGATTAGATAAGGCATTCCTTACACAAAATCAGCCACTTTAAAGAAGGGACTCTGACAAAATATAAAAATAAATAAAAATGAGCCAATTTAAGCACACATAGGTACTTAATGGTATCAATGAAGAGAAATAGATGATGTGAAATCTATTTTGCCCCAACAAGTATTTCTAAAGTCAAGGACATTTGCAATTTCTCTTTCAGCAGCTATTTTTTGTCGCTTGCAAGAAAGCAAAGAGAACTAATCAGTGCATTGTATGTTGGTATGAATGTTTTATTATTAAAAAAGTAAAAAAGCAAGTAAAAAGAGTAAGTAAAATTAAGTAAAAAAAGTAAGTAAAAAAGTAAGTAAAGTAGTAAGTAAAAAAGTAAAAAGTAAATCAAAAAAGTAAAAAGTTAAAAATGACTTTTGTGTTAAAAGTTAAAAATTTTTTGTGGATAGGTAGCCTATAACATCATTCTCCTTGTCTCAGGCTTCAAATGGTTGGAGTCGACACAGGTGACACTTACAAAGGTCTTGTTGTTAAACAATATCTTGTGAATTAACAGTTGCCTCAATGGCAACATTGGTCGGCAGGTAATTTCTTGGTTAGAGCTATTGTCCCTATTGTTTACCATGAAGGTCAGAGTTTATGTGATGCCATCAGATTTGAACTTCAAAAATGATATTTCAGGAAGTAGATGTTGGTCTTAAGGCCAGACTTGTAGATGTTGGTCTGAAGTCAAGACTTAGATTTGAAGATAGTGCTTGATTGTTAACAAGTTACTATTCTCGATCCTTCTCTGAAAACATATAATTAATCTTGCAAAGATCCTTTTACTATTGATCATTTCTAAGGCTACAGTGCAGACAAATTTTAGCTATCATGTTGTTGCTATTGCTTTTTTTTCTCTCTTACTTTGGCAATTAACCGCAAAGTCATCTTGTCTTTCTTGGTTTTCATGTACAATGGCCATTTACCAGAGCTAACAGTTTGGGATCTACTGTATTGTCCCTGTAAGATTTCTTGCACCAAGGTATATTTTTTTTTGCTTCAGGGAGTTGAGAATATCTACACACAACACACTCCACAAGTTCATGATACTCTGGATCAACTTTTGAAGGGAAAGTTGAGGGAAGGGGCTTACCCTTATGTTGGAAGCAGTCAACTGAAAGAAAGGTGAGACATTTTATGAATCTTTTCAATATGAACAAGAAAAAGAGATTTTTAGGAATTCCATTAATGTTTACTAATACATTTTCATTGTTTGCCTGTCCACATAGAAATATATATTTTTTTTTTATGAAGAGGGGTGCTTAACCTTGTTTGTGAGCACCAAGAGATATCTTGCAATGTCCAGTTACATACTTGAAATCAGAGCTGTTTCTCCACTGATGTTGACACAAATGCTATTTTGCCCTTCAAAATATCTAGTTGCAGAACTATTGCAGCTGAAAGTTGACTCTGTGAGGCATTTTCCAAATTTTTAATGCTATTTACAAATGATTCATGAAATAGACCTTGTAGAAAATTGAGATAAACGGAAACATTGCAGGCAAAGGCTGCATCATGCGAGAACACATCATGTAGGACATCAAAGCATTGTTAGAAATTTAAGGAACATAAATGAAATGCTGACAAATAAAAAGGACATTGGAGATTAAAGTGGAGGCTGCAGGGAGAGAAACTGATTGAGTATTAGCTAGCAATACTTTTCGTTAACGTCTTTTACCACAAAAAAAATTATTTCCCGTCTTCTGACAGGCCACAAGATGTGATCGTATTCATCATCGGTGGTATCACCTACGAAGAAATTCTTGCCATTTACAATTTAAATAAAGCCACCCCCGGCGTTAAAATTATCATTGGAGGTTCTACAGTTCATAACTTTAAGAGGTGAGTTTTAAATCAACTGAAATTTTTGGTGACCAGCTTTGGTCAAGAGAGTCACAACTTGCAGAGGATACCTCCTATAATCCCTTGTAAGTGAAATATGTTGCCAACATTGCCACTGCAAAACATGTTTGCATTATGCAACATCTGTCTCTGCGAAGCAATGTGTATGAATAATGAATTTACATGAAAGTGAAACATCATGAAAACTTGGTCTCTGGCACTTTTGAACTGATTTATAGCACCAGAATTCCAGATATGTTTGAAGATAAAATTTTCATTTTTTGCTTTGTTCCAGTTTCCAAGATGAAGTGATAGCAGGGACAAGCATGTGAAACTGTTAAGACTTCTGGATCTCCACAAAAGGTCTGTTTTTGTCAAGATGGGGAGCCGCTCAAGCAGGTGCATTCTCTTCCTACTGACAGACTAACCTTTGACAGCAAACCATTGAATTTGAGGGACCTTGAATGAAGGAAGAGAACAACTGAATATTTCCCAGAGTTTCTCCTTTCTGGAGATTTTTGACTAAGGCACATATGACATTCCTAATGATCTACATATTACTTTCTGTAGATGCCTGTTTGCTTTCACTTGTATGTCATGCATCATTGTACAAAATTAGTTTTAATCTCAAAATTGTATACATGAATTTGGTAAGCTTCCAGACAAGGAATGATTTAACCTTGAAAAGGGAATCAAGAATTAAGTGGGTCACTGTGGTTGAATATCTTGAAATCAATGTTATCACTGTAGTAGGTATATGGTGCAAATACCACAGAAATGTTATGTTGCTCGTGTAGTTACGTGTATTCATAAAATTAGAATTTGTCGATTAAACAACGAAGAAACTGTAAAAGGAATCACCCGTGAAGATGAAACAGCAGTCATTGACGTGGAGACATGAGGGAGCACTGATGCACCTCTTGACTGGACTTTTGTCCTTATGAATTTCTGCAAAGCTGATGGCAGCATGGTCCCAGACTTGACTGTTTGCAAACTGCACTGGAATTATTTATACAGTTCAAAATTGTGGGGATAAACCATTCCACTTTAAGGCATTTGTGATGGGAGAATATTGTCGATCACTTTGAAAGTCTATCAGTGGTAGGCCTACTACTCGTATGAAAATGTCCGTTAATAGAAGATTGTATGGAAGATGCAAAAGTTTGGTGAATTTTTGCCAATGTGTATCAATTTTTGAGAGGAATTCTCCACCAGCAAGAAAACTTAAGTTAGTGTCTAAGACTTTTTACCATTCCATCAGTTAGACTTACTGATTTTACTAGAGAAAGCTTCCTTAGATTGCCGCAATAACGCTTTGAAAGTTGGGGCTCAGCAGGAGCCTAAGAATATGTGAAGTAGACTGACAAATACTGTTTTCCATTTTTTGCACTCTTCGTGTTTCTAGCAAGGTCTTCCACCGGAAAACACTTTAATTTATTGTTATGAAAAGGGCATGAATGTCTACATTCAATTAGATAATTTTTGCTGGTGAAACCAGTAGAGCTGGTATTGAGGGGGACATAAAATTTAGTTACTGTTAATACATTAAAACCCACAAAACAGAGCAAAGGTGAGCTGTTTAATTGGTGCACAGGTATTTCTATCCTTTACTTGTCGGTTCCAGTTCAATATCATTCATGAGCAATATCATTTAAGTCAACTAATCCTTGAGCAATTAGCCCACCTAAACAATGCTTTGAAAGGTAGGTTTATGACGCGTCCTGATGAAACCTAACCTCTTATCACCAAATAAGAGATTGGAACAGTACTGCAAACCACAATGTGAGATAAAAATCAACAGCAAATTTTCAATTTAGATTTGTCTTCACTACATCCCAAACGATTGATTTCTAGCAACATGCTTGTACTTTGAATGTTTACTTAAATAATTCCTCTTCCAAATTCTTTGAGGTATTTCCTGAAAAGGGGGAATGATGACTTACATACCAAAATGTTTGTATCATTTTGAGAGACATGAGAAGCAGTGGTGGAGAATTCCTTTAATTTGCATCGGTAGCTCAATATTTGTTCTCATTTCTGCATCCTGGAATTCTCCCCCCAAAATAGCAAACTCTCCAATCTGGGCATCTTCCTGCAAGGAATGGGAACTCCACTGTGATGTTAGCTGTGTTTGACACTCCTCAACAGATATTGTTTGAGTTAAAAAAAAGAAGTGAGGTTGTTGACAACAAGCAAGATGAAGAATGATAATTTTGATGAGAAGAGCGCATGTGAAAAGTCGATGAATTAAAAATCCCGTAACAGAATATCTACATCACTGTCGTTGCTGTAAGTGAATGGAACATTGTATGATGGTATGTCTTCATGATGACAAACTACCCAAATGTCTTTAGCAAGAAAAGGAAAACATTGGAATGCGCAAAGAAGACATTCAAGGCTATGACAACTTCATTATTTCTTTCCCTCCTTTGCCATGTGTTTCAGAGCTACGTCCATGTAGACGATTCCCAGTCAAGTTTTTCTGTATGTTACTCCCACATGCACAGAAGGAGAAAGAATAATCAACAGTCGATGGTACATGTTTCCCTGGACTGCTGCCAGTTCTGTAACAGGTGATAAAAAGACTTTAAATCAGTATGCAGTTTGACCAACATGGTGTCAGAAACACATTGTGCTACACAAGGGCAAAGGGAAAGGCTGTGGGTAGTAAACAGGGGTTCATTCATACGGATTAATCATTTTGCTACTTTTATCACTAGCTGTCAATGTAGATTCATGTTATGAGTACCTTTGCTAATATTAGGTTTGTGTTTTAGAATATGTCTGGTTTGAAGAGTTTCTCTCTTGGCAAGGGATGCCAAAATCTGTAGAGCATAATACTTTCAATGTACACCATTTTTGTGCCAGTTCAAAGCACCCGGCTCAGCACTACCATGTAAATATTCTGCAATACATCAGCATTTCTTGAAGTACTGACTTTTTTTCTCTCGACGTTTCTTTTGATAATTCGTGCATTCCAAGCATTGCGATGAAAATATAAGTATGGACTATGTACATTTTCAGGGAGAACTTTCTCTTTCATAAAATGATAAAATTTTTGCAACATAAAGGGGGAGTTGATGCAGAAAGAAAGAACACAATTTATTGCTGCCCAAATGACAGTGACATATCAAATTTATGTCTCCATTGTCACAAAGGTTGCTTGAAAATTTCAAAATAAAAGACACTATGCATTATTTAAACTTTATTCCAAATCAACCAGACGTTTTTTTTTCCCTTAAATACATACACTGTGACCCATTGATGTTGTGGACATGACAAATTAGCCAAACATTATGAAAATTAGGAGACGCAATTTGTCACATCTCCGAAACAGCCAAAAATACCAACAAAGTAGTGAAGATACATCAGTATTAAATGGTGGACATCAATGGATATCCATATTCCATTCCAAAATTAGAGCACCCAGAGTTTACACATGAATGTTGGTCACATCATTTTAGTGCATGATCAACTACATGAATTTTTCTTTCAACTTTCATATTAAAACACAGTGGTGACAGAGATTTATCAAGGACACACTTTTGTTCACACAGGTTAGCTTCAAGATTAAGATCAAAGACACCAGGTATTGTTAAGAGATAATTCCAAGTGAACCAGATTTATTTTAAATACATCATAAAAGTAGCACAAGGCAGTCCAACGCCCCCCCCAAAAAAAAAAATGTGAACAACAGAGGTACATTTGATATAGAAAAAATTTTTGAAAAAGTATACACAAATCAGTTACTTATATTTTGGTCAGAGACTTGTAATATTACAGTTTCATTTTTTCTTCCAGTCGGCTACAAATTCACCACAAAACAACCAAAATTCACACAAAATAGTGATAATATACTATGCTATAGGGAGGTGAACACTTACATATACACATACCATCCTGCAGTTAAAACCAGAATATTAACACATAACAGTTACACTGCTGTACAGCTCATGATCATGAGTAGTCTTCCAATTTAAAAAAAAAAAAATTCCAGTTCGTATATAAGCCTTTCTTTCCAATTGCATTGTGTGGCATATAACAGCACACAAAACTGTATGCTGAAATGAGCAAGAAAGAGGTACGGCATAGCTGTTCAAATCAAAGGAGAAGAGAGCTTTGTGCCTTAGAGGAAAATTTGAAATTACTTCAAAGTGAATACTTGGATGAAAGTGCTTCCAGAACATGAAGTCTACAGTGATGTTCAAATCTGTTGGAACGGTTTGGACAACATGATAAAAGACAGTCACCATTTCATTATTAAAGAGTGAAGAAGCCTACAGATAGTCCTGGTGTCCAAGAATGACTAAACTCTCTTAAGGATGATCACATTCTCTTGTAAGGTTGTCTGCTGGCACTGGATCAGTAAATGCTTCTGCCAGGTCTCCTTTGCGATGTGTCCTTGTCGTCATTGTTCCTTAATCATTCAGCTTGCACTCACCACGTATCAAACAGGTTCAATTACGTATCTCGCCTAGTCGAATTACCTTTCGTCGTGAAGTGGCAGTAGCGAGTTGCAATTGGAATTTATTAATGGTGAATCAACTTACACAAAAGTTTGTTCATTGTATGAATGACAATTTTGAAAAGTACAATTACTACTTGAGCACATCAGTACCACTTGGATAACAATATGAAATTATTTTAACTTCAACAGTAGATGAATTAATCTTCCATTGTCTCCATCTCCTAGTCTGATGGGCTGCAGTCATCTTTGCATCATCTATCTCTTATGACAGTCTCCAGTATTCTCTACTAAAGCTATTGAACAATATCTCTTGTAAAGTTTTTGAAATAACAATAATAATTTATAAGGCACCATAAATCTCTATTTTAAAGCACCATACTGCATCTACATGATTGTATAATTTCACAAATTTACGGAAAATAAGATTGAATTGCCTGAATCTTCATCTGATTGGTGTACACCGACATGAAATCTCTGCCACTTTTTCAGTCAAGTTTACAGGAAATGGCCACTTCCCGATTTCCGGAAGCAGTTTGCTACGACTTGGCAAGGACATCAGTCTGCAGAGACTTACTGATTCCACCGAACATGTTCTCAAGTTTTGGCAGGTGCTTTTGGAAGCAACACATCTTACACTACACCTAATGTACTGTAAAGGATTAATGAAAAGAACTAGAAGTATCGATACCAGCTTTTACAAGTTGAGGTACCTGTAGCATTCAGTATCTCACTTCATGTGAGCCAACCACAAACTCAAGTGGCCAGGTATATACAGTATTCATTAGTTAGACCTATTCTTCTCTCCAGGGTTTAGGATTCTCATATGAAAAATCAAACACAGACAAAGGGGTGGGTACAGGGTTTTATTGGGGGGATGGGTTATTTGGGGGCAATTTACCAGCAAACAAGATTGAAATTTCCTAAAATTACAGGAGTTTTTCACAATTTATGGGTGAAAGTGATACCTCATGCAATCGTGAAAGTAGCAACCCTGTCAGAGTAATACTTCCATGCCAATTTCCCTTTGTAAGTTACAGATTTTTTTAAACAAACTGCTAGTTCATACTGGTGCATTGCATTATGGGAAATACTTGATGTCAAACAAGATGACAATCTAATGGCACATCCTTTGCATTTTCTTCCTAACGCATGAAAGATATTTTCAACTCACAGCATGGTATCTTATGGTGAAATACAACCTTTAATCACAGAAACAACTTTGAACAACTTTGCCAATGTTACACAATACTTCTGAGACATTCAGGCAAATAGATATGTTTTTCTTTTTTTGTCCAGAGCTGTCCTCCATAAAATGATTTTCAGCAACATTTTGAATTTTAGAGAAGATGCTGGTGTTGGGATTGAAGGTCCTGCAGTAAAAAGAATCTGTGTCATCTGAGATAGCCTTAGATGGCCCCAGCAATATTAAAAGTTAAGCTTTACAGTTTGTGAGTATAATTATGACGTTCTACATAGTACAGCAAAAACACCAAAATGCAGATGTCAGTAAAATAAAACCTGTCTTCATCAAACTGTAGAAGTCTTCATCTACCTGAAAAATCCTGAAGTTTTTACAGTATTCGTTTTACTTTTATCATTACCATGTTTCTTGTTTGCATATGCATCATAAGAAAAAACTTCATTTCTGTACAACCCTTATTTTGTGATGTGTTTGGTAACACTTTCAAGAGAAACATTGGCAGAAAATCTGCCACAGGTCATCCAAAAGTGGAACATCACAAATAATTGTAGCACCTCTTCAGCCCCCTTAATAATGAAAGGACATAAACTAATTGAAAGGCAGGAATCAACTAATGAAATCTGAATAGACCAGTCCAGTCCCTGATATTGCATCACCCAAACCGACAGTCTTTAATGGTTCTTTACAAACCAACACAGGACTAAAGTAAATCTCGATGCTGCTGAGTTCCCACATTATTATCGGTCCATCAGGCTTGAACTGCATCCTGTCCCCATGCATCGGAGAGTCACTTATAGCGATCGGTCTCTTAGGTACTCTCAGCTCTACTTTATCTGGAACGATGCTCTGATCCTGGCATGCTTGGACTCCAGCCACCCTGGTGCCTGCTGCGACTGCTGACCTGCTGTTGGACCACGAACCTTTCCTGGTTGCTATCATGTGGAAGGTTAAACAGTGGAAGTGTATGCGGCTAAGTTTGGTCTTCCTCTTGGCTCGAAGCAATGCCACCAAGATGTCTGAAACTTGAGATATCTCCGGATGACCTTTGATGATTTCAAGTCCTGAAGCCAACCCTGTCACCTGCGCAATGAGTGACAACTCTTGTTCATTTAGGCCCAAGGAGTGGACTTGACCTATTACCTGGGATGAGAAGCGAGAACAGATTGCTTTCAGATTAAAGGAAGTGCTATCTAAAATAACAATACTAACAATACTAGGAAGATGGATAGAGTGTTACTATTAGTCACCTACCCAAAACTTCATGGAATTGACATAAGGACATGAAATGCTCTTCTTCTGGCTCATGAGAATCATGAATGGACAACTGAACTGTACACATACACATCCCTATGACCCCACATTCTCCCTCCTGTGTCCTTCACCCTCATGATGTTACGACTGGACTAAAATACTCAATAACACATATCAAACACATATTGGCCTGTTGCATACAAACATGACACATTATATTGGCTGCCATATGCAGCTCAAGAAAGCCTTGAAATTTAATTGTCACATTAGGACTTGTTGCTTTCCAACAAATGCAGTGCATGTAGGCAGGAACTATCATCTCCCTGGTTGGATAGACCATTTGTATCACAACAGTATGAGGGGATAAAACTAACCTAAGGAAACAAGGTTTGAGGCAAGTTTTACCTCATTAACACAAAGAAATAGTGTGGTTGGAGAAACTGGCCTTTTAGCATCAACAATTCTGCATGCAAGCATCTAATGGTAGGCACGAAGTAGCCAGCAAGTTTAATATCAATGCATTGATCCTCCGCCAGTGTTACACTATTTGATATTGGTGCACTATTATCACAGGCAGAGCCACCCTATGTGCTACCAGCGCAGTGTATACTACTTGTAACAGTCTCATCCCATTGTGATCACTGCACTGTACCTACGACATGGCCCACCCTGTTCCATGTCACTGTATTGTGCTGGCAGAGCAACCCTGTGCGTTGGACTTCACTGCATTACACCGCTGACATAGCCACCCTATAAAATTGCACTGTATTGCACCTCTGACAAAGCCACCCTGTTTGACATCACTGCATTTTACCTTTGACATGGCCACCTCTGACAGAGCCATCCTATTGGATACCACTGGATTATAGGTCAGTCATGGTCACCCTAAACAACGCACCAATCACAAAGTTTCCTCACACAAAAATTAAACTTCAGGAACAAAGGAAAGACTATAAATGGTATTCCATATTTCCCATTCCATTGAGCAAACATACTGTACTAAATTAGCACTATCACAGTACAAAAAAGTACTAATGAAGTGGAAATGTCCTACCTCTTTTTTATCACTGATCACCTGTGACTAAAGAAATGTTTAAAATCAACATAATTACCTCAGAATACAATTGGGTGACCAGATTTTTATCAGCCATACTTGCTAATTCTAAATGTGCTGGTATATGCTGTGGTAATTGCTCCAGTTGGTCTAGAAGGGTCGATATCCTCTGTGCCTGGAAGTCCAGATCCTGGCCGTCCAGGAGGTGAAGTCCAGAAAACACAACAACATCAGGATCAAAAGCTGACGGTGAAAATATGGAAGTTAGCATATATCTGATGAAGCTATTTTGTAAAAAGAATAAGCACTAGTTCTTGTTTTGACGTTTTGTCTGATCCCAAAAGTCGTAAATGTATAAAGGTGAAATTGTCTGAAAAGTATTTATTGCATGTAACATACACCTCCGATGGGTAAAAAAAGAGGTCTGCAGGCATAGGTATGTTAACACTGTTTTGCAAGCTCTCAAACAATGGAAGCTGATACTTCAGTGATCCTTTAGTGGCGGAATTGGTAGAAATTATGTAGAGTACCACTTACATTACATCAGTTATTCAAGCTGATACAAGGGTGCTTACAGTATACCACAGGATGTTCTAACTTTGATTTTTTTTTTTAAACTCAATCAAATACAGATAATTTCTTATACATTGTAATTCCATCAAGTTGGCATTAACAAGAAGCAAACAGTTGTTTTCATGAGTTTCTTTTCATTGTCGATTCTGTAAACATATGATCAGGGTTATAAATAAAAGAGTAAAGCAAAGATACTCTTGAAAAAGGGCAATGACAATATTTTGTTTTCCACAACGAACCAGTTGTAGATGTACCACATGTGCAGACCCTAGAGCTATGGGGTTTCTTAGAAAAGAGAAAAAAATCCAAAATCAAGTCAAATGAACTTCTTTTTTGCAGTAGAAAAAAAAAGTGACTCCATGTAACATATCTAAAACTATACGACAGAGTGCTTGCTCAAACGAGCGCACGTGCCACTTGTTGTGTGGAGTGGTGTACAAAAACATTACTGAAAGAATATTGAAAAGCTATTTTAATTATATAAGTCATACTTGAGTCAGTAGTTCTTAGACAGTGTTAGACATTTAATATATATGGCATTCAACAGACAGAGAGTAAAAGAATGTGACGTTTGCCATTACAAGATGACATATGTAGCATGCTACAATTAATATCAGTGGACCAGAACAGTATTCACAGGACACACTTCCTTATTGTTTTAGTATTGTTTTTTATATTTATTTAGTGCAAAAATAAGAAGTTCACAACAACATAACTTCAAATCAAAAATCAAGTCAGGGAAACTTCAATTTCGCACATAAGGTGTAGAGTGATTTGCAAAATGAATTCTGCTAATTTTTACCCTTTTGCACTTTCCTTGACAAAATATGGACAACAGTTTTCTCTGTAATTAATGATGTAATTCAAAATCACATAAAACTACAAAAAAGAATTTATGCTGGAACTTAAGAGGAAGCTGAAGCTTGAGAGGAGGGAAAGAGATAATTTACCATGATACGATCCATGCGACATGTATAATTATGGCAATGCAAAATAGAAGCTACTAAACAAAAGAGCCACTTTCACCACTATACAAGCATCACACAGAACTCTGTTCATGTTACTGTACCTTGAACATTATCAGCAAATCCAGTCAAAGCTTCCATTTCAGAATTAGAAATATCATGAGATGTGATAAATCTAGTGGCAACAGGGGTCACAGCTTCCCCCCAGACTTCCCCTTTTGAATACTCCAATATCAAGTGGACCTCATCCTCCTCACGTTTGCTGCTCTCTGGAGTCTTGATATTGGATGGAAGCATGGATTTCACTTTGGGTCCTGTTGGTCCTATGAGCAGAATCTATGAAGTCAGAAACGAGGGAGATGCAAATAAGGCAGGTCATTTTAATCCACTTCACCTTTTTTGGGGGGCTGGTGGTGTATTCTGAGGGGAAACTCTATTCCCTTGTAGTCCCAGCTATTAATCAGATCAATACTAAATGAAGTCCTCTACCTGGTGGTGAACCAGAACCACCAATCACTGTCTGACACCACTGTAAAGAGGAAATGGACACCATTCAACACAAACGTTGAATAGCTGCCAAGTGATCAGGGAACAGAAAACAATCAACCTCAAAGGAATCTCAGAGCCAAACAACTTGTACATATAATATGCAATCTGTAATAATGTTTGCCCTCCGCTAGTCAGATCTCTTCGGTATTGTTTGCCTGAAACAACTTTCGACACTTTTTCGTGGGAAGAGACACTGTACATAATTTTCTGGGAATTCATATCAACTGAAAAACATCTGCAATCCATCTTGTGCAGAGCAAAATGACCTACCTCTATATCAGGAAAGGTCGAAGCTATCTTCAGTGCAACTAAAGCAGCGTTCCCACCAACGAAGTACTGTAAAAGATAAGTGAAGCACACAGGTACATTCAATCCTTATCAGAAATCCATAAGACACAGCAGGAATACTGTATCCTCAATAACCAAATAATTAGTGAAATGTTTTTTCATTTTGATGGGTAATCAGCAGCTGAAAATTCTCCATTGACATTTGAGAAAAGTTTCTTCAATGTTAGCTTTTATGATATTATCACAGAAAATGTGTCATGCACAGATCTGGTCAATGATGCAAGCTTTTGAATATTAAAGACAGAATCACACTGTACTTACCATATGTGAAGCATGATAAAAACTAGGGCTTATGTCCAAACTGTAATTAATTACATTTTGATTTCTCCTAAACGTATCACATGAGATACTTGCAACTATATGGTCTCCTGAAAGGATATGCCATGGGGAATAGGAACAAAAAGTACCTTTTCTTCTTGAATAATCAATATGTCTTTTCCTGATGTCTTACTCTATCATACCTCATCAAGTACTATTGTTTCACTTACCTTTCTTTTGTACTGTATTAAACACATGCACTTTATGAAATCAGTGTATGTGTTTATGAAATTTATTTAAGTAAATTTATATGAAATTTGATAAAAGTAGACTTTACAAATTTTGTTACAAAAGAAAGTATTCTGAAAAAGGCTTGTTGGGAAGCTTTCTCCCAAAAGTAAAGAAACAAAAAAAGGAAAAACGAAATGATAAACTCACTAAAGATGTAAAATAAATCAACACCTGGTTTTAAGAGAAAGTAAAACTGACACTTAAAAAGAAGACTATCCCCCTCCACACACACACACAAAAATCACAAATAGAAGAAAAGAAATAAAGGTAAGATCTTACATCTTTTTCCTTTAAGTCATCTGCTGATTTTATTATATTGGTAAATTCCTCCTGGTTGGCAAAGAACCTTTCCACCGCGGCACCCTTCTCAAAATAGAATGAGAAAGTTTCCTCCAAGTCGGCTAGTGATTTCAAGGTCTGATGATCGTGTTTTTTACCAGATGGTGTGAGATTTAATTTTTCAAAGAGCTCTGTTCCTGACACTATCAAGTCTGCATTCACATTTATACTGAAAAGGATGAAATAATGCAGCATGTTTTACTATTTTTCATGTTCTTGGTATTTTCTCTGTAATATATTTGGATTTAAAATACTGAATGGGGAGTGAAACATATTGATGAGCCCCTTTGGGTGTTTTAAGCTTTGTTTACTTTACTGTACCCTTATTGTTAACGTTCGTAAGATATTGTATTGGTAAGTATGCACACATGTACTACGAAATGCAGAAAAGCAAACAAACGAAATGATATGGTCTACTACATAACTGCTTAAACTGATAGACGTTTAAGTAAATTTTCACATGAATGACGTTTTTGGATCCTTTTGGTCATTTAAATGCTCAAGCAAGTATATTTTGAAGGTGTATGGCGTTCAAGTTGAAGCCATTGATAATGAAAAGGACTAAGGTGTGCTTATCAACAATTCATTGAGACCAAGTAGACAGTGTGCCAAAGCTGTAGGCTCCTCTAATAAGGTGGTTGCTATGTAGGTCCATTGTCAACATAACTTATAGAACTATAATTCAGGAGAAGTAATACACTAGATTGGATGAGTCACTTGTGTCCATGGTCAGGTCACATCTTGAATAATGTTGTCAGGCATGGCATGCTCATTTCACCAAATGCATTGACAATATTTAGAAAGTATGTGTCATGCTACAAAAATGATTCCAGAACTACAGTATCTACTCTCTCTTATGACTATAGGATTGAGCAAACTGGCTTCATTTCTCTGCCTACCAATGTATAGCTTAAATCTGAGAAGACTTGATAAAACATGTTTAAAAATTGTCAAGGGACTAGCAAATGTTGATCAGTCAGTGTTTTTTCGCACTGTCCAAAGTCGGTACAGAAAGAGGCCACAAGCTTATATTAAAGATGCACTTTTGTCAGCTGGATATAGGAAGTTTTCTTAGGTGCAGGGTATCATCATTGCATGAAACAACCTGCCACAAAAATACTAGGCTACAATATTCAATGGTTTTAAGAGTGTAATTGATCCCTTTCTACAGAAAAAAAGGGGGCTCCACTAAACCACAGTCGGCTGTCTGCCCTGACTTTATACCACCCCATCGGGATCTGATAAATCAATGGAATTGATAATCACAAAATGTTTCAAAGGACACATGGACAATCAAAAGTCGTCAATTGTCAACTGCAAACTGGTACACACTTCATGCATGAAAATGAGCCATGAACTCACCCAACCGCTATTCTCCTTTTTCTCTGATATGGCTCTTTTATCTGTAGATCCCATGCATTTGAAATTCTGACTTCCCAGGACTCTTCTTTCATAAATCTCTTTACTAACTTGCTCCATGTCAAAGGTTCATAGTAGTAAGCAACCAAAATGATCGTTAATCCAAAGAGGAATGTCTTTGGAACCATCGTTGAGGAAACATCCGCCAGCAAGCCTTTGTGAGAGAAAACTTCACAAGCTGTGATGGAACAAAACCCAATGAAAATCACTATAAATGAGGGCCACAATTTCTTCTTGGAATTATGGTTAAGTAGTAATGCCTATTTATTTAGCACCGTGAATTGCATCATGTGATCTGACATTGTGAAATGAAGCAACCTGTGAGTTTTATCAGATTGGTGTTTAAATCATCTCCAAGAAAATATTAGGTATAATATACCAGGTAAGCTGTAGGTATACCAGGTATAGCTGGCATTTTACCAATACGGAAGCATGCAGGGTTACAGCTATGCCGGTCGGTGCAGGTCGTGGTTAGCCAGCACAGACTTGGTCCAACTGGCCCTAAGCATTTGAATTGCAGCTACTGACAGGCACAGAAAGTCTTAATAAAACTAAAAAAAATTGCAATAATGAGTGTTGCAAGTTGACAGTTAAATCAGAAATGTCAATATCATGACAAAAGCAATAATAAATCCTTCAGTCAAAAGTCTCATACACTCATGCAATACCCTTTCCAAGATGCTGTGAGACTATCAGGAGAGACAAAAAAAAAAAAACAGATGATACAAAGTCCAGCTTTATTAAAAGCAGTGTGGGTATGTAACTAAGTAATGATGTTGATTTTATTTTTGAGTACTTGACACTGATGAAAGAATGTGACTCATAATATAGGCATACACATTGTTTTCAGTGACAAAGTAACTTTTAATCGCTATTTGTACTTCACATGAAAAGTGTCTTCTGGAAACGTCTCCTAAGGCTTTTTAGTATCTAGAGGCGACAGCTCCGCTCGCTACACTTTGTCACTTAATTTTTTAGAGCCAGCACTCAAATTGGGCTAACTATAACCCTGACCTGAAGTATCATTTGTATTTGTAGGAGTAGATTTTTTTTACAATACATTGAGACAACCATAAGACACTGATCGACGCTTCATTAATTGTGAGCATCTGAAGTTGTGCTTAAGTGTGTGACTCACGCACTAAATGTGTGGGAGTTGAAAGCCCTAGATGTCACCATTCCTGGCCAGGCTTCCTAGCATTTCAGCTTCTCATATTCTCACTCACAACTTTTTCCCAATGTTAGCAGACCTGCTGCAACCCATCAGTCTTCACCAGGAATGCAAGCCCAAATAACTTCTGCACAGCAGACTTAATGGCCAACATCAAGAATGGCAAAACCTTGAGTTTCTGGTGCGAAAGCCTAGGAATCGCATCCCAAACCCTCTAGATTTTTTAAATACCAATTCAAAGCTAGGAAGATTTGCCTTTTTTCTTTCTTCTTCATCCTTTTATTTGATTTTCTTTATATAGAGATATTTCATTAAATTAATCACTTGTGTGATAATAAAACACATACATCTGCATTTCTGTAACAACTGCTAACAGCAATGCCAATGAAATGCATTTATCTTGGTCTAACCGAGGAAACAGCTCACATTGCCTAAAGAGAATTTCACATTGAGGTGAGGCGTTTTCACTGTAAGTCAATGTCTGAAACTACTGTATGAGGCTCATGGTGGAACAGTGAGTGTTGGCAAGTCTGGTACAGGTTTAAAGAGATGGGCAAGATGGGAAGCAGTCCAAAAAGAACAAGAACAGGATAATAGAGAAGGGAAGAAAGGCACCTTAACTGAAAACGACGACATAGAAAACAAAGCATATCGCACTTACTGCATGTACTGTACTGTCAGATGAGCTGCACAATGCATAACAAGTGCAAAATCGGCATACCAGCTGTTGTCACACCACAGACTGTCACAGATGTGATACTGTGCCCTGATAATACTTATGATGAGTACAACAACTATTGGCAGGGCACTGAAAACATCATCAGACTTCCATGGTAAGAAAAGCTTTGAAGGCATTTACTTAAGTGCAATTGACTGCATCAGTTTGGAGGCTATTCCAGGCATTAACAATATGAAATGAAATGTTTCCAAACATCTATATGAAATTGACCCATAAAACGTTTAAAAGCATGGCCTGTGGTAACAACAGTGTCCCTCAAAGTGAATAATTCAATTTGATGAACATCTTCAAGACCATAACTATATGGAAGGCCTCAATAGGTCTGATATGAATGTCCCAAGTGTATAGGTCCAATAAACAACTGCACAAGAAGGTATACTTAAGACCAGTAATCATTTGAGTGAATTAAACGCCTTTGAACTTTTTCTGTAGGTTTTACACCTACAGTATCATTATCATGTAGGGGATATCACTATCAGACAGTGGGGCATTGCTTGGCTAGGCCTAGATCAGTGCATGAGGGTTAGTCCTCGAACAGTGGTGTGCGTTCCGTCACACTCCATGCACTTCACACTCACAGTGTTATGAACTAAACCTTAGGCTAGGCCATATCACGCAACCCACAGGCCTGTTTGAGGGTCTGAGGCTAGGTTGCACTCTACAGAGAGGAGTAAGCTAAACAAAGTAGACCTAAGTTAGGTCTACCGTCTAGGCTAGACTAACTGGCAAAATAGCTAGAGGCCTAAGTCTTCATTATTACCACGCTATCTCTCTCAAAGTTTGACTTTAGCTTTTCCCTCTTGCTGAGCTCTCCAAATAACCCTTTCTTTGACTAGTTTGAGGTCATTAATTAGAGGGTTCCTGTGAAGAATCTTTCTTCGTGGAATAGGGTCGACACATACTGTAACATGTAGCTTAAGGTAGCATACCCCTATTATTCGTTCCATTGACTTATACGTTAAGTCGCAAATCATAGCGCTAACATAATCGGGAAGTTTTCATCCAAGCTTCCCCCACCCTGCTTGGAAAACCTTCTTTCATGGCACGCTCAATTTCGACACCTGTTGGTTAGATTTTTTAGCTAGAGGACATCGAATTCATCTTGTTCAATGCCTAACCGGACAAGTCCCCCCCCCCCCCCCCCCCCTTGGACAATTACTGTAGACCATAACCATGCAGGCCTCACGCACAATCCCACGGCAATTCTCACACTCATATGTCACCAGAACAATTCCCAGCCGCAACTTCCACCTTGGACAGCTCACTCCCTCTCCTGAATGTTCCTGTAAGAAATGGATTAGGGTTAATGAAGGACTTAATTGGGAGGTTGTCAGGGTAAATGGTCTAGTAAGGTGAGGACAGAGGAGGGTTGTCCTCTAGGCCTACTTGACGTAACCGTTCGGTACATGTGAGTATTAACACCATTTGCGAGTGTCCGTCTTGCAATGATTGCCGGGGTTCACCGTCCCCGGATCAAATCCAGATGTCTCTTATTTCTTGTCAGGAATTTCTCATACACACATGTTAATTTATTCAAGACTTTAATTTCTCAGTGGCTCATCTAGGCCTGCAGTTTGACGGTCGACGTTAAAAACCAGTACGTGGAACCTTGCATTCTGAGCAAACAATGATAGTAAACTGCAATCGTTGCTTCAACAGTGTATTCAAGAGGTACCTGTTGCTATCAGTTGTCAATACAGTGTTAAACATTCTGGAAATTCACATGGTCAAACAGGGAATTTGTACCCGTCGAGCAGCCTACGTACGTATAGTGCAGGTAATCTACCTGCTGTTATATGTAGGACTAGGTCTAATTTGCAATAGGCCCCTTTTGTAAGTGCTGGCAGCTGTGACCAGTTTTGCCACTCAGTGAAAACAAGAAAACTCAGATTTTAGTTTAAAAAAACCCCATATAGCCAAATTAAAACCCAGATCACTTGAAATGAATTTCGACCAATCTGGTACACGTTTCAAGTAAATGTTGGCTAATGATAATTTTAGACGATACTTGTGGATGTTTTTAATTTAAATTTTATTCCTCTTCTAACACATGCAGAACATGTGTAAATGAGTGATCATCAGACAAAATGTAAGCGCTAAAGTGCTGAGCGTATCGTTAACTTTTGAGAACTTTCTGCGCCTCCCTAGCCCTTTAGGAATTCTTTAGACACCCCAGCCACAAATATAAAATATTCGGAAAGGCTTACTACTGATGACGCTCCTAATCTAAAATTTGAGAGCAGAAACCGGTCTAGTTTGGTCATAATTATAAGAACCATTCTTGTCGCAATACTACATCAAAAGTAAGGTTACTTCACCTAAAAGGTGAAAATGCTTCTAAGAAGGACATGCATAAAGACATGTATACCTCAGGGCATAACCTAAAGAATTCTCATCCGTTTCCTGGTAGTACTGTTGCGTTAGATAGTGAACCAGCGCCCACCCCCACTTTCACAACTAAGTGTTCAGGTATTCGTTGATGAAGTCGGCAAGAGGGTCTATCCATGAGAGCAGTTTCTATCCAGTAGAGCAGTTCATGTTGCCTGTAGACATGTACTGTCTGCTGTGCAATACTGTATAATGTCCTGTTCATGTGTCATCCGGGCCTGTAGTAGCGGGGTTGGGTACATTGTAGGGGGTCTTTCTGTATGAGAACTGTTGTGAGCCATGTTGGTTTGGTTTGTTTTGTAGGTATTTGATGATGTCTTGGAGATGTGTTCAAGTCTGTCGTGTAAGCTTGTGAGATGTTTAAGCCAGTATCCTTGTACCTGGTCTCGTCCATGTGTCTGGCGCGTCGAAGTGTGCTGTGTGTGTCCATTCTGCGTTGGTGTTGTGTATTATGACTTCCCCATATTTTCTGCCAGAATTCATATGTCTGCTTGCTATCAGGTTCTTCGATGTTTTTTCTCTACTATCTGATTGTTGGTGTGGAGTTGAGCTTACGTCCTTCTGGGTTGTGCTTTAAACAGTTTGTTGATTCTGTATTGGTCATTGCAGTCGACGTATCTTTGGATTTTGTGCTGTTGCAGTGAGGGGTTGTTTTGGCGTCTCCAGGAGCTGTCTTGAGTCCCTTTCTTTAAAATGGTATTGATTGTCTATTGTTGTTGGTATTTTGTATGTCACTCTTTTAGCAGCGTCCATCCCATTGATGTCTTTCCTCACGAGTGCGCTTATTTTGTTTTTAAGGGATTATTGGGATTTTCCATCCATCATTAAGTTATTGTGTTGAAGTATGTGGTAGCAGGTACAAATCCAACCTTAACCAATTATTCATAATACAAAAGAGGGCAATTCGGATTTTGATACTGCTAATTATCTAGGACATACTTCACATCTCATTTATAATTTCGGTATTACTCCCATTATAAAAAAAAGTTCAATTCAACAGTTTGATTTTTATTTACAAAGCATATATACCATAAGTTTCTGCCACCAAGTTTACTTTATTGTAACACCTCACATTGTATTAATACCAAACGTAATAATTATCATCATCAAAGATTTGCCAAAAATCATTTCATATTCCGCATAAATCATTCCTAACTCAGACTAAAACTAGGAGATTCGAAACCGTCCATGACTATATAATGTTCTTGTGCCTTACTACGTGGCAAATATGTATTTTTGACTTGCTCAATCTTGTATGAGTTTTCTTATACAATGGCTACTGATGAGACTCGGGTGTTAAAAAAGACGATACAGTAGTGTTATGAAGTGTTTTCTTTATATTTCGCAGTATAAAATGAATGCAGAAAGAAATAAAAAAGGAACTTAAAGTAGGCTAGGAAGCTGTGACATACATTAAACGCCTTAGTAACCAATATTATACTGCATCTATATAGCATATATAGGCAGCCCATCGTAGCTCAAAGCAGTAAGCTATGACGTCACGTTTTGTTTCACTCATTCGTACTCCAAGTTTTGCATAGTTACGCCTGCTGCTGTACGTTCACATACAGTAGCAAATTTGATGAATGAGAATGGCCTTCAGCAGTTTAATGCATGGATGGTACAGGGGTAGCAGTCTCTGATACTCCCCATGCCTGATGGAAATATTCATGTCTTAATGTTTAGCACTGACATCATTCAACACTCAGAGAATTATTTACTTAAATTATGTAAAATAAGAACTCCATAAATTTTATGTAAAATCAATGTAAAGCAGTATTTGTAAATTCTACATAATTTTGGTAAATTTGTGTAAAATTTTACCAAAAAGTTATGGAATCCTTATTTTACTTTACGTTTTGCTGAGTGAAGGAGCTAAATCCGTAATGTAAACTGTCTAAAATTCAGAAAAAAAGGCTAGTTTGAAAGGCCAAATTAGGTAAAAAAAAAAACACAACAAGGGACAGTCATAAGCAGCATTTAAATCACCAAACTTTTCATTATTCACATTGTCAATATGTTATTCCCGATATAATTCATCAAAAGAAGACGAATCGAAGTCATGATTTGAAACCTGACAGTAATCACTGAGTTCTCATACGCCGTAATTTACATAACATGAAACGTAGCAGCTATACTTCTATTTAATTAAAATGCAGAACGAAAAGAGAACCATTGAAATCAGTAAGCTTGTGAGAGAGGAAGAAATCGTTGCATGATTGGGAGTAGGTCTGCTGTCAATCCAGTCCTGGTATGCAGATACTCTGGTGTAGACTCCTGGGTAACCAGCTTGACATTCTGCTATTCCAAATGATACAACTCCAACTAACTCGATGTTTGCAATATCGCCTTCGCGATAGCAGGCCAATGGACCGCCGCTGTCACCCTTTAAAATTTACATGAAATAGAATTTTAAAAAATTATTTATGGATGACCAATTCCATACTATTTGTTAATGCTATATGAAACTACATCAAGGGCAGACTCTTCTTCGAGCAAACGACACATATTATTACGAAGAGCTTATTTCATTCCGCAACCTCTGTCATGTTATTCAAAACCAGCACAGGCCCGTATCCGGGGGGGGGGGTTCAAAAGGTTCGGACGAACCCCCAACCCCCCACAGGGTCTGAAGTTCCGCTCATCCCATGATAGTTAGCCTACGTTAGCAGCATGTGAATAAGTTTTAAGTTGTATTTTCATAAATGTCGGGTAAAATGTTCCACTTGACATGTGGTAAAATCGAACCCCTTCACTGAAAAAGCTGCATAAGGGCCTGCAGCATGGGACATTGAGACAAGAAACTACTTCAGCTACCCATTTTACATTTCCACCCCCCCCCCCCCGCACACACACAACTCATTAAAACAGAAGTACCAACTTCTCTTTGTCCCCAAACTGACGACATGCGAAACCATGAAATTCTCATTATGGCATTGGTGTTGTGTAAATAAATTATTATTTCAACTCACTGGGCATGCATCTGAAGTCGCGCTACCTGCGCACAACGTGGTCTCCCCATCGATAGTTTCGAATATGACCTCACACTCGTAGTTATCGTACAATTCCAAATTGGTGTATTGAAGTACTTTTGAAACGTTGTCCTCTAAAAGTAATTTCAGAAGATATAAAAGTTTGCATTAATTGTGGCAAGTTTCGCAGCGTGAGATATTCATAGAGGGTTTTTATTCGAACAATCAATGAAAAAACGAAGGGCTGTTTAATATCATGTTTTGAACCGTATATTACATCTATATGGGTAGTTAACCTTCAATTCACAGACTGAGGGCAAAAGAGGCAAACAAGATTACAACCGTACAATACATCGTATCATAAAATATCGCAACTATTTTCGGATATCTATGACTGATGGTCTACACTGAATCCATTGAGAAAGTTTCACTTAATTAAAAAAAACTTGATTAGATTGATTCTTGTTGATTTGTCCACCAAATAACTTTTGGTGCAATATCTCTGCAAAATGAAAGATGCAAAATATTCGTACTGGAAAAGTATAAAACCAACACGTACTGACTTAACAGTTAGTTAATATGTGGTGTGCACAAATGCTCTGAAATGTAGTGAAATCAGAATGAGTGAAAGAATCGGGGAAAAAAATGGTTACCTCTCGTTTTGCCCCATCCGATGACCAAACAATCAGAATATTCATTTATTTCATCAGAAGTTCTGGCTATTGGAATACTTGAAATGTTTCTTCAGAGTACTTCTAGGATTGGACTTTTTAGGTATATCAGTGCTATGTCGTTTTCCATGACAATATTGTCGTAGTCGACGCGAACGGCTCTGGCAAAATTCGAATGGTGATGGGAGGTTGTTGCTCGATTTAATTCCAGATCTCCGAAGACTACTAAATTTGGTAAAAAATCAGGGTCTTCTTCCGGCTCGAGGTCGCTGTTTTTTTTTTCAGAAATGGAATACGAATAACGTAATAATTCGTCGAACGGCTGTCAGTAATAGCGCATATCTTCATTTTTTTTATGCAAAGTAAGCGTAAAGGCAAACAGGGCGGTTAGAGTACACCAACATGGCATACAAAGAAAATAGCTTTAATCATTTTTAAACTATTCAATCTCGTCAATAAATATCTGTAAAAGCTTCATCTCCTCAAACTTTATGCACGCATGTGATGAGTAACGGGAGATGCATTGTTTGAATTTTGACAATTTTGGGTGAACAAGTTATTGTTGAGCAACAAACAACTGAAATTCTACTTGTGAAAAACTTATTCCTTGAATAGAAGACTACTTTTCTTTCTTATGGTGAATAATCTATCATTCTATGTCCACAAACATTGATTTTAAAAATATGATTTTTTCCTTTAAAACAAACGCCTTATTTCCCTTCAACCTCATCCTTCATCATGGCTAACAGATACAAAGTAAGTAAAGTAAAAAAGGAAAAAAACAGCAAAAATATGAAAAACAAATATTTTTTTTTCCAAAGCTGATCATAATGTTTTTAAGCTTATGACAATTTTTTTGAGGAGAAAAAAGCGATTGTGCGTCAACCGAAAGCTAGCACTAACAGCTCTGGCCGTAGTAGGGTGTTTGTGTTGGACATCTATGACTCCATATGACATTCGCTTTCTTTTTAACAGAAGCCTTCAAACCTGAACAAAGCATAATTAAATGACATACTTAACACCAAACGTTCGTTTCCACGAGCGCAAGCCTACCCTCTAGAGGAAAATTGCAGTAAACAGTACAACATCTCCATCGGAAGTGAAAGCAGGTATGATCTTTTAATTGCCCACATTCAAAAGTTTTGTAGTCTGCATTTAATTGCCTCCCACTTAAACAGATCGGTTATAGTTTGCCTAAATCGATTGCTAGGGGTACATCATAGCGATTGGGACACGGTAGTCAGTGTTGACGTGCGCCAGTCATTGCTTACATGACGGTTTCAAAATGTTCATACATTTTGCTTTTAGCACCGGCTCATAATAAAAATGTCTACTTTCTATTCCAGTTGCTTTATAAATAAGCAGTATATGTGCAGTGGTACGACACAATTAATTTGAAAACATTGCTTGCTAAGTAAAAAGGCTACTGAAATTCCCTCATTAAGTAGGTTTCCTATAAAGCATGACGTTACGTCCATGATCAAACTTACAAGCAATGGGCTGCAGTTACTGCGGTGTCCAAGGTGATGAGCGTCACACCACAAACGTGGTTGTCGTAGGCATTTCTCAAAGATCCGATGAACGGGAATTGTCCAAGCGATGCGTCCATCCCATCGAAGATTTGAGCTGACATGTCACGCTTATGACGATCTGACGGATAAGGTTTCAGTATTGATATGACGCATTGGAACCACCGTACACGTGAAGGTGATTTTCGAATTTTTAATATCTTATGTGACGTCACTCTCTTTGTGACGTCACTCTCTTGTGATATCTCTCTATAACGTCCGTATAGCAATTTAGTGTTACTCTTACAAGTAGTAATGGATCATCGGTAACTAGCGTGGGCCTATACTGTGCCACTTTGATATTGTAATAGTATCAACGACGTAGCTATATGGGGTAGGGGCCAATTGCCCATGACTCTAAAAATGAAAAATTCAGAAATTTGCCATCTGCGACACCACTGGCGGAGCCACAGTCGGGAAGGAGTTATCAAGAATAGATTTACCTGAGATTTACAAAGACGATCAATCACATAAAATAAACAATGAAAGGTTTAATAAGAAAGGGTTAATAAAAAATATTGACAAAACCATGTCACACAACCCAACTAAACGTAGGCCTATGGCCAAGTTGGCTTTCGATAAATCGTACAAGTTCTTCATGGACTTTTTTACCAAAGGTTGGTGTTTTTGCATGTAAACGAAGATGGGAGAATTCTGAAGGGTTGTACTAAAGTTGCGTGTTTGAACTAACTGGTGTTGTTTCTATCGATAAAGATTTTTTGTCGGGGGATTGTGGACTTCAAAGTTTATGCACACTTTTGAACATGCTGCAACCTGGAGGATTATGAAAAAGAAAAAAATGATTCGAAACGATGCTGCAGAGAAGATAATGTAATGTGTTTGTTATCAGAAGAACTCATCTGCAGCATTTTAAGCTGATTGCTTTATGAGTCAGTAGAATATGGGAGTGTGGAGAAATGCGTTCATCATGCCGACCATACATAAAGCTTCTATATGCTTTTACTGGCTAACATAGTAAGCATATAAATGCTCTGTATTATATAAACACACCAACACAGGTTACAATTTTGCCGCTTTAACAAGCCTCCTGTGTTAATTGTTGAAGGTAGTTGTTATTGTCAATGTCAAGATTGGATTGTATGTATTGCTTGTCTTTACGGACACCCACCGACCAAACTGCGCTCTTGTAGGTCTATGCTGAATACTTCTGATGCGACCGTTATCTTGACATTCTAGATTCGAATCCTCCTCTACCCTCTTTCTACAGGTTTCAATATTCTTCTTTTTATAGAATTTCCACAACTTCGAGAGAATTGAAAGAGAAAAACCTCTAAAGCAGTAGACGTAAACCCTATACTTTTCTAGCTATTTTAAGTTAACACATGTTGTAACACACCAGCAAACAAAAGCTTATTGCAGGGTACACAGAGGTGACTGCATATACTGTGTATGTGCTCTGATCGACTGGTTTATCATACTGACAGCTCACATATGACAAACATTTAAAGGGGAAATCAGGGTTTATTTTCACAATTTGTTTCGCTACAATTCCCCACCGGTATCGTACAATGACTTATAACTAACAAATATGATCAAGATTATCTCAAAACATGTGGACAATTTCGAAAAACGAGTCAAATTCGGTATAATCGTATGCAGAAGGCTGTGTTGTCTTGTACATGAACGTTTATTTTTTGTACCCGACAAATATTACGAGTTCTCATTCAACAGTAATTAACGCAATAATTACCGTTTCTTCTACCTTCAAACACCTCCCCAACGTCTCTATATTTCGGTGAACGATCAGTTTAGAACGAAAAATCAACTAAAGGTGAATTTTCTCAGTCAAACCCTGATTTCCCCTTTATCTAGTTTGTTATTCACAAATTTTCGTTGAACTTTCGAGAATTCGCAATCGTAGTTCTGCATGTGGAGGGAAGACGATACAAGTGAGCAACAATAGGGCCATCTGTAGTACCTGAGTAGGCTCATGTCTATGGAATACTTAAGTTTGTATCTTTTATAGTAAAGGTGATGTAAGTCTCTTTGCTTTATTTTAGATGATGAGGAGGAAAGGGTGCATAATTTGTGCGAAAAATCAATACATCGCATGTTCACCCTTATCCAATCCAATAGTAACTCGGAGAATTCAATCCATACTCAATAACATCACATTTATAATTCAAGTGTGAGGATGTGTGACGGAAGGTACGGGTGGAGGAGGAAGATCTTCTCTCGTGGTTTGAGAAATTGTATTTGAATTTACAATGAAGCAGACTTTGAGCAACGTTAGGATGAAAAAGAGTAAAACGCAAACAGAGCTAGACAGTGTAGGAAAGAAATGATTTACCCACTTACAATCTGTCTTTAATCTGTAAAGTAGAACGAAATAACATTAATTGAATTATATATAAAAAAAAACACAAGAAGAGAATTTACCGTTGGATGAGACCGCAGGTAAAAGTACGATCAGCATGATCCCGTAAATAGCGACCATCTTGAAATATCTGTAGATATCACTAGCACTTTACGGAAAAAATGGTTTACCAGCCAGAACAGTGTTAATACAAAACCTTATTTGATGTAAGTTTAATCTAAGAAGGGCTTACACAAACGTGTTGTGACGGTCCACAGTACAGAACTGTAAGCTTTGAGGGGTTTCCCACACATCCCGGGACTTTGCCCCCCTTTCGGAGAAGAAACAACTTATAAGTTCAAGTTAACATGTATCTGACGCTTAGTAATTTATCTCACCAATAACGCTTGTCTGATCGCGGAGATAAATATTGCAATGACGCAATCATACACTTGTAAAGATACTTAAAGGGGGAACAGAGTGCTTAAAATGCACCGGAGAGAAAACAGAATTTAGTAATTCTTAAACTAACTGTCTCACCAATAAAAATCAGGAATAGATTCAACTTTTCAAACTTTCATGCGTAGGATGAGTTCAGTTGGGTAATAAGATCTCGTTGGATTACTTGACCAAGACAGTACGTTTCTAAATCGCAAGTCGCCATGCTTTTTTGCAAAATTACTAAAATTACTATTATTTCATAGAATGGTGACGTCATCACAGATGCATCCACAACTTTGATAGGGCCAGTTTAAAGCGCAAAATAACGTTCCGTGTATAATGGGAGCTGAACACGACCTTCGAAGGTGATTTTGGATATTATCATTCACACCTAGATCGACAATCAGACATTTTAAATGATGATATAACGGAGCGTCGTTGAGCCTCGTAATCCGAAATCATCTTTAGAAACTAGGCCTACATCTTACTTTGCAATGTATTTCACATACTCTTGTAGATGCACGATATATGCTACGTTACATGTTCAGGACATAGCGACACTCTACACAACAACGGCGTGAACGGCTGTTTTCGGACAGAAAAAAAATTCGGTTATAAATGTTCTGTATGAAAGTATTAAATGCAGATTGAATTGAAACAGAAACTACGGAAGTTCCATTGAATATGGTGAAGTTTGTAATGGTTAATGGCGCCCTCCCCTTAACAGTGCATGCTGAAAATACAAACACTCCGACTTATAACGATTGATTGAAATTAGATGGAAATGCTAACTTCAATTCTGTATGTGTCCTTTGATATATTCACTAAGAGAAATGTATCAAACGAGTAATATTTCCAAAATCTTCTCCTGCAAAGAAATGATATGGGCATAAGTATAAAAACCAATTGTGTAATCAAACTTATATTATCGCGAAACGCAAAGGAACAGCAGAATAAATTTAAAAGCTCTATTTATTGTTTCTAAATATCCTTTCATTTCGAATCATTGCAGCGAGAGACGTGAACCCAAGCACGAATATTGCATTTCTATAATATGTTGAAAATGAAATTTAAGCAAATTCAAGTCGGTGTTAAATTATCGCACATTTCATGCCATGTGATACTCTTGGAACTTCCGTAAATTTACGTAACGCCATGGATCACGAACGACCGACATCCTGGCCTTC
Organism: Stichopus chloronotus; assembly: GCA_021234535.1. NCBI lineage: Eukaryota > Metazoa > Echinodermata > Holothuroidea > Aspidochirotida > Stichopodidae > Stichopus > Stichopus chloronotus. Next base: position 19,414,469 of record CM037836.1, on the reverse strand, counting down.
GATATATCTTGTAGGTTGGTACTCTGTTGGTACTCTGGTATTCAATAGCCATTGGCGGCGAGTGTGTTGTCTCAGTTGGTAAAATTACTGTATATTGGTATCTGTTAATTTGAAAAGCTACTCAAGTGGCATGAGGACTTACTGCACTTGAGTCCCGAAGGAGAATCAAGCTCAAAATCAGATAGCGACAATGATTATGGTTGTGAAGGAAAATTAGCTGACCAAATTTCCCTAGCAGGTGGTGGCCATTCGGTGGTGCTGCTCGATCCCGAATCTTCCCAAGCCGCTGATCATAATCCAGTAGAGTAGGTTGACGTGTGGAGGGATATCAGAAACGAAGTTTGTATGAGAAAAAAAAACGAAGTTTATTCCAATAACACAATAAATTAAAAAAACAGTGATTTTGAATTTGTTTATAATTTTACTTTTTGAGTCATCTCAACTTTACATCTTAGCCATACATATTGCATTTTTTTTAATTTTATTTATTATGAACTATCTCATTGTAATATCTTGGATAGTATCAAATTTGAAGAAGGTATTAACTAGATGTTAATCGCTCTTTGATCAGGCCTAATTTGATTTCCAAACGAGCTAACGGTTGTTCTCCTGCAATGTCTAAGTCACTTTGAACCCCTTGCCGGCCGGTCTGCCACGTTTCTAGGCATGGACTGGCATTTCATGTCTTTGAAAAATTGGCCGATAACGCTTATACCATAACATTGAACATGCAATTTTTGATAAAATATGATGAATTTTACGTCTTTATTTCCTTTTTTTCTTTCAATGTAAACGGTCTCGTGATAAACAGTTTAGTTACCAGAGGCCTATGAAGAATCTCGCAGTTGCGAAGATACAGCACTCACAGCACGAGTACTGCGCACAGGTGTTGTGCGAGAATATTGCAGCCGTAGCAGTATGTGGACAAACTCAACCACAAGTCTCTGGTTCACTAATTCCTGATAAGTGCAGCGAGGCTGTATAACAGTGAACATCTATCGAAGAGAAGACGAATTCTCAAATCTGAGACACCGGTAACATATTTTTCGAAACGTCGATGGTGGTGTGACCACTCACGGGGAAGTTTCCCAAACGAAATGGACTATGGTCCAAAGACCCAGATGGAAACATTCGATCGTAACCATGTGGAGAGGCGGTTTAAGGGGGATGAAGATGAAAGGGCAAATTACACAATCATGTTTGTTCCACCGCGACCCCAAGTCGGTTTACAGCGACATGATATGCCTCAGTGATCGATATGCAGTTCAACACCGCTTTGTAACAGGAGTATATTACATCCGGATTTTCATAAGCAACTTATGATACTTATGGTTTTCGTTCTTTTGTCATTTAGATTTGGCAGAAACCTTACAGATTTTTTGGGGGATTAATTAAATCACGTTTTTCGAATATGGTTCTACTTCCATTGTGTGGTACCAAAACCTTATACTGCAGGCAATGTTCTGGAATTTTCATTTTTAATTTCTGATACTATCAGACTATGGTGACCCTATGCGTAGTCTGCATGTACCAATATGCACATCTATGGGATTTGTTAACCCTCTAGAAAGTGTCTAATTTCGTCATGATTTTAATCACCATTTACTATTATTCACTAGGACGCTGAAGAGCACCAGTAAGAGTAGAGATAATGCAAATCTTAGAAAGACTAAAACAGATTTAGGTTGTTTTAGAAAACTGGAGTTTTTGTTGTGATATTTCGATCCTAGAGCCTTCATGTCGGGGCCTTGAGCATCTTTCAAAACCTTCCAGCCGTGTAGCTCAAAATTTGAATCATCGACATAGCGAGAGTTTAAAATGCCATGAGGCCATTACCAATCACATAAAAGGTGGGGAAATTCTGACATGACTTAATTACCTTGCATGCACTAGCGGCCCACGGATGACGGTATTTTAGTGTGTAATTCAATTCGAGAGCTTAATGGTGGTACGGAACATACAGACTTTGCCATTTTTTGGCAACTATCTGGTTCTTCCCTTAAGCTTAAATGCTGAGTCGTTCACCGCACTCCATCCCCATGAAAAAGGGCAACGTTAAAGTGATGCACGGGCCACATGACATCTCTTTGTATGAAACGGTGAGGCCCTTTACTAGAAAGACAGGGAGTCAAGAACAGACAAGACAATCTACGTAAAATATTTTTCACGATACAAATAGTATTGATCTGTTCTTTTTCATGAAGTAGTTTAGCATTTAATTGTCAAATGGAAACAATATGTACATTGACATTTACATATTCTAAACTAAAATATTGCATCGATCGTGTAAACAAAAAGAAAAAAACCTTGGACCTGGCAACTTCTGATAGTTAAACATTTTCGCTCAGGAGAAGACCCACCCCCTCTCTGCCTAATCGTCTCACCGATGCATGAATGCATGCTCTTAGCCAGACCTGACCGTGGCTACTGTGTCTGTTGCCGGGATTTAAGGTGGACTCGGGCGGTTAATGGGACGATTCTCTACTGTTGTTTTCAGCATATCTTCCGCTTGATACTGCTTGTGACTTCTTTCACGGTTTAATGTGTGTGTAGGATGCCCAAGTGTAATGTGCACACTAGTCATCTTCATGTATGCTGTTGTAAACACAGACATTTACTGCCGACATCGATCAGTCTTGAAAGGTTCAGCATGGATCGTTCTTTAGTAAATTTGTCATTGAGTTTCTCAGAGATTATAATATATTGTCTCTCAGACATCAGTCTGGCACATTCTCTGATTTCAGATGATGCAAACTATATTTCATCTGATTCCATCTAAGGTTACCTGATAGTTACAAATTCCTCGGAGGGAATGCTGGTACCCCGTCCCAGAGACCTCTCCCATAAAGGCCACCGGTCATCCATTTCATGTTATCTTCTGTTAAAATTCCACTTCATACATATGTGTAGTTTGACTGTCATTTACAATAGTTACAGGCGTAAAAGAAACTCCACTTTGTTATGGTATCATTAAAAATTACAGCAGAGGTTAGAAAATGTTCAGCACGAAGTAAATTATTATTGTTAGATTAAGTGAAACTAGGATTCCTGGGCAAAACACAACTTCAAAAGATACAAAACACTGCACCAGATTGTATCTAACCCTTGTTACCTGATATAGCTGAGTAATTTCTCCGCATTCGCCAAGTAACCTTGGAACTTTCCATTTTAACCATGCACTCAACGTATTCTACTTGAATAATCATCGCAGGAGAGTATCTGTTTATTGATAAAAAAAGTTACATTAGGAAAAATATATACTGAAAGAATTATATTACCGAAAATTAAAATTGTAACACAAAACATCTCGAAATTAGGATGCTTTAAACTGAATCTCAGTGCGCGGGATATGCGTTTTCCGGCGTTCTGAACTGTGTTTCAACCAAAAGAATTTACGAACGCCACGCGCCATCTGTGGTGTGGTGTGTTGTATATGTCGCGTACTTCAGCCCCTTAGTTGTTGCAAAAATTTACATTTTCAAACACACCTATCTCTAAAGGAAGAGACTCATTTTTATGTTCCCTTATTTACCATTTGTTTTTGTAATCATATCCTTCTATAAATTCCCAAATCAGGGCACAAAACGTTATTGCACTCAAGTGCTAACACAAAATATTTTAAAACGTGAATATCGCAACTTTACACGTTTATGTAAACGTTTTCCTACTTTACATGATCAAGATGACTAAACCCCACCCCATTAAACGAAGTAATTTTTTCATGGCTTTCAATTTGTGTTTTTTGGAATTGATAGTTTCCCATAATACGATCCCACCGTTTCTATATGTCATGTAATCATCATTTGACGGGAAAGGTCTCAATAAAAACAGAAGCCGGCTTTCTGTTTTTATTGAGACCGAATTCATCTATCTTTAAAATGAAACATTTGTTTTGAGAGGAGCAGCAGCAGTTGGCAATGAATATTCATAAGTTTTATTTCTTTAAATTTTTGTTTTCAATTGACAGTATAAATTAAGCCTTTTAAGGGGGAGGGGTAATAAGCCAAAACGTGATTATTGTCCTCGATTTATGGTGAACTGATTGTTACAGGATGGCAGAATGAATAGACGCTGGCGAACAATCGTTGCACACAGTCACGGTGGATTTTTCTGACGGACAGAAAACTAAAAATACTGACCTGTAAATTTATAATTTTGAGTAACAATTTTGGCGTTGAATAAAGTAAAAGAAAAGACATCTACAATAGGCTTAATGAAAGTCCTCGTAGCTCAAAGGTTCAACGACCAAGGCCCCCAGTCACTGTGGGGAAGACATTAGAGTTATACTTGTTAGCTTTCCAATAAATGTGGTGTGTTGTACAGGTCGTGTACTTCAATCACCCAACCCCTTACTTGTAAAATATATACCCCATTAAACGAAGTAATTGTTCGTGGCTTTAATTTGTGTTTTTTGGAATTCATAGTTTCCCATTATACGATCAATCCGTTTCTATATTTCATGTAATCATTATTCGATAGGAAAGGTCTCAATAAAAACAGAAGCCTAAGTGTCCGAGGCTTCTGTTTTTATTGAGACCGAATTCATCTATCTTTAAAATGAAACTTTTATTTTGAGAGGAGGTGCAGTTTGCAATGAATGTTCAAAGTCTTTTTTCTTGATTTTTTTTACAATTAATAGTAGAAATTAAGGTTATTATAAATTCATTGACGACATCTTCCTGATTTGGACCGCCGGAGAGGAGAAATTGCTTCAGTTCCTCAGATTTCTCAGTTCATTATGTCTTGACATGCAGTTAACGAGTGACTACTTAACGCGAAGCGTGAACGTCCTCGATATCACCATTTCGGTTGACGAAAATGAGTAGATAGCTACAAACCTCTACACTAAACCCACCGACACTTGCCAACTTCTACACAATGACAGTTGCCACCCCCTCCCCCCCCCCCTGTAAGAGCTCTATAGCTTATAGCCAAGCACTCAGTATCCTTAGGAGTAATCCTAACACGGCTGCTAAACGCTGCAGGGAATTGGAGGGTTACCTTGATGAGTAGAGGACACGGACGAAGGCGCGTTATTCATTAAATTAAACGCGTTAAAGCTGCTTATACCAGTCCATCGGAAACAGTCCACAATAATTACCGTACGATCTACTTCACGGTCCTTTATCACCCAAATCTACCGGACATCAAATCTTACAGGTTCAACATACCTCAGAACGCGTGCTGGAAGTTGTCCCATGCCCACCATTCTCACTTTTCGACAACCCCCCTCAATCGCGGAAGAATCCTATGTCGAGCAAAGATCAAGGAGCCGCAACCCCGTGGTCACTCTAGCACCACTCATCCATGTGCAGCTAGAAGGTGTCAGCTTTGTATTCTTCTGCAGCCATTTTCACACATCACCAGTACCAGTAATGGAAGGAAATTTCGCTGCCGCAACAATGACACTGACTTTAATGCCAAATGAGTCAGTTATGCCATTTTCTGTCCTGTCTGCAAACGTCAATATGTGGGACAAACCACGAATTTACGCCCTCGAATGAATAACCATCGGAGTGACCCACGAAAATTCATCAAAGGTTCACATATAAAAGAAGATAACTCCATCTTGTACGAACATCTCCATGAACATCTCCCTGATCTGTTCGACTTCCAGATCCTCGACACCGTCCAACAACATGGAGTGCACGAAAAGAACGCTCACATGCTAAAGCAAATTCTAAACAGGAAGGAACGAGAGTGGATCTGGGGGCTTCAAATTCTGCCCCCGTTCGAAAAAAAAGCCAGAACCATCAGTTAAGAAAACTAGAAAATGAACCCTTTCCAGTAGCCATTTTTTCTCTCTGTGAGTTTTTCTATCTCGCCTCTTTTTCCTTCCACTCCTTAATTCCCTTTTCTTTGTTTGGGTTTCGTCCTATGGAGGCCGAAAGTTCTGGCTGAAGAAGATCCCAGGGGGGATTGAAAATATATATATATATATATATATATATATATAGTGTGTGATGTTAAGGTTGAAATTAGGGACTTAAATCCATAAAATATAAGCAATAAGATGTAAAAATATAAAATCAGTATGTCTGAAAAGCCTGTCATTGAAATTTCATGTTTAATGGGGTGCAAGAACATATATTTATTTGAAAATTCAGGATAATAGTACATTCCGAATTGAGCTTATGATATTGACAATACTGCAAAGGGGAGGAAGTTTGTTCGCAAGAAGAACACATTTAAAAACGAAAGAAGACCGAAGTTTTCGTTTGAAAATGCACTTCAAAGTTAAATCCCCGTTAAGTTCGTATCTGGACATATTTCACTGTAAATTTCAATTTTTGTATGTTATCTTATAAAAAAAAGAGGCCAGTCAGTCAGTGGAGGGAGGGCAACGAAAACTGGAATGGCAGTGCGATTAAAGGGCACTTTTTCACCTGTCAAAAATTCACCCGAATTGGTAGAAGAGTGTAACGTACACGAAGATCACAATAATCCCTCTCCAGTATAAGTCAGTAGGCGCCATCGATTGCCACCTGGAGGAATTTTACCAGAAGCCTTGGACCGCCATTTTGTTCCATCCCCTAACAGATAAAACGTACGTGACGCCATCTTAAACAGTATAGGTCAGTAGACGCCATCGATTGCCACCTGTAGTAGGAAGTTTGCTAGAAGCCTTGGACCGCCATTTTGTTCCATCCCCTAACAGGCAAAACGTACGTGACGACATCTTAAGCAGTAGACTTATGTATACATTTTTTTTTTTCAGAAAAGCCCGCAAAAGGAAGTCGCTGAGACATCGACCGTACACAGTTCAGACGTAAAAGCAACATCGTAAGTAAATTTTTGTACGGCATTGAAAAAGTTATTTAATAAGTAAACATAGGACTTATGTTGAAAGGGGTGTAGTTTAACAACTGGACTTTATACAGTTTGGTAATGAAAAACATCATTTCATGCTGTGTATTCATCAGTGTATTGTGTTCGGATCAGTGGCGGCGCTACGGGGGGGGGGGGGGGTATGAGGGGGCATTTGCCCCTCCAGATTTTTTCCTTGTCCCCCAGTTGCCCCCCCCCCAGTTGCTCTCACCCTTCCCAATCAGATCTTGTACTCATCCAAAATTAATCACAAAACTATGTATTGGCATTGGACTGAATAAGAACAGCTTCCGAGGAACCATGATTGATTAATGCCTTATTTATGTTACACAGGCTGCCAGTTTTAATGTCATGCCCGTAGCCACTTCAGCAGTAGGCCAGTCTGGTCAGACAAATTTTCTCTGGAATGTTTACCGTCCAGCATAAGGGAAGGTCGGGTAGGTGGTTGTTTTTCTAAATATAGAAATGTCGTTGTTTTCCTAAATATAGGAATGGAATGGAAGTGCATGTAGCCTATGTGTGTGTGTGGGTGTGTATGTGTGTGTACTCGGTGGTACCGCGTAAATGTGAAATGGTACTCCCAAAGAAAAAAGTTGGGAACCTTGGAGTACGGTCAACCGAAAAAATAAATAATATAAAAATAAATAATATACCTCTCGTGGGGCTTAATTTTCCACCTAGAGATATGCTAAAACCTCAGAGCTTCAGGGGGCTTCGCCCCCTGGACCCCCACCGGGGCTTCGCCCCTGGACCCCACCCGGGCCCTAAGGAGGGCCCCTGGACCCCACCCGCAAGGCCTCGCGCTTCGCGCTCGGATTCGCGCTGCGCGCGAAAATCTTTGCCCCCAACATTTTCCTCTGCCCTCACTTTGCCCCCCAAGTCTGACATCCTGGCGCCGCCACTGGTTCGGATAATGGTAGGTACTCCACCCGTTCAGAATTGAGTCATCGAAATTTTCTAAGAAAAACCGGGGAAACGTCAGTAATCTTTTAATACTGTAAAGTGAAGTTCTAAGGTCTGAAATTATCACCTACTGCAAAATAGTCATATCAAACTAGTTGAATCCAAGCTTAAAACTCTCAAGGAAAGAAGGGCCCCAGACAATGTAAATTAAGGTGGGTTTTCTTAATAACATCTTCCCTATAATATGAAGTGGTCTTACATCAAAGGAAATATTAGTAACAAATCAAATTGTGAACAGATTTGGATGCCAGGGTACATGTGAACGCGCTGCACGTTCTCCGATACCACTTCTCTACAAACGAAAAATGCGTAAGACACACTCTTGGGGCAAGGTGTGAACTACTCTATATGGATATACCTTAAAATGCCTCGTTAGCAAATATCCTAATTTAAAGAGTATTTAAAGAGTTATCTCAAACCCATCACCAAGCTTCTCCCAAATAAAGGAAAAAACATTGTGCAGTCGCCAGACTCACGTCATGCTTACCTCGAGATTCAAGTACGGTACCATTTGTGTATAGTCTATCTGAAGAAACACAAATTAAAATGTTACAAAATGTACTCTTAAGCTCACCCCAACATCAACCATCTAAATTTCATATGCAAGTAATTAGCAAATCATATCACTTGCTAAACTACAATTTCTCCAGCGTTTACCCTGAAGACATGTTAGTAACTTTATAACTTATCTCAAACTTCTTCATAACCATTTTGAAATATTTTATTCTTCAGCGATATATTCATCAGAGACCACTTTGATTAATGCACCGGTACCATACATTTAAATCAGAAGTTGAAGTCAATACATTTTTTGCCTGAATAAAATGTTCCAAACGTAGCACTAAGTGTAATTTTGTGTTAACAATAAGTCACACTCACCAAATATTCTACGCACACTAATTAGAAGATGAAAGTGGCTTTTGACCCCTATGATTAAGGATTTTATGGGGAAAATTCAAAATTGACTCTCTGCAGCAATATGTTATCTTTTACCCTTGCACGTGCGAAACCTATAGTTATATATGGTTACGTTTCTGTGTTATTCTTTCATACTTAGACCCATATCATGCTTCCTACACAGTATGTCGTTTGATCTTACGAGGTTTAAAGGATAGCATGCAGAGTTTGAGTTTTTTTTTAGTCTCTTGTTCTTCTCATCATTTTTATGTTATGACACGCAATAAAACTGATGTGCATTTCATAGATCTCACCATAGTTTCGAAAATTACCTTATCCATAACAAGGACAATTCATCTATAAACTTTGTAATAGCAGCATGTCATTGCATATATTGAACATTTCACATTTCACGAACTGCATGTAAAGAGGAAATGGTGAAAATTCCTATAAAAACATGCCAAAAAAGGTTAATTTTCTAACGTAGTGCGTGGGATCTTGCAGGCAATGGCCTCCCCAAGCCATTTTTAGCTTAAATATACACGTACTCATATTGAGGCAAGCTAAAGGTCTCACTTGTAAGGTAAAGATACCATAACCACATTTCTGTTTGAAAAAAGACAATTCAAATTACAGATATGGTGACAAAACAGCCACAAAGCATGCGAAGATTTCTCTTTCTTGCTTATGTGCTAGAACTATGAACAAATTAATTAATTATGGGTCTTGATCCATGCATTGTTTAGTGACTGCAACCAACGCTGATTTCCTTTGCCATTTTCACAATTCATGTATATATTCTGCTCCTGTAGTGTATTGAACTAGTATGGTTGCAACGTAAGGGACACGACCAGTTGTGCGTTTGATACATAAACTAACACCGTTGCACGTGTAGAACGTTTAAGATGCTTTGAATTTATTTTTTTAATTATCAGCGCTAGCGTCTTGTGACTTTAAATGACATGACGAAAACTTAAGTGACTTCTCAATAATTACAGATTAAACAAATTGTCATGGAAGATGCCATTCATTTAATGTTTTTTCATAGTAAATGCTTCCTCTTTCATGAAGTCAGACTTCAGTAAAGTATAAAAAACAAAAACAAACAGATTTTGTAACACCACAAACCTAGTTGCTCATGCGATCGCTTACTACTGTAACGTGTAGTTACAAAGTCCAGAAAAGTTTTTTTTTTGTTTGTGATAAATTGAGTTTTGATCAATGGGTTAGTTAATTTGTTACATAGGCGTATAGACAGGTCGGCATTCACATAGACAAAATTTACACTGACTGACACTGTGGGATCTAAAGTACACTGTTATGAGCCCATGCGTCACGGCAAAGTTGAATATGAACGTGCATACCAACAGCCATACCCTTTTCAATTTAAATCTATAATAACTGCTGCTCGAGTACGATGATGTTTAAGTAAATGATTAAAAAGTTGATACCCTTGAAAAATGTCTGTCAAAAAAAAACTTTCCCTGCGTAACATCTGTACGTTAGTCGTACCTAAGCTATTTGAAGCATTGTAGTATTACGGCACCCAAACATCAACAAAGTAATATAATACCCGAGACAATGGCTTTCTAATGAACACACACACACACACAAATATAATATCTGATGGTCATTAGGCAGGACTTTCTTACCGCTACAAAATGTTACCATTAAAATGCCACAGAAACGTGTTTCGTGTCTCAATTAATATGCAATTGATGTAATTATGTCTACAGCATACCAGAAACACTTTTCTGTAGTAAAACAATACCGTAACGATCAAATAGCTCTGTAATATATTCGAAACACAAAATTGCATAGATCTTTGGAGAGTTAAGCAACATTATTTAATGGCACAAATGATTTATTACAAGGTTTCAAAGTGTAATTGATGAATTCAATAACATTGTCAAATTGCTTTCGTAAATTACTTTATAGCTAGCATAATTCATGAAGATAAATAACACGCGATGAAATGTCATTTGAAAATTTTGTGATATGGTATCTTCACATGTATACGGGATCTTTGCTTACAAAATCTTTCTTTTGAATGAGTTCATTTGTGGAGAGCAACATTTAATAGTAAATTTTAGAAATCAGTGCAAAAAAAATCAGATACCTAAATAAAGAATGCATGCTATGTATTTCATGCACAATGAATGTGGCAATACTGCATAAGGTATACCTGACAAATGTGTAGGGTGCTGACAATAAATAATTTGCAAACTGCAAATGTGAACCAAGATATCTTAATGCATTTAAAGGGGCTCATTGAGTTGATATCAGTAAAGATTGTGGTGATTTTAAAGTATAAAAACACACGACAATACTCACAATCAGCATAATTAATCAAGTTTCACATCGAATAGTTATGAAAAGTGTCAAATTTTTCGAATTTTTGACCGTTACTTGCTCTGATTGTGTGCGTGTGAATGTAGTACTAATGTGCAAATGTCTGGTCACGGATTTTAAAAAACCAAATTTAATCGTTGGTTACTCACTCATTTATGTTCCATCGTATGTACAACTTTGGGATCCTTTTAGTTTGACTGTTTGTCATTAGTATGTGAAGGACACTTGACCGGCTTAGAAAAATTGAGTGAATTTCACAAAACAACTCACTGAGCCTCTTTAAGTATGTGATCATTAATCTGAATGGCGATTGTGCTTGTTTACATCTTATGTCTAATCAGTGACAGAAATAATTAATTAGGAAGTTTATCAGTTTTTAACAGATTACAACAGCAGAACGTTCAGCAGTCTTCCTATTATTCTTTGATAAGTTCGAAAGTTCAAGGCTTAAATAGTGTAAGACAAGCCATTCAACATAAACCATGTTGCTATCTTGAGTGCACATGTTCACATCCACAAAGTCTGAATAAAGATCATGAACAAACAGGCTGTCACACCTACAAAACGTGCCAAAAACTGAATTTATTCAGATTCAGAAAACGAAACTTGCAGGGAAATGTTACAGAAATTTGTTTAAATACTGCAACCGTCAACAGACATAATCAATGGCTTACACTGTTAGTCTTAGATGAAACATTTCACCATTCTGTAAACCGCTAAGACAAACCCATTGTCATCGAAATACAGTAGGGAGTACACAAGTGATATACATACAATCTTGCGAATTAATACGGAGCAAATCAAAATACAATAGGTGGTTTACTTAAAAGGGGTAGCGATAAGGCACGTAATTTTATGACTGAATTATGAGCTAAATACTTCAGGTATTAATCCTTTGCACTAAACAAGTTTTAAAAGACGTAGTCAATGGCTAAAACAGTGTTGAATGAAACAAATCCCACTACCCGTAATGTGAACTGGATGCACACGACTAGTACACTTGCACTTTCGGTCTTCAGCACTGGAAAACTGATTCAAATTCGAATTTGGTTTTATTTTGTTACAGATCAGGATATACCGAATAAATTTTTAACAGAATAATAGTAATATAACAATATTCCTACAACATGTTGACCTTTATGAATGAAGATGATGCATTCCTGAGATGTAGGATATAAGTTTAGCTAATCCTGACAACTGAAGCCCATAGTGCAAATTATATTCATGGGGGAGAGGTGAACCTTAAGATCTATTTATGAAACTTTTAGCCCCCCCCCCCCCTCCAGCCTAAAAAGGAAATAAAATGCCCATGCCATGGTAGATTTCTTCCATCATGTCACTTAATGCAAATATGAAACTACTTAACCTGTTCTCTGCTGAGGTTCAGGCTTCAAGTTAAAAGTCGAATAGTCTCTGAGCTAGCATTTTAGCTGGTATTTGGATACCTGTTTGGCAGTAATACTGTCATAGGTAACTACCGTTACTACCTTTATGTAGAGTCAATAGTCCCTTTCATGATTATCAGTCAGGCTGTTACTGTACGGGAATGATAAACATTGCAGCAAAAGAGATAAAATCATAAGTTTGGAAGTTGCTTGTCTGGATCTATGCCCCTGTAAAACGATTTGCATTGTCTTCAAAAAATGGGATGTCCATAAACTTTTATGGCTGAAACTGAACGACACATAGCAACACTATTTTTTGTAACTTAAGTCTGAATTTTACAGTATGACGATTTGACAAACAAGGAGTACACCAAACAAATCCAGGATACAGCAAGGACTATACATGGATATATACTTAAAACCTCGCTCTGTTAGTTTGAAAATATGAATATGCGTATTATATGTAAAAAGACTGATACATTATGCTTGGATCAAATACAATAACCGTGGCACAATTTATTTTATTCATGAAACATACTGTATTAAAGATAGCATGTTGTTCTGCATTCCTTGCATGGTATGGCAGGGCACATGAATGCAACTTGTAAATACATCATTTTCCATATTGCATTATCGTAATTCATTCAGTCACTTCTTCTTTCTTATTTTTAGAGATGATGACTCATCTGAAGACATTAAAATCACCACAAGGGTGAAGTGTGGTCAAACTCTCAACAACTCAGCAATAAATTCCATCGGCTTGCCGGGATTACGTAGGGAGGTTGTTTAAGTCCCGAACAGTATCGGGTACAAACTGAATTACCAGCAATTGACGGTAGTGAAAAACATGCATAGAACTGTGCGAGTCCGGCGAGTATTTGTTGAGTTCGGACAGTGGGATGTTAGCTTGTACGTAAATACCCTAGGCAAGCATTTAGAGTCTGCTATGCCTATGGTGATCAGCTAGGGAACCAATAGCAACAAAAAGAAAGAGAACTTCCAAAAGAGCAGTCCGCATTGGCCCAACTTCCACGGAGTAGTCATTTGCTGCAAATCTTGCAAAACTTCGTTGCAAATCTTCCAATCTGTCAGAAAGAATAGTCTTCCGAGGGTCCCAGACAGGAAAAGCATATTCCAACAAGAGCCTAATGAAACCTTTATACGCCTACGTACAGCATGCCGTCAACTTTTTTTCTTTTTGAACAAAATGAAAGATAGTTGAAAGAGATTCAGTGAAATCACTACAATTGCAACAGACTCCAGACAGGGCCTAGAATGGCCAAGTCACAGCTAAGCCTAAGGAAAAAGAATAAAAATCAAGACTAATTGCAAGAGCAAACCTAAGACATGATAGGCATATGCCTTGTACAGTATTAGTATTAGCCACTTGGCTTAGTTGGGCTAGATAGTACTCTTCTAAAAAGGAATAAGGCTGTGGGCTATTCCTCATCAGGGAATAAAAAGTTTCCTAATGCTAGTATAAGGTTTCATTCTTATTGCCTTTCTTTGTCCCGCCAAAATCAGTAACTGTCGTAAAATTTATAGACATACCGTGCATACAAAAACTGCCACAAATTTTCATTTGAGTGTTTTGATACTTTTATGCAGCGAAAAGAGATGTAGGATATTGACATGCCAGATAGACCCCAACTGTCAACGGTTGCAGTAAGTCGTAATTACCAATGAGAGCCCAGTCACTTAGTTATACAATTCTAGTGTAACGTCACTACCGACGTCGGCTCCTATGGGGGATAGACAGATCTGCAAGGGGAGAAATGAAGGGGTGGATGGAGTGCGGCGAGAAAAGACAGGCAAAACAGTATGCAAAGATGATATGTACGTTTCTTTGTATTATAAGTGAAGCACTCTCTCGTGGTGATTGTAATCAATCAATGTACAGCCCAATAAGAATAATTATAATCATTGATAATTGTATACATTCACATAACACATTAAATAACATATTACATGCGCTGCAGTCAGACGGTCCCTCTCCTCCACAGGCGCTGTCGTCAAGAGAGTTCCCTTAGTGGGGAGTTCAGGACAGCAACCTCTCGTCGTCAGACAGTCCTTCGCGTCCACAGGAGCTTGCGTCTTCAGTAGGGAGTACCCCTCGTGAGACTCCGAGACAGCAGCCAATCTAATGCACAGGCACTGGCGTCTAAGAGAATACCCGTTGTCCCACGTCCGAGACAGCAAATCCTCTCCTTCACAAGAGCTGATGTTTAGAGGGTCTCCGGCTTGTCCTATAGATACACTTTGCAACTTGACACAAATGTCTCGTGGCACTTCCGCTGCACCCCCCCCCCCCTTCAATAAACAAACTGCTTCTGCAAATCGTATCGATAAACGGTACCCGCTAACGGAACACAAACGGCTGAGCTCAAGTCTTATTAGTAAACTGTGACCGCTGACGATATGCAAACGGCTCCGATACGTTCTGTCAATTAACTGCATTCACCTGCTAACGTTACACAAACGGGTACCCAGCGACCTGAACTGATCTACTGTGCCCGCTGACTATAAACAAGTGTCCAACGGCGATCCTATGAATAAATTCTACCCGTTCAAGACATACAGACGTGTCATCTAAAATAACACAGATAAATTGTGAAGGCTAACGATAAACAAATGGCTCACTTGAATCCTACCCTGTGTTCACGTGTGATAACGCGCTCATGATCAACGTCCCAGGGGATTCTTGTGGTTTTCCATGATCAGGTGATACTCGCGTTCCCATGTGATGACACGCTCTCGGTCTGATAATGAGCTCACCATTAACTCATAATCAACCTGGCCTTGACCTAGTGTTTCCAAAATATCGAACAGAAACGGAAGTTGCAGTTAAGTTGTTCTTTCCCAACTGATTACTGTACCGTTTCGTGAAATCCTTGTCGTGTGTCCAACTGGCGTTTAAATCGTTAAATTGTTACACAAATGAATGACTGCCGCATTTTGTATCGTTCACCTTGGTTTGAACTGATTCACCGTCCAAATGTTTATAAAACCCTGCAGTTCAAATTTGGACCATTTCGATTTGTAAAACAGTATTATGAAAATCCACTGGGTACTCACAGTATCGAAAAATAGATGTTAGCAGATAACGCTAGCAGCCTTAACCTTCGCTGCATTGCATGCCGCGATATAAGCCTACGTAAACAGGAAGACCCTTCCCTTTCAACAAACAAGTGATCATATCTTTCCGATGCAATTTTCGACTGTGATCTGACGAGCAAGAGGTCTGATAACTTGACGGACTGTGATCATGATCATGGGAGCTTGATGATGACCACGGGCGCGTTCACATGGATTTTTTATTACAGTTTGAAGACGAGCTCGTGATCTGATGATAGCTTCATGACGAGCGCGATAAACTGTGGCCGCTAACAGTACTCAAATGTCTCACGACAGGTCCTACGGCTGAACTGTACTTGCTTAACGAACAGCTGATCTCAAGTCCTTACGATAAACTGTGCTCAGTCCTTTCATTTCATCGATTTCCCGCTGCCCTTGGTCACATGTCATCGAAGACTCCTACAAGAAAGGCAGTTCCAAAGTCAATGATGCTAAATATGTACCATTGACTTCACATGAAGTTAAGTTTTCACATGAATTAAAGTTTAATGTGTTCTGAACACTAAAATGTAATCAACTATCACATATACAGCTTAATACTCAATTGTCCGAGATGATAAAAATGCCTGTCTGTTTCTACATATTACTTACCATTAAGTTCAAACGCGTTCTAAAATTTCCACTTATATGATCTCTGAGGAAAAGCACCTGCATAGTTTGAAAACGAATACCTTAATATGGTATTAGTTCTGACTATTTTTATTCTTTTGCTGAATATTGATAGAAATGATGACATTTTAAGGCATCCTGTCACTTCATACCTTTCTCAGTGATGAATTTGACCTCAGCGATGTGTGACTTCCGGTGGGTGCTTGCTTGCATTTTTGTAAAGATTACACAAGAAACAGTCAAATCGCGGATGAGATCCCCTACTGGTAAGTTTTGACTGAAATCAAGCACGCCTCAGAAAATAAATAAATGTAGAACAGCTTTACTTTTATGTAAGACCTTAAGACTGAAGTCTATGCTAAGGAGATCTTTGCAGAGTTTTTATAAACTTGTAAATTTAGTGATCACTTAAAGTTTGCGACGTTCAATAATTTTGTATGGTTACGGTGGCGGATCCAGAGAGAAGATACCTGGGGTGCTCTTGGAGCCACCTCCCCCCCCCCCCCAAATAACAAATTTATAAATGGTGACTTTAATATTTCATCGCAACATCTCTCCGTTGCTCGTCTCGTCACGGTTTGGTATACAAACTCGCAAACCATACATTATATCCTTCAGGTGGAAGACACTTTCTCTCAATGCTCGAATCTAGAGCACCCCAAACAAATATCCCCTGGGCTGTCTTCTTAAAGGTTAAACACATGATGAATTACTCCGTTATTACGTTTACATATTACCTGCCACGATTTATAAAGGTAGTCGTTGTGTGAGATACCAACTTAGATAATAGGAATTGCACGTGGACAGTTAATCCGAAAGAAATAAAACAAAAAATACTGGATTAACGTCAGTGACATTAGAAGAAGTGTCTCACTGCCTACTTAGTAAAATAATGTAACGCCACTTCCGTCGTGGATTCCTATGGGGGGATAGACCGGACAAGGGGAGATAAAAAGGTGGGTGGGCTGGGCGCAGGGACAACACAGGATAACAGGAAGCAAAGACGGTATGTTCGTTTCTCTGTAATATAACTGGTGCGCTGTCTCAGTTGTGATTCCAATCAATCAATGCACAGTCCAGTTAGAATCTATAATGTAATCGTTTATAGCACTTGAAATAATGTCATGCAATGTCCGACGTCTGAGGCAGCAACCCCTCTTTCGTCCACAAGCGCTAACGTCTAAGGGTTCCTGCTCTCCGACGTCCGGAAAAGGAACTCTTCTCGTCCACAAGCGCTGACGTCTAGAGAGTTTCAATTGTCCTACGTCGGAGACAGCAACTCCTCTCTCCTCAACAAGCGCTGGCGTCTCGAGAATACCCGTTGCACCACGTCCGAGAAAGCAACCCCTCTCTCGTCCAGAACCCCTCTCCTTCACAAGTAGCTTTCCATTAGTAGACCGCAAGTCCTATAAATAAATCGTGCCCGCTAACGATATACAAACGGCCCCGGCCCCTCCTAGCTGACGGTACACAAACTGCCACCCTGGAACCTAAACTGATAAACTGTGTCCACTAACGATAAGTGTCTAACGGTGGATCTTAGAATAAATGGTGCCTGCTAACGATAGACGAACGGGTCATCTTAAACCCTACAGTTAAACTGTAGCCGCCTACGATGAACAAAAAGGTTCACCTTAAATTCTAGAACGACACCGTGGCAGCTAGCAATAAACAAATGTCTCCCGGCAGGTCCTTTCAATAAACTGTGTCCGCTAACGATATACAAATGGCCGACAGCAAGTCCTATGGATAAACTACGGCCGCTAACAATAAACGAATGTCTCACAAGTGTCTAACAGAAGGTCCTATAAATAAACTGTGGCCGCTAACAGTGTACACACGGCCAACTGCAAGTCCTATAGATAAACAGTACCTGCTTACGAATGAGCGACTGCTTCCGACGGATCCAGTGGAAAGACTCCAATGAATTGACTGTAGACGCTAACGTTGAACCAGCCCTCGACTTTGTCTGCCTCTGCGCACTTTCCTCCTCTGATTCCCTCTGTTTTTACTGTCAGAGTCTGCTCCTTTCGTCTGACTCTGACTCTCGTTCTTGAGCTCGCTCACTCCTTTTATACCTTCTATTTCCCGCAGTCTTTGGTCACGTTGCGATACCATAGAGGCAGATCTCGACGAACCTAGGAAAATCGGCAATGTTTACCTCCCGTAGCAATAGTTGCCAGCAACCATCGACTCGCAGAATTCTTCCCAGAGCAGACAAACACCTGGGACTTCTTCCCGGGCCTCTGACGGAGACTAGAAGTATGGGAAAACCATCGTTGTTTACCCTCCCCCCCCCCCCCCTTACGACCGTTGCTAGCGCTAGCCGGCATGTTCCCTTTGTTCCAAAGGAGAGGGCACATCCGGACGTCTATTCGTTGCCTCAGCAGGAGTCGAGAAGTTTGGGAAAACCATCGTTGTCTACGTCCCCTAACAACCATTGCTAGTAAACATCGGTTCGTTCCCTTTGTTCCAAAGGCAAGCGCACATCCGGACTTCTATTCCAGGGCCTTTGAAGCAATTGATGAGAGTGAACCCATAGCCTGGTTCCACCATAGATATCCAATTCCTAGGGTGCTGCAAGACTCACTTGACACAGATCATTGGCAATACTAAGACACTAAACTGAGCACTTGGACGAAACAAAAAGACGCACAGCTTCTGCAATACGGTGAACGGAGGACTTTTCGTAGAAAATAAATGAAAAAGTACCCAGTATTACAATAACATTTCATGTTTAATGGTTCTTATATATTAAAACTAATTTCGATTTCAACAGTTCTTCGCTTGTCTATCGTCTTCGGTGGAAATGTCCAAAATTTATTCAGAGATAAGAAGAAAATACTGATGATTACTTAATGGTTCGTCTGCTTCCAGGGTAAAACACGTTCTCTCCTACAAAGGTCCAAGATCAAGACTGTCTTCTTTTGCAGAAACTCTTTCATAATTAGCGGATTCTAATGAAGGTAGGTTATTCTTTGTTGTCTTTAGGGACAGTGAAAACCTTAATCTGTAACGTCAGCAGCATTATTTTCAACAGCTTCTTTACGAACAATAATAAATTTGGTAAACTGTTGACTTAACGCTCAGCTACGTATCTCCCAATCAAAGAAGGACAGACATGTCTTGGACTTGTACATTTGACGTAGAGGAGACGCAATTAAAGGAGAATCAAACCCTGGGAACATGTTTATCAAAATGAAGCAGAAGTGTTTGACAAACAACTTCCCAAAGTTTCATTCAGAAGTATTGTATCTCATCCAAGTTACACACTTTTGAAATTCAGAGAAGGGTGTTGCCATTTTTACCCAAGTGGAATGTAAACCAACTTGAGTAAGTCGAATAATGATGTCACATAACGACAGATAGCAGGAATTTTTATGCATTTCTTTGTTTTCTGTACCTAAAATTACTACAAATCCACACACACTTGTACATATTTTGTGTTGAATTACTGAGGTGTATCATGCAATAATCAATTCATTAATACTCTGATTTGAATCTATGCATGCCTGTTAAAAATATATTAACAGTAAAATAGAAAGAAAAACAAAAGCTTTTCCAATCACACGTGGTCCAGTGATGTGATCACAATCTTAAAATGGCAGCTTCATGATTAATTTTTTATGAACATTCAAATTGCAATATCTTGGAAAGTAAACAACATATTTGAATGAAATTTGGTGATGGTGTTCACCAAACGTTAGTCCTTAATTTAACTGTGTCAAATGTCCTGACTTTCCTTCTCCTTTAAATTAGCATGCAATTTCGAAGATTTTATGCTCCCTTTCCACATGGAAAGACTCACATGTGACGTATTTTGAACTACCAGACCAATATCTGAAAACTCAAAATATGTTGATACGTTGATACGCGTATATGAAATTTAGGCAAGATCAATGATGAATGTACAATGGCTATGTTTTTTTTCGGGGGGGGGGGGGTGAGGGAGGTAGAAGTAATCATTATTACATTAGTTAGCCTACTCAGCATTGCTAATATCAATCAGTCTACCTATAAACACTCAGTTGGCACAATATTTTTCTATGCCGTGCTTTTATGCTCCGCTTCGAATCACTCTTCAGCATACCAGCAGTGTGCATTCATGTTTCTTTAAGAAATAGGGTAGGGAACTGTTTGTTCCATTTTTACTGCTTTAAAGCACTTTCTACGAGAACAGTCCTGAGAGATCACAAATGGAGGAAATTGTCCCCCAAACAATTTCTTTGAGTATAGAACACATTATTAATAAGATATAGGTCAGGAAGCCAACATCAATTGTGTGTAACTTCTTAAAATCCGCCGGAGAAATACATATTATGACGTCAGTGATCGATATCTTTAAAAAAATAATTTAAGGTAGATTATTCCAGGACTTGGGGAATGCTTTTTGTTTATTCACTGGTAGTGGGAAACACACTGCCTTTAAAATAATAAAAGGAACTGTATATTAGTAAGTCATGTGTGAAAAACAAATCCTGTAACATCATAGTTATAACATTGAACCCAGCCAACTCAAAGTTGGGCATTGCTTTGATACTTATCTTGTGTGTGTTTTAGTGAAGATAATCCTGGTTATTTTTTTCACTCCTCACCATTCCATGCACAGGAGAACAACTGTTTTATTTATCTCACTAACGGTGTGTTGGTTCTTTTGATTGTAACGTTGTCGTTGACTATGCAACGAGATCGAGACTTAGAAGAGCTACATCTGAAACCTTGGGATCGTTCGGACAACATCACCAGCCTAAGGAGGTAATTCGTAGCATCTTGACTGCAGAAATTACTATTCCAAGGATAAAACAATAAATCAATCAAGAAGTTACTGAGAGGGAATAAGTGAACACATTGAATTTTTACATTTCACATTTTATGAAAAGGAAATTTCGATAAACATGGAGAGCATGAGAACAAAACATATTTCAGCTAGTAATAGCTGCAGAATTGCTAAAGTGCCTATCTTGCCAGTGCACGTACATGTAAAAATATCCTACCGAGGGGGGAGGAGAAACAGAATTTAACCTCAAGGGTATCTTTTTTTGAGAAGATGAAGTGCACAAAATCATGGTATGTTGGAAAGTTAAAATCATACCCAAAACATGAACTGTGGGTATAATAAACGAATCACCTAAGCAAGCAAACAATATTCCACACACAAATTTACTCAAGCACTTACCTGAATTAAAGCTGAACTATCCAATGATAAGAAGTAAAAGAAAAAAAAGGAGTAAAATCAATATAGGTTTAACAGGCCTACTTAAAACTATAATACCAAACCTATCGAAAAAATTTTCACATTTCAACAGAGTCAATCATGGACGAACCTCACCTCTTAACAAAGACGGTGTCTGTATACGTCAAGAGAACGTAGTATACATCAAAACACACAAGACAGGAAGTACAACAGTTCAATCCATCATGTATCGATACGGATTCTTTCGGAATTTGTCCTTCGTCTTGAGAAGGACAAATTCGTACAACGGGCACATTCGTTACATGAAAGTCGATAGGCACAGTCCTGGGAATATGTTTTTGCCTCTTCTCGGTGAAGGAGAATGTATTTTCCAGGGTTATAACATATCGGCTGTTCACGTCGTCCACAACAAGGCTGTTTTTGAGACATTCATGAACCCGGGTTCAAAGTACATCACAATTTTACGGAATCCTACTGCCCAGTTACTCTCTGCGTTTGTTTTCTTTAAACTTGGCAAGAGTGTGAAAGGCAATACATTTGAAAAAAAGCTATTAAATTACGTGAATGGTGACCGATGGAAGGAAAGTCCCTTTGGGAAAAATAGTCAATCGAGAGATCTCGGTCTTGGAAGTGAGAAGTTTGATAACGAATCTGAGATTAAGGCATTCATCAGCAGGTTGGACGAAGAGTTCGATTTGGTTCTTATCAACGAATATTTTGATGAGTCAATGGTGCTAATGGCAAGAGAATTATGTTGGTCGTTAGAGGATGTGACGTTTACCGTCCTAAATAATCGTAGCTTAAGAAAACCGGAACCTTCACATGGATTGTTGAACAAGATCCGAACATTCAACCGAGCGGATTACCTGCTTTACGAACATTTCAACAAAACCTTTTGGACACGAATCAAAGCCGAGGGTCAGGGCTTTTGGCAGGACCTCAAAGAATTTAAAAGGTTGCAGAATGATATGACGAGCCGATGTGTCACAAATTCCCTCATTACGAATGGTCACGAAATAACTGGATCGGCTAATTGTGACAAATATTCCGGAGGTTTGTTTTTATTTAAACATATTTTTACAAGACAAAACAAACTGTGTAAAGCATACAAAGCACCCTTTACCCAGTGGTCAGAATTCTAATCGTCCATCCGCCTGATACTTTCGAAAGATAAATATACCTCCCTCCAATTTAAGCTTCTTTGGGGTTTTGTAACATATATATCTCAGATTAACCCTGCAGAGAAACATTGATGACCATTAACCAACAACATACCACCTGTAAAGCTATAGTGAAAGGTATAAAACATGCACTCATGAATATTATCTATTAGACCTCAATGTAAGAAAAATTCAAATCTTGACTGTTCTTTTCTGTGTCCTGGTGAATCATCTGACTGAATTTGCCATAGGTAGATCATCTTTTGCCTCAGATCTGTTAAGGAGATAAGTCCATAGCCGTTTTGGGAAAACAAAATGCAAAGGTTACTTTAGATGTATGTTACAACCATATCATTTAATAGTACTTAATATTAATAACATTAAGATAAAAAGTAAAAATTTAGTTCGGCAATTGATTGTAGAAACGTTGTTTACGCTTAAACGTTTTCCTGTAGTTCTTGAGTATTTTAGTATTAATGAGATCTTTCTTGTAATGTTTTCGGTGAAAAGGCGAATGTAAAACATAAAAAATAAAATGAAAGAAAAATACGATACAATTTTGTCTGCGTTGTGAAATGGTGCTTCTCATACAGAGATCAATTACATGGATGGCACTGTAAATACAGAAAGTGACATTTGAAAGTATTGACGTAGTAGATCCGTGAGCCTCTCCTAATAAGCAGAGTATCTGTTTGCAGACCCATCGGTCCTTCAACTGGGCACGGTGCAAGGGGCCCATACATAACGGATAGGTTCCAGATGGATGTCATGTGGGCTATATTGACTACGTTCGCACCAGTTTACTCATATGGGACCCAATGGGGCTTCATCTATAGGGGTAATGTGAGTGCAATTTATATCCAGTACTATTTTTTCCCAGTTTATTTTCCCAGTCTATGCATCGACTAACATAAAATTGGTATAGATTCTGCACTGGTGTCAATCTGTTGAGTAGGTTGCACGCTTTACACTATGTGAAATTAATGTATAGAGCTATATTATTAATGTTCATTAATATTCATATTTATCTTTGTTTATTGACATTTCACAGGAGGGTAAGATTCGGTTAGCAGAGCTGCTAACCTTCCCCTGATACCCTCAGGCATATGCAAGGAGTAAAAGAAAAAAAATAAAGAGTAGAACAATGAAAATAATCAAAATAATAACAATATGAATGTAAACAAATGCCATAAAACAGGAGTGGAACATAAAGTTAATCACCTTAGATATGAAACATTAAACAAAGAAGGGAATAGACATATAGACATTGAGAAAGAGTGGTAATACTGAGCCTAGTCACCTCTATCACCAAACATAAAATACCTTAATAAAATATAGCATAAACCAGTGATACCATCTACAGTGTATAAAAAACAAAATATTACAGCATTTTACACATTAGTTTCAAAAGAGATACTTAAAACTTCAGGAATATATTATTAATAAAATGAATTTAATTGCCTTTAAAAGTATTTTAGTAGGGGGCATTTCTAATCTGTAATGGTAGTTCGGTCCATTCTTTTGCAGCTAAATATCAAAACCGTTTCCTGTGGTAATTAGTTCTACCCCACGACAGATGTAACATATTTCTGGTCGTTGATCTTAAAGAGTGAGAATGTGTGTTCCAATCACATTTGAATATTTTTTTTTATTATACTTTGGAGCAAGGGTTATTTAGTAATTCTTGGACCATTACTAATCTCTTTCCCCAATCCTTATCTCAAGGCTGTCTCAATTCAATGTATTAAAAAGAGCATGTGATCTCTGTCCGTACCCAGAATAAAATGATTCTTGTAGCTGTCTTTTTTTTAATCTTTTTATCTTTTAATCTCTTAATCTTTTAATCTTTTTAATATTGGTCTTTCAAGACCAGTGTTACCACTTGCGCCATATACTATACCACGGTAATCTAATATAGGTAAAATATAGCCATTATGAAATATAACACATACGTCTAAGTCAATAAGTGATTTTATTCGTCTTAGTAAAGAACGCCTTTGACTAAGTTACAAACATGGTCTACCTGTACTTGCCATGGCAGGTTACTATCAATCCTCACTCCTGACATTTTTTCACAGTCTACAGTTTGTAGGGCAGTGTTACCAATTTTTATGTGAAGAGTATTTGCATTACCAAGTGTAGCCATTCTCTGTCTTGAACCTATTAACATTCTTTCAGTTTTCTCTGCATTAAATTCTATTGCAATTTCTTTACACCATTCACGGATGCTTGCCATATCTTCCATTAGTATTTTATTTAGCTCCAGAGCATTTGTACCATGCAAGTAAAACGGTGTATCATCAGCATATATATCAGCAAAATATGGTGGAGACTTAAAAATCTATATCATCAATAAAAATGAGAAATAGTAACGGCCCAAGGATTGAATCCTGGGGGACTCCAATAACATACATTGGGGAGGAGGAGATTTTTTATATAAAAGGAGATTATTCTCTCCCTGTGAGACAAGACTTGACACATTGAATTGTATCATTGGAGAAACCATACAACGATATCTTTTGCAGCAATAAATTTTAATTAGCTAAATTGAAAGCTGTTAGAAGATCAACCAATACGGATCCTATAATATGGCCATTTTGTCATTAATCATTAATGACAATATGGTAGTTAACCGTCTAAGGGTTATTTTTTTGCACATAGTATAGGACAACTATGCCTGACATGTGTGCACATGTTTCATTTAAATATCTTTGCTGTTTTAAGTAACTAATTCAATCGGTTTTGTTCCACATTGAATATAAATTTAATACTAATTAATGTTAATTATATTAAATAAGTTTTATATTAATGTTAATTATATTACAACTATGTTTGAATATCATATATAAGCATCGAGCACAAGTTACTGGTTTGCCTTTTCAATCTTCTGCGAAAGTGTCCTACTCAAAATTCTTTAGAATGTGGGTATATAAAATTGACAGAGCCGGTCAAGCCATCTAAATGGTTGGTTTTACACGTTTAAGTGAAGAATTAAACTTTGTACAGCTATTCTAATTTGAATTAAAACCAACTAGAATTTTGTTGCCGATATTTGTAGAACCGGATCAAAGATATCTGATGAGCTACTTAAATAAAAGATGTGTAGAAATTGAATTAAAGCTACATAAACTTGAAATAAAGATACGTACAGGTCTATAATTAAATCGAATGTACACAAGCCATTGAATGATAAATCTCTCTCATTTGAATCTACGATACCTATCGAACTAACGTTAATCAAAGGTCATGACGTTATGATTGTGCTAAACTGTTCAACAGATCCTCTTCTATGCGCGATGTATTGCCTATCGACATGACACCTCAAACCTCTTAGCATACAGCTCAAAAAGCCTAGACATTGGTTTGGATTGACACACCTGGACTACTCCACAAGATCCATGTTTGATTGACCTTGTGGACTAGAACAGCATGAGGTAATAAAACTGAGCTAAGGAGATGAGGGTTTGCCACAAGTTGAACCTTACTAAAACACTAAATTGGTGAGGTTGGAGGTATTTCCATTTTAGTGTGAGAGGTACGGCATGTACCACAATTATATTTAAGATGCATACAATTGGATCTGAATTGATAAGTTAAATCATATCTAGTCTTGATTAAGATAGATAGATTAATTATATATATAAAGTAATTAATTATAATTAATTAATTTAAAATAAATTAAATAAATTTTAAATAATTACGTATTATATGTTAATTTTATTTAGGATCGTTTGAATTGCCGTGTTGCCTATCGTTAACTGCGTAATAATAATTCCAGTTAGTAAACAAATTTACTTTTCAAAGCCTATTATTTGTAACTTTCTGTGTCAACTGCTATTCAAAATTGTAATCGTTTTAAATAGAAGCTCGAAAGTGATTTCTTTTCTAGCCAATATCTCGGTTTCTAATCTCTTAATGTGTATTAGTTCCTATAGAATCACTTTTTAATTTAAATAGTACTTAAGAAGTGTTACGGATTGTCTTTCATTCGGTTCAACTTTTCAAAAGTGTCATTGTTTTAATTAAGTCTTGCTCAAAAATCACTTTCATAGCATTTGTCTGTTCCGACTTCATTACTCTTTGTAAGATTATCAACGTTACTTTATTGTAGTTGTACTTTTTAATTTACCGATTGTATGCAAAGCTTTTCATATAAGTATCTGGTCAGGTGAGTTGCTCGTAGTGTTAGTAAAATACATTTCTATTACACTACCTTACACAATTGTTACATGCCCTGTTACAGTAACGAACAGTAGCGGACCAGGGGAAGCACCTTCAGGTAGTTTTAACTTGACAAAGTAACACGATGCTCTGCTATATTATTGGTAATCAATATAACTTCGCCAACGGGTACAATATCGTACAATCATGGAGGTATTACTTAAATAAAAAAGGTTCAATTCGATACACAACTATCAGAAACTGAATTAGTTGAAGAATTAATAGAAATAAGAAAACTTATATTTCATATAATAAGAGCTTAATGCTAGAATTACAGATTTGTTGAAATTCTTAGAGATGTGTCTAAAGAATTCATGATATCTGGAAGGACTTTATTTGAAGATTCCTATAATTTGTTAATTATTTCTCAACCTATATCAAACTGAAAGACAATATGCCAACTTAAAACGAAAGTTCTGAATCTTTCACTTAACAAAGCATGATTTTGTTGACATTGCAAAATATTTAAAACAAAACCTTTAACCATGTTATCGATAGCAAAGGACGTACAATCTTCTGAAAGGTTTAGCAAGACAATATATTAAAAAAGGATGTGGTTAATTATCAGAGGCGAATTTTTTTCAAAATATTCAAGAATAACGAGACTATTATTTTTTAGTATTAACTTCATTATGGAGGGGCATGTATAGTCTATTGCTACGTGCTAGTAACATTAGGGTATTAACGCCCGATAGCACTACGTTCAGGTTAGCCAATGCATGCGTTGTCATGCATGTTTTGTCACTTGTTGCTCTTGCTACCTACGTAAGTAAAAGGCCTAAAAAGATAAGAGAAGAGGATGCGTAGTTCATTACGATTCTTTTGCCACCTCAAACCAACCGGATATGTGTTATCATTTTTCATAGATTGATTTTTCTATCCTCATGAATTATGGAACTGCAGACATGATATCTACATTTCAAGGCTGAGTAGGTGCAGCTCAAGAATACCCGATAAGTGCTGCTTCCTACTATCTAGGGTTTGAAAAGCCAAAATTTTCTGGTGCGCTCCAACCAGTGGTGGCGCTCTACTTAGTCCTGCCGTTACTCACCTCCTCCTTCCCAAAGCTTTTCCTTTTGTTTGTTTCGTCTACAATTTATTTGTTTCGTATGATAATGCTCTTTTTGTGAAATCTGCACTTCTTTTAATTTTTCACCCCTTCTGAGAAGGTATTAATAGTGTCTGAAATTCAGTGTGGAGTCGCCCCATAGTTGGAAAAAATACCCACATCGTCGGACTTTTTCAACTTCACACCCCCTAAAGATGTGATTCCCAGCTACGGCCCCGATCACATGTTACACGTCGAGGCATATTACTGAGAAAAATCGTTCCTCAAGAGAAGGCGTCACAGCGATATCGGAGTAAATTAAACGTTTCAAAACGGCTGTTTATACCATAAATTAACACCTCCAGCAACATTCGTCTTCGAGAGGTATAATAAGGACATAAATAGGGGCAACGGAGGGGAGCGATATCGAGCCTGGCTTGGTGGGATATCAGTCGTACAGTCAGGTTTCTTTTCATTTTAAAGACAAAAACTCATCGTCACCCCAGACAGCTTCAATTCTCCCAACCACCAACGTCTAGTCCCTCTTTCAGCCTGTCTGAAATTCCTCCACATGTGTAATCCAAACAATGGATCCCTGTGTATGCTGTGTAATACCAGCTGCTCTGCATCTTTCGAATTTGCTGTCAATCGAAGAGTACTGTAACCTAGAACCAGTGGAGAATTTTCCTTTCCGGGAGGTAAAAATATAGCTTAGAGTGATGCAATACAGCCTTTAAGTACTCTCCTCTCATTTTTTTTTTTTTGGATTGAAACATTATGAAAGGGTCAATTCCATTTATATACAGTAAAACAGGAAATGCCTTGTCAAGATGAGCATGGGTGGCATTTTGATGTAGAACTTCGTGGGGGAGGGGGGGGGGGATGTCCACGAAAATATTACACGCCCCTACGTTCTTGCTTTGTGTTTGCGCAAAGCCCTTTCGTAGTGGCGCCGACTTGAGCTGCTGAGACAATGGCAAGTGACTCATAACGCCCAGGACCTCTCCAGAGGTCCTACCGTGCAATCTGGGTCTCAATTGTTACATTTGTTGTGCTAAATTTGATGACCAAAATGTTTGAAAAAATTACTTGTGTTGGTAGTCATATGAAGGCAGCAAATTTTATACATTTGATACACACGTTTTATGACCGTCAGTCACAATTGGAGTAGGCAAACAGTGTCTAACATAACAAAGCAACGCAGTACCAAATTAAACTTGATTTAAGGGAAGAGACCTGGATAAACATAAGCAGTTGTTCCATGTACCCGTATTTATACAGATGCAAATTTTGGCTGAAAATAACCTACTTTTAAAGTAGTAAAATTAACATACTTTTAGGTAGTAGTGTGACAGAGTATTTGCTCTGACATCACAATTAAAAAGAACATTCTCACTCGTATTTCTTCTCTAGAGGATGTAGGTCAGATATAAGGTTCAATTGTTGACTGAACATTACACAAACAACCATGAGGAAACTTCAGTAGAATTATTAATGATTTTTGAAAAGCCCTTTAAACATTATCGTCCTCGTTGGTTAGTCGTGAGGACTACATATAGCCTAATTTTTTTCATTTTAAATAATCTTGTCTATTGTATACACATACAACACATTTGGTAAGCGATTTAAGAAGAAAGAATTATCTTCGTTAAATGGACGTGGACATCCGTAATTTTAATGTAAAAGTATGTAAACAGTTATCTGAAGTGTTAAGATAATGCATATGGTAAATGAAGATATTCTGTTTGGTAGAATTTCGCTGAGAGATTTAAATATGGGAGCCATATACCAAATTAAACAGTCAAATAATTTACATCAACTTAAAATGAGATCCTACGATGTTATATATGCTTTTTTTAAGTTTTTGACCACTTGTTTCTTATTCACACTGCCTAAATGCTTGAGATTGGCAGGGGTGAAATACTATGTTTACCCCAATATTTCCTTTGAGGGCAACTCCTCCCGCTTCCTCCTAAGGATTTTTGGCAAAATAGGTATCTCCAGACCAACAGCCAGTTCGAGTAAATATGTACCCAAGAAAACGACAGACGGAACCAGGGTGTTGTTTCAAGTTTCAGTTACAATATAATTTCTCTTCCAGACTTCAGACTACAATGATAATTGCGTTCAATTTATTACAGCTTAATAAGTAGACTCAACTAAACTATCAGGGTGGTAACTGGCAACTTTTGACACTGTTCTGGCCTTTGGAGTTCGCAGTAATTTGACTGAACTACTGAAGCTGTAACACTAATTTGAGACTGTGTGACGACCACAACGATGGATATAACGCTGACGTACTGTAAAAGGTGACAAGCGATAACTACGGGCAATCCTCTTGATCCAATCTGATTGAGTAGGACATATGGTTAACCGTAACTTAAGCTTCGGTGATAGAAATGATCATGAGAACAGTGACTCCAAATATTGGAAAGTCTCACCGGACTTGTTCAAAATTTCAGTCATTT
Source organism: Stichopus chloronotus (assembly GCA_021234535.1). Taxonomy (NCBI): domain Eukaryota; kingdom Metazoa; phylum Echinodermata; class Holothuroidea; order Aspidochirotida; family Stichopodidae; genus Stichopus; species Stichopus chloronotus. Next base: position 19,384,209 of record CM037836.1, on the reverse strand, counting down.
GGTTAGGTGCCGAAATGGCCAAATAAATACAAAATAAGTAAGAGCAGCATGCAGAGTGTGAAAAGTGTATACTAGACTGACGTTAGGCGATGAATAATATGTAGGCCTATGTCTGGTACATGAAATGTTTAACATTATGTGACCCAAGATATAGATCTGTTCCTTTGCTAAAAAATAGAACACCTTACAATTTCAGTTTAAATGATCCCTAAATAGAAAATGCTGTCCAAATATGACCATACCCAGTAGCGTGTTTAAAAGTTGTGGGGCATTGGCACAGGCCCCCCAAAGCCGAAGTCAGTCGGGATTTAAGGGTAACAGGAAAAGAAAAAGACTGAAGACTCTCAACAGGGTTGGGTCAGATAAGGGTAGGGGAGACTCTCCCCCCCCCTTGGGATTACCCCAGTTGGGGAGTCTTACTCGATGCGATGTAGAATGCGTGCTGTAACCCAGGATCTCCAGGTTCTTCAGTAGTTCCACCCCACATACTAGCACAGGCCCTGTACATCTTACTAAGGAACATACAGGAAGCGTTCACGGTTTATGTAGGCCTATATGTAATTTCATCCCATGTCGCAACGCCTAGTTGCTGCTGTTCTCTCATGTGTTGGCCATGCGATATGTCTAGTGACTGGTGGAGAGAATTACAGGTAAGTAGTATACCAATACGGACCAACTGCCAGAGTAATTATTGACCTGTGCAAGCTTTTAATTGGTACCGATAGTCTAATGTATTACTGTATGATGACTAGAAAATTTCGCGCTTCGCCCGCAATTCAATTGTTCACTTAAGATTCCACGGAAAAAATAAAACAACGCTAAAATTATGGTTCTTTAGTATTTACACATTTTATGAAAATGGCATGGAACAAGGACTGTTTACTTTCCGCGCTATCATCACAAGCAGCCCTCTTGACCAAATGACTAGCCCCGTGATGTTGAACTTACAGTCCTGTCTATGTATGAGACACACAGCAGTCTAAAATACATATACGATAACCTGAACTCTACGTCACTGACCTCGAATTTCGCAAAATCTCGAAAACAAAAGACACCTTAACAATAAAGGACTCTTAAGCAAATTTAAGGCATTCTTATTATCTTATCTTGCTGGATCTTCCGGGGGTTTCCCTGGACCCCCACAGAGACTCTGCTCTGGGACCCCGCCTTGGGCCCTATCTCGGGGCCCCAATCTGAACCCTACGCCCTTGTGGTGCACTGAAGATGCACTTATGACACTCCTATTGTTATCAATTGGGAAATCACAGGTCGTTACCACCCCCTCCACCTCTGAAATCCTGCAGACGCCTCCGACCATACCCATGGTAGCACTTGTCTATGAGAACACGGACCTGTACAATCAACTATTTATTTCACATGCCAGTGACTATCTTTGACAGAATAAAAAAAAAAAATCTGCCACATCCTCTCTAAATGGCAAAGAAGCAATTTTGCAGACGTCCCTTATATTTTAGAAAGTATCTGTTAGTGGGGGCATAAAGTCCCCAAGTTGAATTTTGGTACAAATGCTATGCTTTTGCTACTTAAAAGTAACACAGAAGTGAAAGCTGAACCTGGAATCCATAAAGGAATGGAAGAAATAGCGTGACTGACGCATGCCTGAATGATTGACAGGAGATCGATTCAGTGGTACCAGCATCACACTCCAATCATTCGTGAAAATTGCTAATTTCTGCTGCTTTAGATGCTCTCCATGTAATGTTGCTATTAGCTGTCAACCGTTTAAGCACAGCATTAGCACACATACCATGTATATATTGTGTAAATAGTATATATTTATACATATATAGCATATATTCATACCATTTGATGGTTATTCATAATATCTCCCTGTCTTACGCTAACTTATAGCAAGAGTAACAAATATACATGAATTTGTCACCTCCATCGCTTATGGTTTGCTGTCAAGAATATCTGCAACATATAAACAAAACCCACTTGTTTCAAGTTTTTATCTAGATCATTATCGAACATTGTATCACACTTGTTATTTCTCAGACATTTTCCCCCTGTTGAACTTGTATGACTATTGTAGACTAATGTAGAAAAACATGGGAGCTGTAAGGTATTGTTCCATTTTTGTCCATTGTGTGAACAAACTGTCATATAGAGGTCAAGTCAACGTTACTGGTATTAAGATGTGATAAAGTACTGAAGTCAATGTTAGTTGTATTTATGGTATACACATCACAAACTTCCTGGAGTATAACAATAGAGCATTAAACTTGTGCATAAAAGTAAGTACTAAAAGCGTCTACAGCTACCAGTGTGTATATGCATGTACACATTACACAGCGACATATACGCATGGATGAATTTTAAAGTGATCAATTTCATTACTTGGAAAATAGCGCCATTAATGTAGAACTATCACTCTGTGGGGAAGGAAGTCATGTAATACTTCTCTCAAAGATTTAAATGGATCGGACGGGTAGCAGCGTAGCGCACAAGGGGCTTATAATAACTTTTCTCAAGTGGGTCAGTAGACGCCATCGGTTGTCATCTCGAGGAAATCTACTAGTGAAGACATTTATTCCATCCAGTTACAGGTACAAACGTACGCGACGCCATCTGAAAAAGTAGACGGACCTAAAACTTGTCAGAGGAACCTGTAGAAGGAATCCACTGAGATATAGATATTACACAACATTACAAAGCAACTAAGTAAGTAAATTTATATCATTGAAACACATAATTAAATTGAAAAGGGGTGTATCTTAAAGGAAAACCGTTGTACAGCCGTTGTACCATTTAATTCAGGTCAAACCACACAAAGAGTGGTATGTCGCAATAAAAGGGCATATCCAAGTTTGATCTTCCCTACACGGCACTCACAAAACTTCCATTTCCTAAGGTAGCGTATATCTCGCGCGCGATGACTTGCGGAAGCACTTCTTAACAAATCTGAAATACCGTTTCAATTTCTCATATTTCAGTACAGGAGTAACAACATTCGGAAAATGTCAAACACCAGTTGGGCTTTTGCATATCTCAGTCTAGCACATTTTATGACATACAAAGATGCTGCCTACTACCGTGTCTAAGGTTACTTGGTAATTGAAAAATTTCCCAACAATTCTGAAATACCACTTAGATTTTCTCATAATGTAGAAGTGATGATAGTCATAATATGTGAAGTAACAGTTGGAATTTTTCGTGCCGTCTAGAACATTTTATGACATACAAAAATGTCAAATATTGCACCAGATTGAAAAAATTTTCACTTTATCTGTCATGCCTGTTAGAAATATTCATATTTTAGCCTAGATGCAACGATAGTCGGAACATGTATAACACCAGTTGGAAATTGTCATATCTCAGTCTAGCACACTGTTTTTGACTTCGAAAGAAAAAAAAATTCAAACGAAATGAAAAGCACTCAAAATGAAAAGTAAAAAAAGAGAATGCGTAATTTATTATGGTTTTTGCACCACCTCAAAATATGATATGCGCCAGTACTAAACTGACTTTTCTCTTCACATGAAGTACGTAAATGCAGGGATGATAGCCATACTTCAAGAGCATGCAGCTCACGTACACCCAGAGAGTGTCGTTTCCTGCTATCTGGAAGGAGGGGGAGGTGAAAAACCAAAATTGTCTTGTCCGCTCTCCGTATGTCAACCAATAGTGGCGCTCCCCTTAGATCAGGGGTGTGCAACTTTTTTTATTTGAGGGGACAGAAACGAGGAATGAAAAATTTGGCGGGCCGCACTTCATCAACAATTACCTACTCAGCCTACTCTGTAAATTGTGATCTCAGAGATAGCTCGCGCGTTGTGTGAAATAAATACATCTGTTCCATTTGCTGGATACGTCTCGCACATAAATCAATGGCGGGCCGCATGCGGCCCGCGGGCCGTAGGTTGCCCACTCCTGCCTTAGATAGTTCTGCTGTTACTCACCTTCCTCCTTCCCCACGTTTTTTTTTCTTTGTGTCGAGCTGATCATATTCCTTTCGTGAAGACTGCCTCCCACCATTAATTCTTCAATGCTTCTAAGAAAGTATTCCCAGTGTCTGAAACTTTCGAGGTGGCGGGTCGCCACATAGTTGAAAAAAAAAAAACATCACCCAGTCGGAATTTTGACCTTAACACCCCGCTAAAGATGTGACCCTCGCTACCCTCGCCCGTGGCTAGAACTATGAACAAATCATTAAATATATAGGTACATACACGTTGCTGGTTTGGTGACTAACCAGAAGTTACTTTCCTGTACCACAATATTCTGTTTTCTAGTGAAACTAATATAACGGACACCGACCAGGTTTGGGTTTGATTGTAGAGATATAAATCCATTCCGTTGAACGGATAGAACCTTTGAGATGTTTTGACGATCTTTGTTTTTAATTATCAGAGTTAGAGTCTTGTGATAGTTTTGTGACTTTTAATGACGTGACGTTGTCCTGAAAGATAATAATCATTTAATATCTTTTTTCATTGGATATGTTTGCTCTATTATGCCGAGGTCAAACTTCTTTAAAATAAACCAAAGATGGTTGACAGGCTTGTATGTATTGTAGGTCAGCATTTGTCAGGGGTACAACTCTAAAACAGATAAATATGGGCTGAATTACACTGTGTGATCTCTGGTCGACAGCTGTTATGAAACCATACATCATGGCAAAGTTAAATAGGAACATATATATCGACATCCATATCCCTTTTTCAATTCTTATCAATAATAACGGAGAGACGTATACGACGACTTCTTACATTTAGTGATATATTGTGAGGAAATTTAATACAAACGGAAAATTACTTATGGTGCACATCAGCTGCTTGAGTACAATTTTTATCAAGTTAAAGTAAATGACCCAAAATACATTGATACCGTCACAATATGTCTATCAAAAAATTACTTTGGCAAGCCGATAGGAACATATGTAAGATATTTGAAGAATCAAAGTATTACGATACTCAAACACCAGCAAATCAAAATAACATCCAAGATAGCTTCCTAATGCACGCATACAGTGGAGTAACTAAAGGAGGGCAAAAGGGATTACCCCTGGCTCTAAAAACGTTTTACAAAAATACCCCTGGCTCTAAACAATAAAACAAAAATCCAAAACTTGCCATCTTTGACACCACTTGTGGGAGTACAGTTAGGAATGGTGGACTAGAACCCTCCAATTTTCATAAAGGTACGCCTATTGGTCTGTAAACATCGATGCTCTTTAGCTACACATTCCTGGAGGGGGTAGGTCGAGGTGCTGAATTTCTGAAATTGGAAAGTTGGTAGTAAATAGAGGTCATGCTTTCCCTTCCTAGAAGACTCATTTTGTTTTCTGTAGTACATGCATTCTGTAAAAAGGTTTGTTAAGACTGTTTTGCAATAGGTGAAAGACGTGAAGTCAGAAAATGCCAATTAAAACTTGAAACTGGCAGCTACAGAAGTATATGGCAATGATAGTATCACGGAGTAACTTTATATAAAGCAATTAAAACTTTTTAGAATCTCCCTCTCACTGTTTCATTCATTCCCCTTTAAGAGGGTTTAAACAAAACCAAATGTGACGAGAAAGCAGGTGATTCAATCTGCAATTGCTGGATATAGTTTTTCTAAGTTAATTCGAATGGTGAAGACTTTATGATGCACTGTACTTACGGATGGACCTATGATCATCATGTTCTATTTCGTGATTGATTTCAATTATATCAGGTGTCAATGTATTCATAACAACGGCACAATTGTACACGTAACAATGGCACAATTGTACACATTCTTTGCCTTTTGATCTGTACATGAATCACATTTGGATTTTTTATGGATACTCTTAGAATGCTATAAAATTGCTAGTATTTTAATAGGTTTGAGTATGTTTTAACTGAAATCAAGCAAGCTTCGAAAAAGAAATAAATTCCAAACAACCTCTACTTTTACAAAAGGCCAAAATACCCCATAACATCTTAGGCGGTGTGAGGTTTTTCTTGTTTCAGACCCCGTTCACTGATCCGTGCCTCGTAGCTATTTTCTACTCTCTCTGCGTGAGAAACCAATCAGCCTGAGTATTTGTTTACCGTAGAAGTTATGCCAGACAGTTTACGTAACTTTGTTATTTGGCTCTGTTGCCATGGCATATAGATGCCAGATATTCAAGAAAGTAGATCTGGTACTGTCAATTAATTACTCAGAGGGGAAGTTGAGTGTATCAGTTTTCAGTGCACTGCGCTTCGTTTCCTACCAGGGGCAATAAGTTTTAATCGGGCAGATAGAGAGCCTGCCAGAAGTTTTAAGAAGGAAATTTGTAGACCTTTAACAAGAAAAATGTAAGTTTAGTTACTACTGATATTTGTCAACGTTCGAGGTTCTTACATGGCTAATAGTGATGGATCCAGAGATTTGTTGTGGTGGAATTTTCCAAAATTTATCAATTGTGCTTGTAATATTTCATCGCAGTCGTCTCACTGTCACTCTTCTCGTCATGGTACGTTACAGAAACTCGTACACCATATTGAGAGCACTACTTTTATGGGACTCCTTCCGATGGAATATGCTCTATCACAATGAATGGATCTAGCGTACCTTAAACAAAAATCTCCTGGGCTCTCTTCTTGAAGTTTAAACACATGATGAACAATCAATTGCTACATTCTCATATCGTCTGCAACGATTTACAAAGTTAATCGTTGCGAGAGATCACTTTATATAGAGAAATGAAAATGCTCATGGATAGTGATTCCAAAACCACTAGATCACTGTCAAAATTGTGAAAAAACTGTGAAATTAGAAGTAGTATTTAAGTGTTTAATGAAGATAATATGGTCATCAAAAATTGAAACACACTATCGATTGATATTTGTGATAGGATACAATACCGGAGATGAGTTACCATATCCACAAAATTTATAAACGTCGTGTGCTGAATCAAAATATATTGATGAAATTGTGAATTTGCTAATTGACGTGGAAAGTGGCAATTTGAAACGTACTCTCGTTGATTGACTTCGGTGCATGGCTTAATATCCGAAATCTAGTCAATATGGAAAAACATTACATATGGTTACTTAATGATTCGTCTGTTTTCAGAGAACAACAATTTCTTGCTGAATGTACTTTTGCTGAAATTCCTGCAAATTAAAGGATTGTTATGAAGGTAGGTGTCTCTTTATTACCATTTAGAACATCGAAAACCTTAGTCAATAACATCAGAAACATTACTTCACACAGCTTATTTATGAACAACAATAAACTTGGTGAAAATGCTTAGTCTATAATCATGCACACGTCTCCCCACCAAACAAGTAAAAGCATGTCTCCATTTAAACAATTCACGTGAAATTGATGCAAATTAGCTGTAGTTCCTAATGCTATATGCTCCTTACCTTAATTATGGAAAAGGAGCACGTGACGTAATTTTTGTATCATGTGACCAACATCGCAATACAGTAAATATGTTGATATGATGATATGATATTTAGCACAATGATAAATGTAAAGTGATGATTACATTTTCGTTAAGGGAAGAGGACTTACCATTGTCATATTTCTTACTCATTATTATATATTACTTAACTCATTATTGTATTACTTAACTCATTATTATATGACTTATTCAGCATTTTTAATATCATTCAGTGACAAACAGGCAATTATCTTTCTCTACTGTTTTATATGTTCCTTCGTAGCACGAGCAGTGTCCTGCTATGTTTTTGTTAGACATAGAACATAGGCAGCTGTTTGTTAGTTTTACTGCACTGGAGCAAGGTACAGCGGTTAACCCACTAAAAGAGGGTAACCTCTAAATAAAATATCTAAAACTATTTATGAGATAATTTCACTCTTTCCTATTTAGAGTGTAATTGTTCCTAAAACTTTTTCGTTGAATGTAAAAGATAAGATTAATAAGGTATAGTAGGCACACAACAGTTGTATGTACCTTCTTAAATACCAATCATCACGGAGAGGATATGCTTTGACGTCAGTGGTCGCTATCTTTAAATATATGATTACTATTTCACTATAACAATGCTTTTGGTTTATTGACCTGTAGCAGGACCACTACCTTAAAAAGTATAAGAAAATGTTCGTTAGTTCGGAATGTATTACAAACAAATCTTGTAACATGTTCTCATAATATTCAACTACAAAAGAAAATCAACGGTGGACATTGCCCTGTGAATTATCATGAGTGCGTGTTCATGCAGCGATCCTGTTTTTTCACCTTTCCATGCACAGCAGAACAACTACTTCCTTTATCTCATCAACGGTGTGTTGGTTCTTTTGATTGTAACCTTGTCACTGACTATGCAACGAAATCGAGACTTGGAAAAGCTTCATCTGAAACCTTGGGATCGCTCGGACAACATCACCAGCCTTAGGAGGTAATTTGTAGCATCGTGACTAGAGAAAATCCATCGACCATTCAATAAGTCACCCGAGAAATTATCAAAGGAGAAAAAGTGAAAATAGAAAAAACATGATGCTTTATGAGAAAGAAATTTACCCCCAAAAAATACACACGCAGAGCACGGGGGAAAACATTTTTTAGCAAGTAGTAGTTGTAGGATTGCTAAAGGGCCCAACATACAAAGTACACTGGAAATGTTAAGATATCCTCACACAATCTTACCCCATGGCGATGTACTCTGGGAAAAATGAACAACTTAATGGTTTGTTAGAAAGTTTAAAAAATGAAAACATGAACGATAAGTGTAATAACCTTCAACTGTAAGCAGACAGGCACATCAATGTATATATGTATAGAGAGAGAGAGTCAGAGACAATATTCCACACACACACACACGTACACACACCCTCACCCACCCACACACACACAGACACACACACACACAAATTTACTAAAATACTTACCTGAATTAAAGCTGAAATATCCGCTGATAACTAAAAAGTCAGTATGTAGATTTAACAGGCCTGCTTTAAACTATAATCGTAAACCTATCGAGCATTTTCTCACATTCCAACAGAGTCAATCATCGACGAACCTCACCTCGTAACAAAGACAGTGTCTGTGTACGTCAAGAGAACGTAGTATACATCAAAACACACAAGACAGGGAGCACAACAGTTCAATCCATCATGTATCGATACGGATTCTTTCGGAACCTGTCTTTCGTCTTGAGAAGGACAAATTCGTACAACGGGCACATTCGTCACTTGAACGTCGATAGGCACAGTCCTGGGAACATGTTTTTGCCTCTTCTCGGTGAAGGAGAATGTATTTTCCAGGGTTATAACATATCGGCTGTTCATGTCGTCCACAACAAGGCAGTTTTTGAGACATTCATGAACCCGGGTTCAAAGTACATCACAATTTTACGGAATCCTACTGCTCAATTCCTTTCTGCGTTTATCTTCATTAAACTTTCCAATGGTGTGAAAGGACATACAATTGAAAAGAAGCTATTAAATTACGTGAATGGTGACCGATGGAAGGAAAGTCCTTTCGGAAAAAATAGTCAATCGAGAGATCTTGGTCTTGGAAGTGAGAAGTTTGATAACGAATCTGAGATTAAGGCATTCATCATCAGGTTGGACAAAGACTTCGATTTGGTTCTTATCAACGAATATTTTGATGAGTCAATGGTGCTAATGGCAAGAGAATTATGTTGGTCGTTAGAGGATGTGACGTTTACCGTCCTAAATAATCGTAGCTTAAGAAAACCGGAACCTTCACATGGATTGTTGAACAAGATCCGAACATTCAACCGAGCGGATCACCTGCTTTACGAACATTTTAACAAAACCTTTTGGACACGAATCAAAGCCGAGGGTCAGGGCTTTTGGCAGGACCTCAAGGAATTTAAAAGGTTACAGAATTATACAACGAACAGATGCCTCAAAGATGCTTCCGTTAACAATGAAGATGATCCAGAACTAACTGGACCAATTAATTGCGATACATATACCCGAGGTGGGATTTTATTTAAGCACATGTTCAAGAAACAAACCAAACTGTGTAAATCGTACAAAGCACCTTTTACCCAGTGGTCAGAATTCTAAAAGTCCATGCGTCAATACTTTAGAAAGACAAATGTACCATCTATACTTCAGGAATTATGTATAATGTCAAGTTGCATTAAAGTTGATGAAACCAAAACTCACAGATTACTGATATGTGAGAAGGAATTAGCGCAGGACCGTGGCTAGGGACATTTCTTTAGGAATGAGGGAGGGCGTGATCAAAATTCCAACTGGCTGATAGTTTGTCTTTTCAACTGCATGGTGAAGCTACGGTGAGAGTTCGGACAGTACATATATTGGAGACGGATCCAGAATTTTAACAAGGAGGGGGTTCACTCTCTCTGAAGAGGGAGCTATCAGGCCCGACGGATCAAACAAGAAATATGGAGGGAGGTGTTTAGTGACGCTAGAGCCATCCAAGAGGAGAGCGAAAATAAGTTGGCGTGACACGTAAAAGAAGCCGTTTAACCTCAAACTCTCCGGATGGTCAAATGGTCGGAAGTCTCTGTCCTCATGTGTACTTGCGCTGCATGTACCCTAGAACAGGGTATTCATGTCTATAATTCCTCAATTTAATAGAAAAAATTGATCAACGAAAAATGATAATACATATCCAATCACATTGATCACATTGAATGATGTATCTTCTTTCATCTATTTTGGAGCACTTTAGAAATACTTGGAGGCCGTACATACCTTTACTTCACTGCTTTCGCCATTAAGAGTGGGGTACATTAAATACAAATAATGTAATGTTCACTAAGATGGCGACGGAGTTTTTTGATGGGGTGGCACATCATAGGATGATCATTGCTGTACTAAGGGGGGTGTCTAAGGAAAGGGGTTTCCCCCTCACCGTTTGAGAAATTTAAGGCTACCACGTAACGATAATTGATAAATCCGTCAGTAGTCACGTTTATTTTTAGGAGAAATCCTACTTGAGAAAAAAAAGTCACAGTGTGTTTTACTTTCTGGCCAATCAAGTTTCTCATTCTTGCTACAATTGTCAAGAGATAGTCGAAAGCCACCTTAATAGAAAAATACTGACATGTATTTATATTTATAAATTGATATTTATGTTATTTTGGTAACTGTTAAGATGCATGAGATGAAAATTAAAATTGACCAAAATTGGATGGTCCAAATGGATGTTGGGTTTTAAGGTGTATGTAACCAGTCTTGAAAAAGAGATCTCATGTCTGCTATTTCTCAGGCATTATTTTTCTTGGTTCCATTAGGGTTCCAATGTAGGCAGGGTTGCGACAACTGCAACAACAATTTCAGGCGCCATTTTGCCTCCAGCTGTACATTGTACGTTTGTACATGTAGTTGAGTCAAACGGTGATACATGATCTGAACTTATTCAGTGATAACACACATGTACAATTTGCGATTGTGATGTTGTTGGTTAGCATGTCTCACAATGAATCAATAAGCTCGCCCAGATTGAGGCAAAATGGTGTCAAATAACCAGTTGTCGCAACCCTCTCTATACTGCAACCCTGTCTTAGCGCAGTCTCACCATCAATTAGATACCACTTGTCAAAAACATTTTCTACTTTAAAAGGTAATCTAAGAGTGTTTTAGGCTGCATGTATCCAGACTTGAAAAAGAGAAGTAATGTCTGCAATTTTTCAATTAATGATGAAGCATTTGTGGAGGGGAGGCCCAAGCTAGAATTGTGGAAAGACTATGTGTGCCACCGTCGGTTCGCATGGAGTTGAAAAGAATAGAGTTCAATACAAATGTCTCCTAGATCACCAAAAATCAACGTGAGGGGCTCCACGTTATCTTTTGCACTCTTGCAACGAACCTCAAAACCCATTGCTTAAAAAGCACGTCACATGTGCTTTTATTGAATCATAAATGAAATAATTGCACAATTTCACGAAGGTTCTTTACACTTTAACTAATGACCCTTAATGCATTGGCAAACAAAGGCAAGAATAGGTTATTTTTAATCATTATTCACAACATCATTTGAAAATGAAAAAAAAATTCATTGGAAGAGTAATGAATAATGAAGTTAGTGGAATATCACATGGCATCGTTGGTTCATCCCTCACACTACATACACAAATGTCACTGAAAACAAACGCTTTCTTGTCACTTTCATCTTTCAACTGTTAACTGGTAATAACGACAAGAGGGGAACTTCCTTCAAGTAGTTCCAAAGGGTACTCTATATTTTCGTACTGTTCATCCTCGTCATTTGTGAGTGCAGCGACAGAGAATAGAAGGGTTTTGAAAGTAGATCTAGGAGACGTACGTTGTATGCCATAACACATACCTATAGCAAAAGCTAAGGACAAGTACTGTATGCTCACTTGGTGATGGATGAAGATCAAACACGAGGCAACAACATGCTAGATAGGTTTATAGATTTCGAACTGGAATGGCCAGTTTCATGAGTGTTTTAGTTTAGTCCGGCCGATCTGTTTGACAAAGCATATTACATGCATGGAAGTAAAAACTCGAGCCGTAGCTTCTCGTGTTACAGACAAGGCCTATATGCACAACTCTGGTACGAGAATGCCTGCTAAAAATATACATCATTTGCTTTTTTTTTTTTTTTTTGCAGAACAGCTTGTCGGTAATTCTAAACATTATTCCAACACACATAGGAAAACATGGAACTCTTGTGGAAAACATCTTTTACCAGCAAATTGTTACATGTAATCGTAGGTTTAGGCATTCTGATTGTAGGTTATCATAAACAAGCCTGGGCGTACGTTCTTACTCTACTGTCTAAACTCAATCTAAGTTTAGCTAGATTCACATAGTCCTAGCCTAAGCCACGCAGTGCCATCTTAACATTTTCCTTAAAGGTTGCGTAAGCAATGGCATAGGTTTTTGGAATGAAAAATGGCGAAGGGTAAGTGCTGGCACTACCATATAAGTGGATCGCCACCATCGGTTGGCGCGGATGGTATTAGAAAATATTGTACTTTACAAACCCTCCAGTTGGCCGGGAACCGCACTTCCGGTGTGTTCTGAGCTGCATGTATCTAGCCTTTAAATACAGATCATGAGGAAACTGTGTCTATAGCAAATACATCAGATAGCTTGAAATAATACGTCATATTTAAAATCATGTGACTGAATGATTCATCCTCTTCTATTGTTTGAGCATTTGCCAAATGCTGCAGCTGAACGTACTTCCCTCCCCAGCAACGTTGAAAAACGTTGCTCAATTTTACACGAACAAATCCTGGTATCCCGGTAGCGTCTGCATACCCTATAATGAGCACGCGAAGCGTAGGAGAAAATCTATGTGGTGTCCGGGGTCCGCCTTAGGACCCCAGCTCTGGCCAACTGTGAAGCCGCTTATAGTGGTCCAGGGGGATGCACTCCCCCAAGATTAGCGGTTCCTTGCATATCAAAAGGGTGAAACAGGTGCAGCTGCGTTAGTTTAGTATTTGAGGATCAGAAAGTATGACTACACATCAACGGATCCAATTCCATGTTGATCGTGGATGAACATCTGCGAATTTCGCCTACTCTTTCAGAGGATAACGAGGCAGGGGTGAACTAACAATCCCATACAAACACAAATGACCCTGGACGGTCATTTAACATCCCCATCCGACGGACAAGAGTGTATCCCACAATCTTTAGCCACTTTCTCAAAGACTGGGGGGGGGGGGTTGGAGGACCTGCCCAGCTTAGCAGCCCATTAGCTGTACCGAGCAACCTGATGCGGACAAGACCTGAATCGGACAACAGAACAGCAAATTGAAGTCACCAATTAACCCCCTTGTCACCACTGTAAGTAGCTTTACTTTACAAGTACTTTGAGCTAGTTAGCTCTGAGGTTCACCACTAGAATCACTCACAGAATCCATAGTTGTCGCTTTTTTCCCTATTTTGTATTTTCCATATGGTGCATAGGAGCAGGTCCAGGTTTTCTCCAAGGGGGGGGGGGGGTGGTGTTGATGATGGCTTGTGAATGAGCGCTTGTCCTGGGGAACATATCTCTAGAAATCTTGTTAGTGATTTTTTTTCATCTTGTTTGATGAACTATTCATTTTTAGACCACGGTGATTCAGAATGAAAATTTGAGGGGTCGTTGCACAGTATTGAAAAGATCTATAAACCACATTGCCTCACTTCTGTATCCTTTGTCGCTGGATGTTGTTTCCAACTTGAAACCCTAATCCCCCTCCTTAGGCCAGAAACTGCTACTTTATTTCTGGAATATGAATTGTGCTGGCAATCGCCTAGTCATCTGCCTTCATTCCTTGCCAGTGTTTCAGTGACGAGGAAGTCGGGGCAAATATCACCTGTCACAGAATCTGAAACATAACCATGCATTCATCTTCCAGATATTTGAATATAAAAAGTGTAATATAAAAAGTGTGATTTCTGCTCACCATACAAAATGCAGACTCTCCAAGAAAGCATAGAAGTCAATCACCGTTACTTGAAATCAAACAGACCAATAGGAATGGATATTTAATTTCAAGATAATTTGTAAATATTGTATGTATGACCTGAGAATAAACAGCTGACATGTAGATGTAAACATGGATGTCACTTATCTCATAGCTTTGCATTATAGGCAAGGGGAAAGGAAATGAAATTGCCTCAAGTGGACATTCAGGATTCACTATCCTACAGACTGCATAAGGGCGGAATGGGTTGAGTGAATATTTATTAATTTTAACAAAAATAAACACCGATTCGTCTATTGTAACTTCTAGTCAACTCTCGGCTGTAGACATTACACTTTATTCATTGGCATTTATTCCCTTCACGAGAGCAACACTGGAAAAGAAAATATTAATTTAATGAATATTATATCGAAACGTTTTTACCTAATATCTCGTTTTTGTCAAGGGTGTCATAAAATTAAGGTCTGAAAAAGTTGAAATAATTTGAAAAAGTATTGGTATTGTAGTCACATAATTCTGTCTTTCACCTATAGCCTACAATTACTGTAGATTAAATCAAAATGACATAGTCATTTCAAACATAACGAGAATTCTCACTTCTCTCCCTTTTGAAAACGTAATGGTATATATGCAGTGAGGCACAGCGTTATTGCATAATCTGCCGTTTTACCGGCATACATGTGGCATGCGGGATATTCATTATTTACCAAAAAAAAAAAAATCAGCATTCAGTGTGGAACAATATCCAAGATCATAACAAGATATAAACTAAATAATACAATCCCATACAAATGGCAGTTGTCATATGAATGAATTCCTAGATTGTTTTTGTAGTGGTTCCGCTTGTACTGGGGGGGGGGGGTTAATTTATACAGAATGATGTATTCAGTTATTTCAGTGTGTTGAATTTAAGCATATGCCACAAAAATGTTATTTCACATTAGTACATGGAACTGATGCAGCATCCGGATCACTTTAAGAGACACTCTGCCCCGTCCCCCTCCCCCGGCTACACAACTGGATTGCATGTACCAGGGAACAATTTTCAATTTTCATCTTTGCGGCACTTGCTTCAAAGTGCGAATTAGGTACATTTGTGGATGTAATGTTACGAGACAAGCTCGCCGGGAAAACTTATGTAACCCAAACTTCGGAGACGACTTCTTTAGAGCCAAGGTTGACAATTTCGAAAGTTTTGTAGGTCGCATGTAACTTTGAAAAAGCTCAACGAGAAGCACGGTTGACGTCTTTGGAGCATCTTGCTTCTAAGCAAATTGCTACTTCACAAGTTTCCTACACCGAACCAGGCAATTCCGGGCAGTCCACGAAATGCTACCACTGAGGAAAACGACTTGAAAATTCTACCGAGTGTATAACGCAATATAAAGTTCCACATGGCATGTGACGACGGGTGTAGAATTTTACTGCACGGTTAACACCCTCGAACAAAATTAGATATTACGGGAGTCACCAAATTTTCTTTCCCCTGCACCTCCCCATGAATTACGTCTATGATGTTATTCCATTGTTGATTGGAAACAATGGAATATAGTGGAAAGACTTGGCAAATATACAGGACCGCTACCAAAAGGAAATGGGTCAACTAGACCGTAACTATAACGAGATCATTGTCTACTCTTTTGATACGTCTACTCGACCACACGCCACAAATACACCAACAAACAAACCATCATGTTTAAATAGTGCATTCCATGATTGTGCTTCTTGGATTCAGCAGTTAAAATCAATTGACACTCACCACGGAAAGAACTGCTGAGACTCTCCTCACCAACTTAAGTAAAACATTGAACCCTCAGAAACGATTGCATAATTCTTCCTCTGCTTCAAGACAGCTGATATTTGTGGACAAATCTACAACTTCTTAAAGACATAACTTTCCTTACAACCACGAACATCATCTGTGGTACTCAGACAATCTCAGCTGTCATTCGGCATCTGTAAACATAAAATGGGTAACTAAGCGACGATAAGCCTATGCGTTTACATAAAAGTGTCTGTTTAGAAGTGTCATTGCGATTAAAAATCATGAACTAACATGCTCAAATTTATGTATAAGTCAGAGAGATAATTGTTAGAAAAAAAAAAACGATTCCTTGCTGCCTGCTGCCCCCTGGAAAGGAAGGGGATGGCTGACGAGGGTCCTACGTCAATGCTTCCATCCACATTCCACATTCGAGGGTTCTTCTATCTGAGAGAATCGTATGCCACATATTTAGTTTACTGTAAAAAAAAAAAAAGGAGTAACTTTCAAGAGCGAATGTAATTACGGCATTGATGGCCCTCACAGCCGTATAAATAATATGATCCTACAACGATCCTTCAGAACCATAGGCAACGTTCATAATCATAGGCATATAAGCTAAAGCGACTGGACTGAGTGTCTCTTTCTCGGCCGGTTGGTAAGAAGATTTACCATATGAAGCAGTGGCAGCAGATCCAGTGTGTTCGGTATGCACTTGTGCAGTTACCCTAGTCACGTTGACCAGTCTGTCATAATCTTCGTAAGTGAAATTATTGACTTTTGAGGTCATTTGCTTTATCACTACTTACCTTTGTTATAATTTTTGATAACACGATTTAGAAGCAAATTCCCACACATAAAAGGATATTTAGGCCTCGAAGGGCAATCAGTTTAGAAGGAACCACAAATGCGGAGAGACAGCCATCTCCGTACAAATTTTTAATTTACTTGCGCTGGCTACTCTCTGTGCAGGTCAGATGGGAAACCGGAAGACTTTTGATAAAACCCATCTTAGAGTTACCCAGCAGAGAATCTAATTTCGAAGCTCCCGGTTTTTAATATGATAGAATATTCCGGTCTTTACTTTTGTCTCTTCAATACCAACCATCTGCGAGAGCAATACATGAAAATACGATGATGAAATCTTACTTGGAACACGACACTGACGAGCCATTGTGTGACAAGTAGGGGATTTCCCGCGAAACTGTGCAGCTCTATAGTAGGGATCTCAATAAGCTGGGGGAACTGCGATTTTCTCCCCATTCTCAAAAACAAGTCAAAAAGGGACATTCCCCATCAGATACCATTGTTGGCAGAAAGGGCTCGAACTGCCACACGTTACTTTCAAGCAAAACGTTTGAACAAGTAATCTGTTGGATAGTCACAATCGCTTAAAACTGATTGATTATGTGTACGTATTAAATACACAGCAATTTGTGAACTGCATGCAACGTGGAAGAAGTTTTTCCCCTTCATCTTTACTTATAAGCAGCAATCACAAAAGCTTTATCATCAGCACACGGCTAGTGAATGAATTGATTAATTTCTAGTGCCACCAGCTAGAATTAGACAATCAATCACAAAACGTGTGTCTGATGAATGACTAGTGAATTATTCGTCCCTCTGTAACACATAAATCCTTCCTAAAATTTTGTTATTATTCACAGAAAGGGACATTCTCTACCAAATTCAAAAATCTTACATAAGTATTTGTAATAATTTGTTTTCAGATGATTGTGATAATGTGTTTCTGGAGCTTGTAAAAAAACTGCCGTACCACTCATTTGGCAGAAATATTGACGCACGTGTTCTAAACTACGATGGTAATGTTATGTGTGACACAGCATTGGAGCTCAGTCTTTACAGTGATTAGGTAAGCAATAGAAATGAGTGCTATAAACCTCAAATACTCAAAAAAGTAATTACATATACCTTTTGAACTATATACGTTACACTAAGTGTTCCCAAGGAATCATTACATGTTGCTGAAATGTGCTGGATGTAGCACAATAACCAGGTTGCAGCTGGTTGGTGTCATGTACCTCCGTAGAGGACAGTGTTTTATATGCAGTTTGATATATCCTGGTCTGCTGCTCAGAGACATACCCCCAAATCACTCTTCATTTTTTGTTTACTTTAACGTATATTTTGCGAAGCTCAGAAATTGCTTGTTCTCATCTCAACTGACAGTACCCGTTTTCTTGGCTTTCACGAAGTCTTAGGTTACACACAATAAGTCCCCGTAAACACCATCGCTCAATAAAGACAGTTGTTATCAATTCCAATGTAGGTGTAAAGTTATAAATAGAGAAACTGAAACTGACGAGAAAATGCTTTCTCCGAAGTAAAACTACCAGATACATGGTGAATGGCTTGCTATATTTAATATTGAAGTCGATGCATGCTCTGCTTAATAAACTGTTGATCAAATCGTTTGGAAGAAAGTTTGACAGTTATAAAGAAACATATCAATACGAAAATCTTCTTATATTCATTACTGCCACGAATTTTTCCAAAAATCTGTTCTTCGAAATCTTTCAAAACTTTGAATTTCTTTAGTACACAACTAGAGAAGTTGCAATATACATTCAAAATCAAATTACAGAAAACGAGTATCACGATTCATGGTGCTACTGTGCTCTATATAACAGGGAAGTACATGCTGTGCTTAATAGTCTGTTCATACATACTTGGAATGAATTCTTAATTCCTATTGGCCCATTTCAGTCAGGTGACAGTCGGTTAATTGCTGATAACCCAACTGGTTAAACCACGGTCAATCACCGCGAATAAATTTAATAAAACTGCAGATCGACAGTGTGCTTTCAGTCTTCTATATCTTAATCTTACCTAAAACAATGGATAATACAGTATTACTAGTAATAGGTCTACTAGTGAAATAAAGTTCTTAGATCTAACGTTACCTAGGCCTTGCCTAGGACCTAAACCTGCTTAAAAGTAAAATGTAAATCTAGGTAAATCTACGTAACAACAGCACAGTATACTGTCAGTGGTAGTTCTTAATTTTACCTAAATATCAGAATTGTGTCGGGTGAAAGCTTCTCCAGTATATTTTTAACACCTTTGAAAGTTCGATAGCCTACAGGAATTAGCTTTCCTTCTTTGTCGAATTCTGCTGAAATGTTCAAAAACAATTCCTTATGCAATAAAATCATAAAGAGGACAAAGGACTGCAGTACATCCCCATAGTGAAGGGTTTCCACACAACCAAGGGTTTAATACTCTTA
Source organism: Stichopus chloronotus (assembly GCA_021234535.1). NCBI lineage: Eukaryota > Metazoa > Echinodermata > Holothuroidea > Aspidochirotida > Stichopodidae > Stichopus > Stichopus chloronotus. The sequence continues at coordinate 19,364,860 of CM037836.1, read as the reverse complement.
AGGACAGGGAAATCCACAACACAAATAATTTAGGCCTATTATAGGCCTAGGCCCTATATGGTTAAAAAAAATAAACAGGCTGAAGTTCGTAAAACTGCGCCCTCGTTCATCGCTTGCATTAAACGCCGATCGTGCATTATCTAGCTGTTAATACACGGTCCAGCGTTGATTAACCTTTAATTATATATATTACAGTTAAGGAAAAGTTTTGCACTTATGAAAGAAAAAAGAGCATACCTATACAAAATCTTCTTTAAATTGATTACTGTCAAGAATCTTTTCAAAAGTCCCTTCTTCAGAAACCACATCCAAAGCTTTGACTTTTTAAGTATATAGGTAGAAGATACACTAAAAATACATAAAATACAGAAAAAAAGCTGCAAGATTCATGGTGGTAGAGTTTAATATTCCAAAACGGTTCGTGTTTTCTTCTTTTCTACATTTTGTTTTGGGGAGAGATTCATATAAGTCATTTTTAAATTCTTCTCTCTTCGTTTCCTTTTCAGATTTTTGTCTTGTAATGTTTGTAAACTCTGTTTTTATTACTATTCTTTGTGTAGTTTTGTGGCATTGTTGAAACATTACTGTATATGAAAATAAGCCGACGAACCAACGAACAACCGAACTAAGAAACCAAATTAAACTTGTTCAAGAAGACTACGACAAAATGAAGATTAAGTGATGGAGGTGTACATGAAGTAAAAGGATCATTCTTGCACACGAATTCTGTGAAGACCAGAGACATTTACAAATGTATAAATTAAAAAAAATAAGTTTAAGTGATTCTTACTCTCCATGCCCAAAGAAAATACTTTTTCTGGCTGAAGCATGCTACTTCAAATGTGATCATGCTTCTTCTAGATCTTTTCCACCTTGTCCTGTTACCATTTATTCTCCTTTCCTTCATTTATGTCCTCCCCTTCCTCAGAACCACCCACCTTGTATTTTTTGCCATTCAGATCTTTTTCTCCACCATTTAGTCCTTTTCAAACCAGGCACAGTGTATACTCCAGCCGTATGGCTGCAACCCTAAACCAAATTAAGTTGAAACGTAAAATGTCTCTCTTCTCTTTTTCAATAAGAATATCATTCCTTTGGAAGTTCTTTAATTTATACCCTCAATGCATCGCAGAAAACGTCATCATCATTACTTCCGCTATAAACCCACTTTATGTTTGTTAATGTGTTTCAATAAGTCATACTCAACTATATCACGCTAGCTTTATTGTTTTGATGAGCGTTCTTGAAAGTCAATTGGCAACAGAGTTATCAGTACTTCCGGATAGTATCAATTAGATTATGTCAGTACTTTGATTGAACCTCATGACTTCATGTGACCAAACAATAACGTCTGCATTGTTGAAACAATCGTATTTGAAAATGGCCGTTCCTGGGCAAATGTTCGTTTTGGTGGTACTGCTACCAATAGCTGCTTCAAGAGGTATAAACTTTCATTCCTAACTTATTTTTAGAGTTCTCACATCGTTCGTTGCATTAGGATTTTTCTTTTGAGAAGCACACTATTGAAGGGAACTGATGGTGGAAATGGTCAAAGAAAAAAAATTGTTCAATTTATTTAAAAATTTTGTACGAAGAAAATTTCCTTTTAACGAATTCAAAAAGAACAAGGTGCCGTTGGTGGTGCCGTTGAAGAATTAGGACTTTTCTTTTAAAAACGTGTTTCGGGAAGGAGAGCGAATGTTCCATGCTGAAGATATTGAATCTATTTAAATATGACCTTCTATCCAAATGTCCTTTAATTTAACGGATTCTAAAAGAATATTCTACCGTCTGTAGGAAATGATATAACTTTAGTTAAAGTTGTACACTTTTGTAGATTACTCAAGGTACTAGCTTACACAATAGAGACTCTCCTGTTCAGAAGAGTATTGTGGGAATATTTGGATGTACTGTGAGTTAAAGGGAAATAACGTGTTTGCTGTGCAGAAAACAATCATATTTTTAGAGCCATTTCTTTTTTTTTGTAAACACAGAATGATAGATTATTCACAATAATGAAGGACAATAGCCTTCTTTTCAAGAAATAAGTGTCTCCTAGATAGAGATTCAGTTATTGATTGCTCAACAATAATTTGTTCACCCAAACCTGTTCAAACCTCTACTGATGCACCTTTCGTTACTCATCACATGCATAATGTTTTACGGAGATGAAGCTTCTGCAGATATTTATTGATGAGACCGAATAGTTTAACAATTATTAAAGCTATTTTCTATGTATGCCATGTTAGAATATTCTTAATGTCTGATTTCCCTTTTAGGGATTAAGAGAATGAATCTTTTTAAACATGATACTTTCTCAAATTGTATTAAACGAATTCCAAAAGAATACACTATCAACATAGGAATTGATATCACTTTAGCAAAAGTTGTACACAAATTTTCTTAACCTTTTCTTAGGTTACTCACATTACGAATTGGTATAACACGCCCTTTTATTTTAAAGGCGGGTATTGTGTGAGGGAATGGATGTACCGCGGGTTCAATTGTAAGACCTTGAATACATTTAAATATGGCCTTTCAAGAGTTGTCATTAACGAATTATAGAAATATACACAACCGGATTTATGAATTGATATCATTTTGGGAAAGTTGTACAAATATCACACATTACATTTTGACAGAATTAGGATTTTTCTTTTAAGAAGGGTTATGTCGAAGAGAGTGGCTTTACGGACTTGTTTCAGCATTAAGATAAGATTACATTTAACTAAATATGTGATTTGCACAGACTTGCTTATCATTCAACAAGAATATACTTTCGCAGTTAGCTCTTGATTAGACTAAGTTGAAGTCTTGTTTTGTTTTCTTATGTGTTTCACTGTCTAAATGATCGCAAAATTAATTGTCTGTCTCATTTGGTCCTAAAAGCATATATATCAAAGTCATGTTGCACTCAATATGCACGGTCGCAACCTTTTTGAAGTAGTAACGGTTCCTACCACGAATACAGAGGTCCAGCATACTGGCCGTCCATAATTATTAAAACTGTCACTCTTGATTTATCTAAATTGTAGCAGCAAACTACTTTCACTTGCAGATTATCCGATGAAGGGGATAACAGCTAAGATTGTGGGAGGACGCAACGTTGGCATGAAGCAGTTTCCATTCATCGGATCTTTGAGATTTCAAGGTGGAGATGAACACAGCTGTGGTGTTTCTCTCATCTCCAAGTATTTAGCAATGACGGCGGCACATTGCTTGTAATTTGTTTGCATTTTTGCTTTACTGTATTTCAGAATGAAGGGTTAAAGATTAACTTTCATTGGAAGGCCCTTTAAATGAAATAACCTCGTTTAGTCTTGCCGTGTAGAAGCCCCATATATGGACTGTTTGTATTTGTATAGGCATTACGCATCAGTAGTCTGATTATTAAGCTACTTTATGAAGGAGGATTTGTTAAGCATATTTAGAGAGAAAATAATCACTTGGACAATGGTTCGTACATACACCGGTTAAAAAAAAAAACATGGAACATATTCTTTAGACGTATCCACGTTGTAGACACGTCATTGCTCTGAAAGTTGAGAAAATATTATCCTTCCCCCTAAAAAAAAAAACGATTTGCAAATATTCCATTGCTGAATCACAATAACAGTGCATGGGGGGCGGGGGCGGGGCGGAAGATTTCATCAACTCTAATCTTGTACCAAACCTTTGTTTTTCTTTTTTTTTGCTGTTCTTGTGCATTTTAAGTATGGATTTTAACAAAACAGTTCATCAAGATGTACCACGTATTGCAGTGTTCGGAGATGTTCGACTCTCTGTGGCAACATCTTTTCACCACGAATCGACATTCACAGCATTTATCCATCCAGAGTTTAGCTTGAACGGAAATGACGTAGCTGTGATATTCTTGCACAACCCAGTAAAGAATTACAATCAGAACATCCAGAAAATTGTTCTCTCTGGTTCAAGCAGAGAAGGCTTTATCTACTCGGACTGCTTCATTATAGGATGGGGTTTAACTCAGGGTAAGTTTTTTTTTTTTTTTAATTTGTGGTGTATTTGCAAGGGCACGCCTACAAATGTACGGATAAGTGGATTCAAGTACATTTTGTCCATCATTTGTTGTGAAAGTTTACAGAACAACATTAAAACAACTTTTGAGAGGTTTCCTGGTTATTGTATCATATGACAATGTTGATATTTCAGGGGAAAATCGTGAAATTCCCTTTGGTCACATTTGTTTGTTTAGTTGGCTGTATGGTTCAAAGCCGGAAGTTAGAAATTTGGCTATTGAATGAAGAGCTTTAATGAAGAGCTTTAGGCATCATTTTTCCATTCTTCAGTCATGATATGCTTTAGGAAAGACTTTTGCCTAAATCGTTCAAATATTTCCACAATATAAAATTTACTTTCCATATATTAACCCAAACAGTCCACGGTGAGTGTAGAATCCAGCAAATGACTTTTTAAAAACTCTGGTATGACGATGTAATCAAATTTACTTCATCCTCCATTTGTTTCTTATGACTGAATTCATGAAAAAAATCAAATTGAGTATATACACTGTGAAAGAATCTAACGACGCTCTAAGTCGGATTCACACCACCATTCATAAGGTATGGTGACTAGGTCTACAAGCTGAGTTTCTGTAGCTTTTATTCAGTGATACAGTACGGACTGACGCAAAAATGCTTTTACACTTATTTTAAACAGAAAAAAAAAATGGGGAAAAATTGGGAACAGAGACTTTCAATTCAAAACTTTCAATGTAGTCTGAATATTACAATCCAGTTCACGGAAAAGTGTGAATAATACTATTTAGTGTTATGAAGTTTCGAGTACTGATAAGTGGGTTCTTGTTAATTAGAAAACTGAGCTTGTTGAATATGTAATTAAATACATTATGCTTCAATTCAACACAATTCACCACAACAAAAATTAATTGAATTAGACACGTAAAGATGTCAGAGTCATGAACTTCTGACAAAAGATGTGGAAAAACTGGCATATATACACGAAGGTTAGTCGTGTGTCATTACATCAAGTTGATATTATCGGATAACAGTGTCGCTATTGAGTTTCAAAATTTCGAAGCCAAAAAGCATCATGTCTTTATGGGTGTGTACAATTATGTGCCAAAGTGATGGTAAGTTCGGTCATTTTTTCTCTTTTTTTGGGCAGAAAATGGTAGTAATCCCGATAATCTGCAGTACGCCAGAGTGTCAATTTATGATGCTGATGAATGCGCAGTATTTAACGATACTTTGCCGTTCCACCAAAGGACAATGTTATGCGCCGGAAACGAAACAGCAGATGCTTGTCTGGTAAATATCTTTCGTTTATGTCATTTACATTCGTAATAGAGCATCTGATGCTTCAAGAGTGCATTGAAACAAAACATGGGGGTAGTGAAACAATTGTCAGGGTATAAAATGCGTAAAAATCATTTCACATTAAAATATTATTCTGCTGATTGGAACTAAACATTTACTTTTCTTCCTGCCTTCATTAAACATTGAAGAACATCCTTTCTCCTGAGAGATTAGTAACGCATTACTTAAACGTTACTGCTGAAGTGAATAACGTTCAGAACCTGGGCTAATGCGGGAGAACTGAGGTGAACCAAGGTTGATTGTGAAGGAAGATATGAGTTAAAAAGAAACAAAATGACATTCTCCCCTGGTCTCTGTGAAATGTTCAGAAATGTTATACGAATATTGTGATGTTTAACAAACAACTTTATTCAGTGGATATTTTTATTCACTTTTTTCTTTCTGGGAGGGGGTAGACTAGGTCCAGCTACACTGTATAGTTGTTTAAATGTGACTTTTTTTTCAGGGTAACCTTGTAGACCCTTTGCATGTGCCGTCATAGTGATACAGTAAAGCGCCCTCCTTGTGGGAAAGTTACGAAACGTAACACGTGTACCTTGTGTCCAGGGAGTTGTTATAGAGTGTGACCGTGGCACAGAATGTTAGTATAGGATATCGTTACCTTCTACACATTATATTCAATAGGATATTTATGCCCTCAGATCAAAACAACGATGTCCTTTTTTGAAGCATCATTGTGATTGGCCAACTCCTAACCTTCTCTTATAAACGAAGAATTGATTCGTGCTAACATTCTGTGCCACCGTCGTAGTGTTGTGTCTGTCATTCGTTCTGAATATGAACCACTCGCTTGTTTGTCCTTATGAAGGAACGCCATTTTTCGTTGTATGTGAAGTCATTGCAAGAGTCTGTGCTTACGTACACCGCGGGACAAGTTGTCGTGGTGGATGTAAAAGTGTTGTCTTTCAAGTGTTACTACTGGTTATTCCGCTTAGTGCATCTGTAGTACTACCTTTTCTTTTACACACAATGCGAGTTGATGTGTTTGATCAATTATTGGTAAAAAATGCTGTGAATAAAAGTCGGAATTTACACTACTTAGTTATAAAAATACACCTGCAGCAAACCAAATAGAGAACTGAAAGTTCAGTGATATTCTTCATTATGCGCAAATGGCAATTATAAAATGACACTTGTCAGTGTGCATTTTGATATTCGTCACTATGTCAAATAAGGGACGAAAAGATCACTGTCGGCGATCTGTGATGTCATTCTCCAAATGTCCAGCAAAATTTATCTTATTTTTATGACATACTGCACTTGATAGTTAAACACTTGAATTGTTTTCTTTGCTCCGAACGTATTCTAAGAAAGTTTTACCAAAATGCGATCCATCTTATGAGCTTTACTTTTTGCTGACATTCAAATCACCGCCATAAAGAAACAGAAAGGATATTTTTTAGGTAGTTTATCCAAAATAGCATCACCGGCACATTCTTCACAGTTACCAACTGTTGATTACTGTTCACACACTTTTGAAAAGTCGTATTATTGCGAAGAAACAACCAACCAGAATGCATTATCACCTACAAAACATTCGATGTATTCTTATCAAATATTCAACTAATATCTAGACAGATAATACCTTTAGCCTTGAAAGGAATCACTGCATTTGTTTCACAAAAAAGACAATAGACAAAAAAACAATAGTTCTGGAAGTAGAATGATACATTATCCAAAATAAGGCAGTACGGTAGACTTCTTTTAGAGAAAAAACAGAAAAATCTCTCAGACAGAAATGCAGTTATTTGTTGTTTATATTAAGACGTTTGTTCACCCACTAAGCTTTTAAATGTTCAAATGATGAATTCCGTAACTCATTTTGTTTTTTTCATATTTCGAGGAGACAAACAGATTTGTTGGTGTTTATTGGCAAAACCAAGTGGGGTAATAGTAACCAAAGACAGTTTCTGTTTGACACTGAATTGACCTTTATTATGTTTGTGCCATATTTCCCTGTAAAATTGTATTAATCATATTACTGCCTTTCATGGTGCGAAATATGATTGGTCGCAACCTCATGGGTGATGATGTTTACTCGTTGTGCACCAACACATGAAGGTTTGACTTCCCATATTCCAAGAAAGAACCATCGCAAAAAGTACTTGGCAAACTAGAATCGATATTATATAGAGAAATTAATATTTGCGAGTATTCCATGTATATCTTACACACGTTAAATACCGTTCTTGATATTCACTAATAATCTCCCGCAATAGCTAAAACGATCTATGCTTCTCAGACATGTTACATTTCTGCTTAGTTGCCATATATATATATATATATATTTATATATATTTTATATTTTTTCATCTTTAAGATGGATCGTATGATGTGGTATACTCATATTATGGAGAAGGACAGTCATGCACATTTGAATGTTATTTTTAGCTTTGCTACCAATTTCTACACAAACAAAATAAAAGCAAGTAACCATCTGTAGTGGTTTAGTTTTAATTCCAAGTGGTCATACATGATATGCAGTCATGGGTCAAATTTCATTTCAACCCTCCCGCCATCACTCGAAGTTATACGTTTCTTTGAAAATAACTCATAGAAAATTCTGAAAAGTTTCAATTATTTTTTGTTTCTTTTATTCTACGCAAAGGGTGACAGCGGTGGTCCTCTCGCCTGCCGAAGATCAGGTTCCACAGAATATGAACTTGTTGGAATTGTTTCCTACGGCAAATCAGTTTGTGAAATTGGTCATCCAGGGGTCTATACAAGAGTGTCTGCTTTCCTTGATTTCCTTGAGTCTGTTAGAGAGTTGATTCGGGAATGTAAGCTATAACAATGCAATGTCACAGCTACAACTATCTATCTCGTTTGTGATCTGTATGGCGTCTCTTGCGGTAAGCTTTCCACACTAACCAAATATTCAAGTAACATTTTAAACAGCAAATATGGGCTCATAGTTAACTCTGTTGTCATCACTTGCACATGCAATACGATCATGCTGCAAACTGGAATCATGCTGATCTACTGTGCTGATAGCTTACATACAGGTTCTGAGAGGCCCTCGAATACCATGTGTAACGTCTAAGAGTCGTCCATGTAGAATAGCTGCCAGCTTCTCCTCATATCGTGGTTCTCATGTAGTCAGGTGATGTATCAGTTGCCAAGCGAGGAGAACGTCACAGATTACAAGTAGTTCATTACACGAAATCTTCAGTGTGCCCATCTGTCTTTTACATCAGCAACTAACTCACCACTCACCGTGGTAGGAGTAATACAATCATTAGCATGTATGAATATGAGTGCACCTCATTAAAGTGTACACAACGACGTCCTTTAAGTATGCCCCCCCCCAAAAAAGGAATCTTAAAGCAGAATGTGTTCTTAGTCCTGCGTTTCAAAAGTGTGACACGTGACACGTGGCACTATGTCTCTTACAGTTTCAGATAGCTGATAGGAACTTCCATACCGCTGTTTATTTTCCAGTGCTGAAAATTAGTGAAAAAGTCCACTTGAACTTACAAAAGATTTCAATTTTATCAGAACCGGGTCCTGTGATTAATGTCAGGAACTTTCATGCGCTTAACAACAGCGTATTCGTTTAGCTGTAAAAATGCAAAGAAAAAAAACTTACTCCTCTTTATAGCAATTACTGTCATTAGTAAAATTTCTCCTGAAAAAAGGTTCCTAGATGTTGTCTTCCATGTTGCTATCACATAGAAGAAAAAGATAGGAGAGTCGAAGCATAAGGGCTATTTTTATCAAACGAACATCCTGTTATATCCGCAACATGTGGATGCATGGTTGGTGTATAAAATCCTAGCACATTTATTATTATTTAAACCCTAAATTTTGTGATAAACATAAATATGTAAATACGCATCACTATCTATCCATATTAATCCACGTGCAAGGACATGTATGCCCCTTGCACAATGTACAACATGGGACTACGAATGTACAACGTAGAAATCGTACACTGTTTAAAAAAAGTATGTCAAGATCTACATAAACATAAAGGCGATAGATATGGTACTTTCAATAAAGAAATTGTGTCGTTTAAAGGAGGTAATATTATAAAGACTGTTTGCGGATCCCTGGACATCAGATATTGTAGAAGTACAGACCTACAGAGTACACTGTTGTCGCTTGTGATGTTTTGTTTTCTTTCACAGTGTTACATAATTTTACTTGGTAAGCCTACTAGTTTCCTTTCCTCTGTAATAGCACTTGCAAGGCAAGGACGAGAGTAAACAGCCATGTGTGTGAGTTTTCATAGCGTTGTGATTCAATGTGTTGGTGATTCTTTTTATTACCCTCAAATAAAGTGATCCAATTGGAAAAAAATACGTTATGAAAAAGACTACTATGCAACCCTTGCTAAGTCACAGCAGCTTCTACAGTCTACTAAACTTCCAATCAATTCTACCCATCAGCAGTAACTGTGTAATTCTACCCATCAGCAATGACTTAGATACAGCTTTAATTTTACCTTAACATGTTTTTAATTATAAAATTAATACGATTTCCTTAATACGTTTTCCTTCTCGTTTCACTGAAAGGCATGTAAAACAAAACGAGATGCCTTTCCTTGTCCTATTTGCATCTTTACCTACAAACGTATGAACAATTTTACAAATGTGAATTACAAATGATGGTTATAAAGTCTCTTTCTGTTAGCAATGACGTCACTCATTTATGTATAATCATTCAGTTGTAATTTGAAACAGATTTGAAATAAATTTGAGTAAACTGAACTGAGAGGAAACTATATTCATTGCTGATGCTTTGAGCATGAAATGTTCTGTGTGTTTATGTCGTGCATTTGCTTTTTTTTTTTTTTACTTGTAAATCCAAATCACCCAGACACTTGTCAAGTGTTCTTGGCATATTTATCCAATAAACCGTGGCATTAAGTAATTAAGTTTAAATAACAAATTACATCACGTTGCGCTTATGTCATTTCAGAGATTAAACTTTACAGCACACTGTTCTCAAAATGGAGTCTTTTATTCCTGAAATTTCATCTCTACATTAACAATATACCATCAACTCTTGAAATATGTTTATGACATAAATATTTCACTTCCAGTTATGGGTCTTTTGTTCCAAGTAATACAGACTGTTTTCTGAGGTGTGTTTGTTGAATAACACCTATTCAAACATCCAACATAGCAAAAATTTGCCCAGGACTTTTCTCTTCGTCTCTGCACTATCAAACTTGACAAACGTCGGTAATAACAACAGTATAAGCAACAAAACTTATATCTTGATGGACTAGTTGTGACTATATATTGCCCTTTTTTACAATATTGTCGTCATTGCGATTCAGCGATTATAGTTTGGGCCATGCGATTTGTATTATTGGCGTGTATTAACTTCCCCAGATGTTACTATTTCTTACAAAGCCAAAATTTGTGAAAATCTTGTAAACTGCAGCACTATCAGGAAGTATACAATACACAGAAGTTGTGGATTTCTCCGCATTTGTTCACTGTTAGTGCAAGTCTTGATAATTCATATTTGGGCACCTTTTTCGATATTTTATCCTGTGAGATGTTTGTTTTTTGTGAATTGAATATTAAATTTAGCTACGTATACATGGTAAGAAAATAGTGTCAATTAAACTATTATAAACAAATTATGGACTTATGAAGACCGCGGAGCAGTATCCTTTAAGACGATGTGTAATTGTCCCCAGTGACAAGGTTCGCTAAATTCGACGGCCTCTAGCTAAAAATTGAACAAGCCAATGTACAAAATATCGATTTGCCATGAGTGGCCAATGTGTCAGCTTAACATTAACATTCATTTTCTATGTTTACAACGTCACGTTGCCATTACGATCCACAGGTAGGTTTGTGCCACGAGATTTGTATTCTAAGCTTTCACTTAGAGTTAAGTATCTGCAAATGTTGATATTTTTTACAGAAAGGTAAATTGTGAGAATTTTTTCTCACAGAGGCATAATCGAACATCATAACCACTCATCTGCAGGGAAATTCAACAATTTGTGCTCCGGGCTTTTCTTACCCTCTGAGATACGAGAGTTTGCTTTGTATGCCCGTGCCATCTGTTGACTAACTTGGGCCTATCCTCATCATATATTACATTTCTTTTGTAAAGACGTATGGAAGTACAGTAATGGAATTCACAAGGACCTGCCAGCGAAGAAGATATCCGTTAAAGTATTGATTAGAATACAATATTTGAACTTCCCTTATCATTTAGAATTCGCTCGGTCAAGTGCAGGATGCAAATCGTGAACTTATTCATGGATTTGCGTTGGAAACAGAGAAGGATATGCCCCCTCCTCTCCTTTTGTACTTTTTCTATCCCTCTCCTATCTCTGCCACTTTTTGCTCTTCATAAACACAACCCCTTACAAATTTGCATATTACTAACGTGCACATACGTCATTGAGTTTCCCCTGTTTTGTTTCAGCTGTAAAAAAAAAAAAAAAAACTGTAATCAACGAAAGAATGTCAACTAGATGAAGTTTTACTTACGTTCGAGTGATGGCAGTGTACCAAGATGTATAAGGTTCACATTAGTGGGTTAATGAGTTGATGTCCAGAAATTCAGTGTACAGTTTACATGGCCATAAAACGATTAACAACTTTCACTTTGTACGATGAGTGAAGTTCATATTACATTTCCTCCTATCTGAGCATTATTCATTACTGAAAATGGCATGTACCGTTCACGTTGTCGTGCCTCTATTGCTCCTGTCATCTGTGGCTACTTTGATCGGTAAGAAGTTCTGTTTAAAATTTTTAAAAATGAACTTACATTGTCTTTTCTTACTATTTTCCCTGTAATATTATTTTCTCTCATTACCGTTGATTGAGAAGGATTGGTTATTAGAGGTAACCCGTATTAAATCGGATACATCAGAAACGTTGTTGCAATATCTAGCACTCACCAACATGATAACTGACTTACGACGTTGGCATGGTTTATGCACTCCCTTATACATTGTATAATCTCTACTACCTATCTTTATAAAATATTTTTATTTACTAAGAGAGTAGGCGTGGAGGGGTTGGTTAGGACCCCTGATATGTGGGACTTGATGACTGATCGTATTCCAGAGAGGAACGTTAGGAAAACCTCAGGGTTTAAGGTGCCAACTGGTGCTACATTTGCTGCTAAATTTCAATGTGATAACTCGGTGCACATTATTGAAATAATTTGAATCCTATTTAGCCCTACCCTAAATTCTGTTGCTCCAAAAAAGCTGTTGGAAAGCTCCGAGGTTTCCAGGCCACAATCCGGCCCGTCGTTAATATATGCTGGATAAAAAAAAAAAAAACGCTTGCTCGATTACGCCTGAAAAAAATGTAACTCAGCGAAAATACTCTTAAAATCCAAAATGGCCACCACCTGAACGTGGTTTGAAGGTAGAAATCATGAGACTCTTGCACATTTGTTCTCGTTATGCCGATTATGGAGTCATAGCTCCGTGGTGGAAATGAGAGGGAAAAATCATTTCTATGCAACTGACTTGGTAACAGTGTGTTAGCATTGTTTTGAAATACAATGAAATACAAAAAGAAAACCGGATTGATTCTCTGTGATCTGAACTCCCCAGTCCTTCCTTTAGTAAAGAGCATTTCAAAGCCTTAGTTCTAAATTAAGTTGTGAGAAGAAAAACTGTTGTTTATGTGTTGCTCTAAAGACATCTAAAGTATGGTGATGCTGTACACACAATGTAAATGACAAATACTATAACCTCTTCCATAGCATTGTATAGGAAGTCGTGAAGGACAAGCAAATGTCAAACAACGACGCTTATTGTGCATGTAACCATATACAGCCATGTTAGAGTGGATTATACCGCGCCATATCCTGGTCTGTAGATACATCTAGGCACCTATCCATTACAATTATCCCATCAAGTACAAATGCATGATCTCTTCCGTCATACTTATCTTAACAAACACTCACTCAGAAAAGCTTTTCACTTCTATTTCCTTTATCCTGACTTAACTTTTATAAAGGAAACATTGGTGTTTTCTGTCAACAAAATACCTTTACACAATGCAATATACAAGGGGAAGGTATAATACAATATGTAATAAAATGTATTCTTTAGTATTCTCTGGACCTATTGGCTGCATAGGATTGTTGAATGAGTTTTTGTCGCTAAAGGTGAGGACTCAAAATCCGCATCTGCTTAGATTAATGGCCGTGTTTGTCAAGTCTGAGCAGTAACTTTGAGAACAGCGACGCTCTCCATTGTGTAGGAACTCTATGCTGGTCTAGAGTCCGTATAAAGCAGAGGAATAGATGAATGAGAATGACGTCATGCCAGTGCAACAAGAGGTGTAGTCCATATTCTGTAAACCATTCTCATGAAACCGCATAACACAAGTTAAATAGAAATTTTTAGACTGATACGACTCTCAAACAGATAAACATTGAGACGTAGTTTCCCTGCACACTATCAGGTTATCGAAACAGTCACACTTACTTCAGTTTATCAAACGGACAAATTATAAATATGTAGGGCAAATGTTGAAGTCAGGACTGTTTTGCCTCACGACGTAAGACGCCTCCCCCCCCCCCCTCCTCATTACTGCTCTGCTTCATTTGTGCAGTGACGTCATTCTAGTTTATCTACATATCTATGATATAAATGTTCTCTACTTAGGTCTCAGATGGTTCATTTAAATTATCTTAAAGGCGTAGAACTGTGAGCTGTCATACTATCACCCCAATGTAGAGAAGATAACATTGTGTTTTTGACCTGTAGACTTTATATGATATAATGTTACAGGCCTCGCACTAGCTTAAAGGTATACTACATCGACACGTGATGGGATTCTTAAAACAAAGATGACATTTTTCACTGCAAACATTTTAAACCTCATGTCGACATCAAATGAAAATTTACGTTATACCATTGCTTATCTACCTAGTCTACCTGTTCTGTAGCCTTGGAGACGATTTCAATGCCAGTTCAGCTAAAGTCTGAATTTTCTTAAATTTGGACTATGGTGTGAAAGATTTATGAAAAGGTTCAATAATATCTGCAAAGACAAACCAGTTTTACTTTTTCTGAGAAAAAAAAAAAACACTAATTCATGGCAATGCTTAGTGTCGACTGTAACAAACTGTTAATAGTCGTAAAAGTGTTCATTACAACTTCATAGTGAAAAAGCAGTATTATTTATCTTGTTCTGAGGGTAATTTGTATTCCATCGACTCCTGTACATGTAGTAGTGTTGGAAATACTGCCATCTATTGTTGCTTTAAAGTGGTAACTGTATAATTTTCCGTCGAAGCATCAGTGTTCTCAGTAACTGTTTTGTAAACTGTTGCTACAGTATTAGATCTTCATCATGAGCATTCAGTGAGATGATGTGGGTTCAAGGTATACACACATCACTAGTTCCTCAGAAAATATTCCTCAAAGATATTTACACAGAAAACTACTCAATCGTATGAAGCAGCGTTTGTAGAGTAAAGGTCATTTATCATTATTATATCAACAGAGATTTAGCCCCTCAATCGTTCAGCCATCGACATAACAGTCGACGGCTGATTCCTTTGCTGAAGTCAAAAAGATAAAGGAAAAGACAGACAAAACAGTGTGTCATGACTATCGGGTATGAGGCTGGACCACACTTTGCAATGTGATTTCACCCTTTCTAATCTCCACGCAATGCACGACGTCAACCGAATGTGCTGCTTTAACTAATGAAGGACTGTGTGTTTTGTTGATAAGGATTACCCGGGGAGGGGGAAGGAAGGAGGAAGTACCTCGACTGTTCCATAGTCTTTGAGGTTCTAATTTTATCCTGACAGATTTTACGTCAAGGCAAAGTCGGGAACTTGGCATGGTGATGATCATTCAGATTGTGCATAGATCATTCTGATATTAAAGATCGAATTCACGATGCATGTTTGCTTTATTTACAGAGGTCTGGCTCACATCCAGAGCTCGGGCATCGAGACAACTGATATTTCGTTGAGTTGGCTATTACGGATTAATGATAATTAGCAAACCAAGACTGCGATGTGGAGTTTAATACCATTCTATGTAATATGAGCATATATATATATAACATGATTATACAGGTGTACGTATACCGTGTGTTGGAAACTGAATTACAAAGCAATAATAACAAACGATAACACTAAACTCCAACAAGTAGTAGTAGTTGCATACATGTATTTAACGTTTCAACCTGCCCCTGAGGTCTTCGTCAGAATGATGCGTAAACTTACAGTGTAGAAGGGACTTGCTTAGTGACAGAGCAGTGGGATAAGAAAGCCATATCTTTGTTAAGACCAGTTACATGTGAATTAAGCTTTAAAATTAACTGTTGTGCCTGTAGCTTTCTGCTTTCTGTATTCGGGAATTTGTCTTTAACGATAATACAACGGAGATCTCCAGGAGAATGATTGTTGGCATTAAAGTGAGATGCGACTGGAAAGCCTGGAGGATTATTTCTGATGCTATGCTTATGGTTGTTGAATCGGGTTCTGAACCGATTGGTGGTCTCACCGACATAAATAGCCTCTGGGCACTTAGAGCAATACAGGTTGTATAGTTTAGACCTTGATAGACCTTGAATCCCCCCCCCCCCCCCGATAAGTCTATAGGGGACCATTTAAGACCAAGAGCATGTGGAACAGGACCATGGTTACGTCATTGCTTTAATCACATTTTGAAATTGATGCAAACTTCTTCTTTTTTTCATCTTCCCTTGTTACATTCTGGTTGTTTACCAAACTGGTTGTTACTGAGTGTGGGGAAACACTTCTTTTTAAACTAATGACTAGCGTGCACATGTAACCCTAAATCGACCAACGAAATCTGTCATCAAGATTGGTTGCCCGCACAAGCGACATATTCATGCATCAGCTCTGACTTGCATTCGTAATAGCAACGCACGTAAACTATCGCTTATATTTCGATTGAATTTGCGTACAAACTGTAAGCTATTACACCTTGATGAGACAAACCTCTGAGGGTTCGCAAGTGGTTAGGTTTGTAGGCCTACGTTAAACAGTCGCACATGCCAACATCTGCTGGGAGGGTTACACGGACGGAGGCATAGTTCAGCCCGTAAACCCAGTGCGCCCTCTCAATGGAATGATATATACAACCCGATAGTTATATTATAGCTTTCTTACAGTGCTCTATTGAAAATTCCCATATATGACAAAGCTCATGTCATTATTACATTAAAGAGGAGAAGAAATGGAAAGTTGCAATAATGCCGTTTATATCAACAAAAGCTGTGACTGTTATATTCATTGAAGATAGAAGCACAATTACGTAATTAAATCTTCTAAACCTGCTAATTTTTCAGCTTTGAATTAATATGAATTTTCAGTCTCAGATTACCCAGCAAAGGGGATAGCAGCCAAGATTGTCGGAGGGAGTAACGCCGAGACGGGACAGTTTCCATTTATTGGATCACTGCGGTATGAAGATGGCTATGAACACGGCTGTGGTGTCTCTCTCATCGACAAGGATAAAGCTGTGACGGCCGCACATTGTCTGTAATTATTAATGCGATAATATTACCATCATGCTTTCATACAATATTGTATGTTGGAATACCTTGAAACACTTCCGCTCCTACAATAAACAACCAACATGTTATTTTTTTTTTCTTTTCGGTGTCTATACTACATAAACGTCATTCAGCTTGATGTGAATATTAGAAAGACCTGTTGCTGAACAATTAAAAGTTTTGGAGGCCTGTGAATTAACTGCATGCATTTCAAAATGTAGCAATAATTATATAGAAAATGAACTTATTAAAACTAATTATCTATTAATGTCATCACTTGCAAACACCGCATTTCAGTATTTGGTGTAACAACCTTCCTTTCTCCC
The DNA here is from genome assembly GCA_021234535.1 of Stichopus chloronotus. Classification (NCBI taxonomy): domain Eukaryota; kingdom Metazoa; phylum Echinodermata; class Holothuroidea; order Aspidochirotida; family Stichopodidae; genus Stichopus; species Stichopus chloronotus. The sequence goes on along the minus strand of CM037836.1, from coordinate 19,347,685 downwards.
ATCTTATCTTCTTCTTCTGAGATATGTAGGCTAGTCGACCCGAAAAATATTTTCCTGTATTGATTAGAATTTCTCTCATTTACGTGGATAGCAGTGATGATGCTTGAAGTTTGAGCTAGTGAGAAGTCAGGACCATTAACAAACAGATTGTAAATCTGTCTAGGTAAAAAAAAATGGATATGTTCACGTGGAGTGCGTCTTGCTATGACTACGCTGAGCCTTTGAATACAAAACTACGATTCTGAGTATTTTATAAAATTTTAAGCGACCTCATAATCTTGTGACTAACTCAAAGCGAATTCAATGATTTATTGGTACGCAGAATCTTGTTTGATTTTTGAGCCATTGTCAGCTATATATTAAAACGTAGTTGGATTTTCATGTTTTTTTCGTTTCAGAGTGCCTTGGTTGTGTCCAGCTCCTTATTGTAGGGACGTTCCAATGACGTTACCAGATTGAGAGGGGAGTCCAGGAACGGGAGCCCCGTGACAAATGTTTGACCCCCCCCCCCTCCATAACTAATTGGTTTAAAAAAGGGAAAACTGTACGCCGAAGCGCACGGGACTAGAGAGACTGGGGAGTACCATTTCCTGCAATATGAAGGACATTTTTATCAAAATATTCTTCAGTACGTTACACTCTAACCGGTGAAAGCGTTCCTGTTAGATAGTGCAATTGTTACTTGCCTCCACTTCAGCCGTTTGCCGCACCCCCCTCAGCCCACCCCTTGCATACTATCACCAATCACCCAATGTTCAGACTCACTCAGCGTTTCAATTATGTAAACTCAATGATAACATAACATAGCGTGAAGGTTAAATATGGGCTTGATGGATCACACCTAGCGTTAACGATGCAAGGAAGAATGCTCTCACCACATCAAATAACTCAATAAACCTTTTTTTTTTTCCTTTCTTATTACTTTCCTCTCTCCTTCATATCAAGTGAGCCGTACGACAAGGATAACGACCCTCTAGTTCTTGCAGTTTTTGGAGACGTTCAACTCTCTTTAGTACATACATTCCACCACGAGTCGACGTTTAGTGCAACTGTACATCCACTTTATGACAAAGCCACTCTTGAAAATGACATAGCTCTGATACACCTGGACAAACCAGTGAAACATTACAATCGTAACATCTGGAGAATTAGTCTGTCTAAGTCAAGCAGAGAAACTTCTATCTACTTGAAGTGCTTCGTCATCGGATGGGGCGTCACTGAAGGTAATTTTCGTAAAATGCTGGCATCTGTATTAAGTTCCTTTTTACAAGAGCTTAAAATGAAAATTTGCAAGAATTTTAAGCTTTGCAGGATTCACGTCATCTCGCCTTTGTTGGAGGAAGTGGCATTTTTGAGTACTTTTAAGTAGCGACGTACCTTGAAGCAGGCAAAAGCACTGAAATGCGACTCCCCTTCCCCGACGTCAATTTAAACCAGTCCAGGAATTATTCAGTCCCCTCCCCCTTCGTCTGTTGAATTACTTTGGTAAGAGGCTAAATTACTATAAGCTTTATCTTCCTAGCTTTCTTTTAAGCGAATAGGTCAACGTCATTTCCCCTACGGTACAGCCACCACTGCTTTGTACCATCCGACTTGGCTTCCTCATCCCACTAATACAGAGGTCTTGGAATTGAAACAATTTCGGTGTACTATTAGGGAGAGAAGACACAACGTGACCTGACGGAAAATGACTAGATCGTATTCAGCTTATATTCTCATGAAATGTCCTCCCATTTTCATTGAATTCCAATAGAAGGCATATGCTGTTATAATGCCATGATAACTGAAGATTGCCTCGCCTCCTAGCGGCACTCGGGGCACGTGCCCTGCCTGACTTACAGTAATTACGCCACTGCAGATATTAAGGGTTTTCTACATTTGACAGTGACCGTGTTGGTGGTTTCGGGACATCTTAAAATAAGTGATTTCTGAATTACTTATAAGAGAGATGTAAAACGATGGGAAGAATGGGATGAGACTTTGTGATCAATCAAACATATCGTGGGGTTTGTCAATATCAAATTCGTTTCAAGAATTCAATGTGCTCTTCTTTGTGTATAATTTGACAGCTTAATGTTATGAATGGGAATATTCGTGCACACGACGATAAAAGTATCATAAGTTATATTAGTATATATTAGTTACGGAAAATTAAGAAAAAATATTTCACGATAATTTTCTCGTCGGGAGCACAAATATTTCTATTAACATTATCGAATTGACAAATAATAGTTATAGAAGTTTAGAATTTTATAATTTCTGAAAATCAAGTTCGAAGGCGATTACTTTTTTATTTTATTCAATCCAAAGAAAAAGACTTTCACTTTGCAACAAAACCCTCATTAGACATATTTCTGCAACTTTATAACGAATATTGCCATCGACTGGAACTTTAATTACAGCCACGTTTTACTCTGACACACGATTTTCTGTTTATGTTAATAATACATGTCCACCCTCCCCCATCCCCACCCCGCCCTAATGTATCACGTCTAAATGTGTTACTGATGTTAACTACTGCACCCTTTTACGGAGCGTTGGTTCTTGTAAATTACTCGACAGGGTTCATCCCTGAGTTGACCTTCTGCCCCTCTAATTTAAAGCGGCTCATTGAGTTGGTTCCAGAAATTCCAGATATTCTGTCACATCTCTTTTGCTTAACTCATATATGTCGATGGTAAATGGTCAAGCTAAGAGATTATAAAGATCTGACACACAGGGTAAAGCGACAGAGACAGCGTAATTAAATATTGAAATCACTTGTTGAAAATCTATGACCAGACAATTTTTGCCACACAATACTAGCCATAGGCAACTCCTGTTCATTAAAATTGCTCTTTCTCTCACACTTTTAAAAAAAGTAGGGATAGATACATGACTACTGCGGCTGATTAGCAGTATTGGCATGTCATTGTTTTCTTCAAACATGTCACAAAATGAACAATATCAACTCAATGAGCCTCTTTAATTCCAATGGTATAAATTGCTGTAATAATTACACGAAAATGATGAAAGAATTTTACTACCAGTGGGAACTTGCAGTATCAAAACTTGAATAATGGGCATTTTAATCTTTTAATTTATTATTTTTCATTAATCATTCGTTAATTCATTTCATTTTTCATTTTTGGAAAGTAAAAGTTGTGAGCATTGCAACGTACGGCATAGACGTCCATGGAAACAAGCTATAGGCATAGGACCATCAGGTGATTCATTCGTATGCACAATCTGCTCTTGACGGCTGTTATTCGGGTATATTACGAAATAGGTATATGACATAGGTATATGAACTTTTATATAATTACTAGATTAGATTCATTTAAAATCTTCCTCTATTTTCTAGCAAACGGTAGCGTTCCAGATAATCTTCAATACGTCGAAACGTCTATTTACCAAGATGTTGAAGAATGCGAAGCATTTAACAACACGTTTCTCCAATCGACCATGCTGTGTGCGGGAAACGAGGGGGCAGATGCATGCGTGGTAAATTGAAAATTTTTATTAAAATTGTCTGTCCGTTAATTGGAATTTAAAAAAAAAATGAAAGCGTACTAGAAAAGAACAGATAAAGCAGCATGTAGGAATATAGTGTCAAACTTTATTCACTATTAATATGATGACTGGGAAGAAGAAATATATCTGAGAAATTCACTCGACAAAGACTTGAATTTGGTGTAGTTACACGTCCTGAAATATTAAGGAATTAGTCTGCAAGCGATCATATTCACGACGCTGTCGTCTTGGAAAGCAAAATGGGTTCGATTTCGTCAACGAGCCCTGATTTAAGTGATGGTTAATACTGTAGAGGATCGCGCCAAAAATTAAAGCCCCAACAGTCTGGCTTTCCAAATATCAAGACAAAGTAAGGAACGTACAACTTTTCAGACGAAAGCAACTTGTTCGCTGTTCATTGTCAAGTTTATAAGCCTGGGTTTTACATTACATAGTCCATTAGACTGCAACACAATATTTATCAATATGCGGTGCAAATAGTGTGCATTTACCAGCAACCCTGGTGATTGTACTGTTTGCACGGAAGTCGATAAAGCTCAATACATAAATCTCAGATAATGAGTACATATGAGTTCATATAAGTTCATGAGATAATAAAATCCTTATTATTTCAAATTTTTGACATAATTATATCAAAAGTTTGATTCTTATCTCAACATTTTGCCTTTTCCACTTATTTTCTCAAATATTTGACATAGGTATCTTAAACTTTTTGCTTATGGTCCTAAAATTTCACTTAGTTATCTCAATATTTTGGATTACTATCTCAAAATTGTGACTTAATTAGCTCAGCTTAATTTGATCAGAATTTTTACTATCTTATTTCAAAATTTTGACTTAATTGTCTCTAAAGTTTTGACATTATCGTTCCGGAATTGTGACTTATTTTCTTTCAAATTTTCTTTCAAAGTTATGTCTAAATTCTTAGATAGTTTGTGGAATTTTTGGAATTGTCTCAGTTGTTGGTCACCGTATGTCTGCAACAACTCCCCCCCCCCCCCCCCCCCCTCTTCACACCCACATCACCACTACATCATCATATTTATTTTGTGATTGATTATTCACAGATAAGAAACTAGTACTGATATTATCAAACACCAGAGTAATGTTGCCAACTTTGTTTTGGTCACGAAAAAGCTGCAAGTCCCCTTTTTGTTATCCTGACCTTTGAAAACTAGGGGAAAATATGAGATACTAAGACTGAAACTTCATTTTCTGCAGGGTGTTTTTTTTTTTTTTTTTTTGGAAACACATTTGCAATTTCTCTTAATGTGGAATGGTGTTTGTTTGACAAAAGAGTGTCATTTTTAAACCCAATATTTGTGGGCTCAGAATGACAGATTATTCAAAATAAGAAAGGACGGTAGTCTTGTTTCAAGAAATAAGTTTCACATGGACAGAAATTTGACAGTTATTTGTTGCTTAAGAATATCTTTCTCCACTCAAACTTTTACAAATTCAAATGTAATTCATCTTATGCATAATGTTTTGAGGAGATGAATCTTTCTCTGCAGATGTTTATTGTTGAAACTAAATGGTTTAACAGTGGTTAAAGCGCTTTTCTTAGTTTGCCATGTCGGTGTATCGTAAACACCTTATTTCCCTTTAGACAAGTAAATGGAAAATGGTTTCGACCTTATTTACAGTGGAATCAACAAGTTTCAAATATAATTCTTCTTCCATCTCTCAATACAAAGGGTGACAGCGGTGGTCCTCTTGCCTGCCGAAGAGAAGATTCGAAAGAATATGAACTGGCTGGAATTGTATCCTACGGGCATGAAGTTTGCGAAATCGGTTATCCAAGTGTCTACACTAGAGTGTCTGCATTCCTAGACTTCACTGGAATTGGAAGCGATAGCCACGCAGTGCCACCTCTACAAATGTCTATTGCTTTTGTGATGTGCATGGTGTCTTTTGCAATAGGGGTTCAATAACACTAAGTAAATATATAAATTAACATTTTAGAACAAGAAGTATGGGCTCATAGTTAACTATTTGGTCATCACTTTGATGTTAATATAATACCATTATTGCTGAAAGTTTCTGACGTTATTCTTAAAGATGGAACAGATTAAGCAATGGACATAATTCATGCAAAAGAAACCCTCCAACAGCACATATGGCGTTTCAAAGTCTTTCAGAATAGCCACAAACTTTATTTGGAATCGTGGCCCTATCGTAGTCAGGTGATGTATGGGTTGCTAAGCAACCAAATGTAGGCTACGTCACAGATTACGGGTAAGACAAAAGAATATCCAGAACGTCATTTGCGGAATACTTGTTTGTTTTCTCAATCAGTGCTGAATTCATAACTAACTGAATTCGGGTATAGGCCTAAGCATATTTCCTCAACAGATTTGTAGAAACACATGATCTACATATGGCAAACTCAGTAAAAAAGTACCCTGGTAGACAGAAAAATCCGTTTATTTTTGAAGTTTTTACTTGTGGAAGTGACACTCATAACAATTCATTAAAAATCATTTTCCCTTCCTTTTATTGTAGGGAATAAACAACAAAATGTACGCTCTCTTACTTTTACTTTATTTACAAAAGTAAACAAAAAATAAAAATTGATAAATTGTTGATTTCAAATGTCGATTACAAAAAAGGCATGGTCTAGCGAGCTATTGAATTAAAATCCTGCTTTAATACTGACCCTGTTTTTTTTTGTACTTTTGCCTGTGTTTTAAATTTGAATAAATAAATGTAAAGTCTACATGTAAAGTCTACATTAAATATTTAATATAGACATTAAGTCAAGTTAACGTCTACTTTAAATCGATTTAATGAAAGACATTTAAAAATGTACTAAGATTATAATGGCACGAAATCGAGTTAATGTCAACATTAATTCGATTTAATGTGAGCATTAATTCGATTTAATGTTGACATTAAATCAGTGATTTTGTCCGCTGCGGCCAACCATAAACGTGCATTCTGATAGGGTATCTGTGACTAGACACTGCAGTCTCTAGTATTATCATGACACTGTTATTGCGATCCGCCAATAATTGTGCGTCCTCAAGATGCGTATTCGTATAGCTTTTACTTGAAGTTTACTTGTCGGAGATGTTCATATCACTACGATACCGAAATTTTAAAGAATCTTCTCAATCGATGCCATCAATCACAAACTTAATTAACACTCATGTTTGAAAATTCAATGCTGACACTCCCTGCAGTTTTTCTTGCCTTTTTGTTTTTCCTGACGTACGCTTGATAATGACCTTACGTCTGTGCTATACTTCTTGAATTAAGTTTGTGAGTATCTTCTTAATGAATCTTATAACTTTTAAAATATATAGAGGTATACAGTAGTATTAGAAATTATCCAAAGTACTTAGAAATTAACAAAAAATTGATACATTTTTTTTTTTTTGGTCAAAAAAGAAAGTACTTTTCAGCTGGGATCAGACTACATTTATAAAGTTTTTATCTTCACAATTAGAATTAACTGAGTAAACAGATGCAGATCGGTTTCATGTTCATGAATTTCTAATGAAATCAGAAGAAGGTATGTCCCTATAGTAGACCAGTCTCTCCTTCTCTTTCTGTACCCTCACTCACTGACGGATCAATGGGGGGGGGGGGGGAGTGGGTGTAGATTTTCCGAAAACTCGCTGAGTATTTAAAGAGAAAACAGTAATATATGGAGGAAAACAAAAATAACCTCACAAAAAATAATTCGTGTTGCACTAAATTGCACCCGTGGGCATTTAATTGTTATAATATTATTGCAATTACATAACCAATTTTCCCCCTCCTTTCAGACCACTTACCCGTATCATTTTAACAACAGTTAAGTCCTCTCCTCCAGCCTGCTTAGCCCACCACTCGCCTTGTACCGTCCTCGCGGGCCCTTTTCACATACACTTAACCCTTTCAAAGCCGCCGACGCGCCCATTCAATTCCCCTCGTTTAGTATGAGTTATGTTATGAAGACAGGGTATAATTAACCGAACAGTGTAAATTACATTGCTGCCGCTTGGATGCTAACGTCTTACCAAAAGATTAAATGCTTACAGTCGTTTAACACAATGCCACTGTCGGGTAGAAAGAAGCCGATCCAGGCAAGACGTTTACGCTTCACAGAGCTGTAAAACAAATAACAACTTTCCAACTTACATAATATAGTTCATATTACATTTCCTCCTATGTATCCGTTCATTACTGAAAATGGCATTAACCTTACACGTTGTCGTGTTTCTGTTGCTAAAGATGACTGTATCTGCTTCATTGGGTAAGAACATTTCTTGAATATTTTCAAAATTGAAGCACAATGTATTTATTATATTACTATCCTATTGTTTTGTCCATTCCTTGTGTTTATTGAAAGGGATGATAGGTAATTTGTGTGAAACGTACGCTAGCATCTAACAAAATTGTGTACATTACTATCGTGGTAGTCATGATCTAACGCGCACCTTCATAACTGCCTCGTGATGTCTCGTTTATTTACACATTTATGCAATGCGCAATCTCTGCTCGACATAAGTATGCACACATCTGTAAGGCTAAGTAAAAATGGTAGCTCTCCCTCAGGTTTTTGTTACTGTCATACGTAGGAATTTTAACGGAAATTAGCGACGTCTTTGCAAGACAACAATTAATGTGATGCTGGCACTTAAACAGTTTACTGTGCTGCCACTAGCCGGCCCAAAAGTTTTGAAAAGTTTGGAAGAGACATTGGGGTTTTTGTATAACTTGACCTAAACAAACATCTTTGTTTAAAGACAATGAATTAGTGCTAAGTTATGTTGTAGGACCACATTGTTGAAGGCGTTACTAATGTGACATCTTAAGTAGTGGTATTATAAAAGAAATGCCATTGGTAAATATTACAGCCATTTCCTTTGCATTGTATTGGATGCTTCAAAGAATTGAAGGCAATTTTAGGACTGAGTTATCCTCAGTTGATAGGCAGCTACCCACTACTATGTTTACAGAAAGAACAAATGCATCTCTTCCGCCATATTTATTATACTCACAAAAGCTCTGCAGGTACTTTTTTTGTACTGGCTTATATAGGCTGTTCAAGAAGACTCAAGTAGACAATCAACGGAGTTGCATATCTCATCCCTACTTTAGCTCCCATCATCACGATGTCTCTCCAAGACGTGTTACGCACGTGGATGCGTCACTGCACATGGTACATTCGGTGGCACTGGTTGCCAATGAATACGTATGAGATCATACCAGACGTGCTTTCATGTACTCTCGAAAGCCCTTTGGGGATCTTCAGGCGAAGTTGGAATTCAGATTGGTGTGGATAGAAGCGCTAAATGTCACTGGGTGAGCTGACGTTGGATACTGTCACTTTGGAACTTAAGAGCAAATCTTGTATCCGTACCTGGGAATGGCATGAGCGTCAAAGCATTCCTCAGACACGTGTTCCTCACACTTGGCGTTTTGAATATATTAAACTGTAAAAAGGGTAGGCCTATCCTGCGGGTGATTTAGTTTTGTTCTGGGCACAGAAAACATCTAAGCTCCTGCATAGTATATATACGGCTATAAAAACTTACTGAATGAGAATACCACCAATGCATGGAGAAAAAATTGACATTTTTATCACACTTGATCTAAAAAATTGTTGAATATGGTTGGAATACTGTTTCGCATTGCAAGCAAAGATGCAATGAGTTATAAGTTATCGATAAGGCCAATGATTTGTTTTAAATTTTGATGACCTGTTACCCTTGACCTTTGACATCTGAAGTCATGTGGAGGACACTATACCTCAAACTCTGGTCCTTATCTACCAAGATTCACCTTACTTCAACTTTAATCGTCTATTAGAAGATCACAGTTTTTCACAACAACACAAATCAATAGTTACTAGGTTAACGGTCCAATGTAGAAATTAAACTGCTAACCTCATGACCTTTGATTTAATATTTATTTGACTTTTTTATAGCGTCTTCTTTACATACGTGATATCTTGAAATCTCTCATTCACCTATACAGATAATGCTAAAAATGTGTCTTTCGTATTATGACCCTTGACCTTTAACCTATGGCGTCGTCGGGTAGACGGAAAATAATACCTGTAACTGGACGCCCACCTGTAAGTTTCAAGTTAATCTGACTTCCCGTCTAGGAGGAGATCGTGACAGTTTTTGTTGCAACCACCCAAGCGCAAGCAGGTGCACATTTCACATTCAGGGTGGATTACCTTTTGATTGGCATTTTAAGTCCAATTGACTTGATATCATCTATTTTGTGATGAGTTTGAGAGAAAGCAAAATATAACAATACTTCAAATTAGCCTCATTAGTCATGTATCTGTTCCTATGGCTATTAAATCTGAGTACTGGTAGTATTTATGAACAAGGTTGGCCTGTGGTTAATACCAATAATTATGGTAAAAAGTCTCAGGTCACAGATTTGCAATAAATGACATCTTTAATCATCCTATTTTTGGGTCAGTTTTAGGTCTGAATGTCTAAGTTTGACCATTTAACATCAACTTATGACGGTATCTGTAATACTCAACAGATGTGACAAAGAATGTTTATGTTCCAACCCAATCCGTCCCTTTAAACCATTAAAACTTTGTTTTACAGCCATGTTCTACGCCCTGTCTTATTTGTACAATCTATACAGTCCTGTAAAATAGGTACACGTGACGAATTCAATAGCGGGGTTCTCTGTACGTACGGTATAACTTTCTTTTAGTAAAACTTGGCGGTGTGGACTAAAATTTATGGAGACCGTATTTACGTTTAGGTGTTTAACCGATTTGGGTATTTCTCTGCCGATACGATGGACGATGATTATGATCAAAACATCGGCCGATATTCGATCGCATCCGATATTTTCGCTATCAGGTGTTTTCTCTCCTGAATTTTTTTTTTTTTTTTGTATTCATGAGTTAGTCTCCGGAGAACTTTTATCACGATTTTACAGATCATGCGATCACAAAGTTCACAGGAATATTTTTAACTTTTCAGATGGAAAAATATCCTTCATGAGGCGTTTCTCACCTTCTCTCCTAGTTCACGTATTAATACGTCACCAGGTGCAAATATAATATATTTTCAGGTAGCTGAACATCGGCAAACAACGGCATCTAAATTACACCCATCCGATTATTGATAGACATCAGTAAGATCCTGAAGGTCCGATCGGATCCGGTTTTCTGTTGATCCTCATTCATGATATCTGCAAGGTCAATCGCATTGAAAGACCCAGTTTCGCGAAAGAAGATTAATTCAGAGACATGTCACTCCGTACGATCACTTAGAAGTGTTCCAATAGCGTTCAATGTCTGTCAGTTGTCCAAACAAATTCTTCGCAGTGTCGTCACACAAACACACACAAAATAGTAATTGCGCCTATCCTCGAGACGAAAAAAAAACAGCAGTTTGGCCAGACTTGGCGGGTATAGATCGAATGGAAGAGACGCAACGTGCACGTGATTTTAGTGGCTTGAACTCGACAGGGGGGTGGGGGGGGGGGTTACTATATCACAGTGAAATAGCATGCAAGGTGTCTATTGTTCAAGGTACCGCACAGGCCCTTAATCATGGTGGGGGGAGGACAGAACCACTATTTTTTTTTTAAGTTTTTGCGAGAAGGAAATAATCAACATTGTATTCACACATGCCAGGAAGTTCGCCCCCTATTTTTTATGTTGGCCCCACCTAGAAATCTGACCGGCAGCGGGTCGGTTCACACATATCTAAGGTACAACGCTCTCACGGTGTAGGCCTACATACCGCTTTAAAAACTAATCATACGAGGTACTTAAGACAAAGTTGTAGAGCGATATAGGGGCCATTCATAATCATTGCAGGTTAATTGACGCAGCAGAAAAAGAGGTCTTTCAACGAACATCATTTGCATATGCAGTGACATTTCAATATTACATTACTAAAGTTAAGAGAGCGAAATCAAAAAGAAGCCAATCATTTTGTCTTGAACACTTTTGAACAATTCTCTACCCCTACGTGGTCTACATTCCTCAACTTGACCAACAGACTTGGAATTTTCGAAATATTGTGTAGTTTATTATGCGTCACGTAAAGACAGTAAGTTATTCAATGGCGGTGCAGGCCCGGGGCAGGGATATGGGAAGGAGGAACTACCCCTATTTCTGCACTGATGGATTTAGAAAGTGCTATAATTTGATCAAGTTACGGCGTTACTGTATAGCTAAGTTGCAGCTTAGCGTGATGATAACTCGACTGAGATGCAGATATGCTTCCGAATGTATTTGTACTGCTTAAGGTTCTTATAGCGGTGTGGCCCAAGCCAAAATAACTTTATTGACACAGCTGAGTGGATGAATTGATGGAAACGAAGATTATAAGTTTGCAAATACTGCAACATTGTCAAATCCATTATCATAGATAAACAGATTTCAAGTCTAGGACATTTACAAGTAAGTTTTTCTATGTCCATACACAGACAGTTTGTGCCATGGAATAAGAAAGAATTGCAAAAAAAAAAGCAAAAAGGAAAAGGCCAAAAGATATTTGCGGTTGCAAATATCGTCCCTATAATAATTTCCGTGGTGATCAGTTCCCTCTCCCCATACATGTTATTGTGGACATGCTTGATCGCGAATAGACAGCAATTAATTAAAAAAGGAAAAAACAAGATGGATGTAGGCAATACTTACTGGCCATAATAACATGTACTGTAAGAGCGCCAGTGATCAGACAGCTAATTTTCACATGATATCATACATGTTTATGCCTTCTCGAGAGGACATTGCCCTAGCCATGACCATATGTCTGGATACTACGTCGTGTTCTATTTGGCAGAAAAGGTCTTCTCCAGACATGATTCAACACATAACAAAAGTTCTGTGAGGGTAAGGTGTGTCGGGGAAAACGACATTGATGGGATTTGGAAACTCGGTGGGTTGCGTAATTACTTCACCTCTGTATTTCTGCCGTACACTTTAATACTATACGGAATGTCCCCGTTATTTACCGTGACTGATTTGTCTCTGGGGTTAAACACCCCGAGTATGGGACAGATCATTCCGCGTTCCATGTATTCCTAGATACCCAGGCCGTGGGTAGGAGCGCTGAATATTCAGACTTATTCAGTAGGTGTGATTGTGATATTTACTTTCATGTTCGAATTAAAGAAACAAATTCTTTCGTTAGTAATCGAATAAGGGCTATTTTTTTTTTTAGAAATCAGGTCCAATTGTCCTGTATGTCAAGGTGGAAAATTAATCGGACTTACAGTCTAGGAGGATACATGCAGTTTTGCCGACTTGACCTTTGATCTAATGATCTTTAACGTTGAACAAAACATTTATATCTGAACATTTTCTGGTATCGTCTTTTCTACATATCTTTTCAGATCTCTAGAATATTCACATTTGGAGATATTCGCACTTGCAGAAAATATGTTTCCACTATTATGACCTGCAACCCTTGACCTTTGACATACCACGTCATTGATCGGACGTATACATCATATAGTTTACGTAGCCTTGTAAATAGGTATTGAACGGTCAATTAGAACTGTTATTCACAGTTCTTCAGGCAGTGGTATATACTGAGGAGCACAGGTGTACTTTGCGTATATACCATATGACCTGGCCACTGGTAAGAATTAATGTTAGACTTAAATGTTTTAATCGAGGGGGCCAGTCACAATGCTACTAGTATTAGCGTTAGGTTAAGTTTACGGGGCCTTGTACATAAGCATTCAACGGATATAGTTTCAAAATAGTTTCGAAATAATCCTTTTTAATAAAACAATCAGCAGGCTTCACTTAATTTACCATTGGAGTTAGGGATACATTTCGATAAATGTAAAATGTATGTGTAAAATTGGCTTTTTTCTACAAAATTAGCAAATGTTTTTCAAATTAATATAACAGCAATAAAATCTTGAACATTGTGTTTTCAGATAAGTCCTTACACATTTTCAGTTAATTGTTCACATAGTTCTCAGTATATGGAGGACATCAAAATTTTGGCGCAAACTTGACTTTTCTTAAAAATCAGCAAATGTTTTTTTTTTTTCAATTAACATAGCAGTGATTATACCCTTTAAACTTCCCAAAAGAAAATCAGCAAATTTCACTCAACCTACCATAAAAGAACCATACCTTGAGCAATGTGTTCTGTGGTAAGTTCTCACAAAGTTTTAGGTTAATTTGTCTCTTATGACATGCTGGACATTCAAAGTTTGGTGTCATTTCTTTTTCTCAATGATCAGCCAAATTCCACCAAATTTACTATAAGTAATCTTGAAGATTGTGTTATCAGCTAAGTCATTGCGAAGTTTAAAGTGACTTGCTCAGACAGTTATCAAGGTATGGTGGAAATCCAACTTTTAGAGCAAAATTTGCTTTTTTCTAAACAGTCAGCAAATTTTACTGTCCACCGTAAAAATTATACATTTTTAAAACGTAGATTTCTTACGCTGAGTTTTTACAAAATTCTAAGTGAATTACACAAAGAGCTCTCAAGATGCTCTCAAGATACGCTGCAAATCCAAATTTTGAAGCAAATTGGCTTTTTCTATCTTAAAAATCAGCAAATATCACTCAATTTGCCATAAATCTAATACATCTTGGACAATTGGTCATCATGTGCATCCTTATTCAGTTTAAAGTTAATCCCTCGTAACTTGAACAGATGCGGACACACACCGGCAAGCCTACTCATCTGCACGGACAAGTTTTTACTTCAACCTAACACGAACCCATCTGCACCCAAGATCACTTTATCATAGGGTACCACTGGGGTGTTTCTACTGACCCAGTCCAATTGTTTCCGTGGCAACAGGGATAAACTTTACAATAGGCAGTTCCCACTAGCCCGACTACAGTACCGTATTTCATCTTACCCCTATAGGGCGATGAGACCATAACAAAAGAAAGAAACATATCGAAACTTATTCCGTAGAGTAATCAAACGGGAATTTGTTCATATTCCTTTTAAAAGAGGTTTGCATTTTTTTTATTTTAGTTCCACAGTATAGGACCAGCTGGAATTGAAGACATATATTTGTCTGCTGGCAAGGCGTAAGATCTGTCTTGTGATTTGAAAAATGCACTTTCTAGGTTGATAATGATGATGAGATGGAGTACGTCACAAAAAGAGAATCAATTGATTAGCAGTTTGTTGTGAAATCTAAACATGAAAGTAACATTTTGGCTCCCCACAGTTTGGTTACATAAAAATTTGAGGGAAGTTTGTCCTGATTAAAGAAGTGAGAGATATATCATCGCCGAAAGAAGTACATGAATTATTCTAAACACTGGTTTTGTGGTAGGAATAATTTGTTGGCTTGTGATGCGTAAGAACAACGTTATTATAAGTCAGATGAAGATGAATGAAGACATTATTGTAAGAAACCCTCCTAGAGTATAACAGATACCATTCCTTTTCGAGAAATTTTACTTGAAATGTGGTGGATATGAGCAATCCAGAATTAGTTGCGGTCCTTGATTTTTAATGAAAAGTGTTGCAGTATATAAAAATGGATGGCAGTTTGTACCCATGCCTGAAAGTAAATTAATTGTGTCTCCTTTTGTTTTTAGCGAGTGCAATAGCAAAACAGTGGACTTAGCTGTGTTAATCATAAGTTTACAGTTACGAGACTATGATAAAGCATTTGCTAATGTGGGATTATGTTGCAGATAAATCTAGCAACATTACAATCTTCTGAGATAATAGTATACTTTTGTCATCGACGTACAAACTAACAGAAAGCTCTTGCTACTGTTTTGTAAACCTTTCATGTAAAGAATAAACCGGACATCGTTACTATTGATATGTTATTTCTTATCACATTTTCATATCCCACATCCCAATTAGCTTTGCTTTCACTGTGCTTTTTAAAGTTCTCCATACCGTCTAGAATCGCAAAGTTTTGTCATTATAAATGAAGAGCAGAAATTTAATATGGTGATAATGGCGTTCACACAAAAAATATGTTACAAACCTATTCATCAAACATATATATTAACACAAATGCCTCTCAAATTCAGTTTTGAAGTAAAAACGTTTGGTACGATAAGACTTAGTTTGATCTTGCAGTGAAATAACTCTGCCGGTTTGAATTCGTTCGTAAATCAATGATTAATACATCTGTTTACTTGGACCCAACCATTCCTCTGTCAGCGTTTGTCAATAACAGAAGTCAAATTGCGACCAGTATATACTTTGACTATAATAAATACCATGAAAAATCAGCAGTTCTAATCAACTCGACATTGTTGAGTAATTTTAGATAGTTCTAAACTTCTATTTTTTTTTTAAATTCTGAAACTCTACATTGTGTATTTTATCAGCATTGCACCGATATAACGTTATTTCCTGCAGATTATCCCGTAAAGGGTTCATCAGCGAAGGTCGTTGGAGGAGATAACGCCGAGAAGGAACAGTTTCCATTCATAGGATCATTGATTGATATAGACGGTTATCATCGCTGTGGTGCCTCACTTATCGACAAGAATATGGCAGTGACGGCTGCACATTGCTTGTAATTGTGAATGCTCTCATGAATTTAATATTCTCTCATGGTGAAATGTTCACTTTATAAATTATAACTTGAAACACCTAGCTTGATTTACGATTGGAAAATTGTATAGTAGAGTTCAAACGATATTTCAAAACTCGTCATTGGACTTTAAAAAAAAAAAAAAAGAATTGTGACCTCGTTCAGTCAGACAGGACATGCTGATTCAAAAATTGTTTTTCTGTCATAATTAGACAAACAAAAGTGCGATGTGTCTTGTTTTCAGAACTCATCGAATTTTTATCACCTCACTGGCCGTGACTGTATCCCACCCAGGTGGCAAACAATTACAAGGTCAATTAGACAGTAGGTAATCTTTAGCTCCAGTTGTTCATATCATGGTAGAGGAATATTATTTGTCCGCACCCACGGGCAAAAATATGGAATTGAGAAGGAAAAGGCTTCCTGCCTATTTAACTAGATCAATTCACCGTACATTTTTTTTCCTTTTTATTGCATGCCGTCATGTTTGAAGTGTCAATTTTAAACTTCTAATTCTTACTAGACTGTTGAACATTAGAAATAAATTAGATAGAGATCTATGCTATGAACTGGAGGTATTTTTAAAAAAAATAGTTCTTCTAATACCTTGTGATAACTGCAAAGTATTGAGAAGGAAGTTGAAAAGGAAACTTTGTCCCATTTATATTGAAACTTACAGAAACCTTGAATTCTTACATTGTTCCAATAACAATGTTCTAATAGCGGACTCAGAGAACACTTGAATACTTGCACCTCTAGTTTCAATAATTTTGTAGTGAGACTTGTATTGTTTGCTTCACTTCGATATTTCATGCAATCACACAAAGGCTCAGACGCACCCATGAAATACAATGAAACGTTTGAAATATCAATCTCAGTGATAATGGCAACCCCGGATGTGTACTCAGTACCCCGGATGTGTACTCAGTACCCCGGATGTGTACTCAGTACCCCGGATGTGTACTCAGTACCCCGGATGTGTACTCAGTACCCCTGATGTGTACACTCAGTACTCCGGATCACAGCTGTACTCTTCATGATGTAAAGCAGAAACCTGTCTCATATTAATTAATGCAGCAGTCCTTTTTTTTTTCCTCGTCTTCCTTTCTCATGCATATAAAGTGATTCTGACCACATGGTTGACAATCCCACCTATTCTTGTGGCTTTTGGAGGCGTCCAACTCTCTGTAAATCCGTTTCTTCAGCACTGGTCGACGTTTGAAGCAACTTTGCATCCATATTATGACAACGCCACACTTGAAAATGATATAGCTCTGATACGCCTGGACAGCCCAGTCAAAAAATACAATGGGAGAATTCAGAGAATTATTCTGTCTTCTTCAACCACAGAGAGTTCTTTATACTCGGAATGCTTTCTCATCGGATGGGGTGACACAAAAGGTAAACTGTCTTAGAAACGTGGATTTCTCGATTTATTTCGTTCTTAAAATCTCTGCAGTGTACATACCTAATCTGATGTTTACTAGAGTAAGGGAAATATGGAATACCCAAAGGGTTTCCTCGTGCACACAGTATATGTATGGCTATGTTAACGGTCAAGTAATAGCATAAAAGATAATGATTTCTGACATTTTGTAAGGGAAGTGCACATATCCAATAGCATAAATTTTGCTTCCGTACTTTGTCAACAATTTTATGTGGGCTTGCTTCTACTCCATGTGCTGTAATTGCACCAACACTTTCATTGACGTTACTAAAGTGACTGCTGAAACGTTAATTTCTGGAAAGCCTTCTTTTTCGTTGAGTACCACGATAAAATCAAAACTTTGAAAATAATTTGAAATGTGGATGTAATTTACTAACAAAGTTTTGTTATTGACTTAGTTTGAAGTATGGCAAAACTTTCTACTGACCTAATAACATATACTTGATATCACATTCAAATGTATTAGTGACACAACCATGTGTCACTTTTCGTGTGGAACGCCAATATACCCGAAAGTAATGTTGAACTCGTATCTTTCTAGCCTAAATTAGATCAGTTATGGTAACACGGACGTCGGAGAATGCAAACCTGCAGCACTCCAGTGAAATAATAAGAATTTCCCTTCTATGTGAGTATCAAAAGTGAACATTTGTACGTAGGACCTCGAGGTGGTTAGCGTTTAATTTCCATTAGAATGATCTGAAGTGCTATGTGTGAACTTTCCAAATACCACTTCCAGGCAGGCTTTCCTGTGGTGACTTTCAGTCCAGTATTTGACAAAACATAAATGTATTGATTTAATTAAGTCTTCCTTAATTTTCTAGAGAACGGTAGCTCTCCGGATATTCTTCAATACGCCGAAATGTCTATTTATGAAGACGTCTCTCACATTGAAGAATGCACACAAATGAACTTTACGTTTCTTCCATCCACCATGTTGTGTGCTGGAAACGAGGCAGCAGATGCATGCGTGGTAAACTGAACCATGTTTGTTCATTTCATTATAATTTTCTTTTTTTTTTTACCGTTAAGGGACGATAGGTAGTTGTTACGTACATCTTACCTACCTTTTTATCACTTTCCTCTTCCAAATCGGGTAAAAGCATTTCTCAGATTTGTGGTAAAATTGTTTAAGAATGACATATTGTGTCAGAAAGTCACCCAGAAGTAGAAAAAATACGTTAGTTCTTTAAGTTTTCTCTCTCCCTATGCGTACAATGAGGAATGCTGCTTAATCAACGGTCATCAATGTCTACCTACACTCTGCGAGTGAACATCGGTGACCTTCAACCAACAAAACTCCATCTTCACAGATAAGGAGAGGCATAAAACTAACATTCATTAATATTATCTGTGGGACGTCAACATGAGATAAACCTTAAAAAATAACGGGGAGCAGTGTACGACAGAATTTGTCATTTTCAGATCATTTTTACCACAAATCTATCGCTTAAATGAATGATCATTGAAAGTGAAATATGAACAACTGACAGAATCGATCAACTTACGCATATCAGCACGTTTGATAATAACATTGGAGAATCAAAACTCAGGCTTTGTGACAGATTTAGAAAAAAAAACATGTGATTGATGACTATTTCAAAGGATTCATTTTTATATACGATATTATATACGATAAAAAAAAGGCTTCCTATAAGCTTCCAAACTCATGCTGATATTAAAGTTGTCCACGTAGAGAATTCCTAGTGTAAACGCAAGATTATGGAGTCTCTCTTCATTAAGGATTTATAACAAACCCTACATAGAAATGTCCAAAGTTTAAATCTTAAACTCTTCTAATGTGATATTACTTACTAACTTCTGTAACAGCTGTGATTTGAATGCATTGACTTGTACTTTCACTCAGTTCGCTATTCGCTTTGACGATGTAAGGGGTACTCTTAAATATTTGCGCATATTTTTTTCATCATGAATATCAAACTACGGCTATTTTCAGATTATTTGACAGCTAAATGTCGACCTAAAGCGCAATGTATATAACTCATATAATGCTCGTATGTGTAAAAAGTCGATAGAAAAGAAGAAAATAAAGAAGTACCTTAGCACATATCCCATACCTTAAAGTGATTTGGTCACTGTTCATTGTTTCATTGCAGAGACGATGCCCCATTCCACTTAGTCGATTACCCAGCAATGAAACTTAATATTAGGTACAAACGGAGAACATTTACCAGCGTCCCTAATTATGCAATTTGCGAACTTCACGTATCTGTTTTGTTATCCTAACTTTTTAAAAGATAGACGTGAGATGGTTTCAATGGAATTCCTTTTCCCTTGCAGCCTCTTTTTGAAAGGAACTTGTCTTGTTTTATTTTTCTTTTTGGTTTTTAATTTTGTCCTAAGCAAGTATGTGTAAATGTCTTAAAACTTAGTTACACTTGCATAAAAATTTCTTTTCAGTTTCAATTCTTTTCGATCTGATACACAGGGGGACAGTGGTGGCCCTCTTGCCTGCCGCAGACAATGGTGCCAAAGAATATGAACTGGCTGGAATCGTATCTTACGGGCACGATGTTTGTGAAACTGGTCACCCGGGTGTCTATACTAGAGTGTCTACTTTTCGAAAATGGCTTGAGATTGGAAAAGATTATTACAACGCAGCGCCATCACTACAAATGTCTAATGGTTTACTGATGTGTATGGCTTCTTTGGCGATACGCTTTCAAAGGAAATGAGCTCGAATATGATTGATATTTGAAAGCAAAATTATGTTGTTTTATGAAACCAATTGGGAAGCACTTTGTAGATGCATGACAGGCAACTTCTAAAAGAGGCCTATTGAGTTGATATGCTTATTCTGTGACACGTTTGAAGGAAACCTTTCTCATCGGATGGGGTGACACATTCCTGCTTTTTTATTGCGGTGTAACTTTGATGACATGATGTGACATTCTGGACGAAACAAAGTCACTGAAAAGCAAGTGGTGAGATCTTTAGAAGCAGTTTTTTTCAATGAACAATTATCAGATCACTCTTTTGAAAGTTTATCACCTTTTCTCCCTCTCATGTTCTCCTTGCGATTTCAAATTCTTATGTACTATTGGAATAAAAAAGAAGGTACTTGAAATACTTTTAATATTGTTGATTTTGTCCCTTCTTCCGCTGTTTCAACTGAACTAATAATCTTAAAGATTATTGCAAGCATATGTAAATCAAAACGGTACAACTGTCTTTCCTGACGAAATCCTGACATATTCTTCAAAGCCAGGGAAAACCAGCCATGAGAAAGGTTTCATGTGGTTTTGTGTCAATGGGAAAGCATTTGTGATGGTTTTGTAATCATTCTTACGAAGTTGTGGCATCATGGTACATGATTTATCATGGGCAATCTAATAATGTTATCAAAACATTACATGATTTAGTGTAATACAGTAAGTGATAGATAGTCGATACAATCTATCACTTACTGTCAATAGTCGACAGCAAGACGGACTGCACTTGTACCTACAAAATAGTATTTCATGTATAACCCATACACTCGTTTCATTTCGAATAAAAGTAAAACTCTGATTTCATTCTAGTCCCTTCTTCAGAAAAAAGGTGAAATTATTTGTTTAGTAGACACGGATGCCCTCTTACAAACCTGTGGATATCTCTGCACCATATCGGACTTTTTTATTCATACAGTTGGATTACTTCATTCCTGACCCCTGATACGATTTTCGGGCAACATTTTACTGAGAGATAGCATATATGATGCGATGCGGTCAGCACGTCATCAGTTACTGGGTAGGTTTGCGTACATTTGGTTTGGGGATAGGGAGGGGGGGGGGGACAAAAATGTTCCGACATGTAAAAGGAAAATTGAAGCGTGTCCCGAAAAAGGCTCAGAAATTTCATACAAAGAATTCCACCTAGTGGCGGCACCAGGTTTTTAAAGTGGGGGGAGGGGGGGGGGCAAATGGAGGGCAAAAGAAAATGTTGAGGGGGACAAAAACATTTTCACGGGGTAGTGTGAAATCGAGCGCGAAACGTGAGACATTACCGGGTGGGGTCCAGGGAGCGAAGTCCCCGGAAGCTCTGAGGTTTTAGCAAATCTCTTGGTAAAAAATTAAGTCCTCAGGATAGGGATATGTTGGTCCATAATGCATCATCCAAAGCAAAGATTCCAAATGATTTTAATGCAAGCTAGGCTATTGGCATATTTGGCTATTACTCTTCTTAGCTGACAACATGAAAGTTGGAAAGCGACAATATGTTTAATAGCTACTTATTAGCAATCTCTTGACACTTTTGACACTTTTCTTAAAACAGAAAGGTGAATGCAATATGTACAGTATATTAACAGGGAATAGTGTATCTGTTACACTTTAAGTTTATATATCGAGCATACCAGGTAGTACATAATGTATTAGAGGGATGTGTTCACAACTACAGCAAGAATTAATTAATTTGAAAAGTTTGGGAATGATTCAAACAGGGAGGAAAATTGTTTGTGAATTATTTTCTACACAAAAATAGGAACATTGTTAATCACATTTCGGCACTCGGACTGTAAACATGATTATAGTGGGTAGGATTCGTGGAATGGATGTTCACTACTGGCAAACGATGTTGAAGTTTATACATTGGGACATTTTGAATTAAAAAAATGTCAGTCAAAATGACTGCTTAACGAATCGGCCACCATTTTGAATTCCAATATGGTCGCCATGACGAAATATTGAACTTACTGATTGGGGCGCCATACGATATTCGGCACTGAAATTTGGTTCATAGCAATTTTGACATGCTGAATAATCTAGGATTTATTTCACATTTGTAACAAACTTGATGGTAGCCATTTTGAATGGCCCCATGCGAAATGGTGAAATTCCCTATCTTGGGTTCAAGAGGATCTGTGGCACTTAAATGTAGTACACAGGGGAAATTGACATGGTGAATTTTATAACGGATTGAATTGAAATGTTTGAGAAAGGTTTAGCCAATTTTTGAACTCAGCATACAGAAAAAAAAAAAAAAAACATCTTTACGACAGATATATTCAGTACACACCATGGAGTTGCTTTAAAAGGGAGAATGTCCTTTTTTATGAGTTCCAGATATTCTTATCGGTACGTTCAAGGTAATTTCCATTGATGAACAAAACGTTACCTTCATGACTGCTGATTTCCAGACATTCTTACCGGGACATGGCTCTGAACATCGTTTAAAAATCGATTTTGTTATCAACCAGAGCTCCACAATACTATTTTTAGACTTTGCGTCGATATGATAAATATCGTAACGGAAAAAAACAATAATGGGGATAAATGAAATTAATTTGATTTTTCGACTAGTCCTTACTAAGCGTCATCTATGTCTTTTGAAAACTATGTAAGATTTGATAACGAGTTGTACATATTCTCATCGGTACATCAGTACATTCAGGATGTCCTTAATAGATGAGTCAATCGTTTGTAGTGTAGTTTTGAAACAAATCCAGTTTTTATTTAACAAAGATTATAACTAATTTGAAAATGATTAAAGAAGAAAATTTGATTAACTTTGACTTCAACATCCTCACAGCTGAGAGTATCAACGTAATAGGGTTTATTTAATTGACATGTGAGTTGCAGACATTCTTACCAGGACATGGTTCAGACTGTAATAAACATGTATTTACTTACCATAAGACAGAACCTATTGCAAAGTCAAGATTTCTTAAAAATCCAAGGTATAGAAGAAATCATGGATATAGTACCAGGTTTGCATAACAAAATTCAACAACAAGGTATAGTAAGCACCATCGATTTATTTTCAGAGGGGTGAATGCCGATTTGTTTATGAGTTCCATATATACGTATAGGTACTTCTAAGATCATTCCTGTAGTGTCGATCCCCTGGGAACAAACCAGACACATACAAATAATTGTTGGAAGGAAACCCAATGGCAAACGCGTAACTCAGAGTGTATTCTTTGTAATGCCCTGCTTTGTTTGCAGGCTTGACTTTTATATTAAATGAATGGCATAACATTCAAATGAGTACATTAACAAAAGCATAGCAAAAGAACTCAAGGCAATGCGAACTCAATACATAGTACTCCTCCCTCTTTAAATCAGAGAAATATCAGCGCAATGCAGCACTTAGTTCAGGTTTCAATAAGGACAATCTAGTTTAGAATTCTCTTCCAAACAATAATTTTCCTGGGGTCTCTTTTGTAAGGGAATGAGGAGTAGTTCTATACGGAAGCCAAATTCGATCAAGTGTTGTCTGAATTGGAGCACTATCAAATTCGACTTTCTTCATAGCCCCCTTAAAAGTGCTCACAAATCTCTCGGCTTCACCATTCAAAGCAGGCTGCTTAACAGCTGTTTTGATGTGATGAATACCATTAAATTTACAAAATTCATGAAATTATTTAGCTACAAATCGTGGATTATTATCGGATACGATTTCCTTCGGCAACCCATACCTTGCAAACGTTCTTAATTCGGTAAGTCTTTGATGCCGTATTTGACTTCATGAAAATGACCTCGGGCCATTTAGAATGTGGGTCAACAACTATTAAATACATATTGCTTAGGAAAGGACCTGCAAAATCAATATGAATGCGGTACCAAGGCATAGTAGGCCATTCTCAATTGACAGTACTTTTGGGTGGGGCAGATTAAACTGATTGACAACTACTACAAGACTCTGCTAAACGTTCAATTTGTAAGTCTAACCCTGGCCAATAAACGTGCATCCTAGCAAGGGATTTCATTCTAATCATACCTGGATGGCCTGTATGCAATTCTTTCCAAACCGGATTCTGATAACGTGGAGGATGATCACTCGAATACCTCACAACAAACAATCGCTTTCAATTGAGAGTTCGTCTCTTTTAGTAAAATATGGTAGTAATTCTGAACCAACACTTCTATCTTCTGGTTAACCATATAGAACAAAACGTTTTACTTTTGACAAAATAGGGTCAGTAGTTGCAGCCTTTGCAATATGTTTTGCACTGATAGGAAGTGATTGAATTTGTGCTTCATTCACTTCAGTAGAAATTTTTTAGGGAGAGGGGGGCATTTGAAAAAAGGGACCATCTATATGGATCCGCCATAACTCACCAAGTATTTTACGAAGATTGTTATTTTTTCAAAAAATGTTCTCCAGATTGCCAAAACTGAGCTTCCTCATACCTTAAAAGTAAATTTATCAAATCATTCTTATGTTTTTCATCTTTTTTTCTCAAATTTCTCCGTCTATCGATATTTATAGGGAATAGGCTTCTTAGTCCGGGAAATCTGCTAATGTTACTGTTTTGGTCGCGTTGTGCTTCCCGTACCACAGTAGGTCAACAATTTTGTCACTGACATAAATGGTAAAAAGACCCACTGCTCGCAGTGGCGTAACGATGAGTCTGGTGGCCCCTGGGTCCAGCAAAGGTAGGGCTCCTGGCTGCTGTGGAGAAGCGCACATCACAGGCGAGGAGCGCGAAGTCCCAAAGGTGTGGGTCCAGCTCTGGGGTTCTACAAGCTCTCTGGTGCAATATAAGCCGTATATGAAACATTTCGTGGTGACTTTATTGGCTGAGATTTTTGTGGCAATCTGTGTTCATAGACACATTTTTGGTCCGCCTTGTATGTCATACTGAAGTGGGAACAAAAAAAAATGTTGGAAAGCTAGAACACATTAAAACATTGAAAGGACAATAAGAACAAATGACCAACGTCCAATTAACATAAAGGTGTGTAATTCCAAGCACTGATATTTCCACCCGTGGTGTAAATCCTGTGCCATATGCACAAATGGTATCCAACTTTCCTAGACCTCAGAAAGGCTAGAGCTTGAGTTTACTGAGCCCGGTCTTCTTGCCAGCAAACATATCGAGTATTCCATCTATATCAAGCGACCATTCCTCCTTGCTCTAGATGGAAAGGACAGCCAACAAATCCAGACGATCTGAGAGTGAACGACTTGTAGTTTTGTAGCTTCAACGGAGACATGTCGTGCGAAAAGATTGCATTGATTAGACGAACATATCACGACGAAAAAATGTCATTGATATAGGTTTTTCAACCAAAGTGCCGCCTCAAAAAAAAAAAAAAAAAAAGTACCGTAAGTGCGGTGTTTCTAGTTTCATCGTGCAGGCCCTGTTAGGGTCCTGGTTGCCCCCCAGCCAGGGAGTACGCCGCTGACGGTCTCAGTAATACACGCACATGGCATATACACAATATATAAAAAGGATGTTACAGGAATCTAGGCTGTTTGGAAATTAGGCCTAGGACACTGTAAGAGGTAATTTTATATAGAAATTTTAACAGTGTACTCTAAGCTAGTCACTGAGTGAAGCAGTTTGTACTTTCCCCTGTCGTGCATAAATTTTTCCACACATGAAAACAAAAATTGAAGAAACAAGGTACCATACTGGGGGCCCAAATGAGCTAAGTGGAGGGGCCGAGTATGGGACTGGGGGCATCCCCCCAGTATGTATGTTAAAAAAGGCACTGCTT
Source organism: Stichopus chloronotus (assembly GCA_021234535.1). Lineage (NCBI taxonomy): Eukaryota > Metazoa > Echinodermata > Holothuroidea > Aspidochirotida > Stichopodidae > Stichopus > Stichopus chloronotus. The sequence goes on along the minus strand of CM037836.1, from coordinate 19,321,792 downwards.
CCTTGCCCAGAACACTGTGAATTGGTTAACTGAACTAAGTTTGTTATTATCCCCCTTTGAATTAGGCAGTCTTGATAAACAATCTGCATTGGCATTTTGTTTTTATGTTCGGTATTTGATGTCATACTCATACCCACTTAAAAGTATTGCTGATTGTTGTAACCTCGAAGCAACTAACAGTGGAATGCCTTTGTCTGAAGCTAACAAATACTTAAAAGGATGGTCTAGCCACAAAGATAGCTTTGATATGTTGAAGAGCAAGTTAATCTGACCATTACAGTGAAACTCCAATTCAATTCCCATGCGTATTTCCGGAGATATGAGCAGTTGAAGTTGCCACATTTGTTACTAACAATTGACTTGAAGCAAGCAGGAGTGATGTCATCTCCCCTCATTGAAAAAGCATTTTATGTTTTCTTTTAAACTTTACACTAAATTTAATACTTCAATATCTAGTGCTATCATAATGTGAATATATGAGGGGTATGAGAGTTTTGCGAGCTTCACATAACCAGTACCTAAGCTGACCACATAGTGATTTCAAGGTCGAAGTAATTAAGTCAATAATAAAGAAGACAAAAGACTATTCAGTCATGTGAGGAGATGATGTCACTCCTGCTTGCCTCAAGTTTACAGTTGATAGAAAATTGGGTAACTTCAACTGGTAATATCTTGAGAACCACACATGGGATCTGAATCGAAGTTTCACCAGAATGGTTGGATAAACGTATACTCTTCAACATATTCAAACTAAATTTGTGGCTAGACCATCCTTTAATGGCTTATGATCAGTGAAAAGTGTAAATCGTTTTCCACAAAGATACTGATGGAAATGTCGCACACCATACACTATGGCTAAAGCTTCTTTCTCTATTTGAGAGTAATTTCGCTCGGCTTTAGTTAATTTTCTAGAGGCATAAGCAATTGGTTTCTCACCTTCCTGAGTTGTATGGAAAATTACTGCACCTATGCTTGTTGGAGAACCATCAACAGCTAATGTAATTTCTTGTGATGGATCGAAATACGCCAAAACTTGAGAAGAAGTCAATATTTGCTTGATCTCTTCAAAGGCATTTTGACACTCACTTGCCCAAGGAAAATCTTTTCCTAATTCAAGTGCAGATGTCATCGGCGTTAAAACAGAAGATAAATTAGGCATACACTTTCGATAATACCAATTAATGATTGCAATTCCTGTAAATTTTCTGGTTTTGAGGCATTAAGAATTGCTTGCACTCCAGTAGTTGATGCATGTACACCATTTGCATCCACTGCCCATCCAAGATACTGTATTGAATTTTGAAAAAATGAACACTTTGACTGTTTCAATTTCAAATCAAACTGATCAAATTTCTTAACGACTTGTTCAAAATTTCTAAGATGTGACACATCATTCTTACCAGTAACGATTATATGGTCTAAGTAACATCCAACCCCATTTCAACCAATTAAAATTCTATCCATACATTCTTGAAATATGGCGCCAGAGGAACTCTCACCGAAAGGTAATCTTGTATATTGAAACAATCTCAGGTGGGTATTAATAGTCACATACTTACGAGATTCAGAATCTAATACTATTCGTAAGTAGGCGTTAGACAAATCGAAGTTGGAAATTTTTGTCCTCATTGAATTGTGCTCATAATTCTTCAGGGCGAGGTAAGGGATACTCCTGTTGGTGAATAACTGGATTGATTGTGACTTTGTAGTCTCCACACACCCTGATACTACCCTCCCCTTTTCTTACTGGAACAATGGGAGACGCCCAATCTGAAAAATCTACTTTCTCTAAAATGCCTTCCTTAACCAATCTTCTTAATTCTTCAGAAACGTGGTCTTTTCTAGCTAGTGTTACTGGTCTTAGCTTATAACATTTAGGTGTTGCTCCTGGTCTGAGCTTAAGCTTTGCTTGAACACCCTTCACAGTTCCTATTTTCTGTTCAAACACATTACTTTTCGACAATATATCTTGAAGTCGGTGATTAACACTTGAAGGAATATATACACAATCAATTTTTTACCAATTCAACGGTAAATGTTTCAACCATTTTCGACCATTGCCTTGAATTACATACAGTGGTAACTTCTTTTCACTGCCATTACACTGAACTTGCACATTACATTTACCTACAACAGGAATTTTTTGTCCCGTAAACGTTTTAAGAATTGCCTTCGTGGATTTTAGCTCCACATTTCCTTTAACAGTTTTGTCAAATAACTTCTTCGGAATTACAGATATCGCAGCACCAGTATCTAATTCCATAGTGACTTGACTGCCTTCAATGGTAACTTCAACTTCAATTGGCTCACATGACGCAATTGTTCACACATGGTAAACTGTAACATCGTAGTTACTATTGTCTACTTCAAATTTAGAGTTTTCTCCCTTTGCTTCTTGAGTTTTGGAACTTCGCTTATTTTTCTAGAATGTGACCACTTTACTTTCTTTACTGATATGCTTACCCACACCTGAGTTTTGTCTGCAAACAGCCTGTAGATGTCCAACGCGTCCACAGTTGTGACACTCAAGGTCCTTGTAGTAACAATCCCTTTTCGAATGTTCAAATTTTCCTCAACATGAACACTGATTTCGATGACCACGTCTGTGTTGGGACAAATTTGTCGTTACTCGTGAAATACTTGGGATCCTTTCTTTAATTGTCGCTGAACCCTTGGCTGCTGTTTCCATATTGACGGCAATTTCCAGCATTGTTTCCAAAATTAAGTTGTCGTCCACCGACAGAAGGTTCTTTTGAACGGTAGCGTCGTGAAGTCGGCATACGAACCTGTCTCGTAATGCAAAACTACACAGGTGCTAGGCAGTCTCTTTAACTCGTTAAGGAAGTTGGTTACTGATTCTGAAGCACTTTGCGCATGTCTGTAGAACCGAAATCTCTCTAGCAAAACTGGTGGTCTAGGGCTGTAATAGTTTTTTAGGGTGTTACAAATTTCAGGGAAATTCTTCGCAGCAGGTTTATCTGGCGAGACCAGGTTCTTTAACAGTCCGTAGCCCTTTGCTCCCATGGACGATAAAATATAGATACCTTTTTCTTGTCTTCTCTGATGTCGCTTGCTTAAAAAATCATGGTTAAACGTTCTTCATATGACTCCCAGTTTTCGACTTCAGGCTGGTAACTCTCCACCTTTAGGTCGGAAGCGGCCATGACTGGGAATTGGAACAACGTCAGACGTAGAAAAAGTGTTAGCAGTTCCTTCTTCATTGAGTATTCAGTTCCGTCCTTTTTCACACAGATAAAACTCCTTTTTTAATCCCATCTTCGTCGCCAGTTGTGTCGGTCCCCGGGAACAAACCAGACACATACAAATAAATGTTGGAAGGAAACGCAATGGCAAACGTGTAATTCAGAGTGTACTCTTTGTAATGCCTTGCTGTTTGCAGGATTGACTTTTATATTAAATGAATGGCATAACATTCAAACAAGTAAATTAACACAAGAATAGTAAAAGAACTGTAACAATGCGAACTCAGTACGTAGCAATTCGCATTGAAACACAAAACGTTACCTTCATGATTGCTGAGTTCCAGACATTCTTACCGGGACCTCTCTTCTCTCATAGTTTAAAAGTCAATTTTGTTAGGAACATAGCTCCTCGATAATTTCATTTTGGCCTTTCTGTTCATTTGCTGAGAAACGTAACGGAAAGATCAACTAATTGAAATGTATACAACTAGTTGACTTTCGACTCGAACCTAACATTCTGATAACAAGTTGAAGATGTTCATATCGGTACATTCAGGGTATCTTTAATAGATGTGTTAAACATTTCAACTGTAGTTAAGAAACAAATATAGTTTCTTAACAAAGATTCTAAGTAATTTAAAATCGATTAAAATAGAAGATTCAACTGACCATGACCTTAACATCACCACACCTGACACCATCAAGTAAATAACGATGATTTAAATGACACATAGGTTTGAGACATTCTAATCAGGACATGGCTTAGAGTGTGATGGGCATCATTTTTTTTTTAAAGATAATACCACCTATTTTGTAAAAATTGTTTAAAAATCCCCAAAACATAAAAAACTATATACATAATAATGGCATTATATAAAAACAAATTTACAACAAGATACATTCAGTAAGAACGAATTACTTCCTTGAAAAGAGCAAATGTCAGTATGTTTACGAGCTTCAGATATACCTATCGGTACATTCATGATAAAGCTAATAAACAAAACTTTACCTCATAAACTACTGAGTTCCAGACATTTTTACCAGGAAATGGCTTTTTACAACGTTTTTAAATAGATTTTATTATAAGCCGGGGGCAACACGACAATTCTATCTTAGCGTTCCTGTGCATGTCTTAAATATAGGGACAAAAAACCATTTAACGGAGATGTTCAAAATTTACTGTCAAATCGTAAGATGTTTGTATACGACTTATTAAAAAAAAATTATATATATTCATTACAAACTGCTTCTCCTCTCCAAACAAATGTTTCATTTTAAAGATAGATGAATTTGATCTCAATAAAAACAGAAGACATTTCCTATCAAATAATGGTAACATAAAATATAGAAACGGTTTGATGGTAAAATGGGTAACTATTCATTTCAAAAACACAAAGTGGAGATGTGAAAAAATTTCTTTCGTTTAATGGGGTGGGGTTTAGTCGTCCTAGTCATGTCAACTAAGAAAACGTTGATGAAAACGTTGATGAAAACGTGTAAAGTTGCCATATTCACGTTTTATAAAAATGTTGTGTCAACACTTGCCTGCAATAACGTCTTGTGCCCTAATTTGGGAATTCATAGAAGGACATGATTACGAAACAAATGGTAAACAAGGGAACAAAATATTGACCTCTTGCAACTAAACTGAAGACTTCATGGTCAGAGTATGGTAACTTGGAAGTGACATAAAAGTCACCTCAATTCAGCTATATCGTGAGTTCTGGTAATTGCAATTCCTACCAGTAGTGAAAACTTAAATGTGGATTTACAATTCACTTCCTTTAGAAATAGGTGTGTTTGACTATGTTAAAAATCTTGCCACAGCTAAGGGATTGGGTGGTTGAAGTACAACACGCGACCTGTACAACACACCTTACGTATTGGAAAGCTAACAAACATAACTCTAACGTCTTCCTTGTAGTGACTGTGCACGATGGTCGATGAACCTTTAAGCTAGAGGGACTTTTCATAAAGCCTATTGTAGATGTCTTTCCTTTTCCTTCATTCAACACCTAGAATTATTACACAGATTCATAAAGTTTACTAAACAGTTTTGGCAGATTTCGATCCTTTTGAGTTCATTGGTACTAGAAAAGGCCACCTTTTCTGTGTGCTGCTATTGTGCGCAAACGTCTATTCATTCTGCCATCCTTTAACAATCAGTTCACCGTACAACGAGGACAATAGCCACATACTGTTCGTGCCGAAAAAGCCCCCCCCCCCCCCCATTAACATATTTTAGTTAAACGTCAAATAAAAAAAATCTTTCAAAGTAAAAACAAGTTGTGAATATTCATTACAAACTGCTTCTCCTCTCCAAACAAATGTTTCATTTTAAAGATAGATGAATTTTGTCTCAATAAAAACAGAAGCTTCTGTTATTTACGTCTGCTATTGTTTGCCAGCGTCTATTTATTCTGCCACTCTTTAACAAGTATTATGTTAACCATGAAACGAGGATACTAGTCACATATTAGTAGTAGCTTATTCCACCACCCCGTAAAAGGCTCAATTTATACTATAAATTCAAAGGAAGAAAATTTTTTAAGGAAAAAGACTAATGAATGTTTGTATCAAACTCCTTCTCTTCTCAAAAAAATGTTTCATTCTAAATTACATGAATTTGGTCTTCATAAAAAACAGTCTTCTCTTTTATTTAGAACTTTACTATGAATCGGTGATTACATGACATATAGAAACGATTTCATTGTGTAATGGGGATCTATTTGGTTAAAAAACAGAAATTGGGGAAACGAAAATATTCATTCGTTTAAAAGAGTGCGGTTGCGTCGTCTTGATAATGTAAACGAAGAAAACGTATATAAAAACGTATATAGTCGCGATATGCACGTTTGAAAATATTTTGCGTCAGCACTTGCCTGCAATAACGTCTTGTGATCTGATTTGGGAATCTATAGAAGGACACAACAAAGAAAAATGGTAAATAAAGGGGGAAAAAACTTGACCTCTTGCAAATTAAATAAACTAAATGACTAAATTTAATACTTCATGGTCCGGTACAGTAACTTGGAAGTGCCATAAATAGTCAGATCAATTGTCAGCTATATCGTAAGTTGTAGTTATTGCAATTCCATCCAGTAGTAGAGCTGTTGGGTGGTCGAAGTACGCAAACTATACAACACACCATACTTACTGAAAAATTACCAAGTGAAACTTTAAGGCCCTAACATCTTAATTTATACCGTACTCATTGAAAGGGGAAAACACTTCTTAAAGTTTTTGTTTTGTGAAGTTGGCTACTCAGTAACAATTTTCTCTTCTACTTTGTCTAGAAGCATGATACTAAAGCTCAGAATCAGAGAAGTGAATTATTATTAGGTAAAACAGACTGCATATCTTACCAAACCAAGTTTGCACCAAGCAACTTAAGTCCTCTCACCACAATAACCAAATTACATTGCGGGCCGGGTGCCAAACCTTTTCTTTAGTACTTCAAAAGTCACTGCTGCTTAAAACAAAAACAGAGGGTAAACTTATGGCAAATACTATAAACTCGGACGCCTCATTCACAGATTATAAATAGTCTCTTGTGATCCCTCCATCATAACAACTATAGTAGGCAATCCACGGAGTAGTTGAAATCCTCATCAATGTAAGTTTTCTTATCAATATCGTTCTTTTTTTTTTCGCAGTTTAAACTAAAGGAAAGCTTTCATATTAACTAATATGAAGGCTAATCTGAACAAACAACCGGAATCTCCATTATTTTCTCTATTCAACTGAGTGTTACTTCTGATAAATATTTTTTCTCCACGACTCACTAATTGGTAGCCATTCACAAGGTTTGTCTTATTTAGTCTTATTAATAATCTGACGATGGAAGTCGAGCTTCCAAGACACTTAGTGTTTTCATTATAATCTTTGTGTACCATATAAATATACTGATATTTGCCATCAAAATGAGTGATGTCATGTTATTATCTGGGCTTGTCCTTGTAAGAACATTCCCAATATCGTTTCCCGTCATGATTGGATATCCGTCATTATTGGATACCCTCGGGCATCGACCTATCAAGTTCATCTGACTTAACGCCTGAAGGAGGAGATGGTATACTTAGATTTATACCGTGCAGACACACAAGCACACGCACACATCTGGATACCTCTTCCCACCACCTCACCACAATCTGTAATCCTGATCCATGTGATTTGTGCATCCTAAGGAAACCTACTAACGCCATTTGGTTTTAACTGAATACTTAAGAGGCCACCGTGAGGTGGTAAACCATTTAAGTGTCAATTCACTTAAGCAGCTCAATGGAGTACAGGATCTCCTATTATACTACGTATAGGAATGAAATAACCACCTTGAATATAAACAATAAATAAACTCGAACGGGCGACATTATCCGCATCCTAAATAATTGCTCATGAACTATTAACGACGACAAATCTCAAAACATTTTGGAGGAAGTTGAAAGCCCTCATAAACTATAACTGAAACAGTGACAAGTTACAGATCAATGCATCACTGAAAGATGAAACCTTTTTGTTTCCATTTTTGAGATTTAAATGAAGGTATTTTACTTTATTTAAACGAATTGGAAGCCGACTTCTCAAAATTTAAGACCTCCTCCTCCTCCCCTGGACATAATGCCATGTATCAAATTCCTGACATTTACCCACTTCTTCTCATGTTGTTACATTTTAATGAACTTCATGAATTTTTTTCAAACCGCCTTTCAGGAATTCGGCCAAATGGTATTAATTCAAATCAGTAAGTCAGTTAATATCGTACTAAACAATACAACTTCTAACAGTCTACCCCCACCTCTAGTTAAAATCGAAAGAATAATCGACAATCGCACAAAGACCCACTTGGAACAAAACATCTACTTTTTTCACCAAGGTAAGTCCAACATAAATCAGACTTTTTAGCTCTCCGTAATTCACATTGGGTTTATCAAATATTCTTCTACAACTGGTTTATTCCTACATGTCGAAAAAAAGCTTTTAATAAAGCGTTGCACACCGGTATCAGATACAAAATACCCAGACTCAGCCTACGATTTAACTAGCCTCTTCTCTTTCTCCCCCCCCCCCCCGCCCCCCAACAGGAAAGTCCAAATCCACTGCAAATCTTACCCGAGCGATACCCTTAACGCAGGCATCACTTTACGTAACCTAAACATCCTCCAGGCTACAAAACGCAAATTCAGTCAGTATGCCGATAATAATGATATATAACGCACAAACAAAAAAACCCCACCAAACCGAAATTTGCAATTTCTTACCTTGAAAGATGGTGCTTCATGAAGCTGGTGCTTCTCGAAATTGTTTTTCTGAATGAAGTCTCTTTTTATATATGAGATACTCTTCTTTATATACTCTTTCTTTTCTAAAGGCGTTTTTAATTAAAAAAAAACACCGTGCACTTGTCTTCAAAATATCTATAATGCTGTTATTTATGCCTCTCCCAGTGTAGCTTTCCTTGGTGTCACTTTCAGAAACAAACTTTAACTTTAAACGTCAGTGCAATAAATCTGCCATTCCGTCGCTGGATGGGTACAACTGCAATATCTCCATTGCCTTTCTGATAACGCCAATGTTCCGTCCGATATCCTCGTCAAGGTTGCCAAAAAGGAAAAATCAGTCCCTTTACCACAGACGAATTTCTCTCACAAATATAGCTGACGCCAATGAGTAAATTCTTACTAGAATTCGTGTAAGTTGTAACCCATATCGGCTCGCTGGTAAAATCCCTGGTTACATTGATAGGTCTTATACCCACAATCCTGACAACGCAGTATACGCCTTTTCATTTAGAGACTTTAACATTTGAAACTTTACAAGGAAAATACAACAACTCGGTTGTAGGTAGTGCGCCAGCTACTAAAATACCAAGCCCCTACAATGCATTTCCCAAAGCATCAATATCATGCAGAGAAACGCCACTCCCTTTAATCCGCATTCCTTTCTCGTCTCACTTCCATTATCTTACAAGTGAATTGTTACAGCTTCTTTTAAGAATGCAGTGTGATTGTCGACTATCCTCATTTGAAGGGCTAACCCATTGTTGTTAATACACAGTTTTGCCTTAAAAAAGAAAAGAAGGGAAAAAAAATGCCACAAGTAGCTTCCCCACACAACCTAGCAGGACCTTTCGTGAGGATATATATATCTACCTATATGTCCGCTGATTTTAAAGTCCATCTGATATGCGGCTAGAAAAGAGCTCTCTTTATTTAAAAGTTGGAGAGTGAAACTCAGAACTCCGTTGAAATTGTGCTAATATCTGTTACCTTTTTTGAGATACCCTTTTTCAAAGTTTGATGAAAAAATAAGATGATAACAGGGGTAGTTCTCATCGTCAGTATAGCTTTATACAGAACATTTTCATATTTTACAAACTAGGTTTCATATTTTGCAAGTGATATCACTAATTATGAAAAGACGAAAACACATGCTGCAATGACAAAACAAAAGACACGTAAAGAATATCCTTGAAATAAAGGAAAACATAAGACAAATGATGCGAGTCCCTCTCTTGACGTAATATATTTGCATACCTAGCAATTCTCAATTACGATGGAGCTATAAGACAGGAATTCTGTGTGTAAAATCGTCCAATATTCTATAGATTTTAATGACATTTGTGGCTATTTTGTAAATTTTTTAATGAATAATACAGACAATATATCCCAAAATGTATTTTTCCTATCTCACAACATTTGTTTCTTTTTTTACGGAGAATTGAGCGCTTACAACAACTAGTTCAGTCGGTTCAAATAGATTAACAGCTCAAATTTAACACCAGCTTCATCCCAGGCCGTCCAATATCGCGGAATCAATGCCACCAGAAACTCATTAATTAGCACATCTCATAAGAATGGCTTGAGGAATTTCTCATTTCCTAAAAGTCTTACGAGAATGTCATGAAAATTTATTGGCGAGAAACTCGCGAGGACTTCTCACTAGGGTAATATTTTCACTAGACCCGTACAAAAGATCTTGCCACGCGGGGGGGGGGGGGGGGTTAGGTATGAGACGCGGATAAAAATCTGTAAAGTGTACGACAGTAATTAAACCGAGAGCCACAATCAGATGGTGCGTGGCGTGCGTAAATGCTTTTTGTTTAAATACAGTTTAGAACGCCGGAAAACGCATGTCCCACGCATTGAGGTTAAATTTAAGGCAACCTTATTTCGAGATGTTTTGTGTTACAATTTTACTCTTCGGTGATATGATTCTTTCAGTATATATTTTCCTTCATGTAACTTTTTATCAATAAACATTTACCCTCCTGCGATGATTATTAAAGTAGAATACTCTGAATGCATGGTTAGAAAATGGAAAGTTCCAAGGTTAGTCGGCAAATGCTGAGAAATTCCTCAGATATATCAAGTAACCAGGGTTAGATGTAATCTGATGCAGTGTTTTGTATCTTTTGAAGTTGTGCGTTTTCCCCAGAAATCCTAGTTTCCATTAATATTTTACTACGTGCTGAACATTTCTTAAGCTTTGCTACAACTTTCAATGTTACCATAACAAAGCGGAGTTTCTATTGCACCTATAACTATTGTAAATGACTACGCATATGTATGAAGTATAATTTTAACAGAAGATAACGTGACATGAATGACCGGTGGCCTATAGGGGAGAGGTCTATTGGACGGGGTACCAGCATTCCCTACGAGGAATTTGTAACTATCAGGTAAACTTATATGGATTCAGGTGAAATAGTTGGCATCGTCTGAAATCAGAAAATGTGCCACACTAATGTCTGAGAGACAATATACTATAATTTCTGAGAAACTCAATGACAAATTTGTTAAAGAACCAGCCATGCTGAACCTTTCAAAACTGATCCATGTCAGCAGTAAATGTCTGTGTTTAATACAACATACAATGGTGAAGCTGACAAGCGTGCAACATTACTCTTGGGCATCCAACACACACGTTAAACCGTGAAAGAAGTCAAAAGCAGGATCGAGCGAAATGAAGAAAACAAAAGTAAAGAAGCGTCCCATTTACCGGCCGAGTCCACCTTAAGGCCGGCCAGAGACACAGTTTCCATGGTCAGGTCTGGCTAAGAGCATGCATTCATGTAGCGGCGAGACGATTAGGCAGAGAGGGGGTGGGTCTTCTCCTGAGCGAAAATGGCTCATTATCAGAAGTTCCCAAGTCTAAGGTTTTTTTTTTTTTTTTTGCACGATCGATGCAATATTTTGGTTTAGAATAAGTAAATGGCAATGTACATACTATTTCCATTTGACAATTATTTTTTCATGCTAAAATATTTCCTGAAAAATAATATATCAATACTATTTGTATCGTGAATAATGTTTTAAGTAGATTGTCTTGTTTAGCCTTTACCTGTTGTTGTTTTTTTTTTTCTAGTAAAAGGGCTTTCCCCTTTTTGTGGGGAAGGAGAGCGGTGAACGACTCAGCATTTAAGCTTAGGAGAAGAGCCAAACAGTTGTCAAAATGGCGAATTCTGTATGTCCCGTAACACCATTAAAGCTCTCCCATTGACTTACACACTAAAAAACCGACCATCGAAGGTCGCTAGTATATGCAAGGGAAGTCATATCAGAATTTCCAAACTGTTCTGAACTACCTTACGTGATTTAATTAATCCCGCAAAATCTTTAAGGTTCCTGCCAAATCAAAGCTAAAGAAAAAAAAAGAAAACCAAAAGTATCTTAAGTTGCTTATGAAAATCCGGATGCAGTATACACCTGTTACAAAGCGGTGTTGAACCGCATATCGGACACCGAGGCATATCATGTTGCTGTAAACCGACTTGGGGTCGCGGTGGAACAAATATGATTGTAAAATGTGCCCTTTCATCTTCATCCCCTTTAACCACCTGTCCACATGGTTACAGTGGACAGTTCAGTTTTTCCATCTGGGTCCTTGGACCATGACCCATTCGTTTGGGAAGCTCACCCATGTGTGGTTAATAGGAGAACAAGTCTGTCTCAAAGTTTATCAACTTCATCAATATTACATACACTACTTCAACTACTTCAGTCGTGCCACTTATTTAAATGCTGGGTTTCCACAGCTTTGAATAAAATGCTGCCCTGAGAGTTAGTAACACGATAAGAACTAATACACGTGGTACATTAGTAAACATTGCGGTAATGATACTGCAAAATATTCAATTATCTGTTCTTCTTTGAACTGTACCAAGAGGATGGTTAAATGAATACTGAATGTTTAATAGACAAAGTGCCGCCACTGTTTTGTGGAAGTTAGCAGGTGGCAAAAGACTGTCAAGCTACATTCTTATTGTGTTCGTTGGTGACTGTACTCTAAAAATGACAGTGCCTTACCTAGGAGATAATTTCAGCCCACCTGATTGTAATGGGCGAATAAGGATTGAGGATGAATGTGCTTATATCTCATTGCAAACTAGAAAGCAGCCTCTGTTTTATCTATTGGTTCTCTGAATACAAGTTTATTTACATGCCTGTCTACCTCTTATCATTTTCGCAAGTTTCACGAATGAAGAATATCACAATGCATTATTTTTTACATTTAACAAAAACACGTTTATTTCTAGTGATTAAACGTACCGTCCAACCACCTCCATCAGTATCCATGTCACAATGATCATCGTAGGGACGTCGTCCAGTTGGTGTGATGGTGTATACACAACTCACAGAGCCAGCAGGTAACTCAGAACAGTCCTTTGGCGGGACACACGTCAAATTAAAAAATCTAATAAATCTGTTAGCTGTGACCTTTATGTTCCATTTCTTGAGAGATTGAATCTCTTGACGTCGATATTATAATGATCCGTATCTCATGGAATTAAAGAGACTTCGATCAACTTAAAATTCTTTTGTAGAGCAATAAATGCAATACATTACTATACGGATGTGTTGTTGACTATGCAAATGAGATAGTTATATCGACTGGTTGACTAATTGACTGAATGAGTTCCATAAATAGTTTTGCTGTATTCTTGTCATTTGATAACTGGCGTATTTCATACGGCCGCAAATAGGGAAAAACCACAGGTAACGAAGCACTTTGCAACATAAAAACTATTAACTTCAGTTATTCTTGATGATTTCTTTGGATGGATTTCCAATGGATGGACCGACAGTTACAACAACAACAATTACTCACTATCAGCCGAGTGTTACTCATCAAACCTTATGGCGTCCTCAGTGATTCAGCATTTTCACTTTTGGTGATACAAATATGCCATACAACGTATGATTAAATCATACTATAATGTCTGCATTACGAAACCCACAAAATAATTACACCACAAACTGTAGAAGTTTCAAATGTTTAAAATACGGTAAAGAAAGATAAGGTTTAACTTCTCTTTGAAAGGATTCGATGAAGCTATACATGCAATGCTAAACTATCATGAAAGAATTAACTTGCTGAAGAGAAAACCTTCCTCTCACTCCACACCTCTCTCTCCATCTCTCTCTGTCTCTTTTTCTCTTTGATTAGTCATTTTTGTCTATAGGCATGGCAACTAAAGATTCCCCGTCATGATATGAAATACAAATCAAAATAGCCCAAACATTTATTGTCTAATTGCGCGTGTTATTGTTCACTGGGTGGAATAGAATCACAATAAAAAATGCCTAAGACTTTGAGGTTAATAACAAGGAAAGACCACACTTATCTAATCTTTGTCAAGTGTGGCTTTGAAAACAGAATCCTTAGCGACTTCTATTCAGTTTCTATTCTAGAATTCATCTTGTATTCTAGACTTCAATCTGAAGAGACAATTGCACACCTTTGATTGTGTCCCTATAGTACCTTCAGCACTTCCCGTCTCTTACAATCCTTTACAACGGCTTCTTAAAAGATGTAGATTGTACTTGTAACTGGATTTCTACAAGTCAGAAATCACTGTAATATTGATTCTGGCAATGATTCATGAGCTTTACGACGTACAGTAATAAATTTAGAATGGAAAATTGTAATCTAGAATGTGTCAAGACGATGGTGTCAAGACGATGGTACATTCGGTTACTGACATGCAGAATACAGGAATATCTCTACAGAAATATATATATATATATATGTCTGGGAAAACAGCGACAATTCAATCTGTCTCTTGCTGATTATGGTAGAGTTCCTTTATTGTAGGAACTTCATAAAGGAACCCTAAACCTATAGATTGTCGATGAATAGAGCGCCCTTATATAACAACCAACGCACCTGCACGGTTATTCTTTGCTACGTTGGCAGTAACGAGAATTAAGATTCAAAATATTCAATAAAATATGTAATTAACTTAATTAGTTCACGAAGTCACAACTGACGTCAAAGCTGACGAATTTGATAACATCTTACATCTAACATCTTACATTAGGGGATACATAACGCCTGACTGACCTTTTATCCACAATAGTTGTTCAACGATAGTTATTAAGATCTTTCTAAATTGTGTGTCGTGTACAACAGTTTCTGCTTTGCGTCTATACTAAGCTCTTGAAGGTCATACGATGACCTTTCACCTTTTTTTCACAATCGAGAAGTAGTGAACAAAATGGATAGTATTGCTCTCCGCCTGCTGTCCTCCATGGTACAGCGCCAACTACGTCTGTTAGTCCAATATCGTCACCAAAAAAGCTGTAACGCTGTACATGTCACGGTCAAATTACAGATTGGTACACTATGGTTGATTTAATGATATTATCAAATGAATCGCTGCTATCTTTAAATGATTAAATGATGTCAACAAAAGATAAAATTACTTAGTGATATCTTCAACGCATTTGTTAAAATTATAATTGCGTTCTTCTAATTTAAGGAATTGTTTGGTCTCCGAATGCCATTCGTACCGTGTCCTTCCATTTGCACATGAAATGCGTTCGACTCACTGAAAAGTGAATGCCTCTTCCTCTCCTGCAATTGGGGAATGTTTGCTTGAGTTGTTGTTGTTTTTTTTTTTGCTTGAGTTTAGAGAATCAGTATCATATTTCGCTGAGAAGTTTCTGTTAGAGAGTGCACTGACATGCAGTTGCCCATGCTAACAGGTATAAGATACACAGATACGAAGTCATATGATGTAGTGGATCCAGAGGGGATGTCGTGAGTGACCACAAAACATTACCCAAATTACACAGCTGTGAGTTTAATATTATATCGCAGACAGCTCAGACTGCAGACTTGCTCTCCTCGTCACGGTTTTTATATTACGCACGATATGCGAGCACCATTATTTTTGGATTACGATAGCATATGGTAATCTAATGCAGCCATACTCTCCTTTTGCGAATTTCTTATGTTAAGCCTTTGTTTTGAGTGCGCTAAGTCTTAATCACTCCCTTGCCTCGTACGCCGTGAAAACATAGACCATCCATTTCTCAACTGATTTCTCAACTAATCATTTCTGATGAACTCGTGTATTCCCAAATTTAGTTCAATATAAGGATTACAAATATTGACAAATCAGTAAACACTAGTATTCGATTTTGAACTTTTTGTTCGAGTGCGGCGGATTCATACAGCTACTTAAGTGACGTGGTCTTAAACATGAAACACAATCGACAACGCCTTGTCGATCATACCAAGTACATGCAGTAGAGTACGCATATGTAACCTGCATAGACTCTGTGCATCGAGTAACGCGTAACTTTCACGTACACACGGGTATAGTAATCCTGTAAATAACCGTGTTGCGTAAGATCTTCAGTAATTTGGTTATATCTTGAGCAGTACTCTTGCAGGATTACATAATTCCAAAATGTGGGCATAGAAAAATAAAATTTAGGTAAAAAGTTACTGCCGACCTAGACGATGGTCGGTAATTATTTTCATGCTGTGAATCATGCTCTTCACGACTTTGTCATTGGCTCATTTTGCGATATCAGATAGGCCAGCCTATATAGGATAAACTTAATCACTGCTTGGCTATCAAAGTTAACGTTAGGATAAGTTATGCTTAAGACCTGGTAAATGGGCCCAGGAGTGTTCGAGTAGCACAATTAGAGAGGTGTTTTAAGAATGGGTATTATTTGAAGGTTTGTTTCATTGGAAGTTTAAACATTTTGACAAATTTGAGCTACAGTATCATCAGGTATCCTACCGTTTGACGTAGGTATGATAGGCGTAGTAAAACTGAAAATTGTGATAGCACGCAAATTACGAGCCTTGGAATTCCAACAAACTGAAGCTGCAGCCTTCGATTAATTCCCTCCATCAGCTGTATCAGAATCTCATCTGCACGCTGAAACATATTGCTAGCCTTGAAACCATCGGTTTTTGCTTATCTAAGTTCTTTAGATGGATGACACGATGGGTCAATCTGTTGCACACCCCTCCCATGAAAAAATCATTGATCCGTCCCTGATGTAAGAGCTTATTCAAGTAATTTAATATTCAAATAACATTTTTTTTATACGTTTTGAGTTTAGGTTTATTTACTTCTTGGTCATCTTAGGATCAATCATATCACTGTGCAATCAGCAGTGGGCCAAAGCTACTTCGCCATCTCAGTGCAAGAGTCCCTGTGAAGCAGAGAAGTAGAGGGCGGTATGACAAAAATGATTGCGACGGCAAGTGTGATTGTCCAACCTGGGTAAATTCTAAATCTGTGGCAAAACCAATAACAATAACAATGTATAATCACACCAAATGACCAACGGTGTTATCTACATTAGTCAGCAGGCTTAAAAAAGTTTACATGGCCTACCATATCTAATTCGGATACGTTTCCCTGCACGAAGGGTGCCGTGTCACATGCACGTACAATACAATCATTCATGTCGACTACGGGAAATGGAGTGTGTATCTGGTTATGGATGTGTTGTAGGGATCGTTCAGTCAGACAGGGGTGATTCCATTAAATGTAATATAGATCCGACAAGAAAAAAGACAAAAAGCTCCCACTTCTTTGATCCAATAGACCGTACATGGTACTATCTTCATCAAACATCATAAAGCGTACTCAGCTCGGTTGGTCAATTTAATTCTGTTATTCGTTAGATCATAGACCTCGCTTGACATACAATTGGTTTATAAGCTGTGTCACGATATTGTCTAAAGCGTCTCTCAAAAGTCAATTAGAGTGAATCTGAAACCTACTGACGGCGACAAACAGAGTAACCTTTTTACCCATTGTGACAAATATGGTGTTCATTTTAGCAACCCTCCAGACAATATCGTGACTAATCTATGGTTTATTGCATATCTACCGGCTTTTATATCAGCTGGAGTCCATCGGATTCCCTAAGGAATTCAAAGGGAAATATGGCGTTTAGAATACACCAACATGGCATACAAAGAAAAAAGCTTTAATCATTGTTAAAACGTTCATTGTCTCATCAAAAAATATCCACAAAAGCTTCATCTCCTCAAGAAATTATGCATGTGATGAGTAAGGGAAGATGCATCATTTGAATTTTGAAACAATTGGGTGAACAAATTATTGTTGAGCAATATGTAACTGAATTTCTGTGTTTGAGAAACTTAAGTTCTTGAAAAGAAGGCTGCTCCCCTTACTTTGTTTGAATAATCTACCTTTCTATGTCCACAAACATTGGTTTTAAAAATATGCTTGTTTTCTGTTAAACACTATACGCCTCATTTCCCTTTAAGCTTAGCAAAATGAAAAGTGACTATTGTTCAGAACGAAAGATGTACTTACTTTGGTTCCCACGACGAGACTTTGGAGCACTTTTTTGGAATGTCGTTTTACGTCGAATTTTATTTTAGATACAGAACAACGTATTTTAGGAGGGCAGTTCGTGTTTACAACTTAAGCGAGATTACTTTATTGGTGTTAGACCTAATGTTCTTTCAAGACACCTTCATAACTTCTCCGCTTTTCACTTAATTGAAATATAATACATTAAATGTTAAATTAAATCAAGAAATTCCGAAAGTAAATCAATTTTTATATAATTTTAAATTTAATAAAGGTTGATAAATGTCTAGAGAAATCGAATTTTAAAAGTTCCATTTTAAGATGAATAATTAGTTGTTTCCACTGAGTCACTGTCATGAATTGTTTTGATGTTTCTATTTACTTTCTGCCATGCACATTGTGTAAATACAAGTTATCCGAAGCTCAACCAAGATGGCAAAAAAAAGTTAAATGAAATGGAAAAAATTGAAAATTTCTTTTACAAAACGGAAGTAAATTCAAATTTAGAAAACGTTGGAGGAAAAACGGCAAATCGGCATTTTCAGAACCGAGTCTTGTACGTACTTGCCATCAGCTTCTCACGGCATAGTTGTCATGGAGTGTATAAGTTCCATGCCACCTCCTACACGTATACAGGTATACCATTGTGTTATGATGCGTATACAATAAAATAATGCAGTGCAGTAATTCATTGTGTTAGACACTGACAGTGCTAACTTCAGTCATAGACACCACAACTGTGAGAATAATACGTAGGCAGCCGGCGTCCACCAGCTAATAATCGTGAAAAGTTGGTTGTGTGTGTAAACTTCAAGGAATCAAACAGCATTGTTCTGTGAACTTTTGAAGGAATTTTGTGCAGCCATAAGTATACAAAGAGAACGAGATTTAGGCGGTAACTAACGTTACAGTACAGTATAAGGGTTATATGCTGAAATCATAGCCTAACATTTAGGCTCACAAAGTAACCCTGGAGAAACGTAAAAGTATGGCGGGTAATGGTTTTCCTAGAGCCGGGAGATCCGGAAGGACTCCACATTTTTTGACAGTTGGACTGTTAGTAGTGATATGTATTCTTGCTTTCAATTACTGGAATGTTTCATCTCAAAATAAAATTCTTCAAAAGGAACGCTCCGAAATGACCAGACATCTCGAAGAATTGGCTTTGAAAAGGGTGAGCAACCAACGTTACGCCAAGGCCACTAAATACAGTATCTATAGGCTAAGCTAGCTTACTTTAGTGTAGGGCGTAGCTAGGCCTGATGTTTTCAGACCTTTAATAACAGCATCAGTCCTAATGTTAGGACTATGGCAGTATGGCTTGGATGAGGTACTGTAACTGTGTTGGGCTTAGAACCACTCGACACGCGGTGATGAACTCACAATTTACCAATAGGTGTAGAAGGTGCCACTAAGAGTTTGTCACTAACAGTTAACTTAAAAACAACTCCTACAGATTGTCCTACAGTAGTAGCTCGGTTACAGAAAATTCTTGAAGTCTTAATTGATATGAATAGATTAAACATTCTGTACCAGTAACTCATACATTGTGTACTGTAGTTGAGCAGTGACCATTTCTGATACAGTTTCAGATCTTTTTTACCAAGAAGTATTAAATATGTAAAAGCTGTATGATACAAAGATAGTGTTTACCTTCTTTTCCAGATGCTTGTAGTCCATTTTATTGCATTGTCATTTTATGAACAATATTAATGAATTTACTTGCTTTTACAGTACATGCATCTAATCTACAGTAACTTACTTTTTAAGGTGCTGTAACAAGTTGAATATTGAAGGTGGGTCATTCTCTGTCAACTCAAATTAAAAAAAAAAAATCATGGCTGGGCTTGAGTCCCTCTCTTAGCTTTGCTGGAAATATTTTCAAAAAGGAAGCACTTTGAGCACCAGGAAAATTAGGTCAAAATTCCAAGTGTCTGATGAGTTACAGTGCATTTAAAATTGTAGGCCTACACTCAAATGAGAATGTCATTGTGAATCATTTTTACCCACCAACATCTTCAGTTTGGATAATGGCAGGACATTGCCTAAAGTGACTGTCTGGGGTATATCATGGCCATTTTACAAATGTATGGCATTAAAAACTGTGAATCCCTCTTTTTCTAGCAGATCTTGGCACTCAAATCAGATTGTTGTTTTGGGTGGTTTCAAGTTTCATTCCCTTCTATCTCCAGCAGTTTTCAGGTGGAAAGTGTCATATTTCAGTCACTGATTAATAGATTGATGTGAACACCACCATGAATCGATAGACTTCTGGACTCTGGTATCTTCACTGGTGAAATGACAGGAGGTTTATGCCAAATTTTGAGCATTTTTGAGTTGACCTTTGACCCTGTCACTCACCTTCTATGAAGATGAAATGTTTGCCGCTTAGTTCTAAACCTATTTACCTCTCATGTGAGATGTGTGTCCTTTTAGAGATACAGATATATAAACAGTGCTTGTTGCACAGTGTATCCTGTCTGCTGATTGCATTTTTCATGATTTTTGAGCCCCTGAAGTTCAAAAGTTGCAGACGAGACAAGGCGCCAATGACGCAAGAAGCATTTTCACCCACACCCAAAAATATCCTTAAAATTACTCTGTTTACTTCAGTGAAGATTTTTAATCCATATCTCCACTTGGGAATTGTTAATTTCACAACTACAGCTGTTTGTTATCAAAGATGCCAAAAGAAGTACGTAATTCAACAAATGCTACCACCTCTAGAAGAAGTAATGGTTTAGAATAGCCCAAGGCTATGGAGGCTATACCTGAGCCTAACACATTAATCTGTGAATTGATCTCAGACTCAGTCGGTTAAGAGAACTACACACTACTCTAAACTCAAATGATTTCTGCACAAGCCTCATGAGTAAACTCATTTCTGTTGTAGTAAAAGCTGTAAAAGATAAAATCCATGGTGCATTTCAACTTGAACTCTCTGAGAAGCAAAGGTAACTTGATCACGATAAGTTAGAATATGAGCAACTCAAATGGGACCTGGCTGCAGTACAGTACTAATGGGATTGTATACAGTATGATTTTATCTGTCTCTTTGTATTCACTGGCTTACTGTAGTACTGGATTCCGCTCAGGATGTATCTTTTGTTGTATGTTTTTCTTGTTGGTCTCAAGCAACTTCTCTTTGCCTGATTAGTGCCTGAGGTAGTTTTCACTCTTGCCAACTTCATACCACCTCTTTTTCTTTCCTTTGTTGTCCATTCTTTTTTCCATCATAATTTGTTTGTGTTATATGTGGGATCTGTCAGTTATTTAATCATCTTTGTATTTGTTTAAATAGCGTGCTCACTGATGCTAAGTGTCCTTTTGGTAAATGCTGCATCTTCTCCTCGGTCATTCAATGGCACAATGATTGTGCCAATAATCATGGCTCAAATTCCCAAGAGGCTTTACCGTGCTTTCCTTGTAAAATGTAGTCTCTAATCGTGTGCAAGTGAACGATAGCGATAAGTCCCCTCCAAGCTATTGATCCTGTTTTCAAATTTGAACAAAATGCTCATCATAATAATGTCACTACTGTAACTATGATTATTGTGAGGATTTCTTGTGCGACGGATGGGGTCAAAAAAACTTACCATCTACTGTATGGAATCATATCAATGCTAGGTCACTAAACAGTAATTTCAATAATTTGTTATTACAGTTTACAGCAAGTCCGTCGGACACCACTTTTCCCACTGCATATCCTATTTGTTCCTCTAATCATGTTGATCCCATACTTTAGACCCCAATTCTTACATTGCAGTATTCAGTTCGTCAGTGTAAAATTCTGGGATCATTTTCCTGATAATATTTAAGGAATTCCACACTCTGTCCACTTTTAAAAAAAGCATCTTTAACATCATCTCACAGCAAACTATGCACTGATTGTGTAGCTATTTTATCTTATCCCTTCAATTTTGTCTTTTTTTCTTGCTTTTGCTCTGTTCTCCTTTCCTCTTATTTCTTTTCATTCGTTTGTGTTCTCTTTTCGTTCGTGGGAAAGTTTACATGCTCTCTGGAGCTTCTTGTAGCCACAGTACCCCTCAGTCTCTTTCCCTGTCATTTTCTTTTGTTTTGTGTGTGTATATACCCAGGTATGTTAACTTTTGTTATTTCTATGAAAGAGTTTGAAATACAGTTGGATGAATGAAGCGAAAAATAAAACAAAACGAAATGTAAGCTGTCAAATATTTCACTAACTGTACATACAGTATTACATAAGTGGAAGTGTATGCCAACTTTTAACCAACTTAATTAAGGCCCTGTACAGTACTGTAGCCAATGTTGTAATGAGTTAGGCACAGGCCCAGGATGGAAGTTCAGAAGTTTGATCAATTTTCAAGTTGACTGCATTACTCCCCACACTTGTACAGGTATATTATGTGCAATGTGTAGAGTATGTCACCTTTTGATATATATCCAATGGTGAAATGCTGTTAATTGTGGGTCAAATGTTCTCAGACCCATAGTGAAAATTCAGAAATGTTGACTATTTTTTCAACATTTTAAAGGAAAATGTTATACAACAGTGTCTGGTTGCTTACATCAAGATCTACTGTGCTTATATTTGCAGAATTCATCGTTTGTTTGAGCTCAGACCTGCTCAGAAATTAGAGAAAAAATGGCTACTGTCAAAATTTCTCACAACCTGTACAGTACCTTTCTGCTCTACTGTTCCGTAGGTATGAATGTGTGATGTTGCCATACGGTAGACTGACTAGCAGGAAAGTGAGCGAAACTGGGCCACACTGGCTAGCAAACATTGAACAGTAATATTTGAACAGTTTTGCAACTGATTTCTAGTATGCATGCCTTTTACAAGTGCTTTTTGTTTTATGGCTGAAAGGCATCCACCCTAAAAGCAATGTCAGGTACAGTAGAAACTATTTGAATGGGTAAACTGTGTTTGACTGCATTGTGTTGTATCAACAGTATAATGTAGGCCTACAGTACATACTGCAGCCTCCATCTGAGTTTTGTTTCTCATTATGGAGTTCTGCAGACTCTTTTCTACATACTGTAAGTCTTTCTTCAGCTACATGTCAGCATGTATTCACGAAATCAGCAAAGGGCTGCATGGTTATATTCTTAATGTTGGAACTTGGATGGATGTCTTACTGTGCACATGTAATGTAACTGGTACAGTACTGTAATGCAGCAGGAAAAAGAATGAGAAAAATACTTATTTACCAAAGGCTGGGTGAGCAGTGGCAGTACAGTAATTTCTGAGGCTTGCTGCACATGGTGCAGAGGTACTGTACTACATACTTTCATCATGAGCTTTTGGAAAGTACTGTATATGGTCACAGACCGGTGGTGGAAGGAGTGGAAAAGGTTACATTTGGAGGTGTCTTGTAGATAACTTACTGTAGGGATAATTAATATCAGATGGGGCGGAGATTGACTGTTAAAGCTTTCCTAATGCAAATCAGGTCATTGGTGCTCTCTATTCATCATTTTTACCCTCAGCTTTCACTGTACATTGAGTTCTATGCATTTCGACTTTGGTTCCAACTCTCTGAAATGGTGGTTTATATTTATGTTTTATGTACAGTGCTGTACAGTATCACAATGTATGTTTAAAAATCTATAGAATTACAACATTCTTAGATTGGCACTAGAAGGAGTGACATTAATACAAGTTGGCCTTGGTTTCCATTTTACCATAACTTGTAGTGAATGGCTTTGTAACTATTCCCATGCAACATCGACATTCCTTCATCACTCTGCTTATTAATGTTGAAAGTTGAGCAGAAAGTCTGTCCTAGATCCAAAGTTACAGTCAGTCCTGGTGCTGAGATTCCCGTTGAAGTTCTTTCTTCTTGTACAGTACTCACGATCTGTAACTTTTTTGTACCATAGATCAGAGAAAAAGAATAGTGTATTACAGTATTTTTACAGTAAGTTCCAGTGTAGAGGTGTTGCACTTACTGTAACGTCATAATTAGCGACTGTTGTTCTGCCACCATACTGGATGGCATCAGTCTTTCGTGTAACTAGTATGAGACCATACTGATTCAGTACTGTAACACTGCTTGGTGGTTATTACAATATCTTGATATTTTTTATTGTGTGAGCTGTCATAGAAGGCAAATGATTCTTAACCACGTAACTGTAGGCTATACGAATCAGGGATCGGGGCAAGAAGCCTGGGCTGATGTTCCACTTGTTTCCTGCAAATGAAGAGAGAAGCAGACACGTTGGTAATAAGCAGCAGTACATCACCATACGGTAGGGCACCGCGTGCACATGTGTTAGTACGTTGTTTTGTTTTCCATCCAACAAGGCATTTCCATGGGGAACGTGACATCACTGCTAGATCTCTATAGCCAACACAATAGACAAACAGCACAGTTTATCCAACTATTGTAGCAGCCTGTAAAAGCACTGCCAAAGATTAAAGAACTTTTAGGGGTCAGTGCTCATTTAGCGTACTTTTGATTTTCATGAGCTGTCAGATTGTAAAGATCAGCATATTTTTTATTCCTTATCATGATTTTGTTTCCCATCAACAGGAATGGAAAAACTTCTCCAAAAGTCTTACAACTTTCGCTTCATCATAAACTGACCATAGTGCATCATCCTTGTTTGTGTTTATTTCATGGCAAAAATTTTTAAAGTGCTGCAGACCTTACTTTTTATACAATTATCAACTTCCCCATTGGTTTCTCTCTCATTTCAGGTCCACCTCGAGAAAAGATCCGAGGCGCTGGATCAACAACTGAAGACAAACAATATGGAGGTGCAAGCTCTCACAAATGATAAAAACAGCTGTCAAGAAAACTTGAGGGACACAGGGGAGGAAAGAGACCAATTCAAAACTAAATATTATGAATGTGAATCAGAACTTGTAAGTAACGATACAGCACAGACCTCAAGTCACTCCATAGAGACCTCATCCTCACATTAGTTTTCTTTTGGGGTTTGTATCAGAGGTCATGTATGGAGAAGACTTTCCCCTTGTGCTATACATCCTGTACTGCTTGATATCATGAGCAGACTTGCTGTCAGGGTTATGGTCTCAAAAATAGGTATCCATGTACAGTACCATGATATAATCTGAGGATTGGCCAATAGTGAAACATTTGAAGGTGGCCGGCCCTTTCTAGGGGCTGCCACTTTTTCAGGGAGCAGCAATTTTCACATAATGTACAGTAGGCTGCAGGCCAGGAATCTGAAACCTCCCATGAATAGAGAATGAGCTACATACTCTTTTCACTCATACTGTATCCATATGGCATTTTCCAGCAAAGAAAGTCACACCTATAAAACAAACCTTTGTGCACACAGAATGGTAGATTATTCAAAGTACAGTATTCAAAGTAAGCAAGAAAGGTGAGCTTTTCAAGAAAGAAGTTTCTCACAGGTAGAAGTTCAGTTACTGTATGTATTGCTCAAAAATAAATTCAAATGTTCAAAAATTAAAGCGATACATCTTCTGTGGGTCATTTTATGTGTAATGTTTTGAAGAGATGAAGCTCTTGTGGATGTTTATTGATGAGTCTGAATGGATACAGTGACAATGAGTAAGCAAAGCTATTTTCTTTCTAGTCAATGTTGGTTCATTGTAAATTGCCCTGTTTTCCATTTATTTGCTCTTTGACATCACATGTACCTGTACCATTATTTGACAACATTTCACCTGACAAATGCCTGCAGAACAGTATGTCATTATCGCACAGTAGACTCAGAAAATGTTCTGTCAGTTGGTGTCTGCACGGTACCTACAGTGCACTCACTTACAATGTGAGTATAATTACAATTCACAGGGAAATTTACAGTGCCACAACTCAGGTCTTTCTGTTCAGAAGAAATGAATTGCTATCAATTTGATGCAATCTGATTGCAGATAGTGGCAATTGCAATTTGATCACAGTCATCACACAAGAGCTACAGTTTCGTGTGATCAAAGTGCAGTGTTCCAGTGTTTTCGAAACATTCTATGTCTACTACGTATTCTTTCTAACAATACTGATGAAACATTGTCAATGTACTGTAGACAATGCAATGTTAATTGTTCTCTGCAGTTATTTGTTTGATTCATTTTAATTTATTTGTCTATTTTCTTATGTATGTATACAATGATCTTAATTATATTGATCACTGAGCACATGTTGTAGTCAAGTAAGTACAGTAATTATGCGTATATATATATATGTATATGTATATATATATATTACTGGATTGCCGTAAGCTTTGTGAGAGCTTGAGGGGACGTCCACAACAAAGTTCAAACATTTAGATAGAAAAAAAAAGCAAATCATTGAACTTCGAGTAAAGTGATAAAGCAAACAGGAAATAATAGCAAATATTAGAAGAATGATACAGGAGGATTAAAGGGAGGGGGCAAGTAGGAAAGAGAATGGTGGCAGTAGGAAGATCAGAAAGAGACAAAGGATAAAAGAAGGTACCTGTAAGCACAGTACTCTACTTCAAGTATACTGGGCAAAATTGAAAGAGGATAATGTGACTCGTAACTCATTTCCTCCTGTTTACTGTACAGTTTGCAAGTCACAAGTGGCAACATTTGGCACTGTCTGACACTGTGGACAAGCACGTTTCATGCAGTTGCAGCTCACTGAGTGTGATAAATGTAGATTCTGTGGAGTCTTTGGAAAATGTTTCGGCATTCTTCCAGTTCCAGGCCTCCTATTGTAACATTGATAAGATAGAACTTCCCTCATGAGTATCATACATTCCAGTTGCATGCAATACTGCACTGTAGACCTGTGCGATACACTGCAATGTTAAGACATAAACATGAACCTTCACTATTTACTGTACAGATTTACTACCAAATTATGTTCAGCAAACTTGTACCCCATGATAGTTTGACAAAGTAATTTGTGTTTCCTTGCTGAAGTTCAGTGCTGTACGTGCCCTGTGTCAGACTCTACCTTTTACCATTCTGTTTTTATTTTTCCTTTTCAGAGGGAACTTAAGATGCAGGTAGAAGATTCAAATGCGACAGTAGATAGGCAGAAAGGTAAAATGTTCAATATTAATACTGTAGGGCATTCTTCATCAACATATTTACAGCACCTAATAGAATTCAAAGAGACACATGCAAAAGTCAAAAGTCCTTCAATTTCATAGAGAGGTATGATGACAAAAGGAGCATTTATCGGACATTGCGCTGTGCAACACCTACTGTGCTGTACCAAGGCCGGTAACGAAAAACAAAAAGAAAAAAGAAGCCTCTCTGCTCTCTTGCATGAATTTCCCTGCCAAAATAATAAAAATTAACAGAGAAAAATTGATCCTTCTGATATATTATAACAGTCTCAGCATTTGTCTGTGCAGGTGAGCCTCTCACTTAGATCCTGGTGGGAATCTTCATCTTAGGCTGACATACTTTACAGTCTGCCTCTGGAGAAGATCCTGCCAGTAAAAACTCAAGTCCCAGTTGCTTCAATATTTTCTCCCTCCCACGCAGGCACTTGTTTTTTCTTGTTGCTGATATTTAGCTTCCTAACAGCATAATTTGCATTCGTGAGGCATAGCATCTGGATCTGCCGGATAAAGCATGTCGCACCTTGCATACAGTAGTACTGTAACTGGGTGTGCAATGAGCTAGAGACATTTACACAGCTGTGCTTGTGTTCAATGTGTTCAAACATTGTAAAGCTGCCACACTTTGGTTTGCCTTTACATTTAATGATCCCTTGTTCGAAAACTGTATGATTGGAATTGAACCTTTGTCGATCTTTGGTAGAATAGTGTTTATTTGTGCCTGAATTATTATGCTAATCCAGAAAAATGTCAATACAATACCTATGCTATGCTTACCTCAGGTAAACGTTGATGACCTTTGACCAAAGAGCATTCATGCACAAAGCTATGGAGCAGTATAAAATGCATACTCTTGAGTATTGTGTATGGGATTGCAACATAAATTAAAAAAAAAAAATGAAATATGACCTCTGTCTGTTTACTGGTGCACTTTCTGATAGAATTTGTCATTGGCAGATCAGTTTTTGCCATTTATCTGTGAAGGATGTGCTTGCACCCAATTCGAAGAAGAAACCGCTAAAAGTCATGTGACGTGTGTCGCAACTACATTACCTATCCTCACTTTGACATACCATGCAAATGACAATTTTCTGTATGAACTTGAAGTCCCAGTTTAATTTTTATTTGATGTCAACACAGTACACCATTATTTTAAAGAAACCAGATTTGGTCTTTCATTGCTTTAGGTAGCCTATTGTCAAGTCATGCTTTTACATTGTACATGCTTTTTTTCCCCAAAATTTTGAAATTCCACAAAAGATCACATTTGTTGAAATAATTGTATCAAAATGAGGAGTTTCTCTCAGCACTCTGGAGGGTCATTATTCCAAAGTGTCGTCATAGCAAAATCAACATGCAGATCATTATTTCAAATGATCATCATTCCGATTCAAACAGAGCGGTCTGTTCAAAGTATCACAATTCTGAATCGAACATAAAGGTAATATTTCTAAAGGGTCTTAATTCTGAATCAAATATTAGGGCCATTTTTACTTTTCTAAAGCTTGTTATTCCGAACTGATCACAACGGTCACTATTCCAAAGGATCATCAGTCTGAACCAAATGTGATTGTCCTTATTCCAAAGGGTCATTATTCTGACTCAAACATATTAAAGGGTCATTATTACGAATGGTCGTTTTTCCAAAGGGTCCGGCATTCTGAATCAAACAGAAAGGACATTGTTCTGTGGGGTCATCCTAGAGTAGCATCCTTTGTTTGGAAAATGAGTAAAAGGACCGTCACTTTTATGTTTATAATAGTGAAGTGAATGGTCATCAGCCAATGAATCTTTTCCTTTGTCACAGGAAATCGAAATTTGACTTGAAGTCAGATGCATCATATGTCATCTCTCTTTCTGATATCATTGCAAATGTTAAGCTGAGGTGGTTTATACTCTGCAGGCCTCTTTTGAATTACAGGTTGTCTAAAACAAACAAACAAACAAGAAAGAATGTACATAATGGAGCACTATGTATGTACAGCAAACCACAGATGACTCTGCACACCCATTGCATCGCAAACCATACTGCAAAATGGGTCACATTTGACAAAATTGATTTAACCATCAAATTTATTTGCCAGAGGCCATTCATAAACATAGTTTTTATTTTAATGCCAACAATGAGTCATTTTAATGAAAGCATTAGTTTTTGAGTTTGATCTCAGCAATAAATCAGTTTGATGTCAACATAAATTACTGTTTTGAATGTCAACGTGTAATGTGATTTAATCCGGAGACCTTGGTTTGATGTTGATCATTCAATCGATTTAATGTTATTATTGAAAATTGCTAGTATTGAAAATTGCTGTAATTGGAATAATGGCCCTTATCCTTGATTTGGAATATCCACACTTCATAGTAATGACCTTCTGGAATAATGACTCTTTGGAATCATGAACCTTTGTTTAGTTCAGAGTAACATCCCTTCTGAATAATGACCCCTCAGAAAAAATACCCTAATGTTTATTTTGGAATGACAACCCTTCAGAAAATGACCCATCGCAATATTGGCTAGTATGTTTTCGAAATAACGACCCTTTGGAGAAATGACCCACATGTTTGATTCCAAATAAGGACCCTTCAAAAAAGTGACCCCCATGTTTGATTTGGGATGATGAATTTTCGTCTGTAATAAAATCCCTTCGGAAAAGTGACCCTTAGAAAAAAACGTTCCTTGTGTTCAACTCAGAATTGTAACTCATTTAAAAAAACTACCCTTTGGAAGAGTGACCCTGGGGAAAATGACCTGTTTAAATGTGGACTTATGACTGTTTGAAATAAAAGCCGTTGGAATGTTGGAACACAATCAATGTCAGCACAGCCTACAATACACAGCTAATGTACATGTCACAACTGGCCTCATGCACGTGCATCTCCACTTACAGTGGGTTGCCAATAGGATTGTTTGAAGGACTGTTTATTTTGTATTGTCGTCCCAGAATGTCCTGCAATATGGATAAATTTTAATACAAAAATGAAAGGTTGAAAATTTTTTTAAAGTCATGCAGTCATTGCAGATCTCATAAACGTGTTGCCAGTGAATGGAACTGAACATTTCTCTTGTTGCATTGATACAGTATATTTGAAATATATTAAATATATTGTATCTTCTCTTGGGAATGGGCCACACCCCACACATTGTAATCGAGTGTTTCATAAATAAGTTTTGACTGATTTTATTGTCGTTGTTTCATTGATACAAGTCTGCAATGCATGCAGAGCATTAGAAGTGATGTGAGAATTTCATAAAATGCGTCGACTTCATCATTTTATGCTGCTGCTTTTGTTTAAGTGTTTATCTGCTGCTAGGCTCTTGTATCCAGGGCATGTCAGTATAGTACAGTGGATTCTGTTTAACAAGGGAAAAAATTTCCTTCAATCAAATGTTGTGATGTCTCTTTTTAAAGGCTGTATTGCATCACCCTAAGCTATATTTTTACCTCCCAGAAAGCAAAATTCTCAACTGGTTCTAAGTTACAGTACTCTTGATTGACAGCAAATCCGAAAGATGCAGAGCAGCTCGTATTACACAGCGTACACAGGGATCCATTGTTTTGCTTACACATGTGGAGGAATTTAAGACAGGCTGAGGGAGGGACTAGAGGTAGATGGTTTGGAGAATTGAAACTGTCTGGGGTGATGAGTTTTTGTCTTTAATGATGTTTGTTGGGTATCAGGTACTGCACCCAGACTTATACTGTAGGAAATTGCTTCTCACACACACTGTACATAGCAGTGTCCCTTTTTCTTTTTCATAAAAAGGGATTCTTTTGTCTTCCAAACAATCACAACAATCTTGAAAATTGTGACATTACTGCAATACAGTAGTTTATTTTGTGAAATTCAAGGACATCATTTCGTATTGATCCATTGTATTGGCAACAACTCTGTATGGATATGCACATACAGTACTAGTTACAGGAATTTCTAGATCAGTTTCTTGTTATTGTGTGGCCCAAAGGCACATACTGTGTTGCGTGAAATTTCATTGTAATATGAGAGTTTCTCAGAAAATTCTCATAGATTGTAGTTGCCAGCAGATCGATGGAAAGTAACGTTTTTGTACGTGTCTCTGTTTTTGTTTTTTTTAATTTTATATCATGCTTTTCATCATTGTTAACTTGCAAGCTATGGCAGGTATGTTATCTTACCAAATATCCTCCTTTTTTATCCCCCTTTTTTCAGCATTCCTTATTTTACTGCCTTTCTAATTTGTTTTATAACTTTAGTGACAACATCATATAGTACATTACAGCTTCTTGCTTTTCCCAATTGCCTGGATGAAGAGACAGACACACAATGCACATTCACTCTTAAATTACCCTTTGAAGGTCATTTGAAAAGTTTTCAAACTGTGTGTTGCTTTCTTTTTTTTGATTTGCCCCATACTTTACGTACTGTAGATCTTTGCTCTTAGTACTAATCCAATTTGTAGACATTTTTTAAGTGCTTTGTGGTCAACTGAGCACCTCCACTCTCTAAATCTTTATACAAAACTTAAATCTGATTGTTTAGGGTTGGTGGATTGGATCATTGATTTGAAAGATACTGCATACTTTTACTGATTTTACCGACCAGACTCTCAAAAAGCAGTTTTGTATGTTCTACTTGCTGTTTGTACTGTGTTGCTGAAAATACCGTACTGTACTCTGCATGAAGCACTGTGCTCAATATCAGAAACTTGAAGAAATCTCTTGGTTTAGTCACTGTTGTCCAAGTGCTCAACTGGATGGCTCACAGTAACGGTGAACGTTGTACCACTAAAATGGCATGCACAGGTGTTTGACTGTATAATAAAGAGGCTAGAGCTACAGGGTAACTGTTGTTCAGTACAGTGAGCACGTAGCCTAAGGTTATGAAACTAACTTGCTTCATGCCCCATACTAAGAAGTTAACACTAGGGATATTATTTATTCCACACCAACTGGTTTGAGTTAACTTCAAGACCTTGAGGACTTTATCAAGCACAGCTCTGTATTGTCCTTCTTGTATCTGTGCATCAAGCTGCAATCGACTAATAGAGTGATGAATTCTATTTATCTCAAATAATGGTGCAGTGAGCTTATTCTTTGGAAGTTTATGCAGTAAATAAATAGCAATATAACATTCTAGATACAGGTAGCTCTGACATTCTGAATTGTATGGAATGTCAAGTTACAGTACATAGGTCACTCATTTTAGTCCCCTATTTACAGTAGGAGGGTGACCATTTTCAGGAGATGCACTTCATTTACCTGCAGTGGTTTTATATACAGTACAACAGTACCTTTAGCTTCTGAAACATCGTTCAAACATTGTTTTCTTGAATAACAGGTTAGGTATTTGAGTCAAGGAAGAGCCAGGTGTGTTGCTCATTAGCAGGAAATATTTTTCCTTTCACATTTGGCAACATAGTTTTGAAGTCTTTGAGGTCTTCAGAAACCCCCTTATTGGGGAGAAAATTCAACATTTATAAGTAGACAATGTCTGCTACATACATGTTTCCATAGCACTTTGATCTCTATGAGTATTGTATAGCAAAATGCAGCTGGAGTACAGTATTTCAGGTTGGTCATTCATACAGTAGAACTTCCACCGTGTTCAGTATTATGCTCACGGTTAGGGTCAATACCAGCAGAATTTTATTGGAGTTTTTAAAAAAAAAATTGTGTTCATTGTTCAATTTACTGTACTGTAGTTAGTGTGTATGCCAAAAGAAAACTTGAAAGAAATTAAGTAAATATTAACTTGAGACTGAAACAAGCAGGCCTATATAGTGTAAATATGCTCCACCATATCACCAGAGAAAAAAAGATGCAGAAAAGTAACATGGTTACTGTACAGTAGGTAGCCAGTACAATTTTATCATCAGGTTCCTATCTTGCAAATGGCAATTTTATGGCAGTATGGCAAGAACCAAAGACTAATGAAAGATGATCTCCAAACATTAATAGTTTTTGGTCACTCTTTGACAATGAAAGTAACAATGAAACAGCAGGTGTGTATGTGTGTATTTAACCATTCTGCTGTCACAGATCACCAACTATTTGAAGGTACAGTATCACCAATTATTAGATAGTACACTAAATTATTTGATGATATCAGCACTGGAATATCATTGTAGATATCAGTAAATCCATTACTGATATCAGTAAATCATATGATGATGTCTCATCAGATGATTACTATCATACCAACAATCCATTTAATGATATCACCAAATGATTTACTATCGTAGTCAACAATTCATTGATGATATCAATCACCAAATGATTTAAAGGTGATTGATCATCTTATTGAATCTCAGTGTGACTCCAGCCTCCTCTTGAAAATCCTCTGCAACTGTTACTTTGTGTGTTCTCATGTGCACTGCAATGAACGATACGTGATTGTAACGAAGCGGTATGCATTTACTGTATACGGTCGACTGATGTTTCGTTGTTAATTGAAGAGCGTGATATTAGTAATGTTTGCAGAAAGTTATCAAGAAAAGATTGATGTTGACCACAAGACATGCAGATAGGGTGATCATTCACCTTCAGGGTGAGCCTAGATTTTAAACATGAAACGATGAGAAGAATTGGTTGCTTGACCATTCTCTCACCATTATGGGAAACTGCCTGTGATAGTCATGAAAGCATTAACCCAAACTCAGTGGTTAAACTGGAATGCTTGTGACCACATTGCTTTGTGCTTAATACTTGAATCATTCACTGCACGTTACTGGAGGTAAATGTTTTTATTAGAAGTAGATAAATTGTCATGCTTTTTTTTCTTCCAAGATGTCCCGCAACTCTGCAAAGAAGAATACATTGTGTCTGGAGAGTTTCCATAATACAATTTTAACTTGCATTTCAGTTTGCACTCCGTGTGAGTCCCCAGACCTACTGTACAAAAGTGATGATTTTTTTATCACTAACAGTCAAATTTGTCATCAACTTTTGTGCAGGATGACTTGAGTACTGTACTGTAATTTTCTCACTTCAGTCTATTTTCCACCTTGCTATCTGCAGTAGTACCATACAGTACCCCATTTTTCTTCTGTTTTGCTCTGCCAATTCTCCCCTTTGCCAGATACATTAGCAAGTGACTGTAAGCAACCCTTTTTTTTTTTTTCGTTCGGCCATGGGCAGCTTTTACGATTTTGCAACCCTCCCATCCTCTGCTGTGAGCTTGTCAGTGCTTTTTTTTTTTTCTGGTTGAAACTTTATTGGAAATGGACATGTGCTTTAAGTGCATGTACCTGTAGATAGCCTATTTTTCAAACCTTCACTTCGAATGTGTTTGTTATATTCAAACAAAAAAGACTCTCAGCTTCCCGAGCATAAGGAAGTTGTTTACTTGAAAATGTACAATACGTATATTGTTCATCTACCACTACTTAATAAGTATCCTCTCCATCATTCCTGGACACCCCACCCTACCCTAACCGTCTTACCTGCCTCCTCTGGCTGCTTTCCTCCTCTGAGTGACCAGCTGTCTCCCTTTCTCCATCAGGCATCTTTCTTATCAAAAAGCTAAACACTCGTTTATTAAAGATCTTTGAAATTCTGGATTCAGAGTCAGATGTGAGGGTTACAGTTGTGAATTTTCTTCTCTTTCATATTTTTCTTTTTTGACCATACATATTTTTTTACCTTTTGCTATACCAATGCCTTTTTTGGTTTTTGGTTTCTTGTGTTAACAAAGGAACCTATGCAGTCAAGTCGGCGTGTGAACGGGTGTGTGTGTGTGTGTGTGTCTGTGTGTGTATGACTGTGTGTATGTGACGCCATTGGAATGCGAGGTATGTGGCGTAATATCTCAATCGATAACTCAATAGTAGAGTGCTCAGTTTTTCTGCAACATGGTGTGTACATGTATTGTATTGAGTAGATGTGTCGTATTGGTTTTGGTGCCTATAAATCTTCCATATTAGTGAGTGGGCGAGACTTAATTTTATTTTCAGTGTCGTTAGCAATTTTGGCTTCAATTTGTGTAAGAGTATACCAAAAATGTAGAAGTTTTGTGGGCATTTTGTGGGCAATTGACTTTTGTTTACTGAATTCCTTTGCTCCATTTTTATGCTATGGATGGTTATATGTTCCATTAGTTCCCCCTCCTGCAAATCATGGAAGTACTGCTTGAGGTAGCAGTTTCATGATCAAATGAAGAAGCAGCAGTGCTATGGGAAGTACTGTGGTGTGGCAAAATTTGGCTGGATAAGTTTACATCCTCGTGCTTCATTGCTGATGTGTGACTTGATGTACAGTAAATGGCTTTTCATTGGAAATGTGGGCAAGACACAGTGAAAGAAAATAAGTCAGTTGCTCTCCTTAGCAGTCCCCTACAGGACATTCTGTCAGTGTTGGGTGGATCTTAATAGATACAGTACATGTGGTAAATGTTATTGCAATTTTCATAATCCCTCCTTTAGGACTTTAAATGAGAGATTCACAGCTGTTTGTGCTTGGTAAATCGAATGGGATACTGCTTATATTTCATTGCATCAATTCAAATGGCTTCTTTGATATTTACACCCCTTGTAATATCTCTACCATATCATTTTACAGTATGTACAGTATATATTCCAAGTGCAAGGAACCATAGTGCCCTTAGGCTGTTTTGAAATCATCCAAAAATCTCTTCTCTTACAGATGGTATGTAACACTGGTGATGGTTGGTCACATATTAGTGCTATGGAAGTGATTCCATGTGGGTGCATGTTTGTCATGTTTTTTTAAGTTGCAATTTCTGAAATGGGCCATTTTGTAAAATCATGAAGTATGTTTCTTACTCTGCAGATTGTATGTTATGAAAGTGAGATTTCATGGTCAGAAATGGGCCATATTGGCTGTTGTACAAAATAATGCAAAATGCCCCTTTTACTTCATCATGTATATTATGTTTTACATCTGTGCAAAGAATCATGGTGCCCTTGGACGCTTGGGCTTATTTTTTAAATTTTTTTTTTCATAATTATCAAAGGACCACATGGTGTTTCCCAATTGCTGTTTCCCATCGCTGCTTTACTATTATCTCATATTTTTTCTTGTTGCAATGTTCCTTTTCAAATGTTTTACATGTTATCAAAAAACATGTTTAAATCCTTTTTTCAGGTGAATTGCAAGCACTCCAGCAGCAGCTTGATAATAGGCAAGGAGACATGTACAGACTGGAAGACGTCCTGAAGGAAACCGAAGAGAAATTGGCAGTCGCTAGCGACGAAAATGCGAGATTGACGCAGGTAAACGAATGACAAAACAAGGGCAAAGAAAGAAACAGGATGTAAATGAGAGACACAGTAACAAACAAGCAAGCAAACTACAAAAAAGAAAGGGCAGATAAAAGTGAATTGTCCATTCTGCATCTGGTCACATCTTATATTCAGGGTACCTGTTGCACTCCTGGTAATGCCACGTCCAGTTTTAACCTGATAATGTATCATCTTTCTAAATCTAGTATGCTGAAACAAAGCATTAGTTTTACCAGCCCAACCTTATAAGCATATTTAACTTTTAAGCAATAATTCACATATGAGATAAGGCTGCTACTGGATGCCATGTCATATTTTTGGTTTCATGATTAAAAGCCATGCAAGTCTGAAGTTAGTAATGGTTAGAGAAGTGTTAGGTTAAAACATACATGTCCACGTTTTGCTGCAGAATATGTTCCGAAGTTTTTCACTGATATGCCAGGTATATTACAGTATGGTTCAGATTATGGTGCCAGTGGTACAAACTGGTTTAAAGACTGATTTACTGCACTATTTTCAGAGGCTGCCATTTGTGAGTGCTATCTGCTGGCATGAGAATGCACTTTATTATCTGTGATAAATTTAGCATTTTGAAAAAAGGGAACTGCTGAACACAAAGTTCCACTCTATATTTCAGCAACTTATAAACATTCAGCAACAGCAACAGCCACAACCACCACCACTAATTCCTGGAGTACCCCAGATTGAAAAAAACATTCCACCTGCCTACCAGCAATCTCAGAAAGCATTACCAGGTGGTATCCAACAACAACAACAACTACAGCAGCAGCAGCAGCAACAATACCATGGTCATGAGAACATACCACCACTATCCAACAAGTTCATAGTCCCTAATATGAACCTGAAGGTACCTGAAGTTCCCAATGTACATCAACGAATTGAAGATTACCAACCCAAGAATGTTCCAGTTTACGATCCCAATGCTATACCCAAGGCTGGAGATGCCCTTGTTGTGCCCAATTTCCAGGGTAAAGTATAGACCCCCTTGCATTGACATGTGTAACAACAAACAAGGGTGACAGACAAATGAAGCAGTACATATTGATATGCTAGGCGCATGTACTGTACACCAAATGGCAGAAAGGAAAGGTTTTGGAAGCCGTTGTGACTTTTACTCATCTTGGACGATTTGACAAAGTTCTGTTAAATTTCAACAGGGGTTATTCAAGCTCTACTAGACTATATGTGTGATTTGATGTTATCATGTGGCACCGAGTGAATAAACGGTTGTATGTGGTGATCCAATGAATATTTAACAGCAATATGTAACAGGCGCATTCTTTCCTCTTGTGTGCCAGTTTCATGTTGAGCCATAGATTTTCAGGCTTGGTGTTATTATTTGAATTGTTGTCACGTGGCACAGGTGAATCACTGGTTAAGTTGTGACTTTGCATTCACAGTACAAAATTTCACTGTGCATAAATTCTGTGCTTTAAATTAAGCCAATTGTCATCATAATATGCACATCCTACAGTAGTGGTTTCAATTACCTCTTGTTACAGAAACTTGCAGATATTCGCAAATTTATCCTGAGGAAATGCTACACGTCATCTTACCCTGACATTTGCGAGGCCCGACTAATTACTCACTTTAAATGTGAAATATTACGTAGGCAAATGATTTTTGCAGCTCACAGACCGTGTATTACCGTGATACACCGTGTGGTATTGGTTCATCTGTCAGACATTATTTTTCATGTCGTTGGCAGCGTGCGAAATTCTTGCCGTTCAGCTATCTTAATACAATTACAGGTATATTGTCCCTTTG
The DNA here is from genome assembly GCA_021234535.1 of Stichopus chloronotus. Lineage (NCBI taxonomy): Eukaryota > Metazoa > Echinodermata > Holothuroidea > Aspidochirotida > Stichopodidae > Stichopus > Stichopus chloronotus. Next base: position 19,283,970 of record CM037836.1, on the reverse strand, counting down.
TGATAAATTAACAGTATAAATCATCACATTTTACGGAAAATATCCAAATTATGTGCAATAATTAAGACAGCTGAGTTGTGTAATATTTTGCAGGTATAGTTACCTGCCCATAAGGCTCTACATGGTGTCACTTGCCAGCCAGCACGAAGAGCAAATTGCCAGACTGCCGGCAGATTGAAATTAACAGAATGTACAAAGACAAAAAGTTAAATTATAAAAAAAGGAATGGTAGAGTATTCAGTTACATACATTACTATAAAAAAAGGACATTTCACAAAATGGTGACTTTCCAAAACAAAATTAAGCTCAAAAATAGGAAAAACTTACTACACCATGACCATTTGCTGTCTTAACATATTCGTAACTGCAAGATCCTAGATACACCACCAGGTAAGCATTCAAACTGCTCTGACAAAGTGCTACAGATGCCACTCCATTTCCTCTAACCAGAACCCTAGCCTAATGTCTGTTCTCCATCTTTTCTCTACAGTTCCTCAGGAAAATGAGATGAGGGATAAGCTTGTGGATGAGACAAATGTAGATGTCAGGGTAGGTCAGATTTATCGTTCATCTTCATCTTAGTGTCATCTGAAGGTGCAACATCATTTCCATACTCTGGCTTTTTAGATGTAGGGCTCATTCATACCGATTTGCTCTCGCAAAATCGTTGAAAAGTCTGAAGGGGCTTGAGGACAACCCACTTCCCTTGACTGTCAATGTGTCTTTACAAAGACACATGCACAATTTTGTCTTGGCAATATTTTTGGCTTCCCTTACCGTGGCTGCTACGGGTTCAAGAAAGTGGGTTAATGGATCTCAAGTACATGCTGTATGAATTAAATTCAATGCTTTTCTGTATGCCTCCCACCAACTCCTGTGCCACTTTTGTCTGCCTTTTATACACAACCTTCATTCTCAAGAGATAGTCTTTCATTGCATCAGCTCTGGTGTAATTCTTCTCTGCAAGTGATTCCTTCTCTTTCCCTCCCTCAACCTCCACCCCTTACAACCATCAAATCGTCCGATTTGCTCGTATCATACCATGAATTTATGACAGAGCAGCCAGTCAAAGTCAAGCTACCCTCATTAAAAATTGATTTTGATGAGTACGTACTTCAGGGATTCCATAACACTAATTCTCAATTATTAACATCAATAACTGTTTCATGCAAACATGTTGAGTAAACAAACATTGAGGTTTATGAAACGGTATTGTATTGAACTGAAGAATCTGGTCACAGTTTAAGTTTCACCTATTTATTTTGTTCCTCACTTAACTGTCTCCACAAAACCTACTGTACATCCCACTTTCATGCCAGAAGAATTTGGTAACCTTTAATTGCCTCTACCTTTGATGTATTGCCCAAGTTGAAGTAGTGCCTCCTTCTCAATAAATCTTCCAAAAAATGTTAGTTGCAAATTAAAGCAATCTTCCTTTGGCATTATACCATGTCACTACACATTTTAGATTGTTTACCATTTGTAAAGAATTGGACTTGGGATATCTATGCCAATCGCTGTCATCACAATTTGGTTTTGAAATGCCATTGGGACTAAATTCGGCTTTTTTATTTCTTTTTCTTTGTGCAGATTGAAGATAACCCACAGAATGGAAATGTACTGTTGGAGCAGGATCAGCAAATGGATAGGTATCATTTCTGCATTAACATCCAACTCCCTTGACACATTTTAACGCTCCCACATATGTGTTTGGTAACACATTATTCAAAATTTTCATTGCCTCATCTTCCCAACATGTTCCCCCTCCTCCCCCGCCCAAAAACAAAAAGCAAAAAAGAAAAAATAAACACTAAAGTCGTTTCAAAGTAACTTGTCACATTACAAAATGATGTGAAAGTATTATGCTGACCACTCACACAGCAGTGCAGACGATGGAACTTTCAGCACTAGCCAATAGTGACATCATCCAGACATCTTTTCAAGTTGGAATGTTTGTTTGGTTTATATCAGTGTTTTTGTCTGGACTCTGTAGGTAGATATTGATGGCCTTCAACTAAAAACATTCCTGCTGGCTGCAAAGCTAGGGAGATGCATAAAAGACAGTATTTATGAATATTATTTTGCTGTTGTCAGCATTAGAAAAGTTCAAAAAATGAATTTTTTTTTTCTCACTAATGGGGCACTTTCTAACAGAATTTGTCATTGGCAGATCATCTTTTACCACAAATCTGTTAAAATCGATATGCTTCTACTCCATTTTGAGACAGAAAATGCAAAAAGTTATGTAAGCTGTATTTCACAAGTATCTATTCTCCTCTAGCAGTAATGTGCATTTCTTCCTTCCCAAAGTTTGTTGCAGCTAGGAAAGAAGACAGTTCAATAACATAACCCTAAAACAATATTTGCCAAATAACATCCAGTGTAAATGGTCTCCATCCACTGCATAATTATCCCAACTTTCCAACTATTTTGTGCTAAAAGCTCATATTTTTTTTCTCTGTGAGGGAAATTTCTGATCAAGGGTTTAGTACCATAACTATGTGTTTCATTGGCCTTTCACTTGTGAAAAGACAGTTGACTCTTTGCCCAAAAAATGAAAACTGTAAAGTCAACTACGTAGATCTAGCACAGATACCCTGGCCTCCTGTTACATGATGTTTTCTACAGTTTGCAAAGTAAGACTTTCCATGAAAATGCAAAGTGCATCTGGGTGTTGATGATATAAGGACAGAGCTAAGATGTCGACAAGTGACTCCTTTAGTAACACTGGCAGCAGTTGTGAAAGTAAACCGACTGCAGAGTTCTAACATTAAATTACTTACTGCCAGTGGTAATTTTATTACTTGCATAACACTCAGCCAGCTTAAAGATGGTTGTCCTAGAAATGAAAAAGTGCATTGTGGCATTGAATTCATCATGTGTGGATGGAGCAATGATGTCGCTAAGTGACTTGTTTTGTGTTTAGTAACCTTGCTGCATTCCCAGAGAACCCACAGAACTAACATAGCGTTGTTCACTTGTCAGCATTAAAATATTTTTCACTGACTCCTAGCAAGGTAAATGGTAATCTTGGAAACTAGAAGTGCATTGTAATGTGTGTGGGAACCTGTTAAAGTATAGATATTTTAAGAAAGCTTCAAATATAAACAAAAGTTAAATCTATTCACATGTACCTATGTACCTGCATGAGTTTTGTTTCATTACAAGTTGAGATGATTTTGTAATTAACAACTTTTTATTTTTCCTTTATATTAAAGACCAGTGGATGTAGATATGAACCAGGATGCACTGAACAAAGGTAAGATTTCCAGAGCAGAAACCAAGGAAATGAAATAGGAAATTAGATCCTAATATTCAAATGCCCTCTATGTCTATTAATAAGTGTCAATAATTTTCAGCAGGTGAAGATGTATAAATCTTGAAAGCAGCAGTTGCACTTTTTCAGAGATTTTGGGCTATCTTATCACTCTGTAGTATTATGGCCCTATCACCTCCATAGCAATGCCACGTATTGCTCGCATCACTTACCTTTCCTATTTATAGAAAAGATCAACATTTTCAGTTTGAGATTTGTGACGTTGATAGGCCATTTTGGAAAAAATTGGAGAAATCGCTGTCCATGTATTGGTATTTAATGACATTCATTGATTTAGAAAAGGATAAGTTATTGTGAGGAAAGGTTTTATCTACTTTTCCATGTGATGCAAAGTCAAAAGAATATTTCGGAAGAAAATTTAAGGATTTTTCTACGACTTGTCAGTTTTGTTCTAAACAGAGAAGCGTTAATTATGTAAGCTGCAAAGAGTGGCAGAAGGAACTGACTTCAGTTTGGAAATGTCATCCAAAATCCCCATTTTGAAAATTGCAACCAGTCCTTTAAGCTTGCTGGTGGCAAAGCATTTACGGTTTTGCATAGTAATTTTCAGTTGCTATGTAAACTTTAGATGAAAACTTAAAAGTTGAAAAGTTTTGTTGATTATGCCTTAGATGTATGCCATTAAGGACTTTTTGAGTCTCACTGAATCTGCAATCAAGCATCCAGTAGACAAACATGATGGAGATTGTGTTCTGAGTGGTGGAGTTGTGATCATCCAACCCCCTCGGCTCTAACTCCTTTTCTGCTATGACCCATTTCTGACCAGTCCACTGTCACACCGCGTCTCGTAACTTCATCACCATTTTAAAATCACATAAGTGCTACCGCAAGAGACATACAGCCTCACTGAGTACTACAAGGGGATGAGACGGAGAAGTTCGACCGACAGGTCTGCCGTCTTGTTAGTTGTGAAGAGGAACCGCCCCCATTAGTTATGACATTGAAATGTGAACTGGTTCAGTCTGTCGGCATTGTCTATTGGTGTAACCCAGAGTCAGGTTGGCTTGCTATTCATAGGAGTTGATAATTGTGATGCCTACTTGTTGTATTCACAACTTTAATCTTGGAACTTCCCTTCCCATCCATGTAACTAAATATTAGCAAGAAGAACTACAAATTTATCAACGTTCTTGAAAGAAAATCTTCACCATTTCAAAGGGAAAAAAAGCGCTGCATGATTTTGCTACTTTCATAGTAATTTCTGGCAGATTAGTGGTAGATTTCCGAGAGCAAAATTCTGTATCCTCTTTCCCTCTTTTGCCTGAATTAGATCCCGGCATGGTAGGTCACATTGGTGACGAAGAAGAGGGAAAAGGAGACGACATCGAAATCGTGGGAGAAGAAGGGAAAGAAAACGACGGAGCCCTGAAAGACACTGACAACGGGGTTATGGATCAGAAATCAGACGGTGTCGAAGACCAAGACAGCGACATGGTAAAGGATTTTAGTTCCTCCTGAAGAAAGCATGATGAGCTATTTAATACTCTTCAAAGATCAGATATGATTAAAAAAAAAATACTGAAAACGTGACCAAGTAGTTGCTGTAACATTTGTGAAAGTTTAGCTGTTTGTTGATTTAAACAGTTTAACCACTGTAGAAAACAAAGAAGTAGACCATCGCTGTAAACTGTTTTCAGCAAGCGGTGGAGTTGCCCTTTCATGAAGTTTGTCGGAGCGTCATCAGAGACTAAGGAATTGGCCTTCCAAAGAGCGACTATTTTGAGGGAGGTAGAGGTGTTTTGATTGTAAATAACCATTGCTTACACATTGTCATTTTCTTCACAGAGGGTAGTTTGACTTACAGTAGACTTTTGGAAAGCATTCCCCCCAAAATCTTGCTGTTGATAGTTGGTATGAGCATGTTCCTGGTATGGCTTGTCAGTCGCATGAGTTTGCGGGTTGTGTGGTGAGTGTATGGCTTGTGAGTGGTATGGCTTACTGGTCACATGTGCCTGTTGATTGCATGAGCTTAATGATATTGTCATATTAAGCCATATTCTTGGTAAGGCTTGTCATGGTATGGTTTGTTGGTCATATGGCTTGTCAGTGGTATGGCTTACTGGTCACATGAGGGTAATGATTGCATGAGCTTCTTGGTTTTATGATCTTATTGGTCATATTTAACCATATTGTTGGTAAGGCTTGTCATGGTATGGTTTGTTGGTCGTATGGCTTGTCAGTGGTATGGCTTACTGGTCACATGAGGGTAATGATTGCATGAGCTTCTTGGTTTTATGATCTTATTGGTCATATTTAACCATATTGTTGGTAAGGCTTGTCATGGTATGATTTGTTGGTCATATGGCTTGTCAGTGGTATGGCTTACTGGTCACATGAGTGTGATGATTGCATGAGCTTCTTGGTTTTATGATCTTATTGGTCACATTTAACCATATCGTTGGTAAGGCTTGTCATGGCATGATTTGTTGGTTGTATGGCTTGTCAGTGGTATGACTTACTGGTCACATGAGTTGTTGACCACATGAGTTTGTTGATTATATGACCTTGTTGGTCATATTTCAGCATATTGGTGGACTGGCTTGTCAGTGGCATGGTTTGTTGGTTGTATGGCCTTTGATTATTGCTTTTCGGTTAGCTTGTTGGTCACATAAGCCTGTTAATCATTATGAGTTTCTTGGTTGTTCTAATTGGTTCTATCCAGAGATTTTGTGATGGAAGGGCTTGTCGCTGGAATGGCTCATTGATTGAATGGCTTGTCATGGGTATGACGTTTTGGTCTCATAAACTTGTTGGTCACATGAGCCTGTTGGTCATGTAAGCTCCTCCGTTGTATGATCTTATATTTCTTTGAAGCCTTTTGGTGGTATGACTTCCAGGTTCTTTCTCTTGTCAGTGGTATGGCACATTGGTTGCATCTCTTTCCAGTAGTATCACTTGTCAGTGGTCTTGCTGACTGCATGTCTTGTCCCTGATGGGGTAATTAGATGTACGCTCTCGATGGGTGTATCGTTTGTCAGTTGTAATGTTTTTAAGTGATATGATTAGTCAGTCGTTGGAAGTACCTCTCCTAGCCACTCCCTTATCTCGTTTTATTTTCAGGAAAGTGAATCTCAAGGTGGACAAGCACTGGAACATCGAGAAGGAGGAATAGATGATGGTCAACAATCAGCTCAAGATGGTATGTTTGGTCACCAAAAAGTTCATTTCCCCTTTCCTCCTCCCTCTAGCCACCACTTTTTCCCCTTTCCCATTGATTTGAATAATTCACTCATACAACTTCTGACAAATGTTGTATAAATGAAAATACTGTATGTCCAAATCTGTCTGCTTGGCATCATGTTTGAATTAGGCCTTGAAGGAAGATTATTTAGAATAAGTTCCTTCTCTTTGATTCAGCTGGAAGAATTCAAGAAATGTTATCAGACTGAAAGCTACTTCACCAGTTCATGTATTCACAGAGGCTCTTATTTTGTAATGAAGAGAGCAGAACATCGTGGTCACCTGTAGGCAAAGGGGATCTCCTATACAGCTTCATTCACCATGACAGTGTGTTGCCCATTTTACCTGCAACATTGTAACACAAATAATTTCATTTTTAGGGAGGAATAATTCAGAGATTGTTGGTCTTTTGTTTCTTTTTAATTTATTGTTCTCTGCAATGTTCTTTCTTTTCCTTTGTTCGGTTTGCTCAGTGAGTCTATCCACAACCATCCACAAAGAGCTTCCTTCTCTTGCAATTTATGCATGATGTTTGGTGACATCATTGGGTTTTGAATGCCAATGAAATAAAAGAGCCTAATATCTCAACAGTCATTCAAGCATAATACCTCAACAGTTAGAAATTACCAAAAGATTGCAATCATGAAAACTATATGCCAAAACATAAAAAAATACTGTTGACGGTCACCTCGACGCCCACGTTAGCAAGGATGTGTAAAAGTAGAAATTTGACCCTTCTTATGAAAAGTCTACAATTTTGTTTTCAACACCTCCCAAATTTATCTATTATTAAATCGAGATGTCGTTAAGCCACTCATTTTTTTTCAAAACAGAAGGAAAATGTTATCTCCTATCCACTAATATCAGTTTTGTACCATTAAAGTTTGTAAAGGAGTCATGTACTTGGCAAATACTAGACGAATCAGTTGTGTCCCTATATACACGTGCATGTCATGACTATTTATGCGACATGAAGTGAGTGGCAAGTTTGCATCACCCGCACCTACACGTACGTGTGTAGGCTATATGCAGTACATACAGAATGTACAGTAAGATCACTGGATCCTACATCGTTGATTATCGGCAATTGTGTCCATGAAACTTCGTACCTTTGGTGTCACCGAAAGCTTACGTTGTCATCTGCAAATATGAATTGAAAAATATCAAATCAATTCATTAAATGAGTCAGGTACTTGCAAAGTTTGAAGACACTGTTTGAGCAGGCTCTCTTCAATAATGTTTCTTCTTTACATATCCTTCATAATACCTTAAAAATCCTGAATTTCCATGGAGATGGAAGATGAAAGTGTCCACCCACCTTTCCTATACTTGAAAGGAGATACAGTTACAGGTCTATCCAGTTCCATGACATGCCATTCATTGAGATTTCCAGTAGTCAAGAACATGAGAGAACGCGTCATGTGACCGAATTTACTAGGTGGTTGCGGATATACTCAGGGATGTAAGTTTTCCGTATTAATACGGAATTCCTTATTTTTTAAATATCGGCTGATACCTTCGTATTTTCCCTGTATTCCAACCGTTTTTTTTTGCCAACTGGAAGTACGGAAACTTATCTGAAAACATTGGAGTAAGTTTTTTTACATTTTAACAAAATTACATGTTACTGTACATATAACAGTTTAAATGAACCAAAAATACCATAAAAATGGAATTCTCTGGGGCATGAGTGTATTCCAAATAATGAATTTACAGTGCACCATTTTGCACCTCAGCTCTCTCCTGACACCCCCCTCCCCTTGTACCCCACCCCCAGGACGGCGTTCACCTGTTCAACCTATTCACAGTATTTTTTTTTTTAACCCTGCACTTACATCCCTGTATACTGTATTTTCCAACTGGCTTTCCAAATATTTGTTTGTTAGGGGGTGATTACTCCCATATCTTTTTCAAAGCTCCCTGTAATTACAAGTCACTCTTTTTGTCTGATGGGGTGCAGTGAAGTATTCCAGCTGTTCATTGTATGTGATGACAGACAGATATAAAGTTATATGTTATCTGGAACCCCTTGAAAGACTTTGTAAGAATTCATCAATATCGTCATAATTTGATATGTTTCTAATTCTTCCACACTCCACCCTCTCTCTGATTCCACAAAGACCTTCTCCATAGGTGGTACTGCTCAGAGATTGAACTTCTCTATCAGTCCACCATTGGTCCACTGCCCCCTGTTTCCTCTTTCCCTGTAAAATAACACCAGTGAAAAAAATTCTTCTTTGTGCAGAGTAACCAGTGTATTTCAGCATTATGAAATGGTTAGTTGTACCATTTAGATCCAATTCAGTCACCCACACTGCTCCTGTATCCCGTCATAGCTCCTTCCCCCCCCCCCCCCACACCTGCACACTTAACCAAGTTCATCAAGGTATTGCCCTTTTGGGGGTATGTTAGCCTGATGAGTGTTCTACTCAGTTTGAAACCAGACTGTGTTGTATGTGTTATTTTTTTTTCTATGTGCCAGTTTCAAAGAATATGCTTTACCTCTTTCTTGTCTGGAGGGTTGTTTGAGAGATTCTTAAGGGATGCTTGAGATTTTGGTCCCAGAATTTTCCAGATGTTTTACTAACTTGTACACAGTTGGTCATGCAAAAGCATTTCTTCACAATCTTGGACACAAGTGACATTTAAAACAGATTGTGCCATGTGAGGAAAAAGATAGATGCCCTTATATTTAATCCTCCATCTTTCTCTTACATTTGATACAAGCCTTAAAAAAAAAACTGTTTATGCCCCCCATGCATTTTTCAGGAGAGATTCTACTAATTAGAGTTTTAGTTGAAGGAATTCTCCACCATCGCTTATCCTCTCTCTTAAAAAAGATCCAAACATTTTTGTATGCAAGTCATTATTCTTATTTTCACGAAGTATCTCACAAAATTAGGAAAATGAGTTATTTTAGTATCTGGAGTACAAGCCTGGTGCTAGAAATCAATCGGTTGTGAGGTAGTGCCGATCGTTGCTGTTGATCTTGGTTTCACAGGGTGGGTTGCAGTAATGTTATGATCTTTTACTTGGTGATGAAACCTTGGTTTCATTAGTACGTGACATAAACCTACAGTATGTTTCAAAGCATTGTTTCAAGAGATCTAATTGTGTAAAGATTAGTTGATGTAATGATGTTGCTCCGTAAATGATATTGAACTGAACCGAGGAATAAGGATAGAACTACCTTTGAGGCAATTACAGCCTATCTTCACTTGGGACTTAAAGTATTAGCAGTAATTAACGTTTCTGTCCCCCTCAGTTTAACAGCTCACTGGGTTTCATGCAAGAAAAGTATCTTCTTGAATGTAGACATTCATTAGGTTTTCATAATCGCTGACCAAAGACTTTTTGTGTCACGAGACTTTGCCAGGAAAACGAAGAGTGGGAAAAATGGCTCTTTGTCTGTTCTATGTCACACATTTTCAGGTTTGCACTTAAGCCCAACTTTCAAGGTGTTATTTCACATCTAAGGAAGCTTCCACTGGCAAAATCATCATGTTTGACAGATGTAGAACTGTGAAACATCTCACACATAACTGTAAGTTTTCTTGTTGGTGGAGAATTCGTTTAAGGTAGAAAAGAGACTTTGGTTTTTCCGGGTAATGCAAAGATGAAACATGGTTGTTTGCACAGAAGCTCTACACATTTACCTCAAGACCTGGCTCTGCTTATTGCTATTGATCTGCATAAATTTGGCAACCTTTTTTTTCTTCAGTTTGGGACAAATAGTCTATGGAATGTTAGACTTCAAAGCTTGTTGCAACCATAAAAAGAATAGCCAGTCATTTGTTGCACTTTTAAGAATGCTGGAATAACAGCACATTCTGCTTTGACAAAGTTCAATTTTTTTTTTGTGGGGGGGGGGTTTAAAGCCACATCAGCCAGACATGTTTATCTTAACCAGAACTGAAATGGATCAGAAATCTTGTCAGTGTTCTCTCTAGTGTTGAACATTGATTGGCCAAGACCATCGGGAACTACAAGTGCAAAAAGTGTTATGAAACTAAGGTTAAGTGCATGGGAGTATTTTTTTTTTTCAAAACTTTACTTCTTTTGATATGCTCCATTTTTCCATGTCTAGATGAAGGGGACATACTTTTCAGAGAAGGACGTACAAGATGATGATGATGAGGACTCTCAATCAGAGAGTGATTATGGTACAATGTCTTACTTTCAGCTTTAGTGTAGTAGAATGTGATGGCCATGACAGTGGAGTGACACTGCTCGTTGCTTTTCTAATATTTGTGTCTGTATGTTTGTTTTCCTGTTTGCTTTTTCATTTGACCCTACGCAAGTCGTATCAGGGAAAACTCGTAGAATAATGTGGTACGTAAACCTTCAATTCAAGTGATTGCGCACGTAGGCAAAAAGTAAAAACATTGAAATTTCCTCTCCAAAAGTTTGGTAACACTTTTCATTGCACCATTCAGACAATTTGGGAGAATAACTAGGTTTAAAGTGGTTAATTCTGCCATGTGATTTCAAAGTCTTCTAACATAACGACGAAAAGTGTAAAATGCGATAATGAAGTGGTTGACAGGTTTCATTCAGATCAACCGTGTGCTTCTTTGAACAAGCCTATGGGAAGTATGCCAGTATTGAATACTTAGATAGTCAAAACAACTTAGGGTACTGATGCTGCAATGTTGTGATCAGTTTGTAGGTTATTTGTAAATACAGTGCGCTTCCTTTCACTAAATACTACAATTCCCGATACCGACCAAGGAGCAGCGACTTGTTTAGTACGTTTTTGATACACTAATGAAACCTGTGCTGTTGCATATTCATTATGAAGGTGCTTACAGCGAGAACCGTGAATTTCAAATATGAATTTTGTTTTTACTATTTTTATGCCAATCCTGTTGTTTTGCAAAGTTGTTACTGTCATATTCATTCATTGAAAGACATAGTCCGTCCATGTATAACTATATGTAGATTTCAAAATAGAGAGAAACTTAAGATAAAAATAATCTTATCCGAACTGGTTTTTGAGTACACACGCAATCACTTTAATTCAAGTTTTCTGGTAGTTTCTAGTGCTCTTATGAGAGTTTGCTTTGTCTCGTTTTTTTTTTTTTTTTTTCTTGTGTGCACTCACTCAAATTTAAGAATAGTGGAAGATGACTTTTTTTTCTTGAATGCAAATTGCATCTGGAAGTTTTTTGCCAATTTTGGATAATGTCGTAATCACTTCTCATTTTGGAGTGGTGGCATTCAGAATCAAATAGACCATGTGCCTCACAATTGGATATTTCTTCGAAGACTTTTGATGTGAATTTATAGAGATAACTGCCTGCTTCCTTACTCTCTGTCATGGCTGTCATTTGCACTAACACATATTCAGTCTTGCCTGTAGTTCAAGACCTAATTGTTGCTGTGGGTAGAACTGTAAATCTTCCGCAAGTAACCCACTTACCAGCCTTTGTACAGTTTGTGTTTCACACTAATCACAACCAAGTTTCAGATGCAGGCTATTTTGATGTAATGAACAGGTGAATTGAGAGTGTTGTCAAGTCCACTGTCCCGTTGGATAGATCCATGTCTTATGTTGAAGTGACACACATCACTGCACTGTGTCTTGTATGTGATGGTTTGCACCAAAGACATTTGTGTGTCTAAGTGCAGCACTAACGCAACTTAACCTTTTCACAACTTTTAGGCAAGATATTTGCTATTTGTAACATTGTAACAAACCACTTTTTCCCTGGCTCAGTTAATACCACTAGAACAGGTTCAGTAATTTGTTGTCCGTAAAATAGTTGGCCAACTTATCCCATCATCATGAGCCCCTGGCCCCCCCCCCCTTCTCAATAAGCTGTGTCTTGGAAAGGAGAAATCCAAAGAGGAAAAGAATGACTTGATTCTTCTTCTGAAATTCACAGTGACATCAGCTATTGCATAATGTGTAGATTATGTTCATGATTTTACATGCCTGTGGTCAAAAAATTTCAGAATATTTCTATAAAAAACATCAGTTCATTTTCCCATGACATACGGTTCCCTACAGGTGGGACTATTCTCATTGCTCTGACGTTAATGAATTCCTGTAAATCAGCTGGAGTCAAAGAACCTCAAATTTCGAAGGGCACATTCTAAACGTGTTAGCAATGGTCTTGTAAAGTCAGTAGAGGTCATTGCACATATCAACCTCAAATTGCATATTATTCTTCGGAGATTTGCTTTCAGCGTTTTCTGATATATTGTACCCCTCATGCACTTTGGTATCTCTTGCTTGAAAATTCTTCAAAATCTTGAGAAAAAAAAATACTAAGAAGAAAGAGCTTTTTTGTTCAAGGATGTGTTCCTTAATTATCTTTGAAGTTGACATACTGTATGAAGTGAAAAGTTTAATAGCAGTCCTCAGTTACTTTATTCGAATTGACAAAATGCCACATAGTTGCATCTTTAAGCAAGGTTGATTTTAATACATTAAATTGAATTGGGCCTTGCAGTTAGTTAACACTACGAGATGTTAAACCAATTTGGCTGGCCTCTGCTGCATCATAACATGGGTGGCTTACCTGGGAGTCAAATAATAAGTCGTTAGTACAAAGCAGTAACCCCCATTGTTTGCCTCGCCACTATTGCGCTCTCCACCTTCAGTTTACATGTTCACCTTTGCTTCCCAGTCAATTTTTCAGAGATATGCCATCTTTTAATGATGGCTTTTATCATTGGTTTTTCTAAAATTTTAAGGAAAGTGACTAATTTAAATATCAAAGTGTAATTTTTGATGTGAGGCTGCTGCTCCGTTGTCTCCGTGTTTCAAGTCTAATGATCTGAGCATACTGTATGCTCGGATCATTAGCCATGAATTGCCCCTCCAACAGTCTGACAGAATTTCAGTCATGGACTTGCTTGTCTTTCTGGAGCTACATCTAAAATGAAGGTACAAGAGCCATTAGAGTTTTCAACCACCAAAAGAAATTTTTTGAAAATGAGTAAAACAATGTGTTGCTGTGTGTATGTGCTTGTGTGTGTATGTGTATGAGGGATTGGCATAGTAACTACCTAAAAGCCCATACACTTCTTTTGGCATCAGTTTTGTTGATATGTAAATTCAAATTTAAAAGGGCTGCTCTCCGTGTAATGTGAAGGAATAATCTTTGGTAGTTTTGAAAAAGAAACTGGGTGCTGTGGTCAAATGGATGAATGTGGTGCCATTTGAAGCACTGAAGCTTAGCAAGTGGGAAGTTCTGTCACAGCAAGATGGGTTTTTTTTTTTTTTTTGTCCAAGAGCAATCTAAGGTTTTCCCAACTGAACTGACTCATGCAAAAACTCATGCAGAACTGGCATAGGCAGTGTGTGTAAATGACCATTTAAATGTTTTTAACCAAAACTCCTTGCATTGATCCTACATATGTCGTTAGGCCTCCTGATGGGAGAACTTTTGGGCCAGGTCCATGTCCCCCAGACCCATTGTTGCCAGACCTCTGAGCAAAACTATCTGATAATCTGCAGAACGTGCAGTTTCAGTGTGAAGTTGTCCTTCAGAGTAGAATGCTCCATCTGAGGAAGGTTTCACTTAAAAGTATGTAATTTTTTTTCACCACAGAGAATCTTTCAACAAGCTTCTGTCTAAAAGGTAGCCTCTGTTAGTAATACTTTCATGATACATCTTTATTGTTCACTTGGTAATAACACCCCACAGAAAAGGATATAGCCTCCTTTGCAATTTACCTATTCTCCTAAAAAACGATGTTTGTTGTAATGCAAGTTCAATGAGCCTGTTTCAGTTCAAAGGATACTTGTGATAAAACATGTATGTGATTTTCTAACCCCATTATTTTTACCCCATTATTTTAATGGTACATCTTAGACCCCCAAAACCCAGCTGGTGGCATGTCAGTAAATTGTATCCCTTACTTCACTACAGGTCCATGGACTGTGCACACTGTGGAATGTTTTGCTTGTTTGTTTAAATTAGGCCTAGCAGCTGTTACCTAGTGGATACAACATCTGTTAATTTGATACCACATTTGTCCAAATTAAACCTTGAAAAAGTCAAAGGAAGGTCACCCATAATGAAAAATAACAATTGTTGCATGTATTTTGGTAAAGCTGTTGTTGTGATTATGTATAGGAGATAATGCAATTAACTCACCATAACTGCTCATTTCAAAGGAAACAAATTAGTGAAGGTGGGATGTGCAATCCAACTTAATGCCACCAGCTGCTCAGTAAATTGCTCATATATATGTGTGTCTGTTTGTATGTATGTATGTATGTATGTATGCATGTGTTTATAATATTTACAGTCTGTCGTAACCCTCAGTGTATTCCTGTGTTTCAGTAATGGATTTCTTTTTGTCCTGTTACGCTCACTCATTTACATAACTTATAATCTTCGTAGATTAATAATATCCATAGTTTAACACAGAGTTTTGATATGGGTTAATGCTGTGTTCATACTTTGCAATTTTTAATACCTGTAATAATGCCAACATATTACAACGTGAAAAATTCAGACTTGCGATAGAACATCCTAAAAGTCCTCCTTCATTGAAATTTCTTCCCTGGTCACTCAGACAATGTATGGGTAGAGGGCAGCAGACATGGTACCATGTCCCTCAAAGATACTCCTCCACCAAATGCTGATCGAGTTAGCAATCATCAGCACAAAGGTAGCTTAAGTCAGAAGGTATGACTTGTCATTCTGTCAGGGTTTCCAAAGTCTGTTCTTGCTGCTGTGTCCAGTGCCGTTTACCCTCTTCAAAGTCAAGAAGGATATTTTCCTATTGGGTTTTATTTCTCTGAGTGAAGTACCCATCAGTATATTGCCCACATTATGCTTACAGTATCTGTCAAGTTGTGGATGAAAACTAATAAACCATATTAATTCACCTTATACAATTCTAAGTAAACAAAATAGTGTGTTTATTCCCCATCTTTTTAAAGATCTCACTCAATAGCTAAGAACTTTTTATTTCAATTTTTGTTTAATTTTTAGTCACTTTTGTTTGATTTTTAATCATCTCAAAGTATAAGAGGATAGTAACTTAGTTCCGATGTACATAACTTTTGCCCTGTCTTCTTCCAAATCAGATCTGTGACATCAAGTCATCTGGAAGTGGCAAATTCTGTCAGGAAATGTCCCAGTAGACAGAAAACAATAAGAAAGACCAATTCAACATTAATTTTTAATGTTCTTTGTTCAAAGGCCATTGGTGTTTGCCAGCAGAGTTTAGGTAAACAGTGATGATCTTTAACCAACCTTCCATGGTCAAGGCTAGAGAGAGGCATAAGACGCATACTTATGAACATCATTTGTGTCTTGTAAGCATAAGAAAAAATTAAAATAAATGGTTAGCACATGCAGTGCAGACCACAGTAGCAGCTATTCTCTATTTTGTGTGGAAAATGTACATAATGCCATCACGGGCAGTGCACTAATGTATGTGGGGGTTTGACTTCCATTATATCAGGTAAAAAACTATCTTGGTAAACTTGAAACCTCATGTTTAGCATACCTTATCGGCAGTAAAGATGCGAACAATTTGAGGATATTTACCCCTTTCTGATTCTTTGGTGGAATTTCATTCTTGTTGAGTAGATTATTTCTTCTGTTGTTGTTTATGGAGGTCAAATTTCACCTGATGTCAGTAGAAGTCAGAGTTTGAAAACCCTCTAAACATGGTATAGACTCCAAAGAAGGGTAAGATGTTTGGACTTTAAAATTGTTGATGTGTTCATCATCCTTTGTTCTTGATTGATATTGGCAAGAAAGCACAAAGTCCTTCGACTTTCTGGTCGCCATTTGGTTATCGTCATCTTTTTTTTCTCTTGAAACATTTCCAGACTTTAACAGAGGTGATGGTGATGATAAGAAGGGCGAGGACTTCAGAGACGAGGACGATGATGTAAATCAGGTTTGAAAGATTCCTCTCTCAAAATTTAAAAAAAAAATGCAGCTTGACATGGACTTCTGCCCTTTTGGTTATCAGTCTCCTCGCCACGGACCCCCCCTGCTCTTTCATGTTTGGGAGAAAGGGGTCCAGCATATGTAAATATTGTAATCGCTAAGTCTCCTTTTCGGACTTTTTCAATACAATCTTATCTGTTTGGCAGTACAACCTGTGATGTAAACTTAAGCTGGTGCACCAAAGGTTTGGTGGTCTTTGGTATGCAGGTATGATGGCTGTCTGTTGGCCCAAGAGTCTCCTTGGAAAAATGTGCATGTGTATTATGGTAATTTTCCGTACCTTAGGTGGTTAGATTTCCTGCTAGAGGCTGTCCAAGTTACCATATCTTGTCACTGGGGCAAATGACACATCGCCTTGAATGGTATGGCTCTGCCAGCTTTAAGTCCATAACTTTTCCAGAATTGCTTCAATTGGCACCATTTTCACACCTTGTATACCTCAACTCGCCTACGTCAATATTCAATCCACAAAAGAACCCATGTCAAAGGGTAAAATACCAGAAAAGTTGTCCAAATTTCCCTGATAGGGACTTTCACAGATGGTGAACAAAATGCCCATTGCCCCATATACATTAAAAGGCACATATTAAAGAGCATCTATAGTAAGGAGCACATGACTTTCAGAGTCTTAATAGTACTACTGACAAGAAAAAAAAAAAAGGGGTTATCTGCTTCAAAGTAGCTGAAAAAATTACCCATTTTTACAGAGCTTTGCAATACCAATGTCATTGTCGAACAGATTTGGTGTTTGAATTTTGTACTGTTTGGAATATGCTGCGCTATGAGACTGGACTGATTAAATTGTGGTGGGGGGGGGTGGGTTCAGGTTCTCTGATGATTTCTATGATTGGTATAATCTTTGTGTAAATCAAAATAAATCCGTCCATCTGACTGTTTCTTGTACCACTGGTACATATCCTGAGATGGATCTCAATATAAAAACACAATATTTGTGGTTACCACCCCTTTGTCCTCATTTGGTAAAAGGAGAAGAAAAAAAAATGGGCATATCTTTCTCTCATTATTGGTATAGACTATATCTCAATAGCATATTCCATTCAAAAGTCATGATTTTTAAGATAATTGTCTGCTTCACACAGGTATATTGCACATTGGGAATTTATGATGTCACCCAGGCATCAACTACTTGACTATCCTTTGTATTTCTTTATGATCTTGACTGTCTTTAAACAGGATTACGATGGTTCGAGAGATGTGACCTCAATTTCCTCTAATATTTTTTAAAAATAAATCCACCATATAGCCAGCCAATCTACATTTACACCAGTGTCAAAGTTCAAGGTTCAATGAAGGTTTCAATTTCAAAGAAAAACAAAGAGTCCTTGCAATAATTTGCTGCTGTTACGTACATCACATTTTGGTAACATTGAGGCATCTGGAAATCTGAGAAATTCATCCTTCCCATAGCAATACCTAGAGTGAGGGACTAGATATTAACATGGGCTTGAAGTCCTGCAGTGCAAAATTACTCTCTTTCATTTAAGAAGCTCTTCAGTTTGTCAGTAAAATCTGCCTATGACTTTGAATCTACCTATTTAAATCTACTATTTGAATCCACTATTTTATTAATCTACTATTTTAAATCTATGAATCTACTATTTTAAATCTATTTTTCAATTTAAATCTGTTTAAATCTATTTGAATCCACCATTTAAATCTGTATTTGAATCTACCTATTTAAAATCTGCCTGTTTAAGCCATCATGGTTATCATAAACATCACTATCATCCTATCTTTATCATCAAATAAATACTACGCTAATAATTGGATGCCGTGATTTTTATTTCAGTTAATAAAAGTAAGATGTCCTAGCATTCAGATGTTGTGTGAGCAGTTTGAGTCAGTTAACATTAATGTGCTGAAATCAGTTCTGTGACTGTCATCGTCATTCCTCATCTTTGTCATCTCCACAGGACAACAAATTACGATTTGAGCCCAACCATGAAGGAAATCATTTGAACCCAGGACCAGCGTATTAATTATAAAATGTAAGAAGTAAGATATAAAAGGAAGATCAAAACCAACCCGTGAACGTAGGTCAATGTCCAAAACGTAGAAGTTTTTGCATTTCTGCAGTAGTAATAGCATCAAAAAGATCCTGTGGTTTGGTCATGGAAAAAAATAATACAGACAAACAAGTTGGTGTACTGAGGTAATTCACTGCCAAAAGCATGAGACATTTATTGAAAGGTCTATTAAAAGTTTGTTCTCTCCATAATAATTTTTTCCCAGCAAAATTTTTCCTGCCTAATTAAAGTAAATGTCGGATAAACAGAGATACCCATCTCTGGAGATACCCATTATTCTCTTTCACGAGAGACATGGCAGTGCACGGAATGTGAAAAAGATCAACTACACTCAGTTGACTTTCAGAATAGTCAGAGATTTAATTTGATCTTCATCACGTCATTTAACTTGTCAAACTAACATTCTTGTTTGTTACGGGATGTCCTCGAGGTTTGTGGGATGTCCTCGAGGTTTGTGAGGTGGTACTTTTGAGGCAAGTGGACTTCCTTGCTCAAGTTGTTTCCCAGGGAATGAGTCATGTCATTTGCAATAACCAGCATCGTTCATCTTATGTTGCGTCACATGTTTAATTTTTTTTGTTTCTGTGTTTGAGGAACTACGAAAGGTCTATTAATTTTCTTTCCTTTCAAACGTTTAAGTAGAGTTTTGTTATTTTACTCATGTGAGATTATGCCTCAAGTTTAGCATATGGTGAAGATTTTAAATTTCCATAGTAGTTTTACAACAATTATATTGGTAATGTTATCAAGGAAATCAGGTTTTTCATCCACTTGTGTGTTTTGCATATATCTCCAAGCATTGTTTCACTTCATAAAATGTCGGTTTTGTTACCTGTAGTTAGATTTGTGTGGGCTTTCTTCTTCCCCAGTGTCAACATTTTTCAGCCCTATTTTCAACGTTTACTTTTTTGCACAAAGTGGATGTAAAGTTGCTTCAACAAAAGCACACAAATTGAAAAGATTTGATACCTCATCAGATTTTAAAAATTTCACTTAATTCATACAACATTGAAAGATGGACATTGAAAGATGTTACATTGGAAGAAAAAAAGAGCCCAAAGTAGCAATAATTGGTATATTTTTTTCAAAATTTGTCTTTTTTTTGTACTTCTTTCTTTAATCGTTCATGTTTCGTTTTTCCCAATCGTTGAAATACATATTTTTAGGATTGCTCTTTCAATGACTTTTGGAACAAGTGAGTATATATTAGAACAGTTGGAGGAGGATGGGAGGAGAAAATGTCTGGCAATTCAATTATTTTTTATTTTCCTCTTGTCCTTGTGATGTTATCTTCAGAGGACAGATTTGAGTCAGGGTGTACAATGAAAATCATTGTTACAGACATTTCTGATTTGTTTTTTTTTTCCGTTCCCTTTTCTTAAATTTACCATGTAAGATACGGCAAAATTAATTGAATCACTCCATTTCACTCAGCTTAAATCTCCTGCCATATTGTGTCGATGGTTGTCTCTCGTCTTGTCCTCGGTATCCTGTTGTTGACATTTGATGTTGGGTCTTCAGAATAGTCTGTTAAAGTCCTTTTTGTTGTTAATGTGAAATTTAATTGTCAAGATCTGCTATATTGGGCCCTGCAGTAAATGTGTTTTCTCATAGCTGTTCTAAATACACCAAATATCTTTGGGCATTCTGCAGACCATGCATTCTGTAGACCATGCCACTGCTCAGTGAATGTAATTTTCTCTCGAGTTGTTTTATAAGCGATGACAGGCCAGCATCCTGTTTTGTAAGGGGCAGTAGGTCAGCATCCCAGGTGCAACTGTTACCCATGGAAGCACATCAAAGTTTAACTAAGTATCACAAAGTGCATTAAGATGGACTTAATGTACACCTCAAGGAGTTTAATATCACCTGTACAGGTGGATCGTAGAAATAACAGTAAATTTGACTAGCATGATTTTCCTGCTGTATCTCTCTTCTTTCTTTTTCATTTTTTTGGCAGTTGTAGAATAGGCCTTGGTGTGCTTTCATTAAAAGTTACAGATTTTAACTAATTGATCGTCATTCATTTTCCACCAAGTATGATTTCCGAACAATCAAAGAGGGAGTTCTACGAGCAATTCGGATAAGTTGATGTCATCCAATGGATCAACAAGGTGATGCCATCAGTCAAAAATGACGAACTTTGATTCATTGCACAAGTTAAAGGTGCAGTCTTCTCAAGAAGACTCAGAAGGGAAGTTGTGCATGTGGCTGTTTGATGTGCTCATGTAATACATGGTATGATTAGATTAATAGCAGATTTAAGAAGTTTGTAACAAGCAAAGTGGCAGCAATTTCAAAGGCAAGGGGAGGGTTCAAATTGAATCCCTCTTTCCTCATATTCCAGTACCCACCTACTGATGAAAGTGTAATATTTTACCGTATTAACTCCCAAAGATACGCACTGTGCAAGTAAAATATATGTGTAACTTAAGTAAACTTACCCAGAAGCTTTGTTTCTTTAGAATCAGGCAAGGCATAGAATGCATTATTAAATACTGCAGTTGAGCATTTAGTCCAGATTCTGCCAATTTGAAAAGATAGTTAGGATGTGTGCCTTTATCATTTATTGTAGAGGGTGCTTTGGTCTTTGTTGGTGTTTGTGTGGTTGCATTCATTATTATCAGATGCTACTCATAGAAAAGTGAGTAGGACAATGTCATTGTTAATTGTTGGATGATATGATTTTAATTTTGATTTCTCATCTCACGAATGAAAGGGATGACTTGAGGTGAATGTTTTAGTAGTAGCTCCTACCAGTGGTGTAGGTAAGATAACTGCCACATGAGGTTGTTATGACAAGAAAATTGTGAGAACGTCCCCTCTGGTATTTACAGTCCATAGAAATGATGGGGAACAATGGCCTCAGCTACCAATGTGTTGAATTAAGTTCATTTCACAGCCAGATTTGCATTGAGTTCTTCCATCCTAGTTTATCCGGTAGTGAAGGAACTCAAATGATGTCGTCGTATAAGGATTTATACACAATGGGTGATGGTAGTACGTGATGATCAGATATTATGTCCTACGATGTTATCAGTATTTGCCTCAAAAATTTAAGTGACATGCCATAGTTTTGACATCTCACATTAAAATAAGGAAGAAAAGGTTGTACAGCAACTCCACGTTCCTTTCCCTTCCCATCGATCACTGAGATGGGTTTCATAGTTGTATAGAGGGTTCGGCACCCAATGTAGCATATACCTATTGCAGCCATCTCCCTCCTCCATACGTCCTGATAAGACATTGCATAGACACAGTGCCAAAATTCAGGGAATTTTGGACTAATGAAATCAATGTATTGCATTAGATATTACTGAAATCTGTGCACTTCATCGGACAAAACGGTACCTACAAGCAGTAGGAGTTGGCTGCTAGTCATTCTTTCATGTCCTGATGTTTCTTTGTACATAGAATATCTTTCCTACTTTTTTTTTTTTTTTTAAAACTTGTCTGCTTTTTCAATCATTGCACCAAGTGTTTTTTCAATGACTTCATTAATTCTTCCATCTGTGTGTAGGAGATGCAGAGAGCTGTTCATGTGGAGACTGATCGATTTTGTACACAGGGAAATTCAGTGTAACATACAGAGATGCTTCTGTCTCTCTTTGGTGTCCTTTTTTTTTGTTCTTTTTTTCCAACTTGCACACAAGAACCAAATACTTTCAAAAGCTCTCTGTGAATACCAACATTTTTCTGAATGGTGTTTTCCTCAGAGTGTCTTTTAGCATTTCATATCGTTGATATAGTCATGGATACAGTGAAGTGACCATGTCAGTACGAATGTTTGTTTTTGAGTGTCCCTTCTCTGTGACTCCCTGAACTGGATCAAATGAAACTTCGTCGAGATGAGATCCCTGGTTGTTAGCATGCCTCGCCATGTTACACTGACCAGAGTCGTAACAGAGAATTGGATAATTGAAAATCAACCGTTTAAATACTTGTCGGGTACAATTATACCGCAATGGTATAAATGACAGAGGCTATTTCATGAATGGCTTAGATTTTTAAATTTGACAATATCAAGTCCTTTGGCAACATCCTTGTAAAGTGATTTGTCCGTTTGAGGCAGTGCCCCATATGTTTAAGGCTAAGACAGTGCTCAGTTTTAGTTTTCTCCAAGTAAACACTCACATTTGTAAAACTGTACTTAAAACTGCATCTTTTTATACTGTACTTGTATTATTGAGAAATATAGTCCTCTACTATTTTGCTTTTTCACAATGCATGCCATTCTTCTGATTTCAGATACAGTTGATATTTATTTCCATTTTTCACTTAAAGATGAGAGCTGAAATACTTGCAACATCTGCTTAGAGCGGATCGAAATATCGGTGTAAACTGTTTACACTCAATTGAAGACAAAGGATGTGTAGCAAAATCCTGCAAAAAAAAAAACAAACAAACATCAGGGAGTTATTTCAGATGTTAGCAGGTTTCAGCATTCAATTGATCAAATTATCAAATTTCATATATATTTTAGAAGCCATCCATCGCAAAAGAATGACAGCTTTGAGGTGTCAGTGCTTGTTGACATCTGTCACCTCTCCTTCAAGGTTTGTGGGTAGGTTGTTCCAAAATGCCCATCCAGCACTTGTTCTCTCTTCATTTACCACACAATTGTCATTATCTAGCCCTTATGTTGCATAATTCAATGCCTGAGACCCTCAAGGTCTTCAGCTGCTGAGATCCCTGGCAGCTCACCCTACAGCCCTACTTCATTCATTTTGTTTTCTCTATGCTTTCAGCTCAACAATTTCACTTATACGTAAGAAACGGCCTGTTGTTTGTATGGAACTTGATACATCTAAATGTTATTGTCTTTGAATAATATTAAAATAATATTCAAGTAATTGAGTGGAAATTGACGGTGGCAAGGTTACCAGATGAATGCACAGAAATGGTAAAACTGAATATTGATTATTGTGACATGAGCAATTTTGGACACTCTAGTGTATTGGTGAATGAGTTTTCTTCATCAATGAAACCTTCTGTAGTGTGTTTTTCATTTCATTCTGTCTATTTGCTGTGGTGAAATTCATTCCTTCATGGTTGTCCTATCAATCTCTTTTTTCTGAGTAATACCTAAAATAGTTTTTCATTACAAGTAATCTCTTTATACTTTTAAAATTGATAAAAATTGATTAATACCAGTCTTTTTAGGTCCACAAGGATGGCGGTAGATGCCATCAATTGTCAGTCTTTTTCTCATCAATTGTTAGTAAGGAAATGAGGGTTTGTACAAACTAAGTGAATATATTAATTTCTTATTAAAAGTTCTTTCTACATGATATCTTTGATTGATGGTAATAAAAGCTTTCTGCTCTGAAGTACATTATTGAGAAACTCTATTTACTGCTCTTTCCTTCCACTGATGACTTCTCATGCAACGGTCTATGTTTCCTCATTCACCAAGTTTTCATAGCATCGTTCCTGTTTTGGTTCAATATTAATTAGATGTGTTAGTTTAAAGTACCAGTGAATACAGGGCCCCTTCTCCCATTTCCTTTTGCCCCATTTCCTTTTCCCCTAAAGTTCCCATGAGAGAAGTTATCAACCTAAACAGAGGCTCCTTAGGGCATGGATGTTAATCATGCTAAGCCTGTACAAGTGAAACAGCTTTAGATACAATTAAATCTGGGATGTGCCCACTTTCTAACCACCTAGCCCTTAAGGTAGAATGCGGAGCAGTACGACATAATTGCCTACATTATAACTCCCAGAGAACAATAACGGAGAAATATCTCCTACCTAAATGTGGAAATAGAATAACGTAGGTGGTTAATTTTATAATCTGGTTGAAAGTTGCTTAGTCTTTGCAAAGTCAAAAAAGGTTTGACAATTTTGGATAAAATAGATACATGTTACCATGCCATTGAAGGACACGTTTCAACAAAGGTGTGTACTGATGGCACAGGAGCTTTCAGAGTCACCCCCCCCCCCTGCTTCAAGGCCAGGTAACCTGAACCTCACCTCTAATACTAACAGCCTAGTGGCTGGACTTAGTAGTCACTTCATTTTATTGCCTAATTTTGTCAGGGCCAGTGGTAAATGCAGAGGACTTGGATGCAAACAGCCACAACATTCAGTATGTTACATAAATCTGTTCTTGAACCATAAAACTGTAAATGCTGTATACACTGGATGGATAGTACCAGGGAAGTGCAGTACTAGTGTGAACTAAAAATACTGGATGGATATAATATGACATTCCTTATCAGTGTAGTTATGAACACTGGATATGTCAGCTATTACCACAATGCAGAGTGACTGCAAACACTGGATGGAAGTCTATTAATTAAGGACAATGTGGGCTACAAATACCAGATGGGTGTTGCGTATCAACTAAATGCCATGCGGCTCTCTGGGTGTGTAAAACTCTCAAATGTCCTTGATATAAAGGTTACGTAAACAAAGGATAAACATAAGACATATCACAGAAGTCCATGTCTTGACTTCACAAATTTGTGAACTTAACAATGTTTATTCATGATGCAGCTGTCAGACACTAATTTGCCTGTAAAATTGTCAATCTTTGATGGAATATGTGACTATTGTTAACATTTTCAATGCTTAATGCACCTGATATTCCAAAATTTCACTTTCGTGTCACACGACCTTTGACTATACACAGTGTGGACTAACAAACATGGATAGATGTCAGCTGTTAACTAAACACGCGCAAAATAAAAACACTTGAATGGATATGGTCTACTAACTAAGTACAGTGTGGGAATATAAAAACTGGATGATTGTCAGCCATTAAGTATAGATGGCATAACTATCAGCATTTGCTGGATATTGTCAATCTCGGCACAGATTGCTCTAGCATCTGCTAGTGGTGGGTATGTATGCAAAGGTTGAGATTAATGGAACACAAGTCAACCTGTATTGTCTGAGGATCATTTGACCAGTGTACTAGTCCCAATCTATTTTTATCTCTCTTTACTTTTGTGTACTTTACAACCAGACAATTCCACTGCTTTACCATGGCAAAGGTGTCAGTTCTTATTGAAACCACTTCACATCCGTGATGAGACGATCCACAAATACGAACAACAGCCAGTTTTAATTTGCTGAAGTATCTGCAACCAGCACTAGGATATTGCCTTCTGTCAAATAAATTATTCTTAAGTGCTGAAGTTGTTCAAAATATGACCTTTCGTCCCACGATGACATTGCAGCCTTCCTGTGGAATTTCAAACCTCGTTCTGGACACTCACACTTAGCATAATAAAGTGACAACTTGAATGGTCGGTGTGTGAAACAATGAAACAGGAAATGGAATGAGGAACCCACTACACCTCTGAAGTGCTTAAAAGAAGTTCCCCTTTTAGAATATAATGGTATTGCCAGCCATATCAAAGATCAAAGTGACGGTGTAAGGTTGAGGAAACTGTATTCATAGAAAGTTCATGTGCAACTTTATCTTCATTCGTTTGAATGGGCCAAGTACATAATTACGGAAACTACTATGGTACAAACTGTCACTCCCATCCGAAGTCTTTGTTATTTTTTTCAATATATTCCATACATTATTACATACAATTAATTGGGAAGAAGTAGGGAGTGGAACTCAATGTTTCTTGCAAGGATACTCTCACACTGTCATTGACACCTTTCTTTGAACGTTGGGTTCCTCTTTAAAGTGATGGTGTGAGTTTGAAGGAACTAAAAAAGCAGCTTTTTTTACTTTTCCAAAATGTGAGCTAATAAACTGAACCTCATTGCCAGGAATCTGCAAGGTGGATGGTCTCTTTGTGCTCGTGTCAGCCGAGTTCACCATTCATGCAGGAAAAATGCCTTTCACTTCATAAATATTGGTTAGCTACCGGTTTCGCCATCTACCATGTTTATGATGTTTGAATTTCAATGGAACAGCAGTCAGATTTGGTAAGGATGATCTACATTTCATTAGGTAGATATAGAAGCCCTTACCTACGAATTGATTTGATCTCCTACATGGAAAGTACAGCAGTCTCAAGGACTATTTTCCCTTTTCTCATGTTCAGCAAAAGCTATCATTTTACTTCCCAATACAAAAGTCTTTGAAAATAATGTCTAAAACTTCCTCCACTCCAACATGTCCAGTAATCCTTCCAAGCTGCCTCAATGCTTCCCTCAGATGCTCTGCGTCGATGACCAAATCTCCGTCTAATTCGACCTTTGACATGGCAGACAGACAGTCTTCGAGGTGGGTACGGTGGCGCTGTTGCGTAAGACTAGGATTTCCAGAGAGAGGATCTCCACACCTATGGTATTGGAAAAAAAAAAAAAAAACAATGCCTCAACATTTTAAATTTGGTTATACTTTTCAGAATCTAGAGAGCATTTCTTGGTATTTATTCAGTTCTTGTGAAATAGTTTTCATCTGAGAAAGACAGAGACATTTTAATAGCAGAAAACAAAGAGGGCAGGACGAAACAGTTCACTTATAGGTATGGTGAAAGTCAGATGGTTCTCACTGCCAAACTAACTCTCATTTTAAAAATTTATCAGAGTACAGTACGTTCGATGCCTTCTTCAACTGGTCTTTTACATCCTTGAGGTTAAAATCTCCTGTTGTAGAAAGGAATAATGCAATCTACTTGGGATGCAAGGAAATAAACTCGGTGTCTACAAATAAAGCAATACGCAAACTACGTAGGGAGCTACATCACTCCACACTTAATTATTGACAAGCTACTTGATCTCAGTACATGATGGCAGTTAGTCATGTTTCCATTTGAGATTGGAACCTTACTGTAAGAGTTGTCGTAGCAGCAAGTTGTAACAGGTAACACAAAATGGTTGCCAGGCAATTGCCTGGTGGACAAATATCCCCTAGTTTTTTACCATTAAGAGAAATAACACACACACACCTCAGAGGCTATTTTCCAGGGAGTACCCCTCTGAGGGGTATTTGCCATGCTAAACATAAACCACCTCCCTGACCTTTTCCCTTCTTACATATCAACACTTCCAATCCCCTATCCATTTTCAATTCATTAGCAACCATCCACAAAATCACTTCACACTCTGTAATGTGTTTACAGCGGTAGATTTTTTCTCCTGTCCCTCTGAACTTACATTTCAGATACATCTCTTGTCAATTTCTTCAAGAAATTATCCACTCCATCCGATGTCTTGCACGATACTTGGTAATGACGACGTCTTTGGCTTTCCGTAGGATAGTCCGTTGCTTCTTCCAGCAGTTTTCTTTGAGTCTCTGTCAACAGGTCGACCTTATTCAGAAGAATTAAAGTATGAGATGAGGTAGCATTGCTGCCTGTGATGTCCCTGGCCGCTGTTGGATTCGTCAGAGCTTTCGAAGGCTTCCTTCTCCGAGATGCTTTGAAGGATCTCTTCTGGGAATATCCTTTTTCTCAAAGAGGTGACCTTGTGGAGCACAGTTTGTCTCAAATCACATGCACTGAAATCTTTTTCATGGAAAGGCTGCAATGCTGAGACATCCACAACCATCACAACAATGTCTGAATTCTGGGCCCTGCATTTGGAAAAGATACAAACATAGTTGTTGTTGCACTGAATAAACTAGCCAAAAAAAATAGCAGTTTCACTAGCACCTCTCGGTTGCAAATTCTTTTTTGGACCAATCACTCAACAGTCCAACATAAAATGACCTGACTGAAATACTTCTCAACGTAGTTGTGGATCTCTACTTATTAAAAATTGGCCAATATTTCTTAAGCAATCTCAGGTTATTGACTTCCACTTAACCTTGAAGCCAACCTTCAATCCCCACACAGGGACCTACTGGGAATTATACACATGCTAATTATTTTTACATTCTTCTTGTTGGTCTGACATCCATGACTTTAAAATGCTCCTTTACCAAACAAAGCACACCTTCCTGACCCAGAGGTCGACCAAAGTCCAACCCCAAGAAAACGGCCACTAGTTCACAGATTTACCACAAAAAAAAAGAAACAAATATTTTCCAAATGTTATCAAGTTAGCCTTAATTGTAAAAGCCAATGTAGTTTTTGCAAATCTGCTATAAAAAATCTTGTGTCAAAGATTTGGTGTTATTGCAGTTTGCAATCAATATTGCATTAAGGCTATGGCAGCAACCATTTAAATGATCATATGAGGATAACCAAAGAGTTTGGAGACCACAAATGGAAAAATACTTCATTAGCTTCCTGAGATTCTATGCGTCATTTACAACAGAATTGTCAATGGAACTTTGGCAAACCCCTTAAACCTTTTCCATATAACCTTTTTTGGACCCATGAGGTGTCACAGTATTTGGATGACAATCTTCAGATAAGCTGGTTGTCGATCTTTATCTACCGCCTCATCTTTATCCTCCAGATGACTTGCACTCACCTCTCCATAGCTCTTCTCACTCCTTCGACTTCAACTACATCCTCTGTCTCCCTGATACCAGCTGTGTCACCAAAGAGGACCGGGTACCCACCGAGGTTGACTGCCGATTCCACTACGTCCCGCGTCGTCCCTGCGATGGGGGTCACTATCGCAGCTGGTCTCCTGCCTGGAAGAACCGCATGAAATATTTGTAAGTGACATTTGACTTGGATGGAAGAGACTTTGTCCAAACGACCTATTCTTTAACTGGCAAAGTGATAGTTAATATTTAAAATGGCTTTGAGAGTCTGTCTTTTGGGTAGCGGAACATTTTTCAAAACTACAGCTGCTTAGTTAAGTTTCATCTCATACTAGAGAAAGTATCTTTGCAACTTATCTTTACATAGGAAAGTACGCCAGGTCTCTCTCAAGATGACGTATACCCTGGTTTTAAAATTCTTCTCTGAAACAAGTTGAATATCACCGTCTCATTTCAATATCGACATCCTCTCACTTCTGCTGCTTTCTTCAGTGCTTTAAGCAATCTCAATTCTCTTTGCTTTGCTTCTTCTGCGCATTCAGCTATCTTTGTGGTTTTTCAAGAAAGGCATGTCACTGAAGTCCCAGGTTGTTACAAAAATTCATATGAACTCTCCCTTTCCTGCTTCCTGGGTGACTGAAGCTAACTCTTTTATAGATAGCTCATCATGTATATCAAGGGGGGAGGTGATAAGAGAGCAATCATTGTACAGTAGGTAGCAGCCTTAACCTATGACAAACTTTGTTTTTTATGAGAACACTTTCTTGAAAATGAGTTCAACAAAGGGAATTGGGGGAGATATGTCTACTGTCAATTGGGATAGGTACCTACTATACTAACAGCTTTCTTTCCATTGCTTGGCATGAGACCTTCAATTCACTTTTTGCCATCCTTAGACATGGAACTGTTGTTCTGGACATTTAAAGTTTCTGACTCATTGGAACAAACTAATAGCAGCCATGAAAACTTTGAATGTTGTTCCCGAATTTCTGAATTTCTTGATCATCTTTTATTTCTAACTCACACAAGAGATTCAGCAGACTGCTCTTCCCAGCATTAGGTTCTCCAACGATGGCGATACGCACGCCGCTACGAAGTCTTTCGCCTCTTCGGTTGTCTCTCAGATGAACTGCGATGGACTCTTTTAGCACCTTCAAGCTCTTCATGGCTAGATGAATGACAAGAACAAAACCAAAAAAATATGAAAACAAGAGCCAACCCATTTCAAAAGGAAGCTAAACCAGGACTCTGGACTGTTGTCAGTGTCAGCAGTGTATGTTTGATGACATAATTAATTGAAGTGTTGCACATACAGAAATGATTACACCACTTGGATTCCAACCCCCCCCCCTCTCCTAAATTACCCTCTCCCTCCACCCTCCTGGCAATCCCATGTGTACTTTCTCTATCTTCACTTGCAGATGCAGTGACACACTGCAACACAAGTGATAATTTGTGATAGAAACTTGCTAATACATTCATGGAGCATATGTCTGACAGGCATTCGGTCAGAGGAGGTAAAAGGAGGTAATTTATCTCATTCCCCCCTTCCAGAAGAAGGGAGTAAAATCCTCTCCCCACAGCCTTTTCATTTTAATAAAAATTAAATATTCAAGAAACTTAAATTGTAAATTTAAGAGTACACACAGAACAATATTTGAACTTAGGCCTTCATAAATTAATTGGCTTTAAAACCCTTCAAATTTCACCACTACATGCACATACAGTCCTTGAATGTTGAAGCAACCTTTGTCTCCCTGAACAAAATTGATAAACCTTCATAGGAATATCATCAATTTGGAATCATGGTTTACAGTAGCAGTAAGAAATCCACATGCTCATGCATCATGGGGGTCTCTTTTTTGCAAGAGTGGGGCATCTCCAATAAGCACCCCCCCCCTCCACTTTTTCAAAATAATAACCCCTAAAGCAATATAAACACAGACTGCAAAATTGACACTGCATTTTGAAATCTAAATTTTGACCTAATTTGCTATGTGGACACCTATTTGCTAGGTACACACCTTCCACTTTCCTTTTCTTTTCCAAAGATCACTCCTCCACTCCAAATTGGATGGTAATTTGAACATGGTGAAAAGTTCCCCTCACTTTTGGTGATGGCTCCATGCCCTCCATGGCTCCATGCCCTCACAAATCCCATCCCCACATTTTTTTTGGGGGGGGGGGTTTTCAGGCAAAAATACCTGTCTGATGCGATCTGAAATATTTCTCCTTCTCTCAGACCTAACTAGAGATACATGGAATTCTTATTTCCTTTCTCTCATATAAATCAGCTTTCCTCATATTAGACCACTTGTTACAACCTTTTTCAGAAATGACCGTTTCATGTGAGGTTAGCACATTCCTGTATTTATAGTGTTTTCATTCTGTTCATAGATCTTTCATCCAACATTATTTTACCTTGATCCAGAATATTTCCCTCGATATTTTCATCTTCACTGAAGTCAATGAAGGCTTCAATATGAGCTACAATCTGTAAAGAAAAAGCAGAGCAAAAATAGTAATCTTCTTCTTTTCAAACTTAACACACATATCTATACCCACATTGCATTAGGCTTTATGAATATTTAAATTTCATACAGTGCAAGAGACATTTCAATTCAGAAAAGTGTAAACGGAAAGCAAGTGGCTTTCATCTATTGGTATCATATGAGCTTGATTGACATATAAAATCATGACATTGCAGCGGCAGGAGCAGATGCCGTTTGGTGCACAGAAAACTTTACAACCAGAATATCCATCGTGATCAGGTTTTCAAACATAATTTTCCAGAACAAATTAAATCATTTAATTACTTGCTCATTAGTGGTCATTTCTATGTGACACATCATGGGGACCATCTTAGTTTGACCATTAATCTGTTACTAGAAGCCTAATGTTGATGGAACATAACACAAAGGTTTACAGGTTGGGAAGAGTACATGAATTTCCTGAAACCACTCAAAGTGCCACTTTAATGCCTCTATATACACCAACATACAGTGCCTGAAGGCAATAGAGTTTCAGTTAGTATGTACATCTTCAACTGACACAGCCCTATCTCAATTATCATTCATACATGAGATGTTGTATGATAGTTTAAAAGGGGCTACTTTAAAAATAGAAGAGAAGCATTTTGCAGAATTTGATAAAATGTGCCCTTGGGGCTCACACAGACCCATACACTACAAATTCATGAAAACTATCAAAATTGCACAAAAGAGTCTGTATGAGGAGCACTTTGCAGCATTTCATAAAATGGACCATATGGCTCCAAATGGGACTATGGAATGAAAGTTTTTGAACACTCCTACATTGACTACCACCCAAGGAACATTGTGTCCAATTTAAATATATATCCGTGGAAGCAATGTGCCAGAAGCAGCACTTTAAACAGAATCTCATAAAATGGGGCATAGGGCCCACATGGGGTTTGGACTAAACATCTCTGAACACCCTGAGGGTACCATTGAGAGAATATCATTAAGACAAGTCATCAGCATTGTAAAAGAGAATTTCATAAAATAGGCCAGAGGACCCACCTAAGACTTGTACCAAAAATTTTTGAACACCCTGAATGCTCCATCACATTGTGTCTAAAATTCATACAAATTCATAAGAGCATGACAGGGGGAGAAGCATTTTGAACAATTCTGCAACAGATAGAGAGATGCCGTACCATTAGCTCACACCTTGCTAGCTGGTATGAGCTAAAAGGGAATGTAAAAAAGTACACCTCTTTCATAAATTCTCCACTCCTTGTGTTGACAACATTTAAGGTCACAATGGTTTATCAGCCTATACATTCAGTCTAACAGTCATTCTCTTCCTGAACAGCTAGGCTACACTGTATACACAGTGGTGCATCTATTTGTTACTCTGTACAAATTTAAGTGGCAGTTAATAGAGTAGTACGCACTGTAAAAAGAGACATAACTAACTATTAACGCACAGGCAAATGTAGTCTCAGAACATACTGTGGACCAACTTTGTGGTTGATATTTCTGAACATTCATACACATTAGCAAACAGTCCTAGGCAGAAAGGGTTCAGGGAAACGTGACTATACAGTACTGTAGTCACTCTTCCTAGCTGATACAGTACCTTAACTGAGGACTTAATTGTTTTACACAAACAAAGCTGCTGTATGAATGCAGTTCCTGACAACAAACAATCTGCAGTACAAGGAACTAGAATAGATACTGCAAGGCATAATGATTAGTTCCTGTATATTCGTGATTGAAATTGTTTTTGAAAACTATTCTTTCTTCACCAATGCGAACATGTGACACTATCCAATCAGAATGCAAACAATGCAAAAACTTAGGCCAACTGTCATGCAGGGTGGTAATTAAGCCAAACCAAAACAATAAAGGTTTGTAGCCAGACAATCAGTCATCTAATCCATACTGTACTATGGCCACATATATCCCACATGATGAAAAAAAAAATTCTTGTACATGAATCACATACTCAATGAACATTTTCACACAAGGTATACAGTACCCCTTGAATTTCTCTTTTTTTCTCTTTTTTTCTAGAAGATTTAAGAAGGCACTCAGATCACTAAATGGTGCCCAAGCTGTCTCACTTTTCCACGCAAAAGGTTTCTTCCAGATGTCCACCATTTTGAACTGATTGACCTGATTTAAATCAACCCTGCTGTTTTTAATCTAGCACAGAAGGCCTGTTGACAAAACATTGTAACATAATGCATTGTAGTAGGAGCAATCTTATTATCTTTCTCCCTAACACAAATTATCAGAACTGCAAATCAACTTCAAAGTCACCTACACCCAGCCTTCACCTCACCATTTCAGAGGGCTTGTTTTGAGCACTATTTCTTTCCCTGCACTGGCCTCTTTCCCCATCATGTGAAACATATGACATCATGTCTGTAATGATATCAGTCTCTCTTTGTTTAGCTTCCACTAGACAAAGAACAAATTGTACATTACTTATCATGCCTTGATGAGTATTCTGAGAACTGACTCACTGCTGTACAGCCCTGTGTGTTTTAACCCTCACATTTACATAGCCAATTATGTGGGCACAAGTGGTGGGTAATAAACGGGAGGAATCTGAATACAGCACTGCACTGTACAAAGAATTCAATAACTACAGTCACCTTGCCCAGTTTGCTTTCAAAGGGCAGAACCTGATAAAGTGCTTTATCTTGTTTACCTCTCATAGGTTGCACAACACAAACAATTCTACAACAGTGAGTCACATGCACAGTCACGTTTTGCAGCACGGTGTGATACATAATCTTACAGCACATGATTCAACTGTCCAGAGTGACCTTTGAGGGTTTGGCTGCCAGTGTAATTGAAAAGCCGCAGCTACCTTATTCTACCCTCCAGACAGACAAATTAACTGCTGATGCAATCTACATTGCTAGGAAACAAACCACTTCAAGCTATATAGCGAACATGTGGCAATATACAACAAGAATCTGTTCATACAGGTACTGAGACTGCCTACGCTGAATATTGATCTCTTCTTAAAGACAAAAACTCATCACCCCAGACAGTTTCAATTCTCCCTCAGCTTGTCTTAACTTCCTCCACATGTGTAATCATAACAATCGATCCCTGTGTACGCTGTGTAATATGAGCTAATCTGCATCTTTTGAATTTGCTGTCAATCAAAGAGTACTGCAACTTAGAACCAGTTGAGAATTTTGCCTTTCCGGAAGATAAAAATATATTTTAGGGTGATGAGTTGCCTTTTATGTTAAATCTGACAGGTCAGTGTTCAAGCACATGGGACATGAAAAACAAATTTTTGGGAATCGACTGAATATGGAAATGAGCCACAATTTTCACCACAATCCATCAAGCATTGACGACTTTACAAACACAGTTTCCATTTTAAAATTGCATGATGAATAAACATAGGCAAAATATGCATATTTAGTGAAATTGAGTGAGGGACTACATACTGATACGATATGCCTTATGTTATCCTTTGTTTACTTAACCTTTATTTCGAGGACAATTGACAATTTACATACTCTGAGGGTATTTTTGGAAGGATGTATTGTCATTCTTTAAAAGCATTGGTATATGTTACAAATGTAAAACAGGGTTACTAAGTAATTAGGAGACAATATATAAAGGGTTAACAAAAGGAATACTGCACTGTGCAACACTCTACATGTTGGTTTTGCATTTTCATCATGTGTTGACAAGCAATACCTCAAAAACGGAAACTAAACACAATTCCAAAGGATTGTCATTGAGAGATTCATGCTGCAAAACTTCTGAATGAAGCCAGCTCTTTTCTAACATGCATGTCACTTGGCCTTTTGAGGAGATCATAAAGTACCTGCACACTGTATGTTTATAAGCCACTTTGATTTGAGAAGCTCATTTGGTGAGCTTCAGTGAGACAAAATGTTTACTTCACACATTAGAACCAACTTAACACTACTAAAGAACCATAGTATACACTCCTAACTGTACGGTGTATACTTCCATACACAATAAAAACATTCATGGGCACATCCGCTGGAAAAAAAAGTGTTATTTAGCAGACATTCTTAAGACAAGGTGCTGTACTTCAACACCTGCTGTTTGAAACTGACAGGGTTTCCTTGAGGCTTAACCTTCTTCACTCCTGCAGGGTTCTTTAACGCTGGTGGAAACCCCACCCACGGATCTGCAGACCATTTCCATCCTGTCTCCAATCCGGGGATCGGGTGGAGTTACCGTGCACATCGGATACCCACTATCCGGTGGCGCTTGTACGGTCAGGATCGCACTCCTCGATTGGATGTCACCGTTGCTTTTCCGTGTAGCCGCACGAGTATTCGTCCAGTGTCTCCCACTTGCACATTGGTTATTTCCAAGTTGTATTCACCTCGCCGTTTGTCTCCGGTGACTGTATATCGACCTGCCTCCGGAGATGCAATGATTAGACGACCGTCACTGATCATATCCCCACGTGGATCTATACCACATGATCTGAGACGAATGCTATGATTGCAATCCCTAATAAATAGCCATCCCCAGCTGCAAGGATCACCTCCAGTTTGGCATTATAATCAAACTCATCATAACAAAAAAAAAAACAAATTCGACTGTCAAATTTTCTGATAAGGCTTATGTTTGTTTGTTGACGTATACAGCAGGGGTTTTTTTCCCCCCAAATTATAGCTGTAAGATGATCAGTTTCTTGGCTTTATGAAACATGTATGCGACACAAGACTCACTGACGGCTGCATGGACAGTACACAAAAGAGTCTCATGCAAAACCTGTCTTTCCACCTTTAGATAATGCTGTTGTAATATACTTGAAATGGCCATTTTACATGTTGCGATCTAAATACTTGTCTTTTCACCACTGGCAATCAGACAATCTAGTACTTATGATGAACAAAGTACACAGCAGAAAACATGCATTGACCAACTGACAACAAATGACCATCAATCCACACATGTGTCTCAAAATTGATAGTGAAATGCATATTTTATTGACTATTCAAGGTGCACTTAAATGAAAGAGAATAATTTTCCACGGCATGTATTTCAAACCCCATGCAAATATCTTGTTCCTGACTCAATATCTTGCTGCTTGGAGAGAGATGTCTTTGACCAGTCAAGACAGATTTCCAGTTGCCAAAAAAAACCTAAAGGAATACCAAAATGCCATTTAACAGTGGCAAATAATATATTGCAAGACATCTTTGTTTTTCTTTGAAATTGAAGCCCTCATTTCACCTTTAAATTTGGCACTAGTGAAAATGTAGATTGGGTCTATCGTAGATTTAACTTAAAATATCAAGGAAATGAAGATCACATATCTCACTCTACTGGAATGTATCTTTTTTATGACCGTCAAGATTGTAAAGAAAAACAAGTATATTCATGTACTGAAGTTGTGCAACTTGTGCCTGGGTGACATCACCAATTCCCCACTACACAATGAAGCATTTTGAAATTCTTTATGAATTTGTAATTTCCAAACCAAACATACTTGATTGAGATACAGTTTTTACCAATAAAGAGAGAGAAAGATATTCCTTATTTTCATAAAACATCAGTTTCCTTCAGTGGGCCCCAATCCCTTTAAACAACCATCACAGCCTGCTGCCAAGTCTGCTATGAATCATGTGATAAACTATGTTTAGGAAGTTTCAATTAGTCACAGTTTACAGTTATGGATCTCATGATCATCTTGCATATAAACTATACCAGCCAATTTCAAGAAACATGTGTTCAGTATCATATGCTGATGGTTAGGTACAATAACATACACTGGTCTATACAAGCACTCAGGGCACTGGGTATTTTTACATTGTAATATAGAGCAGAAAAGATGGCATCACACATTAACTTTCAACAGCCTAAGGGACGCACTCTCACAAGGCTGTTGTACATTTAAGTACTGCAACAGTATATGTTGGCTATTAGCCAGAATCTACACAGTGTGCAGTGATGCCAATTTGAATGCCATATGTTCAAAGATTTCAAGGAAACATAGCACCGTATTGCAACAATGAAACGACTTTCTGCTTTACCTAACATCCTGCCTGCAGAATAAGCAAACAAAAGCAAAAGAAACTGCTGTACAAAACAACATATGGGAGCTGGTAATACAGGGCCTCTAATTTACCAGATGGAGTAATCATTAATATTCACTTCGCAAAATTCAAGGAAATTGCACGACAGCTATGAAAGTAGCCAATCCTGCTTGTTTTTGTTGCAGCGTGACAAAATCACAATATGAACTGTAAAATACACCAGCTTCCCATAAAAAATTAACGTGCAACTGGCATATGGCACTATGTACAGTATAAATAGTCAAGATTCATATTTCAGAAAACTTGACCTTTCAATACAGTAAGGTATAATTGTGCTGATACAAATTTTGGATTTCAGTGACAGTGCACTGGTAAACTAGTTAAGGGTTGAAAAATGGAATAGGAATCAACTGAACTGGTTCACAGATTTCCTTTGTTCATATCTGCAGAAAGTTTCAATGGCAAAATGAGCCGGGAGATTCCACTCCCTGAACTGGGTAGCAAATACAGCATCATTACCAGTGCCAGAGAATAATAAAAGAAAACATGTAGCCTACATGGTAAAGCAACCCATGCAGTTAAAACAGCAATCCAAAATGCATGCTACCTTCATGCATTTGTAGTTCTCTTGGACATGATCAGGCAAAATTCGTATGTTGACGGACAACAAAACCTCCTACAATGTTGTGTACATTGAACCACATCTGTTCCGGTATTACTGCATTTAAATCCAGAAAACCACTCATTCACAGGGCTAGAAATTCATTTCAATGCAATTATATAATTAACAACAGAGCTGGCCACCACTGTACATCATTTTGTTGCTCTATCCCCCCCCCCCAACAAAAAAAATTCAGAGAGCAATACTATAGGGTACTAAAGCTGACTGCTGTAAAATAAAGTAATGGCTGAGAAAATTTGGCCATAATGCAGAAATGGTAACGAGCTGATGGAACACTAGGTGCACACTGCAACAATTTTAAGACCAACCATGGTATCATACAGTAGCATACAGAATTACTTGCTTTGATACAATATTTACTGTGCATAAAGTTAATGTGTTATATCCATACCAGGCAGTGACACTAACAAAGGAAAGCAAAATGATCAAAGTCACAGTAACAAAGAATTTTCATATTATTGGTACCATATTTGGAAACGAAATAGTCTGTTAGAGTCACTCTGATGGTGGGATATCATATTGACAAACAGAAAGTGAAAGTGCACATGAAATGTTATCCTGTCGTAACATTTTATGAATAGTTCAGTCGCCACTGGTAACAACAGCTGCATATATTTTGTAGGACTGTACCATTATGTTCTTGTACAAAGTAAAGAGTGGCCCTGTAATGTTGTTCCAAAGCAATGTTCAACCAAATGTTTTATTTGGTATCTCTGTCTCTCCCTATAAAAGTGTATGAAATTCTGTGATGATACTTTTATGTTTGTTAAAATTAAGATCATGTTCAAAATTCATGCAATTCTAGAATCATTCATACCACCAGGGTATGGGGGAAGGTCTGCCTACATTGATTAAATAATTTCTTCCAACTAAATAACTCCACAGAATGAGAGACAGTATTAATTACAATCAGAGGAGGAAACTAAATGGCAAAGAAAGGATGTCTCACTTTCACTCTGGCCAGTGTACGACCACATCCTTCCTGACAAAGGACCTGATCATACCCTCAGCTCAGTTTTACTGGTAGGACCTCCTTGGTTCAGTACACAGACCAGTGTTAACAGCCTACTGTACTGTAACTTCCCTTCTGACAACAAGGATGGCAGTACCCACATTGTTTGTTAACAATGTTGTTACAAGAGGAACAAAGACTCACTGGAGTCTCTCTAAAACTTGGGGAAATTTTCAGGGTATTATAAACTCTGTCCTAATAATAAAGCTAAACTACACTTGAAGAGAAACCTACAGATAAACTTGAATTCAAGGTGGAAGGGTCTAAAGTGAAGAACATTCTCTAGAAATTTCCCTAGATAGAGTACCTTTGTTAGCCACCAAGTAAACATAGGGTAGGAGTGACTTATCTATTAAATGGGTAGTGTTGAAGCCTGCAGAGCCACTGATAAAGGATCTTTTCACACAATAGGTGAAGAAAGTCAACAATGACAGGCTGCAATAAACCATTGAACCAAGGAGGTTCTAAGGACCTTGACTGAACCATGAACCAGGCTGTGCACATGCAAACAACCAGCAATAGATCAAGAACTTTGATTCAAGCTACTGTATGTAGTGAACTGCAAGAGCACATCAAGACATCCTGCATGTTGCAAACTGTGTGGCGTACTGAGCTAGTGTGCTACTGTCTATACAGGACATACAGTATTGCAACAGAAGTAGATGAGCTAAAAAGACGAAGGTCATTCTAAGATCTAAGTATCTCAAATGAATATAGTCAACAGTTTCTGTTTTGTTCTTCATCAAGACAATCTTGAGTGAGAGACATTTCATATCAACTGATAAAAGGGTAGATTTGCATGGTTCTTAACAACTGAAGATAGCAATCAAACAACAGGTTATGACTAAATGTGGGATACAGATTTACAATTCAAGTTGTCAAAAGAAAACATTCCCCTATATACTGCAGATGTCTAATGTCACCTTACAATTCATTAGTAAGTCCTTTAATCACACACATATTAATAGTTGTAATCTAATATGCTCTCATACATTAATGCTCAGTATCATATGCGGATAAGAAAATATGTGCACAAATCAGAATTCACTATTGGACTGATATATATACACAGTCCCACAGTTACCACAGCACTGCATACCAATTCTACCTAGCTGGCCAGAATTGCCGACAAGAAGGCAACACCTGGTTATGACAAACCACACGCCTCAGAAAATTAAGGAGTGTGGTAGGTGTGTTATTTCATTAAAACAACATTTCTTGATCCACGACAACTTTTTTCTCACATGCTCTCTCATTATTTAATTCTGATACCTTCATCTTATTATGATAGTGTAAATAGATGCAATGGATATAGAAACATCACCTGGTCACCAATATCAAAAGGTACCTTTTAAGTCAGAAATTTCAAAAATAAATGTCACAAAGCATAAAATATGAATTCAAATGGTCCAACTCATGTCTGCAGAGGGCATTCCTGAGCCTAGATACATAATCTTGAAATTTATTCAGTCACTTTAAAATGTTAAATTGTGCAATAATTTGTGATGTTATATTGTTATTCTTGTACTACTCAAATGATTTTCTTAAAGTTTTTTCTTTTTTTGTGGAAGACATTGCACCGAGCCTACAAATTTGATCACTCTCTATTACGGGGTGACTTGACTATCCAAGCCATCTGAGTGCAACATGCCACTCAGGAAAACAGTTAATTGTTCAAGGTTATAAAAAACATTTTATTTTCAAAAAGAAACAAAAGCAGGTAATGTGAGTTGTACAAGAAGAACATCACAAACTATTGAGCAATTGACTATTACAAAGGAAAGGAATATCTTTCAACATTTATCTCAACAATGAAACATGCCATGAAGATGGCAACTGAGTGAATAGTATTAATTTTGGAACCTCTAAAGTATATTTTCTTCTAATTCTAGACAACATACACTTTAAATGATCATCAAAATAGTCTGCATATATGGCCATAAAATTGACAGTCTGCACTGATATTTGCTGACAGGAGTCCAATGTATTAATCATGAGATTAATATCTGCAATCGGAAATTCCTCCGGACAATGGTCAAGGGCATTATAAGGCAAATAAATCACTTGCTAACTGCAAATGCCAACACCCTCCAGGGACAGCAGTAGCAGAAAAATGTATAAAAGAAAGTGACCATATTATACATCTCTTCCTTTTTTCTTGGGGGGGGGGGGTGGGATTACACAAAAAGAAAGGTTGAAATTCATCTTGGCTAACTAAAGGATCACAGTGTTTAAAAGCTCATGACTCTACCCCTCTCCATGGAAGAGGGCACCAGGAGAGGAAAAGAGGTCTTGCAAAGGAAATATTTTACGAAAGCAATGCGCATAATGAATTACAGTCTCTGAAACCTGAAGAACTGAATGCAAGTTTGACAAACTGCAAAGCAACAGCATTTTCAAAAGAGAAAACAAAGAGAGATGAGGTACCCAGTTTACCAACTCACTACACATTTTATCAGTACTGTATAAATATCAGTGTGGGAATCATCTAATTACATATTAGATGAGGCACTGTGACTACAATGTTGAGTGCTCAGTGCGACAATTTTGGCATCACAAATGGATGTCTTTTTGTCTCCACCGGTCTCACCTTCATAAGCTCCTTCCTTCCATTTCTGGTACAAGTCACCCAGTTCACCAGACATCTGCCTCAAAGCTTGCTGTCTCTGGGCCTCTGTTTCTGCAGACACCAAATCTGCCAAGCCTTCCACTTCAGTCAGATCAAGTTTTCCATTGATGAAGGCCCTGGATGTTTAAGAAAGAGAACTTTACTCTTAAAACGTAAGATGTTACAGTATGTTGGCAAATAAACACAATGATCACAGTACTTCTACAGAACACTGAGTGACACAGCTCTTAGTTGAGAGTAAGAAACATCCTAGATTAAAGATGGTTAATACTTGCTTACATTCTTTGTAGTCTGATAGCATACAGTATGCTCACACAATGATACAACCACAGCTTACCGTTTAGTAAACTCACCAGGCTCAGCGGGTTGAAGACCTTCACAACTTCCAAGAGCACTGAGTACTGCCTGGATGACTGCTAGACCACCATGGACATGGAACTCACAAACATCTTCTCCAGTAAAACTATTAGGACCTACAGATGGATAAAGGACCTGTTAAAGGTGACTGACCAATTTGCAGTCTTGTCACATGAAATTCACTGTATACACATACTACTAGCACAACTAGACCTAACTACATTATTCCTTCACATTTCATACAAAACAACCAACTTTTCCAAAATTTTTAATTACACCATAAGAAAAATCTATGAAACTAATTAATCTGTTAACATGATTGAAATGACTTACCTGGAAACCAAAGGAGAATAGATCTGTCAAGTAGTTCTCCCGAACACGGACTGAAGATGTCCCTTTTAACTGCCAATCTTGGCTTTGGAAGATAATCCTTTTTGGTTACTAATTTGAGTAAATCAGAGCATCTTGCTCCAGAGGCTCGTATCACTGCTACACCAGCTGGACCTTGGCCTGAAGACAATGCATATATTGTCTTGTCTGACCCTCCTGTTCTGCACTTATATGATAAACACTTTTTCCAAAATGACCAAGTCAATGGTCTCCACTTAAATCTTCGACCAAGGTGCTGCATGTTATGACAACGAACTCGTCTCAAATTTATGCACAATGTCAACTGAAAACAATGTCTTGCACCTTTTCTTGGCATCCACAAGTCCAGAGGAAAAATACAGTTACATCACCTTCCCATTTTCAGTAGAGCCTTGCTCCCATTTAATGACCCTTTATGAAAATGTCAGTCAACATCTAAGCACATGCTAGCAGTACATGTCATCATTGGCATTTCATGCTACAAGTGATTAAACAAAACAACTGAGTTTAAAAATGTTGATCACTTCAAGAAAAAAAAGTCAGTTAAAAGTATACATTTATCCATAGTAGTTGTAACTATCTGGATCTTAAATATTTCCCAAACTTGACCATATTTGCTGAAGGCATCATCTCAGATAGAATATGATACTTGCTGGCAAATATTTTTTGTTGCTCCATCTTTGTAAAACATTATTTTTTTAGAGATAAAAGGATAAATCTAACATCATTTACGACTGACAATCACTATACCTAATTAATGTACAGTGCATACTGCTATGATTGCACTGTACCTGTCTGAACAGAACATAGCTCCCAAGTTCCGAGAGGCTAGATGCGGGTCCATCTCTGACCTGTCCGCCTGCCTGGGGGTTGGGTATAAGGGGAGGGGGTGTCAAAATTTTTTAATTTTAGAAGTGTCTAAATGCAATTTGGAGGCACTTTTTTAGCAAAGAAGGTTAGGGTGTTGCGACATCAAACGTAGCACTTGAAGGATGCACTGCAGGGCGATCATGGCATGTAGGCCTACTATGAAATAGTTGAGTTTGTGTGTAGAGTTGGAAGTTTCCAGTAAGTTTACAATGCTTAATTGTGTGTGGCACTCCCAAGACTGGGAAGATTTGAAATGCGGGTTTTCAGAGGACTGGGCGGGTCAGCGGGTTTGGGTGTTCAAATGCAGGTCAAAGCAGTGGAATGCAGGTCACTTAGGAGGTATGCAGAATCATACCAGCTATGGCACATAGATGTAGTGATCCTACTTTAAATACACATATAGACTCTTATCCATCAATAGGGCTGTACAGTACGTAGATCTTAAAACAAAATTCACTTGCTATATTACAGTCATAATATTCCACTGCAATGAAAAACATGGCAATTGCAAATTCCAGTTTCATAAATGATACATTTTACATTAACATTAAGTAAATACGTCTTCTCAAACGTTGCACAATTTTACAAGTGCATCAATTCAAAGACACACACCTATATTTGGCCAAGTTAATTAAAGACTTATCAATGCTGGACCTTGCAATAACTTGATGATAATGCACGACTGGAGGTCAATGCAAGCAATGCACAAGGGCACAGCCTGAGCCCTGAGTACATCCAGAGATAGCAACAACCCCAAGGGTGCATTATCCTCTGTTCAATACCCAGGTCCAGAATTGATTACTGTCACCGTGTTCATTCATAAACGTAGCAAGATTTTTACAAAAAATGATGAAAAAAAAAAAGAAACTTTGGTTTTGTACATAAGCACAACTTCAATGAAAAAAAACCCATGAGAAAAGGTAAATACGATTCACCAGATGGTAATGATGTTCAAACGCGACGGACGAAGTCCAGGAGGTAATGCACAGTCACCTGGCTGAAATGGGCCAAAAGTAGCTGAAGATTCTTGCTTAGCATATCAATGTACTTCATATGATAATCAACATACTGTATTGTTGGATTTATTGCATCTTCTGTTCAGCAAAAGATCAACCCAAGACAGAGGGGCATGTCATTTGTTTCAGGCTCAGCTCCTTC
The DNA here is from genome assembly GCA_021234535.1 of Stichopus chloronotus. Lineage (NCBI taxonomy): Eukaryota > Metazoa > Echinodermata > Holothuroidea > Aspidochirotida > Stichopodidae > Stichopus > Stichopus chloronotus. Next base: position 19,239,521 of record CM037836.1, on the reverse strand, counting down.
ATTACACTTGGTCAACTAGTGAAACTGTACTGACACTAGATGTTATATTACAATGAAGAAACTGTACTCTGCAGTAACGACAACATGGCTTAAACTAGAGTGGCAGTCAATTTCTGTGGGCCCACCGAATTATTTGATCAACTACACATTTAGCACAATTTGCAGGAAGTTGTCAAGTACCATCACCAGATTCACTAAGTTTAACTTGCTACTTGCAATCATTCACAACGATTAACAGAGTCAAAGTTCCCCTTCCGAGTCTAATTGCAAATTCGCAGATACAATATTTTACCCATACACTTCAGCCGTATTTACTCGATCAGTATCCCCCATACGCTCCTAACGATAACAATAGTACTTAGTATTAGGGAGTCACCACACCACCACTTGCACTAGTGCACTGTGTGGTAGTGGCACCACATGTTTACAGTTGGAAAAATCGTGTAACTACTACTCGCCAAGGCCTAATACTTAGTTGGACCTTGCAATTACCCTGAACTGTGGTTTCAGCGTGTCACGGAAAAAAACGTGTTAATACTGTTGCTATATAAATAAGGTAGCAATGACGACAACAAACCAAATCCAAGGAGAGAAAAATGGAAGGAATGATTGTTTCGGCGAAGCATACTATCATTCTGGTACAAGTGATACGCATCACAGAAATAGTTTCGGTGCAACGCTGCTATGGGTAAGGGGTCACATACATCACACTGTCCATTACGTCACACGGCCAGGTACGGACGGTCTGCACAAACCTCTTTGCCATTGATTCTCGACCATTCTTCTGATAGCCAAGGGTCATCACTTGTCGAGGCAAATCAAACAAAACACATACGAAAAGAATGATGTACAAAAATATTGCAACGGCTTTCACAGACAGTCGAGAAGTCACTTCATGCTAAATGATTCCTTTCCAACTCAGTTATTTGATAAGATAAATTTAAACATTATTTACATGACATTCCTTTTAATTCAATTTAAAGGGCCCTGTGGGACGTACGTTTCTGAATGTATGTCACGATTCATAACGGAAGTCCCCAATATTATAATTTTTGCATGGTTGTCAAAAAGAACTTACATTTTAGGCCTCATAACAAGAGCAAATATGACTCCCCCACCTCAAAAAAAAAAAAAAATCAATGACTTGTCAAATCATTACATGAAGAGAGGCCTACCATAATAAATAATTCCGAAAAAAAAATGTCTTTGATTTTTTTCTGTTCACCTTCAATTTTAAAGAAAACCCTGATCTTTGTCTGGTATGCCTCTTCTGCTCTTCATTTGGACACAGTCACGTAAATAGGGCCTACACAAGACGCATGAATGTTAGGGTTACCAATGACACGCGGCAAAAAACGCTAAATATGCGAAATTAAAACTGACGCCCGGCCAGAAAACGTTAGCTCTGAGTTTTGATACTGAGAGAAGGATGTATCCCTATATACAAAGTTGTCGTCGGTTCGACGCCACGTTGGTGTTAAGACGGTGTCCACGTCCTTCAGCGTCCGCTGCATCGCTGTTTGCAAAGACGTTCGACGTTGGATGGACGTCACCAAAGACCTCAATGTGACGTCGTTTGGACCAAAATCCGACCGTTTAATGTCCATTTAAGGTCCGTTAGGCATCGGCAACAAGACTGCCATGTTTTTTTTAATTCCATCCGACATCTTCTAGTCGGAGAAATATGTTCCTTAGAATGACGTGCGTCCGACGTCGGATTTATCTCTGACAAATACCCAACCGATAAGACCAAAAACCGCCGTCCAACCGACTGCAACATATTGGTTTTCACGAGTAGGCCTATTTTGTCAACTATGAGTCAATTTAAACAGCAGTCTATCATTTTCAGGTCATAATATACGACGATTACAAAAAAAAAAAAAAAGACCGTCGTAACAATGTAACAAGAGTAATGTGCTATACTCTCGATTTTTTCTTAAAATTTTAACTTTTCAGGAGGGTCATTTTAGTCATTTTTAAGCTCTTAATAAATCATTGTCGGCATTTGGTAGGCAATTAGGCCTACTTATGTTAGAAAATTACATTTGGGTTAAGTGACTTTTTAGGAATTGGTGAATTTTTAGGTATGGGGGAATTTCCCTCCACTCGTGGTGGGGCATCCCCCCCCCCCGCCCCCTTTGCCCGTTTCCCAAATTCCCACGCCTGTGATTAAACTGCAGGCAGTAAAAATTAGTAAGTAGGCCTATGAGATCAGAGTCTCGATCTTCACTTCAGTTATAGCCATCACCCACTTAAACCGAACTATTTCTGATTTGGCAGAATGTTACTACGTATGTAGGCTAAACCACTGTGTTTTTGATCCCCTTTTCACTGAAAACCTTGTTTAGCTTAATTGGTTGCGACGGGTATCATAAGGGCCCAGAGTGTTTTAAGACTGATATCCTATGAGAATGTTCCGCGAAACTACACTGCTGGGTATATATGTTACCCCTTCCTCGATCAGATCACCTCCGGACTCGGAAGCCAGTAATATTTGTATGTAATGTCCGTGTCGTGGTAGATTAAGATAGTATACGTGTTCTTTTTTAGTTTAGTTCTGAAAGAAACATCCCCACCAGGCTACCTTCCCCAGCCCTTAATTATAGCTACGACATAACTCAGGATTAACAGTTTCAAGTATCGACTGATGCACTATGAACAACAACATAACAAGTCACAAATCTCACAATGTCCATCAACACAACTTTTTGCGGTCCACATCACTTCTTCGCAGGTTGGCTACTTTGCTTCATCTCAACAACAAATTTAGAAGTAATTTGGAATTGCATTATGTGAAATTGTATGGGGTTCCTATACAGTAAGACAAGTACACTTACAGCTTATGAAACAACACCATTTTGCTATGTCACGGAAGCATTACTCAACTCTTTCTAGCTAATTCGATGAACCGATTTCTGGCGGACTAAAGGACACGATGCATAGAAACAGAACAGTAATAAACGAAAATAGCAAGCCAACCGGTGACGTGGATCTGCGTCACATGGCATAGATTTACCAATCACACTATCGGTGGTGTGGGTGCTTCCATATGTAAAATAGTCATGCAATGCATTACAGCGTCATCTGAAGTATTTGAGCTGAACGAGTAAAGCACGACTTTCCAATTCCGATCCTTGACTGGACACATTTTCTTCCTTTATCCTTTGAAATCAACGTGGTATGTATAACAGAAAATGTCTAGTATCTGTACCGAAGATTTTGTGAATATACTTTTTTGCTAAATAAACCAATTTATTTTGCTTTAACGCTAGACTTTAGACAATAGAATCCGACACTACCTAGGTCCTAGTTGGCCTGACTGTGTGACTGTAGTGCTAACGTTACCCATGATACTTGATACTATTACTAGGTCTAAATTAAGTTTCTCAAATGCCAGAATGCCGTATGTAACCCCAAATAGAGTTAACATATCACATAGGTTAACTAAGTTACGCCTAAGTATTAGTTTGGGAAGGATGGATTAGCCCATGGCAGTAATTGTAGGGTAAGGGGTTAGGCCTACCTAGAGTCGATCAGTACTTTGACTTTGATTCGATCAATGTATTTTAAAACTCCAGTGAGGCCGTATGGACGCAAAGGAATTCTATACTATAGTAGTAAGCACCGCCTACATCCTATTTACTTTAAACAACACCAAAAACAAATTTGTCTTGTTACTTTTCATCACCATGGAAAATTTTACAAAGTTTTTAGTTTCAGCAATGTTGCTGACCATCATGTTTCAAATCGTACCAAAATATCGACCAGAATGTCATCAGTAAAACTCTTATTCAACATTTGGTTTGAAGAGTGTTTTTGTCGTCTTTTGACATCAATATGTATTTTTTTGATAATGAATAGTATTTTGATAGATCTTATTCTGACAGTTTTGTCAGAAGCCCAGTTTTACGTACGGTGATGTAAATTCAAGACCTAGGTCTAGGCCTATTTCCAAGTAACTACTCATTTTTAATGAGGTATAAAAGGTATTAGAATGATAAGGTCAAACTTATGAATACTCCTCTGTATTTATAGATAATAATGTTTTCATATTTTTAGGATTAAAACATTTGGTAGGTGAGCGACTCACAGTACCCCCATGCCGCTTTAGTTTGACAATCATTAAGTTAGATCCTAGACCATTCCGGCTACACCATCTGTAAAACGAAAATGTAGCCAAATAAGTAACATTAGACCTAATCCAATCACCATGAATTTATGTGGTATTGGGGAGAAAACAAGAATAAACCCTAATTTTAGGCATGTGGTAGTATCTCAAGTTTACTCTTAAACGAACATCAGGACCATAAAAACATTGAAAAATTTTCTTAAATTAATTAAACGTAGAAATATTTTGTTGTGTGTCTTTCTCAGTTTGCCATATTTTGATGTTCTCTGAATAGACATAGAAAGTAAATGAATCTTGAAGGTGGCATCACACAACACATTTTTTACGGAAGAATTTGAAGTCAATCACTGCGAAAATTCTTTTCTTTCAAGTAACACTATAAGTAGCATGGATGTATAAAACTTTGAGCATCTAACCTAAGACTCTTGGAATTTCTAGCTTGCTGGAAATTCAAAATCGCTACCAATCATATATCTTGTTTTCGCAAGGTTAAAATACGATGTTACTAGTAATGTGATCTAATATGTTATGGATTGTACCTTGTAATCTTTTATTTTAACCAACATTTGCGTCAACGATACGATGTAAACCTGCCCAAACTTCGCGCACCTCACTAACATTAGCATGACAATCATAACATGAAGAGTGTCCTTTTAAACAAATCCTGTTCCTCAACCTACCTCACAAATCTGTGAAGAAGCTAGCAACAAATATGGTCAGGAAAAATTCCATTACTAAGTCAAATTCATGATTTGAAAATTTGTAACATTGGCAGTGTGCGAAGTTTATATAGTAACTATACAAGCTTCATCAACATGGTCACAAAGTTCTGGTTCATTCGCATGCCTGAGTTCACTTGTATTTACCTGTGGGCTATCAGAAGCAAATCTGATGGCCCACAGGTAAATACAAGTGAACTTAGAAGTGAATGGGGGAGGGAGGGAGTCAAAGAAGTCTGATATTATCCCCCCACAACTTCAGTCTGTCCATAGTAAGAAAAGCCTCAAAGCTGTTTACGGAAGTGTAGATGACTCCTTTGGCTGGAAGACTATTTGAGGAATCAACAATATGAAACGAAAAGGTTTCCTAATATCTAGATGAGATATTGTATTGCTCCTGCATGTTTTACTGGCGTTTACTTTAGAAGGCAGTGATTAACTCATGAATACATTGGTAGCCTTACAAAGACCACATGACCTTGTAGCTGATACTCTACCTTTTTTCTTTTTTATCAGAAATAATATTTTAACTGAAAGTGACTTACCCGTGACTCCAGAAATCTCTCCAAGTCTTTATTAGATAGTAATGTCCTCATAGCACTAATTGACACAGTGATGAGGCACAGTTTCCTTTATGGCCAACATACCTTTCAAGCTGCTTCAGTGTATGCAGAGAATGTAGTTTTGCAAGTTTTAACTATGAGTGATGTACATTACGTAAATGCATCTGGTTGCTCATTTGAAGTGACATATTAGTACATCCTTGTCTACTCTTTGTAATTTCCTTAGTAGTGGTCATGTTAGAAAACTTGGTTGGCCTACACATTAGATTTTATTGTGAAGTTTGTGGACCATGTGAACATTAAGCATTATCGCTGATAGTGAGCATTTGAAATGCATGACCCTTATTCATCAATGCTAATATCTAAATGACATACATATGTTTTCACTTGTTCTAAATTGTTTAAACTTACTTTCATTTGCTTGTTTTCATTTCAGAGATAACATGCAGATCTTCGTCAAAACTCTGACTGGCAAAACCATCACCCTCGAGGTAGAGCCCAGTGACACCATTGAGAATGTGAAATCCAAAATCCAAGACAAAGAGGGTATCCCACCAGACCAGCAGCGTCTCATCTTTGCTGGCAAGCAACTGGAAGATGGCCGAACACTGTCAGACTACAACATCCAAAAAGAGTCCACCCTCCATCTTGTACTTCGTCTCAGAGGAGGTATGCAGATCTTTGTCAAAACACTGACTGGCAAAACCATCACCCTTGAGGTCGAGCCCAGCGATACCATCGAGAACGTAAAATCCAAAATCCAAGACAAAGAGGGTATTCCACCAGACCAGCAGCGTCTCATCTTTGCTGGCAAGCAACTGGAAGATGGCCGAACACTGTCAGACTACAACATCCAAAAAGAGTCCACCCTACATCTTGTCCTTCGTCTCCGTGGTGGTATGCAGATCTTTGTCAAAACTCTGACTGGCAAAACCATCACCCTTGAGGTCGAGCCCAGTGACACCATCGAGAACGTAAAATCCAAAATCCAAGACAAAGAGGGCATTCCACCAGACCAGCAGCGTCTCATCTTTGCTGGCAAGCAACTGGAAGATGGCCGAACACTGTCAGACTACAACATCCAAAAAGAGTCCACTCTACATCTTGTCCTTCGTCTCCGTGGTGGTATGCAGATCTTTGTCAAAACTCTGACTGGCAAAACCATCACCCTTGAAGTAGAGCCCAGCGACACCATCGAGAATGTAAAATCCAAAATCCAAGACAAAGAGGGTATTCCACCAGACCAGCAGCGTCTCATCTTTGCTGGCAAGCAACTGGAAGATGGCCGAACACTGTCAGACTACAACATCCAAAAAGAGTCCACCCTACATCTTGTCCTTCGTCTCCGTGGTGGTATGCAGATCTTTGTCAAAACTCTGACTGGCAAAACCATCACTCTTGAGGTTGAACCCAGTGACACTATTGAGAATGTAAAATCCAAAATCCAAGACAAAGAGGGTATTCCACCAGACCAGCAGCGTCTCATCTTTGCTGGCAAGCAACTGGAAGATGGCCGAACACTTTCAGACTACAATATCCAAAAAGAGTCCACCCTACATCTTGTCCTTCGTCTCCGCGGTGGTATGCAGATCTTTGTCAAAACTCTGACTGGCAAAACCATTACCCTTGAGGTAGAGCCCAGCGATACCATCGAGAACGTAAAATCCAAAATCCAAGACAAAGAGGGTATTCCACCAGACCAGCAGCGTCTCATCTTTGCTGGCAAGCAACTGGAAGATGGCCGAACACTGTCAGACTACAACATCCAAAAAGAGTCCACTCTACATCTTGTCCTTCGTCTCCGTGGTGGTATGCAGATCTTTGTCAAAACTCTGACTGGCAAAACCATCACCCTTGAGGTAGAGCCCAGCGATACCATCGAGAACGTAAAATCCAAAATCCAAGACAAAGAGGGTATTCCACCAGACCAGCAGCGTCTCATCTTTGCTGGCAAGCAACTGGAAGATGGCCGAACACTGTCAGACTACAACATCCAAAAAGAGTCCACCCTACATCTTGTCCTTCGTCTCCGTGGTGGTATGCAGATCTTTGTCAAAACTCTGACTGGCAAAACCATCACTCTTGAGGTCGAGCCCAGTGACACCATTGAGAACGTAAAATCCAAAATCCAAGACAAAGAGGGTATTCCACCAGACCAGCAGCGTCTCATCTTTGCTGGCAAGCAACTGGAAGATGGCCGAACACTTTCAGACTACAACATCCAAAAAGAGTCCACCCTCCATCTTGTCCTTCGTCTCCGTGGTGGTATGCAGATCTTTGTCAAAACTCTGACTGGCAAAACCATTACCCTTGAGGTAGAGCCCAGCGATACCATCGAAAATGTAAAATCCAAAATCCAAGACAAAGAGGGTATTCCACCAGACCAGCAGCGTCTCATCTTTGCTGGCAAGCAACTGGAAGATGGCCGAACACTGTCAGATTACAACATCCAAAAAGAGTCTACTCTTCATCTTGTCCTTCGTCTCCGTGGTGGATTTTAGTTACTGAGTTGCCAATTATGTTTGCTATATTATTGTTAAAATTATTAGAACAGACACTCAATGTTGAACCGATGTAAAGCATTTTCTGAGGACATATTTTAAGCTGCAAACAACTGAAACAGTCAGTTTTTAAGCTGTCTTTAATCTTGATTTACTAATTAAATGGTATTACGATTTCCTGTACTCACTGAAAATTGTGCCATTTGATATTTTCTGGTATATTACAGGTGTCTAACATAAGATCACAAGGGCAAATTTGGAGCCAGCATTTGTGAGCCTGTATGATGTGGTTTAGTGAAGGTAGAGACAGTTAAAAGTTTGATCCGCAATTTTAGAGAGGCTCATTGAGTTGCTTTGTAAAATTCACTTCATATTCCTCAACTGTCAAGTTTCTTTCAGATTCTGTGGACAAATGGTCAAACAAAAGGGATCTAGATGTGTCACACACAAAGGAACATTAATGAGTTATTAAGCAACGATTTAAACTTTGTTATTTGAAACTGTGACCAGACACTTTTCACATTAGTGCTACTTCATATGCACACATCCAGTACAACTCTGGATGAAGTACTTCAAATATTTTGAGTTTTCATCTCCATTGGATGTGAAACTTACTAATTATGCTAATTTTAAGTATTGTCATGTGTTTGTATCCTTAAAAAAAAACCCAAACTTACTGATATCAACTCAGTGAGCCCCTCTAAACAATGTTAACTTCTCCCCCCATCCTTGCTGGAATTATTACCATTTGACACTAGTATCCATTACAGGTGTCTGGTGTGCTCATCACATATTTTCTGGTCATGTGCATGCTTTAGTGTGCGATCCTTAAAGCAGCCACTTCGGTGGTAAGGTCAAGATGTGGTACCTATAGTAGTGTATCATGTCTGTTTCCCTGTAATATGCTAGTGTATGCGATCTTGATGTTAATAAATGTTTTAAAGCAAAGTGAATCTTACTTTTATTTTTTTATTTTTTATATATATATATTTTTTTTGTGAAACTGCATGTACTGTAACACTAAGGTAATGCGAAGGTCTTTCATTAGAGGTTTTATTTTCATAAAGATTAATGACAGTTTGTACTTGGAAACCAGAAATCAAGAAGTGAATCTAGGAAGATAATCCATGGAATTCGAAGGTCGTTTGGGGGCAAACCATTGTTATGCCAGTTGTGACCTACTGCTTTTGGTGGAGGTCAGAGGTCATCTGTCGGCACTAGCGCCCATACTCTGAAAAGAACAAAGTTTATACTTGGTATATGGATGCATTATGGTAGTGGTGCCTTCGGGGTGTTCAAGATGTTTGGGTCCAAATGGGCCATATGGACTGTCCTATGGAATCATGCAAAATGCTTGTTCTCCTACAGATTGTATTGTATTAAACTGAAATTGTGTCACATTCTTTTCCCTCCAAGACTTAAGTATAAAAAAATACTTAGCTGAAATTCACAAAGCAGAAGATGAACAGCTGTAACATTGGCCATTCATGACACTTTGAATTTTCCGTATCCTAGCTCGGCTAGATTTTTGGTTTCGATGATACTTGAAACCTTTGTAATCATGCATGGGCATGTAGGTTTGTGACGCCCTACCTTCTAAACACGATATCTCAACAAGGGGAGCTTGGACAGATCTCATATTTGCATGTAGGTGTACCACATTGAGTAGAAGATCCCTATTGTTTTTGGTGGAGGTCACAGGTCATTTGGGTTCAAATTGTGAAAACCTTGTAAACACGATATCTCTAGGGGGGAAGCTGGGACAGATCTCATATTGGGTATGTAGGTGTACCACATTGAGTAGAGGAACCCTATTGTTTTTGGTGGAGGTCAATGGTCATTTGGGGTCAACGGGTCAGATTGTGAAAACCATGTAAACACGATATCTCAAGAAGGGAAGCTTGTAGAGATCTCATATTTGGTAGGTAGGTGTACCACATTGAGTAGAAGTACCTTATTGCTTTTGGTGGAGGTCACATGTCATTTGGGGACAAATTGTGAAAACTTTGTAAACACGATATCTCAAGAAGGGAAGCGTGAAGAGATCTCATATTTGGTGTGTAGGTGTACCACATTGAGTAGAAGGGCCCTATTGTTTTTGGTGGAGGTCACAGGTCAACACGGGTCAAATTGTGAAAACCTTGTAAACACAATGTAACACAAAGGGAAGCTTGCAGAGATCTCATATTTGGAATATAGGTGCACCACATTGAGTAGAAGAACCCTATTGTTTTTGGTGGAGGTCAATGGTCATTTGGGGTCAACAGGTGTCAAATTGTGAAAACCATGTAAACACGATATCTCAAGAAGGGAAGCTTGAACAGATGTCATATGAAGTGAATAGGTGTATCTTATTGATTACAAGAACGCTATTATTTTAATGGAGGTCAACGGTTACTTGAAGTCAACAAGACTTGGGGACTTCCTCTGTAGCCTAACATATAAACATACACACTGTGACAGAGCCTAGCCAATACATGTATTTCTAACTCTTGTGCCTTTCACTTGTAGTAGAGGAACAGACTAGACTAAGATTTTGAAGTAAACTTTGATCCAAGTTGCTTGAAACGTGCTTTATGTTCCTGATATATTGCTAAGCTTATCTTGGGTCATCAGGAACAGGATGGCATATTTTACACAAAACTTTGTACATTCAACTTGTGTGGAGAATGTTTCACCATACATAAGTGTTACGACAAACCAACAACTCAAAGAATTTGAGACCAAGCTCAATCATATTGGCTCATAGTCACAGGGGATGGGTTGAAAGAACTCCAAGGCACTCCTAAATGTTCTACTGTAAATGCCCTTATCTCTTAGATCCTCTTAGGCATACTCAAAGGCAGAGTACACACATGAAAATGAACACATTCATAGACATTTTTTGCAAATTTATTCTCATTTAGAGATCTTTGAGAAACTGACACTGTTAACTCCGACATTTGCATGCACTGTGCATTCCTAGATTGTAGGTGTATCTCACTGAGTATACAAAGTTCCATTGTCTTTGGTGAAGGTCAAAGTTCATTTGCAGTCAACAGGGTCACAGTATGGAATTCTTGTAAACATGCTATCTCAAGAAGGGAAGCAAGGACAGATGTCATATTCAATAATTAGTTGTACTTCATTGAGCACAAGACCCAATTGGTCTTTAATGGAGGTAAAAAGTCATTCAATGTCAACAAGGGTTAAAGTGTGAACATGAAGATATGATCTCAAGAAAGGAAGCTTGTGCAGATCTCATATTTCACAGAAAGCATACGTAGCTTAATGTGACACATACTAGTGCTATTATATCAGATTCAGAAAAAAATTCTCTTAAACAGAACATCGAAACCACAATGCATTTCTGCATTCTGGTTAGCTAGAGGCCGCCAAAGTTACCGTACATTGTCACTAGGGACAATCACACCTTGCCTCGAATAATACTGCTCCGCAGGCTAGAAGTCCATAACTTCTCCATAATAGCTTTTATCGGCCCCATTTTCACACCATTTATACCTCAATTCGCCTACTTCAATATTCAATCCACTAAAGAACCCATCCCAAAGGATGAAATACCGAAAAGTGTAAATTTTCATTATCTCCAACCTCTATATAGGGTATACTACCTTACATAGTTTCATTGCTGCTTATCCCCACTTCAGCCTTTTGCCTTACTCCTTGATGACAAGCTCTTCCGATGAGTTTCAAATTCCCCCTGTTCTGATCAATTGATTCACCTATAACGTGTCTGAGGACCACTGCTACTCAGACCCTTCTTACTTGTACAAGTGTTTACATGTTTCAAATGTGAGGGGGGGGGTCTCAGACATACGTGCCCTACTTTTGCGATTGATTTTTGTAGAGGATTACAGTTGACGGGTTTCCCCTCTGCGGTTAGCTTGTGCTTGGGAAGGGTGCCTTGAGGGACTATCTGTACTGAGTGCCATCATCAGTTTGCGCCGAGCATACGAGCAAGTTTTTGGCATAATACTCCCCCGAAGGCAGGAAACGGCGTTTTCCGTGTATTTTAAGTTGCAGGTGCCCAGTTTTGACATAAAGATTTTTTGTCTGCAATTTCTCAATTAAGGTGAACAAAATTAAATCCATGAAAAGGAGTAGTACACATCAGAAGCATGCAGCAGCGATAAGATTATTTCAAGCCTCATGTTGAATGCATCCTCTTTTATTTTTTCTTGGAGCACTTGCCGTATAGTTTGAAAGAGTTGTACATTTATAAAACCAAATGAAAAACATATTAACACAACTGTTCTTTACTGGATTTTTTAATTTAGGATCTTGTAGGATTTTTTATGACTGTGATAAAAATTCATTGATAAATACCTACTCAGTAAGAATACAGTAGAATACAGTTCCTGTGATAAGAATGAAGTTATGTTGGTAAGACCAAACGACATTTGTCTGCCAAAATAAGGGAGCATGATCTGGCAGATCAGTCATCCATGCCATGACCACATGTACTCAACTGTGAAAATGCAAGTTCTCTAACAGTAGTAACTTTTCCATATTGCATCTCTGGCAACTCAGATTTGAGGTAAAGTAAGTTCCTTTCATAAAGAAGCAGAAATCTTCCATCAACACCCAACTATATCACCATGGATTTTTCTGTACTCTGTCTGTATTTTGATGTATTTTTGTTGGTATAGGTTGCAACTTTCTATGCAGACTAAACATTTTCAAACTTTATACATATTTCTGCGCCTGATGAGGAAAAAGTGATTCTTCGAAAGCGTTCGCGACAACAATGGATTGAAAGAACATTTTTTGTGTTGATTTGCCCTTTCACTTGGCGAATATTAGGGGGCTAAATATATCTTTACTTCCTTCACTTTTTATTGAAGTTCTGAGCAACCCAAGGCAACAGGTTCACACCAACATCGATCAACCAAATTCAGTCGGCAGAGTATTGTTCATTATACCAGGGAGGTGTTATTAGACCCTGATTATACTACCGTAAGTGCCGCTGTACGAGTTAGTGGCGCCCTTCTAGTTTTAGTTGATTGAGCTCGGGGTAACTGCTTGGAACAACGTTCTGAACAAAAAGTAAAGGGGATATCGAACCGGACATAGCCATATAAATAGTTAATATATTTACCTCAGGGGAGTGAATGTGATTATGTCACAAGGAGAAGACTATACAGTGAGCGTCTGTTGTGACATCACGTACCTTTTGTCTGAAATAAGCCTAGATGACAAAGGGCCTTTGCGAGACTATATAGTGTTTACTGCTAAGGGTAAAGTTTGTTTGATTTGGTCTATTTCGATAATTTACAACAATATATAACAAGATTGTACGAACAAATATATCAAGGGAAGTAACAAAAAGCAAAAATATCATGCCAGACGAAACACGAGAGCAAAAGAAAATAAGAGAGAATTAAGATGTTAAAAATAACTTATATGAATCTCCCTCTGAACAAAATATAATAAAAAGTTAAATTTCAGGGCATACAATGTGATCTCCATCAACGAATTTCAGTTGAACGTACCAGTGGTACAACATAATCGTGAAATCATAGCAGTTGTATCTATCTGTAGATAATAATTTTAGTGGCCTCAATGCATATTCACTTTTCAAATTCCTAATGTCAGTTTGTTCCATATTTTCTACACCATTAACAGAAACTCATATCCTTGAAAGTTGTATGGGCAGAAATTTGAAAATAATCCGTTCATTTTTTGCGAGTATGTGATTTGCGTCATTCCTTTTAAATCGATAGCCTTCGAGTATTAGGGATTAATGTGTCGTTTGTAGCTTTAAAGAGTAAGAGGGCTGTCTTAAATTCCACAAAGATCTTCGCTTTTAAAATATTCAGGTCAATAAAAAAAATGGTAGTGTGTTGCATTGAACTTTGCATTGTAAACTGACATCTTTCTTCTGCAACACAAAATCTGGTCGAATATTACTTTTATACGTACTTCTCCACATTTTTTAACAATAGTTGGTATGAAGGAAAAATAAAGCGTTACAATGCACCTTCAATGATTTGGCAGAAAACAATTCTCATATATAACATCAAATACTTTGAACGACTTCTGAATTAACCCTTTTGATCTGCTTCTTCCAATTCAAATCACAATAACCAGTCCAAGAAATTTGGTAGTATATACCCTTTGTATAAGGCAATCATTAATTTTAATCGTAATATTATTGCGACCTTTCGTTTGAGCACACCGTAAAATTGGTTTTATCAATAAGTTAGGATAATTTGTTTATCACATATATTGTCAACACATTTAAGGACACACATTAAAGTAGTAAATTAACTGTTGGATATCATTTCCAAAGCAGAGTGCTCTAGCATCATCAACAAATTTACAAGTTTAACAATTTTAGACATATTTCATGTGTCATTAATATTAAAAATAAATATTTGGGCCAAAAATAGATCATTGAGGTACACCGTATTTGATGCTTGCTGCAGTAGATCTGAAGGGCAATAATTGATACGCGCAAACTGATGTCTGTTGGAAAGAGAGCTACAAATCCAGTCGTTCGCGCTTTTTCCTCCTTTACCGTAATATTCCAGATTCTGTATGTTGTGTCACGTTCACAGTGCATGCATTAGTGACTACCCCTGACCCTTATGATTAATTAATTTATTCAAATTGACCTTATGTATCTGAAGACATATTTCCAAGAACAGGATGTATTACAGAGGGCATGATTGGGTGGTTGGTACATGTGGGGAAATCGCTGCTTGTGATTGGTTGGAAGTCCAAACAAGGCTTCCTCGTGGAACTTCTTTGAGTTAGTCTCCATATAGATTCCGTGCGGTAGGGCACGTAAAACTCACTCTAATCAAGAATCATCTTAAATAAATTAGAGAAAATCATAAGCAGAAGTTAATCTCTTCATTTCTCTCGTCACGTGTCCTTTTGCTACCGCCCACGCTACTGAAGAACGAGGTAGGAGGGACACGACACTGTGGCAATAAAGAAGGAATTATTGTATCAGATACCTGTACAGATATATAAAAACGCCACAAGCATCTTATTTTCTAGTAATTGTCTCGTTCAGGGCCAGTTATCCAGTAGAGGAACTTATTCTAAAACCATACTGACTATTAACTAATAAATGGCATTTATCACAAAAATTACACAGCATCTTTTCAAATAACATTTCTAAAACTTATAAAAATTGATAGGGGGTCAAAACAGGGCTATGGATGCCGACAATGCCCGTCGTTAGAGCATATGTCAAAAATAGCACGATTTAGTCACACGTACACGATGTATTGTTCATTAAGGGAGCTGTGCCATGCCAAACTTTGATTAATGCGGAGTTACAAATTAGTGAAAAAATTAACCATTTGATTTGATGGGCGACTGTATGGTAGCGTGAAAATTATATAGTCATTTGAATAACCGAATAGTACAGAAAACAGCTTGTGAAAATCACAAGCAGGGGTCTGTTCTTGAAATCTTACGATTTACGTAAAAAATGTTACCTCTGTTTCGAAAAGTTCCTCGTTAGTAATGTTAGCCAGACGGCACCAACATACTTTTCAAACATCCTTATTTACGAAGACTTGATAAAATCTGCGAACAGTGAACTCGAATTATATTTTGTTTGATTCTCGGCTTTCTCTCAACGTCAGTAAAACAAAACAAGTCGTATGCCTGATCATAATTATGAATTTGATGTTGTTATTAATAATCTAAATATCTTACTGCTTTATGTGTTAAATTTTTAGGAGTGTCCATCAATACAAGCTTACCTAGCGGACTGAATGACCGCATTCCTAGTGCCGCAATCTAGTAACAAATTACCAAGTGTTATATATGTTACGTAAAGGTACCGGTAACGTGCGTCACCTTTAAATTGTTCACTGATTCGGGATAGTACATCAAGTAATTTTGGACACATGATGTTCATGGATACTCATTCATTTCACAATAGATCGTTTTGGAAGACAACACGACGCTATAGGTATGGGGGATAATCGGTTGACTAAAACACTAGGCCATACTGTCCTTACGAATGTGCTTCTTTCATAAATATTTCACATTACTTTATCAATTCCAAGTGTTCTATGCAATTCCCTAATTTATAACAATTTCTCTTATTGCAGTCTTCTGTGGTCGGACTCTGACCAGGGCATGACACCATTAAGCCTATAATTAAGTCAACCCCTCTGCAAAAAAAGAAACATATAAGACACATTTCTATGTATAACTATGGCAATTTTTACTTTTCATGTCGTTAGCCCTGTTCCTCATGCACGCATGCAAATGCATATTCATGAATGTGCATATGTAACGGTTTGTTTCACGTGCCACCCGAATCACCGAGGTGTGAGCATTGTGAATCACCCGTCCTTGCTCGGATGTCGACATATCTAGCCGAAATCACTAATTGGGTTGCTGGGTCATAATCAGGGCTGGATCATGTTGCTGAACGAGAAAGTGAGCATGCAACACTGTTCATACATTAAAACGTTTCAACTATAGCATGCCATGGCGGATTAATTTCTTCTTTTAATACTCCCGTCACATCAGACATTTTTTTCTTGGGCTTGGACATTAACAAAATTTTTAACCCATGACAGTATAACGTCATGGTGATGTCTTCCCTTCCACATTTCCATGAGTCCCCTAAAGAAGTCATCACAGGTCGATTTGATCCCAGACGTCGGGTACATATTTCCTTCCCTTTTTTTAAATAAAATATGAAAAACTACAGTTTTCACCTAATATCATTTCTAAGTGTTTTTTTTTCTTCTTTTTCTTGTGTATTTATCTCTGCATCATGATGACATCATTGCCAACGGCTTCTGACCCACGAAATGCCGACTAACGCTCTATATACATGATTGATAGCCTAGTATAAAAAATAGATCCCACGAAGAACACACTGGAAATTGATTCGCAATATAAAATAATGGAAAAAAGAAACCGTCGACCGTTTTTTTTTTCCGAGCTGTGTCCCGGAGTTAGGAATGATAACTAATGCCAGATTTGTCTCAGATAATATACCGTATGTATTCATGGACATTTTCTCCATCAGGCAAAAATTCCAAGTTAGCGTGGGCCTTTCTTTACCAATGTGGTCAAAGAA
The DNA here is from genome assembly GCA_021234535.1 of Stichopus chloronotus. Lineage (NCBI taxonomy): Eukaryota > Metazoa > Echinodermata > Holothuroidea > Aspidochirotida > Stichopodidae > Stichopus > Stichopus chloronotus. Next base: position 19,222,545 of record CM037836.1, on the reverse strand, counting down.
AACGTTCGATTTCATGCATACACAGATACTATTCATTATTTTGTTTAATCATATATCAGTTGCTAAGTGACCTCACAGCTTTACTTTAAACGCGCTTACAGGGAAATACTGCGTTTACAATTCCAAAAAGCTTTCATTATTTTTAAACCTTTTAGTTTCATCAATAAACATCTACGAAGCTTAATCTCCTCAAATATTATAAATGAGATAAGTTATGGAAGATAAATCATTTGCAGTGAATATTTGAAAGTTTGGGTGAACAAATTATTCTCGAGCAACAGATAAACTGAACTTCAATAGGTGAAAAACTTATATTTGAAAGGAGGATCACTGTCCTTGAGGGTCACTGTCCTTCCTTATTTTGAATAATCTATCATTCTGTGTCCACAAATAAAGGTTTGACAAATACGACTTTTTTCTGTGACACAAATGCCCTATTTCCCTTCAACTTATATTGTTATACCAAGGAGGTTCTACAACCTCTTTGGTTATACCTGTGTACTCGCAAACGTATACATCTTACAATTCAACTGACAAAGAACTTACGTTTGTGTGATAACGAGCTCACGGGTTAATGCATAAACAGCGTCCTATATAATTATTTGTGTATTGCGCAACTCACATGGCACGCTGACAATCTGATCTGACCAAATCGCAAAGTGCAAGTACTGTACTGACTACTGTGCAAGTACAGCATGTACTGCACAGTGAGGCACAGACTGTACACTTGATAGTCTTAGTTCCTACCATTGCTTAGTATTTTACTTCCCTGCTAAAATGGCAGATATGAAAGTAGAAAATAGTGTTCAGTCATCATTTAATAAAGTTGGACTCGACGATTGGCTGATAGACCAGTGCAAATCTGTTGGCATAACACGACCCAGTGTCATTCAACATCACTGTATTCCTCCTATCCTGAAAGGTAAAGTCATGCTTAGGCTATGTTTGACCCCAGTAATGTATGTGCAGTTATGGTTACGTTTGAAACGATTCCATAAATTTTTACTGAAGGCATATGTCACATATAGGCGTATATTTTGCCTAATACTCCGCCTAAAGCTATTGTAAAACGTCCACGTCCTCTTCTGACCGCTGGCTGTCACTGTCAGCCACTGCAGTAAGTTAGGAACATCCTAGCCTATAGCCTGGCTATACTACTACTAAATGTCCTCATCTTCATCCACAAACCACATCAATCATGCTACCACACAGTATCATATTAGCTCTTGAGCTAAAACGGATTTCCTGATCGATTTAATGCATTATTTTTCCATTTACTTTCTAATATCTTTAAGTTACTTTTTCTCACAATTCTCTCCCTAGGCCTAGTGGGAGACCATTCCAGATATGAGTCACTCTATTTAGTTAAAGAGTTTTAATGATGTACATTCTTATGAGCTAGGGTCTATGCCTTTTATGTGATGTAATATATTTTACTGTGAACTCATGTTCTTCTGTTGCTGTGCTATATTGTAGTAGTAGTGGTGGTAGGGTAGTGTCATAAATTCCAGATGTCCAATGTGTCACCTCTTACATGCCTGTAGGCTAAAGTTGGAAGTGTCAGTGACCACTGACATTCCTGATACAACTTGGCTGTAGTCTTTCATTCCTGGTATTTGTTTAAATGCTCTACTCTTTCATTCTCTTATGAAGTGGTATGTTTAATTTTTCTTGGCTTGTAATTGAGTAGGCATATTCAAGATGTGATCATACCAGGGTCTTTCACAAGATAACAATGTGTGTCTAGTGAGACCCATGATGCTGTTTGTTATATTAATTTTCTAAATGTGTTTTTCAGATTTAAGCTGTGGGTCTATTGTAATGCCAATATCCTCCTTGGTAGTATATATGTTATTGTGGTGTTGTAAAGTTTGTAAGTATGCGGTGGTATACTGTAGATCCGTCAACTCCCAATTATCATTACCTCACATTTTTCAGGGGGAAATTTTAAAAGCCATGTGTTGGACCAGTTTTGCAGTGCAGCCATGTCTTGCTGTAGTGTTTCCATATCCTTTCTTGAGTTGATAAGGTTCCCTAAACCTTTGGTGTCATCTGCATACATGTAACACTCTGTCAGTAAGATCATTAATATAGATAACAAATAGAACTGATCCCAAAACACTATGCTGTGGAATTCCACTAGTTTACAGGAGTCCACCATGAGAAACTGCTCCCAACTCTGATTCTTTGGCATCAGCGTAATAGGAATGATTTTTTTCGACTTGTCCATAATACCATAGCTAAAAAGTTTCTTCAGCAGGCGACATTGTGGTACTTTGTCAAATGCTTTCATAGAATCAGGGTAACTACTGTGCAGTCATCATAAAACCTTAGTAATGAATATTACTGCAAAGTAAGTACTGTAATTATGTTTTGTACTTGAGCAATCAAAACGTTTGTCAGGTGATTGACTCATGACACCCCAAGTATAACAGTATGGATATCAGAGCATTGCAGCTATACGTACATCCAAATAATGTTTTCTTCAATTTTTTTTTTTTCCTTTTTCACAGGTAGAGATTGCATCGGTTGTGCAAAGACGGGAAGTGGGAAGACGGCAGCCTTTGCTCTTCCTATATTGCAGAAGCTCAGTGAGGATCCCTACGGTGTATTTGCAGTTATTATTACACCCACAAGGTATTTAAAGATAATTGTCTGCATTCTTTTCAATGAACAAAACAGTGCCCATAGTGATCTGCCTTCAGAGCACAAAGTACTTATGCAGATTATCAGAGACTACATCAGCAATATAGGAATCAGTGACACGTTTACAGAATGTACAGTATCAAATTTTCAGTCGTGCAATTGGTCAAACCCTCTAACTGTGTCTAACGTCTAACAAAGGCCAATTTAACAAATGAAAGAAAAAAGTGGCTACTTTTTTTGGGTGCAGTCCATGAGCCCTCTATCATATAAATGGAATTCTTTGTCTTTTATTTTGATGCACAGCAAAGACAACCTGTTATTGTTTACCATACCAAAGAACTATGAAACAAAAACAGAAAGGACACTTTTTATTGTTGATAGTTCAGACTTAGTGGAATAGGGTCACCTTTCAAATTGCTAGCCACGTTAATTATGGAAAATTTCTTTTAGAAAGTAAATTCAAATGAGATACTGAGATATACTTCTGTCACTTCTTTTTTTATGGAATCCTAAATCCTATTGTTTAAGTAAGTAGTTTTCAAAGTGGTTCCTTCTGTTCCCCTCCCCTAGGGCATTGGGAAGTCTCGCAGGAGTGCACGTTGAATAGGGGGGAATTGACTCTGATTTAGGGCGCCGATTACGACACATTGCTGGAGCTGTTTAGGGCAGGGCACATCAAGTTCATTCTTCCCATTGACTGAGTTTAATTTGAACCCTGTATTCCAGTTTTGCAGTGTATCTCCTGCAGGCTTTTGTTCTTATTGCAAACAGAAAAAGTTCCCTGAGAAATAAAAAAAATATTGTTGCTCATCCACCTATGAATGATAAGACACAGGGATTGGGTAGTGGAGGGGTTACTGAGAGCAGAGTAGGAGAGGGCCTGGGGTCTTGGGGCAGTTCAAGATTATCAGAGCCACATTTAGGTTTGCTGTTACAGGAAGTTAATTGTCAATATTTTGGTCTTGTTTGGTCGTGTCAGTTAGAGGAATCCAAGCAAACTCACAATCAGTTATTTGACATGCAGAGGGTATACATCTGCCATCTTTTCATTCACTTTTCCAACAGCGATCATTCAACCATACATGTGTGTATTTCAAATGTTAATACCTGTCCAGCAACTGAACATACTTTTTGTCAGACAATAGACTGAAAGATTTCAGAGGCTCTAAAAGATTTTACTAGCAGATTATGGCTTTGATAAGAAGAGAAACCTATGGATGAAATCGTGATTGCATAGGATTTTCACGTATACACTATGCCTGCTTTATGGAAGGTAATTTGTAGGTCATTGTGCATTTAATATTAAAGCTTAACATAGTGGCCTTTTACTGTACTTTGCCTTATGATCCCATCATTATTTCAGATTTTGCATTTGTTTAGAGCTCATTTGCTCACTTAATTTCCATTTGTGTTTTGTGGCTGAATTACAGTAAGTATCAACCTTTTTTTTCCCCCCATCTGCAGTCTATTTGAGTTGAAACCCCTAGAGTGTTAAACCACAAGGGCAAGTCAAAGTACTTCACATAAGGAAATGACACCTTTCACCTTTACTACTTTACAACATGTCCTTTAGGGGTGCAGACTAGGATTGAAACATATAGCCATCTTATATGATTTATCTACACTGATAAATCAGAGTTCCATTTTAAGCAAAAAAGGAAAATGGAATTCACAATATATCAGTTTCTCCGAGGTGGGTGAATTTTTTGGCCCATCTGGCTGTCTAAGGTATCTTTGTGTACACCAAGTGTCCTTAATACTTAACCGTAGAAATTAATGATACACAAGACCTAGACCTGTTGTAAACAGCTTATGAATTCCAGCTGATCTCCTATTGGTATTCTACAAAATTCAAGGCATAATATTAACAAGGAGTGGTGTCATTGTGGCTTGTTCTTTGTAATTTCTAGCTCATATTGTGATGAAAAACTGATTAGTTTCACATTCAATCATTTAAATTTCTTCAGAGAACTTGCCTACCAGATTTCGGAACATTTCCATGTCCTCGGGCGGCCCATGCGGATCAAAGACTGTGTAGTGGTGGGAGGAATTGGTGAGTGAGACCAGTACATCCACTTTCAGGAAATTGCAATGATTTAAGAAAATGTTTTATGAAGTAACTCTTTCTCATTCTGTGTACAACATCAATCAGGTCAACATTATTTCCCGAAATGAAATGAGGATTCCGGGAAATTTTTCCGACTATCCTTCTGGAAATCGTCAATGGATTTGTGGAGACACTGAGTGAGACACTTCATGTAATTCATTTCAACTTTCAACTTTAGACCAAATGTGTCTCAAGGGGCTATGAGTCGCTGGCCAGTTTTCACAAGGTTTTAGAGTGACATTTCTCAAAGCTGAAATGAATGCTGAATACAAAAAAAAAAACAATCTTTGACTGAGATGCCATGATCGGAGAAAGATGGGAACATTTCCATCAATCTGAAGATATCAGCAAAAAGGGAAAGATTGCCATCAGAAACTGATCTCATGCAATTTAAAGAAATGCCTCTCTTGTGTGTACAGTGCAGTAAATATGAGCCTGTGACTGTGCTGAACAAACATGATGCGAAAAGCACTTGTTGTTTTTGTTAAACGTACCCAAGACTGAATAAATCTGCATGGACGAGAATTTTTATATTTTCTCTGCATTTTGAATCAATTTTGTCTCATTGTTTCACTTCTGTTCCTCAGACATGATCGAACAAGGCAAAGAGTTGGAGAAGAAGCCTCACATTGTCATAGCAACCCCCGGAAGACTAGCAGATCATTTGCAGAGTTCTAATGCAGTGGATTTAACGTCCATTCAGTTTGTGGTAAAGGTTCAACATAAATCATCACCACAGATTTCAGAGAGTTTTGATTGCAGAAGAAGATCAGTTAATGAATGTAATAACATTGGTGATGTGCGTAGGTGTGAACATTTCACTGGCTTCTGACAGAGTGAAAGATGGTCCACAGCATTTTTGCGTGATATTTGCAATAAGAGTGCAGACTCTGTAGTGCTGCTGTTAGCGTTTATGCTGACTTACAGGCTTTTCTGTTACCATTTACACAGAGTGAATATGCAATCCACTGTCGAGAGGACTCAGAAAATATGTAACCAGTATTAATGTATAGATACTGATGGTATTCTCTAACAGGTGCTCGATGAAGCAGACAGATTGTTGGAGGGAAACTTTGGACCAGATTTGGAAGTCATCTTTGATGCTCTCCCAGAAAAGAGACAGACACTGCTCTTCAGTGCAACCATCACGGACACAATGCACGAACTAAAAAATCTAGCTATGCAGAAACCTTTCTTCTGGACTTCAAATGCTCCGTAAGTATTCCTTAATTGCATCTTGGAAACCAGCAATCTTTGCAAACACACGTTTTGACCCCTTCTTGGTGTCAGATTTTCAGATTGGTCCATTCATCGACCAAAATATGGTTTCTCGTGATCAGACATGGATGGATCAAAGTTGATAACAACTGACAGAAATATTTCTCAGGATTATGAAAAAAGAAATTGATGAGCCCCTTAGAAGGGATTTTACAACAAGACTTGTGTTAATTGAGCTTGCAGCCAGACTGGAAAGAAGAAAATGTGTAACTTAAACAGCATTCCATTCAGTGTACTTTATGGGATGCCAGACTTGTCATGCAACCCAATTCATTATCTTATCATCTTATCATTATCTTATCAGATATCGATTGTGTGATATCTTATCATTTCAAAACGTGATGTGGTTTCACCACAGTGTGACAAACTTGTGTTGGAAACAGCTTATAAAAGTTGGACAATAGTAGATTATTATTCAGCATTATTTAATCGTGAATCCATAAATCACTGTGCTATCAGGTAAAAACTAGAAATGAGATCACAAAATATGAAAAAGAGGGGTAGACGATTTCAGAAAATAACTTTCAAATCAACAATTTGAAAGCGACAAAGTGTTGTCGTTGTAAAAATGCTCAATAGTTTTCACTGTCTGAGTGTGGTAGTTGCCTCTCAGTGTTTATAACTTCTTCCCTTTCAAGACCAATGTAGATGATAACTGTCAATGGTCTCTCCCTCAGTATCGTGACGGTGGAACAACTCGACCAGAGGTATCTGCTCATTCCTGCTCAGGTTAAAGATGCTTACTTGGTTCAGATGTTGAAGAATTACTTGGAAGAGGACAAAGATAGATCAATCATAATCTTCACTGGTACATGCAGGTAACATCAAACAACTGGTTCTTCATGGAGGTTATCATGTTGGTCATGTATGTAGGAACTGTCAGGATAATGTTTTGTGTCCATGTGTGCAAATGCATGCCGAGAAATTTCTTTCCAAATATCAAATATCTCATTGTAGTTATCGTTGGTTTTCAGCTCATTTAACTTCTTTACGAAGGGGGAAAGAGACAAATATCACTTTTTGCCGGTAGGTTTATATTGGTATCAGGCCCTACTCATATTGCAGTACCACATCTGTGTTGAATTCATAGCTGCATTTCTTGTCAGTGAGTTACTTACATCTGTACACAAATATTGATGCAATCATTAACTAGTGAAGGACTTCAGACTTCAGACACGTCCTTGCTTTTCTGTATAAATTCAAGAGCATTTGTGGGGAAACTAACTCAATGCTAGGTACACCAGGAATTCACCAATAAATATGACACCTTTCAATGCCAGTAGTTCCTTAAATCCTGTTCTGGTATTTTTATTGATTCAAATTCATGTGCCCAGTAAGCACCATTAATGAAGATCAGCAGTAGTACTGGTATCTGAGTTGCCGAAACTCTCTGCAGGAAAATCAGTTTGTTACACGGTTGTTCTTAAGGCAACCCAATTCAGTTGGTGGTAAAATGACATCAACAATTTACTCACAATATAGTGACATGGAGTGTGAAATAGTGTCATGGAATATGACAATGAACTTGCTGAAAGCACAGTGCAAGTGTGTTTATGGCAAAGCAACCCTGAAATAAGTCATAACATAACTTTCGGCAGAACAACATAATTTTGAAAAAGGAAAACCACTTTTTAAATTTTAGTTCTCTCTTGGATTTACCCCAATGAAATTCCTAAGTTTTCAACACTAGGTACTGTTAGCATGAAAGGTCACATGTTTGTAATAGTAGCCCTGGGGAACATAGTCATAATAGAGGATTACAATCTTAATAACATCTGTATAAACCAGTTTGCCATTTTAACAATCTGTACCATGCCTTGCTTTTGCCTCTTGATACTGGTAAAAGGGTTGTTTATCCCAAAACAAGTAAATTTGGGGTAATTGTCTAGCTTCATGGGAACATGTATCGAAGAAAAATCGTGAAGAAAATCACAAACACTGAAACTGCATCAGGTATTTTGTGTGTGTGTGTTATGGAATCCTATAAAGAATAGTTGGGCTTTTTTCCTCTTGTCCACTGTAATTTAGACAGCATCCTCAGTGTATGTTGTGCTTCCAGATGATGTTCAATTTGGTGTTTAGTACTTTGTCAAATTGAACTCCAATGTCTGGATCTATTGGCATACTCATTGACCCATGCTACAGCAGAACAAAAGGTCAAGACTTACATTGTCAATGTAAGGGATAAACATTCAATCAGTGATCAATATTAAGCAAGTCATCCCTGTCATTTCTTTGATTTCATCTATGTGATCCGTCCCTTAAGTAGGAAATCATAATTTACATTTGTTCCAGGATAATTTAGTACGCTACAATTAGTCACATGTCAATGTATGACAGATGGTGACAGACTTTGCAGCAGAACTTACTGACAATCATTGAATAAACGACAATTGTTCAGAATGAAACTTTTCCTCATGATTACTCTTATGTCAACCTTGTTGCCATGGTAATACAGATGCAGACAACAATTTCCTGAATCATAAAGATTTATAGTGTTAGAGATTCATGCAGATATTTAGCATGTGACAAGACAAATGAATGCCATGATGCAATTTTTGTGACAGAATGTATTTCTGGACTCAGAAACTCTGATTACCTCATGAGAGAAAAGTATAACTTGAAAGTTCTGTGAACATTTAAAGACATTGTTTTCCTTTTTTTTCTCAAATTTCCTGAAATTTTTTTTCATTTCTACATTTCTTTCATTTTGAAGGTTTTGCCAAGCATTGTCTCTCACTCTTAGAAGTTTAGATTTTCCAAATGTTGCCCTCCATTCATTGGTGAAACAGGTATGTTAGCCTTTGAGATATATTTCTGCAATTGATGTAAAATATCTGGATTTCTAAAATGGATGGATTTTCAAAACACTCTTGGGGATTAGTCATTTACATTGCCTGGATTTTATAGTTTCTTCAGTAACTTACGTCAAGAGTGGTTTAAATGATAAACTCTTAAATATAAATGTTTATGTTGAGGTGGCATGTTTGTTCTGTAGTTCTCTATTCACTCTGCTGTCTTTGGCTTTGGCTGGATCCTTTTATAAGACATTTCCATTCTGCTTTTGCTCCTCCAGAGAACCCGTCTCGCATCGTTAGCTCAGTTCAAGTCCAACCAGGTGAGGCTGATGGTAGCCACAGATGTAGCCAGTAGAGGTCTGGATATACCCACAGTGCAGCTTATCATCAATCACAATGTACCGCCCTCACCCAAGGATTACGTGCACAGAGTCGGTCGGACGGCTAGAGCTGGTACGTTCATTTACACCACATTGTGTCAAGTGAAATAAGTAATGTATCTTTAACATACATATTGTATATTTGCATTGACAAACATTTGCATATTTTCATTAAAAATAGTTGTGGGTAGTTGAGGATAATAGATGGTGGAGGTGTTCATGTTGTGAAAACATGAGAATCATGGTCGAGGGATGATAACCAAATATGACACTGATTTTAGTTTGAGTTTTGAGTGGAAGCTTATGTTTTGCACATAGCAGTCATGTTGTTGGGTGTATGGACTCTGGTGAGTGCATGAGTTCCAACAGTATTTTCAATCTTTGCTCTGTTATTGTTTTTCCTACAATTTTTTTAAAAGAGAGTAAGAATTGTTTTCCATTTCATTACTGTTTCTTTTTTGTGGTTGGGGGTGTCATTTATGGTGCTTGAGTCAGTAGCTTTGGGAAAACAAATTGAGGGCAATGCAGGACATCATTGCAACAGGTCAACACTTCATTTAAAAAATCTTTGCATGGTTGTTGGTACAATAAATGAAGCTGTTTCCAGATTGTGCTACTTGAGCTTTTCATGAGTAACAAGTGATCTGGGTGATTTAAAGGAAGCTGACCTACAGTACATTTACTTCTCTGCTTGTAAAAAGGAGAGAGTAATCAATTCTTGAAACAGAACTATGGATCATTTTGTTCATTTGGTGTCCGTGTTCACAACATTTCAGTGTACTTAGGTACTGTCAAACCAACGAGATTGACCTCCCTAATTTGCAAAGTTTGTCTAATGCAGTGTACTCATTGTTCCTAAAAGTACGAAGAAAACTGCTTTAATTTTGTGAGGATTTTTCAACTGAAACAAGAACAAACAGAAAAAACTTCCACTGTAACTTTGGAGACCAAAGTGACACATAATTGGTACCCCAATAAAAATAATAACCCAGCAGAGCAAATTTCTTATTCGTTTGTGTCACATTTTTTTATCATCATCTGGACTCTCTGTTTTACAGGAAGGGGAGGAATGGCTGTAACCATGGTTACCCAGTTTGATGTGAAAAATGTGAAGAACATTGAGAAACACATAAGTAAGTACAGTAACTTTAACATGACATATCATTGGCATTGGTAATAAGTTTTCTTGTCAGTTGGTATCATTGTGTAAACACTGGCTGTAAGGGACAAGCAAAACAAGAACTTGAAAATCTCAACTTAGTGCAATTGTGTTATACTTACTGTGAATTTCAACTTACAACATTAAATGGTTACATTTTTTAAGCTCAAGTTAGTACCTTAGGATTTTCAACATCATACCTCCAACTTTAAATTACTTTTTCTCTCAGGTTTTAGCGAATTATGTTTAAACTTTTTTGTCTCATCTCAAATGTTTGACAGTCAATCTATCCAAACTTAATGATATTTAGTCAATATTTCAAGGCAGTAAATCACATTTTCACCTCAAGCAAAAAAGCACTTTTCATCTCTACTTGACCTGCCATAGGGCCACTGCTATATTGAGACAATTTGAGTGAGTATTAATATTTTAAGTAAATATAACCTGCTGATTGTATTACAAATTTATTGCAAAACGAAAGACAGGAAAAAGACAGACAGCAGCCAGAAAAAGAGACAGACAGCATTTCTAGGTTAAGGGCCAAGAAATTAGATCAAAACACCAACCATAAGACCAACCATAAGACCAACCATAAGACCAACCATAAGACCAACCATAAGACCAACCATAAGACCAACCATAAGACCAACCATAAGACCAACCATAAGACCAACCATAAGACCTACCATAAGACCTACCATAACACCAACCATAACACCAACCATAACACCAACCATAACACCAACCATAACACCAACCATAACACCAACCATAACACCAACCATAACACCAACCATAACACCAACCATAACACCAACCATAACACCAACCATAACACCAACCATAACACCAACCATAACACCAACCATAACACCAACCATAACACCAACCATAACACCAACCATAACACCAACCATAACACCAACCATGTAAGTGAAAAAAGAAGGAAGAAATTAAGAACATTCAGCATGATTCTCAGTGCTTTTCAAGTGTTCTTTATATCTATCATGTTCACTAGATGGGCATTAATATGGATATATGAAGTTGGTTCTTTTATGATTTTCTTCAGAGACAAAGTTAACAGAATACAAAATTGAGGAAAAGGAGGTATTGCCGATCTTAAATGAGGTGGCGGTTGCCAAGAGCAAAGCAAGAATGGTAAGAAGTATGGTATATAATGTACTTTGGTTTATTGGCATCCTTTTAAAGGTGACACGACTATAAAATCGGTATTAATCAGGTCGGTCCCAATGTTAGCATTTTCACACAAAAGAATGTAATATTACCATTTGTAAAAGTGTCCGAAATGTTAGGACTTTATAATTATTTAAGTGGGTCGGCAAATGTTTACATTCCGTCCTATGAATATGAAGATTCATGGAGGAAAAGCGAATTCAAACTAAAGAAATAGACTAACAAAGATTTCTTCAAGGCTACGAATTATTTAATTGCTACGCCCATCCCTACAATATATTTCTTAATAAAGCTTACAAAAATTATCTGAATAATAAAACAAACGAAAGTCAATTATTAAATTTGGCAACCAATGAACTGAAAATTTATAAAATAAACGTAAAGATAACTTAGCTCTTATATTCCTTCCTGAACCTTCTTAATCAACATTCCCCAAATCACACACACACCACGGACGTCCGACCTCATTCAGCTCAGTTCTACCAACTGTTTCATTCCACGCAAGTAAACATTTTTTTAAAATTGAATTACAAAATTATTGCGCAGAGATGCAGACTGAATATAATTTTAAATAAACACAGAAAGGGAATCCTCTGTGACGTACTACACTACTCATAAGGATATTACGTACGTCACAGAGAATTCACTGCATGCAATGCATTATGCGTACACACGCGTCTATATATATATGTCGTACAATATTAAATAACATTATATAGTACACGCACACCGCGAACCGTCACCCGTGGTATATCCGCGAGCGCTGGAATTAAAGAATAGTTTGTACGCACTGTAGGCACTGCAGACACATACGTACATGGCTAGGCCTGAGTCGGACGTTAACCTAGCCTAGACTGTGTACTGTGACCGTTAGTAATTTAAGTTAGTGATCATCCTAAGGACAGTGTAAGCTACGTAATACGACCTACTTTACACATTGACCTTTGTTTGGTCTACAGTGTATCCTTAGGGCATTCTTATAGTGATTGCCCAGGCCTTCTTAGTCCAAAACTTGAAAGCATGTCCACTCAAATTGTATTTAATATGGAATGATGTTCCTGACAGGAAAAGAAATGGCCTGTGTCTTGCATGTAAAATTGGTTTTCACATGGTACACAAATCTGTTCTGTTTATTCTTTTATCTTTCTGTGAAAATGTCTTTCTGTGAAATCGATTTAAGACTTTTTAGCAGACAGTCTTAATTGTTTGTGTAGTCTGTGTAAAGCAATACAATATGCATCAAGCAAGCATTCAAATTTTGGAACAAACCTGACTTTTAGACCATATAACATGATTTTGTGAGTGGTCACTTCATTGCAGTATAAAATATTTTAAATATCTGCAGCTTTCGCAATTATTATCACAGTTTTAGTAGCAATGTGATGAATAAAGTGAATGATTGCATGTACTTGTACAGTTCATGTAGACCGAATGCAGAAATGCTATTTGGAAACATTCTTTTGTGATAAAAAATGTCTTTATACATATTTCAGTCCTCGCAGTGTTTCTAGCTATTCATCTCTGAAGGAGGAATGATCTTTGCTTTTTGTGCAGAAACTCTGTGATGAAGTTAGCACTGCATTTGCAGTTCTAATAGCTAGTACTCACTCTTTATTCTTTTACTATGTAACTTCATAAAACCAAATTTTTGATTTGTATGAAGAACATAGCAACCAAAAAGGAAAAACTAAAATGTTTAAATTTTACATGAAAACTTGTTCTGGAAAGAATTACTTCACATGGTCTACAACTTGCGAAAATTTAGTTCATTCCTTTGCCGCATTTTAAATACTGACCTTTTGATATCTTTTTTGAAATTTCCATTATTTAGAAACTGGAAGAGCTGGACTTTGGTGAGAAAAGAAAAATTAACAAGAGAAAGAAGTTGATCATGGAAGGAAAGGTAAAGATATGGCTACATACAGAAAGGGTTGAGTTTCTCATCGGAGATGGGCCAACTTTCGGATATTAGTGAATCTTATGTTGACAATATTTTGTTTTCATGTGCGCCGTACTATTAAGAGTTTATTACCATTTTAATGTCGGCCTTCTGTAAATAAATACATTTCAAACTTATGCAGTTACTTTTGTTAGTTTCACCACCAACATAGCAATATGTTTGGCCACCGTGGATTGAACCTTGAGTTTGAAATAGTTGAGAAAAAGGTCTTCTTCAGCCGACAGCCGTGAGCAGAATGTGAACCGTTGAACATGAATGATTGCAATACATTCCCACAGGATGCCAATGTGAGGCCTTTACAACTACAACATGCAGTATGGTGTGGGTTCTCTCAAACTCGCATAGAGGTCAAAGGTCAGAGGGAGGGCAGAGTCAACACTGCCCAGATTCACTACTGTAGGTTGTAGTTGTCTTTCTTCCCGTAATTCCTCATCTTCTTGATTCTGTTTTTTGCTTTCATCATCACTAGGATCCTGAGGAGGAGGAGCGCCAGAAGCGGAAGAAGATCAAAGAGCAGAAGAAAGCTGCCAAGGCCAGAAGAGAGGAAAGAAGAAAGGCGAAGTCATCTTGACCACTCTCCGCCCATATGATCACAAGAGGATGACAAAAGGCTGATGTGGAAACATGGCTTTCAGAAAATGAGGAAAGGCTGAGTGCCCTTATTTGGGGAGAACAAGTCGTCATTAAAGTTGAGAGGATTATGATGGTTTTAGTCAGTCACTGCCAGCTGTTCGCATGATTTGTGACAGTCGCGGAATGTTACTGTGAAAATAATCTGTATCAGCCAGCAAACTTACAGTCACATAGGAGAATCATATGTGTGCATTTGTAAAATATGTCAACCACAATTGTTTATGGTAGGCATCAGTCTTCACTCCACTTTTGTTGCCATGCCAGAGTGATTTAGGTTCAGAAGTGAAAAACAATCGTGCAAATCTGCTCAACAAGATTTCAATAAATATTGCAATGTTGGGATGCCCACATCTATAACAGTTAGTCTACATAATGAGGGAAGGGATTCCATTAGTTGGACCTGGTGAAGATATTATGCATGTGCTTATTTCAAACAATTTTGAAACAGGTTCATTTGGGATGCAACATCCCCTTTCTCAACCACCTCCTTGTCAGCTGATATTGTGTTCGTCGATGTGCTGCCATGACCAGTCAATGACCAATCAGTTTACATTTTCAAACTGTTATTGTAATGGACATCTCTGAAGATGTGAAGAACAGAAACTGATACCCTAGAGAAGATGAAAAAATAATCTAATAAAAGGTTGAAGGGGCATTACATTTCGAATTCATTTGGCTGTAGCAGCTTTTTTTTCGCTATGTACCAAGAATTTGATGAAGCAACTATCATGGAGCATCTGTTTTTGAATGTTTTGATCATTGTGTCAGATTTGGTGATACTTCAATGAAGAAATGCTTCGTGTATCTCTCTCTGTTGAAGAATTGTTACCAAAAGTTCATGGAATAAAATAAAATACAACACAAATAGATATTGATTTTAATGGTTTCCAGTTTCCTCTTTCTTCCCTGTGTAAACTACCACATGACTAACAATTATTTTCAATCCCAAAATGGTCTACGGAAAGAGAAAATTTCCAGTATAATAACTTACTGTACTTGAAATCAGCCTTGAGATTGGGTCGACATTTCTCCCTATCCTCAAGAGGTAGCATAAAGAAAAGATGTCACCATATTTAAGGGAAATTATCCTCCTCCATGGATGATCATGTTGACTGTTCCTCTGTTACAGTCAACATGTAGACACTTCGCAACATCAAAGGTGGTGTGGAGTATGGTCAGATGTCAAACCTTGCCACCTCATCTGTGTCCGCCAGTGCTTTTGGATTCAGTCTGCTCACAATGCAGGGGCAATATTCCTCGTGGGGTAGAGGAAACTCATGATAGTGGGTAGTACCATATACCAAGAAATACAAATGCATATTCAATGGGCTCAGTGGAATGTGACACCTGTACTTTTGAAAGATTTTGACAGATTTTGTATTTAGTATGTAGGTGTACCACAATGAGTAAGAGACCTCTTTTGTTTTGGTAGAGGTCCTAGGTCAACAGTGGTTACATTATGAAAATTTTGTAAACACGGTATCTCAAGAAGGAAAGCTTGGACAGTTCTCATATGTAGTATGTAGGTGTATTACATTGAATGCAAGAACCCTATTGTATTTGGTGCAGGTCAAAGGTCATCTGGGGTCAACAGGGATCAAACTGTGGAAACATTGTAAAGACAATATCTCAAGAAGGGAAACTGACTGATCCCTTATTTGGTGAGTAAGTGTACCACATTGAGTAGAAGAACTCCGATTGTTTTAGTGAAGATCAAATGTCATTTGGGGTCAACCTGTGAAAGCATTGTAAACATGGTATCTCAAGAAGGAGACTTGGTTAGTTCTCACATTTGATATGTAGGTGTACCATGTTGAGTAGAGGAACCCTATAGTTTTTGGTGAAGGTCAAAGGTAATTTGGGGTCGACCTGTGAAAACATTGTAAACATTGACATCTCAAGATGGAGGCTTGGACAGTTCTCACATTTGATATGCAACAAAAATTTTGAGTCAAAATGGGTAAAATTGTGACAACTCAGTAAACATGCTATTTCAAGGAGGGAAGTTTGAAGCTTCGATCTCATATGTTATGTGTAGGTGTTGCATAACTGTAATATGTTGTGCATGTGTAAGCAGTTGTGCATGTTGAGACATGACACTTATCAATCATCATATATCAGATTTGAAAAATTCTCATAATTGACATCATCACAACCACAATACATTTGTGCATTCTTGTTTATGGGGGTCAAAGGCCATGAGAGGTCAATAGAGGTGATAGTTTGAAAACCTTGTAAACACAATATCTCAATAAAGGAAAGTTGCTGGAACTTCAAACTTGATTTGTTGGTTGTCCATTGCAAGTAGATGATCCCTACTGTTTTTTCATGAAAGTCAAAGGTCACTTGAGGTCACCAGAGTTTGAAAATTTACTAAGCAACATATCTTCACAACTGAATGTTGCTGGAACTCAATACTGCTTAAATTGGTAGCTCTTGATGTGTAGATACTTTCATTTTTTTACGGAGGTCAAATGTTATATGAGGTCAATAGAGGTCATAGTTTGAAAACCTTGTAAACATGGCATCTCAATAAGGGAAAGTTGCTGAACTTCACTACTTGATGTGTTGGTTGTCCTTTGTGAGTATATGATCGCTATTGTTTTTCATGGATGTCAAAAGTCATTTAAGGTCAATAGAGGTCATAGTTTCAAAACCCTGTAAACATGGCATCTCAAAAAGGGAAAGTTGCTGAACTTCAGACTTGATGTGTTGGTTGTCCATTGTAAGTAGGTGATTGCTACTGTCTTTCATGGAGGTCAAAGGTCATTTGAGGTCACCAGAGGTTAGAGTCTGTAAATCTTTGAAGGAAGATATCTCAGCAACTGCATGGTGTTAGTGGTTCAAACGGTTAACATAGGTGACTCGTAATACGCGGGCGATCTCTGCCACTTTTGCAGGTCAAAGGTCATGTGAGGTCAATATAAGTCACCTTGTAGGGAAGAGGCATGGGGCAATTTTTCCCCAAGTCAGAACCTTTCCCCAGCAGTTCCATCCTTCTCCACTCAGCTAAAGTGACCTGCGTGACAAATACAAACGTGTATGTCTATTTCATGTTCATATTTATAATTTTGAACTTACCAATTTCTGTTAATGAGACTTAATTTTTCACCCAGAGATATTCTAAAACCTCAGACTGAGAGCTTCCGGGGTCTTTTCACCTTGAACCTCAAGAATGTTTTGCCTCTGGACCACACAAGGGGTCGCAAGTGTTAATGTTTGAAGTATACCTACTGTATCCTGAGAGGCCTAATTTTGCACCAAGAGCTTCCTCAGAGCTCCCGGAGGCAGTGCTCCATGAACCCCCGCTGGAGCTTTTCTTCTGAATCTCATGAGGACTTAGAAGGATCGTCAAATTAACTAAAATCTTTTGAAATCTTTGCTTTTATCTATGTAGTTTGAACAAAAATATACATATGCTGACGTTTAATTTTTCACCCAGAAATTGAAGACCTCAGAGCTCTCGGGGCATTGTACCTGGACCCCACCAGGAGCACTAAGAACGGCCTCAGAACCCCATTCACTAAGTTCGCGTCCTGTCCTCGATTTCGCACTACTTCCCCACCCCACAATTCTTTTGCCCCACCCCCAATCTAAAATCCTGGTGTTTTCAGTGGTAAAAAATATGAATGTAGGTATAAGATATGGGCCTAGCCTATCTTACAACTTTGTTTCTTTCTGTCCCAGTGGCGGAAGTAGTATTCACATGCGAAGTCAATGGTCTTCAACCAATACATATAAGTAGACACAATAGAACGAAAAAAAAGCAGTCTCATATCTGCAAATTTCTTATTTAATAAGAACAAAAGCAAATCTATGAAAAATGGTAATTCATATCAGATGGGTTGAGATGGTACTAGAATCGTAATGCATCTTTCAGTTGCAATCACAATCAGTCATTTTTTATTTATTCTTGGTGCACTTGGCAAATATGCGAAGGGGTGGGGGGGGGGGGAGGGAGGCTGAACATAACTTGACAATTTGAAAGTTTCTTCCAAGACGTCGACGTAGCGTAAGTCGCTAACTTAACAAGTTGTAAAATTTTGTCGAGATAACAACTTATTTCTCAATCGACATCTCGGCAATTTGCAAACTTTCGTCGAGATAACAGGTTATTTGTAAATCGGTATCTCGACCATTTGCAAATATTTGCGAGATGTCGACTTAGCTTATGTAGGTAACTCGACAATTTGGAAACGTTTGTCGAGATTACAAGTTATTTGTAACTTGGTATCTCAACAATTTGCATTTTTTTTCCCGAGCTGCCGAGTTAGCCTCCAAATCCGTATCTCGACGATTTGCAAAATTTTGTCAAGATAACTTATTTGTAACTCGGTATCTCAACCATTTGCAAAATGTCGAAACAAAAATTCATTTGTAACTCGATATCTCGACAATTCGGGGGGGGGGGTGGTGGTTCAGGGAGCCCCAACTAACTTGAAACTCTATGTTGTACTCTTAAATCCCAGGCCTGTCATTCCCCCCCCCCCCCGGAGTTTAAATTGATCTCTGGAAATAATAGGTTTTGGAGTCTCTCGCCGTCTCTTTTTCTATTGAGTCACTTAATTGGTATTTACAGGACTTTTATTAAGTCCTGTCACTCCTGTGAAAACTTTCAACATTCCAAGACACATGTGTCGACACAAGTTGCGTCAACACCTTTCCGAAAATGTTGACAGTGTGCACAGAGAAAACAAGTAAGTAATCCACGGAGTTGCAGATCTCATCCCTATCGTTTTGCATATCCATTCTCTCGAAGTACACTGAACTGTATATTTCATCAGTGATTCAAATTGCTGGATAGAAGTGCTGAATATTCCAATTGATATAGTACTGTAATACTCTAACGGCCCAAATAAATGCATGCGCGTACTCGTGTGCCTAGATATAGGCGAGTGTGCGTCAAAAGTGTTACCAGAAAACGTTTGTATCCTCATATCCACACACCCAGTCACTGTGGATCCTTTGAGTGCCGTGAAAAGTGCGTTTTGCGTGGCTCAGTATTAGGGAGCTTTAGATTTCACGACGCGTAGACCTGCGACGCGGCAGTTAACCGGACAGCTTATGTCGTAGCGTCAACTCGTCGTCCTGCTAAATATGTGCTCTAGGTTGTCGTCTGCAGCAGAACGTGAACGATCGAAACACCCCGTGTAGAATTTCAGGCAAAACGAGTGGGTGAAGTAGTGCCTTGCGCAGAACATTTAACGTGACGTCATTACGTCGCAGTGTCGTCCGCGTCGTGAAATCTAAAGCTCCCTATTTTCTTCACAGTGCGTAAACATCTCGAGTTCTTGAACTATTGTGCTGTAGATCGGTAGAGATATACTTAGTGATTGAAGTACGGTATTATCAACGCAGGGGAAATGAGAGTGCTACTAAACGTATTCAGCCCAGAACTGGTTGTATAGGTTCAATACCGTGTCACACTCTCACACTCATGGAAAGGCAAATGTGTAAAAGTTATGTTGACACCATGTACTATCAGCACCTAACACTGTATTATGCATTACAGTAATCATGATCTTTGCTCTTGACCTGTGACGTCAACAGTCGGGCGGACACTACATTTCACACCCAGGCACCCACCAATTTTAAAGTTCATCTGACTGTACTTATCATGTAGGAGGAGCTAGTGGCACACTTTTTCAAAGCATTTTTGCCGTTTTGATCTTTGACCTCTTGACGTCATAAATATTTTCAACAAAAATTTTGTGTCCTATACTGTCTCTGTATGGTAGTTTAACAACTCTTAGGATATTCACACACAGAGAGAAAATTCTAAAAAAATGTTTTGTTTTCATGACATGAGATTCTTGATCTTTGACCTATGGCGTCATATTAGTCTGCCAGACACTTAACTACATACCTGGGCACCTTCTACCAAGTTTAAAGTTTATCCGACTGACCGTCTAGGAGGAGGTCGTGACACACTTTTAGAGCATTTTCTTCCAATTTGACCTTTATTGATGTGGCCTTTGACCTGGTGACATCATCAATATTTCTAAAAAATTCTCGTGTTGTGTACTTTCTATTTATGGTAGTTTTATCACTCTAGGATATTCACACATTGGGATTGAATGCTAAAATGTGTCTTCAGTTTTCATAAACTTTGACCTTTGGCGTCATCGCTCTTGTGGACACTACACCTCATACCCGGGCACTTACCCACCGAATTTGAGGTTCATCCGACTTACCGTCTAGGAGAAGATCGTGACACAATTTCGGATGTATACACACGCACACACACACACATTTGGACCCCCCTTCTCACCCCTAACCCAGTAGGTAATCCCGATCCACATCATTTGTATACCATGAGGTACCCCACATAAGGGCTACTGGCCCACCAAGTTTCGGTTGAATACTACAAAGCTGACGCAGAACCCCAATGATTTCATTATGGGAAATGCCAGGGTGAGCATGAGCTTGTCTCGTACCCATAGTGAAAGAGATTCGAATTTTTAGGTTAGAATGACGTCAATACTTTTGAACAACAACAGATTCCTTGCTTCTAATTATGTGACAGAATATTGGTTCTTATGACCACCTGCATGGGCCAGTTGTTTCTTGCACACTACATGTGGAGGAGCTTCAGCAATCAGCAGTAGTAAACTTTTTTTTTACATATGTATATATTTAAAAAAAAAAAAAGAGCAACTAGCTTTAACGATCGAGAAAACTCAATACAAAGTAGAGCATGTAATATAGGCATATATAATTACGAAACCGTGTGAATGTCGCAACCGGCGCTTTCACCCTGAGGTTCGTCAGGTGACTAAACCGGGGTATGTACTGTATACAGACCTAGCGTTTTTGACTTATACGGCTGAGTCGTTTTTCACCAAGACGGCAAGTGGACACGATCTCAGGTCTCTTATCGAGTACCTGTTTTATAAGCCTAGTATTTATAATGGCCAACTTCTCAGCCGTGCACAGACTGCATTGAACCGAAGAGTTAGGATGTGTGTTAGATTGTGTGACGATCGACCAAGTTGTATGGTATTTATTGTTCCTTTCTTTCCAATGACCATATGTGTATTACGTTCAGTCTCATTCGCGTACGTGCCTGCATGTGTCTGAAGGATTTAGTGTGGTTATGCATGTTTTCGCAAACAAGACGCGGACGTAGAATTCAATGTGCAGTGTGCAAAATGGGACAGTCAGCATAGCAACCACGCGAATATCCTCCGTCCTCACGAAATCTACAACCGTTCTCAGGCAAATTAACGTTCGTGCTAGACTACTGTAGTGCGCGCGGCCAGTAACCACATGCTATAAGGTATGTTTCATCCTGAGCACTCCCTTCATAAAGTGCGAAACCGTACAAATGAACGACGCGTGTCCGAGTACACATACCGTCAAGACTGATTAATTCCGCGTACTTTCCGCGCTTCCGTCGTGTTTGTGAAAACAGTCTATTAGCGCTCAGGCCCGTATCCGGGGGGGGGGGGGGGGTTCAGGGAGTTCGGACAAACCCCCCTCACAAGATCTGGAGTTCCGCTCAGCCTATGATAGTAGGCCTACTGTACGTTAGCAACATATATAATGAGTTTTAATTTATTGGTCATAATTGTCGGGTAAAATGTTTCACTTGTGGTAAAAGCGAGCCCCCCCCCCCCCCCACTGAAAAAGCTGCATACGGGCCTGGCGCTGGTTGAAGGGGCCTGCCGACATGCCAATGTATAAATGGGTGTTTCCAATACTCATGACTTCGGGCCTGTAAACACCTAGATTTGGCCAAGCATTTCCCATCGAGGGGCATTCACCTTTTACATGGCAGTTGCATGATCTCTCTAGTGATGCTTGGTTTGGTCCAGATATCATTTTTAGGTTGTGGCTTTGGATTACGGATTTGACATTCTTCTTGCAACTGTAGCTGACTTTCAAATTGCTTCTTTTGAATAATTTATGAGTGGAACTTATGAGTCGTTAGGAAATGCTGGGTTGTCAGCTTGAGGAAAACTTTACCTATTTGTTTTAATTATCCCGCTATAGGGAGGGTTAAACCAGATGGTTTTTCTGGGACGGTTTCTCCGCCCGACTATCACAGAAGCATTCTCCATGGAAAATTGGGGGTAAGACGGTTGAACACTATCTAACGAAATGA
The DNA here is from genome assembly GCA_021234535.1 of Stichopus chloronotus. NCBI lineage: Eukaryota > Metazoa > Echinodermata > Holothuroidea > Aspidochirotida > Stichopodidae > Stichopus > Stichopus chloronotus. Next base: position 19,200,283 of record CM037836.1, on the reverse strand, counting down.
CGCAGAATACGAATGGACATGAGCTTGTTGCATGTAGGCCTATCCGCGGTTGAAACATTTTCAGGATTTTAAAATGATGTACTTTTAACCATTAGAATTGACGTACTGTTAAATATGTAACTTGACAGAGTAGTGGTTCTTATGACCAACTAGACCGGTTTCTGTTCCGTCATGCTCAATTGTGGAGAAGCACATATTTAGGCATGTGTCGTAACGTTTGGAAAATGCGTGTCTTTAGCGCACGTATAGTGAGTATACACTCAGAGTGCAGCTATGAGCGCATTTAACAGATTTTCGGGCGAGTCCTGACTGTCGAAAGATTCTTCATTACTTTGAGCTTTTTGCATGTACCCGTGGTTGGAACATTTTCAGCATTTTAAATGACAACAGCTTCGAAATCACATAGGATATACCTTTTCTCGACACTTGTGTCAAAACTGAAAATGAAAACACAATTTCAACATTCTTGTATTGCAAACCTACAGATAAGCATAGGCCTACCTTAACTATTCTATATCTTCCTTTTCACCAAGAAATCCATCGTGTCATCAGTTCGTACTTTACAGAAGGATCTCTTCAAGTGTCACGGCTTTCGAAATGCAATCCGCTGACCTTGTCGGATATTTCCTCAAGCAGAGCTACACCCTTGTGCTTCTTACACGTTTGTAGAACAAAGCAAAGGGTATTCCCAGACCAGAACTTCTCCTCGACAAACCCAAAGACAAACTAGATTACCGTTGGTCATTACCCACTGAACAGAGGACTCTACCCCCTCCTCCAAAACGTAAGCGGGACTTAATATGGTACTTCATAACTCGGACCTTACTGGTGTTTCCGATTCTCCAATAGTTGTAGACGTCAGTCCCCCAATCTGCGCAGAATGCTTGTTAGGAGCAAACTCCCCGACCCCAGCCCCCCACGAATTGGCAACACCCCCCGAAGAGCATGCAGATGTCAGGTATGCGACTTTATGAATTCTAGTACACCACTTTTTGTAAAAGGTAATAAGATTCATCCAGGCCCCTTTAATTGCGGCAGCCCCAACGTTGTTTTTCTCTTAAGTTATGCCCTTCCAGTTTTTAATATTGGCCAAAAAGATACCGTAAGGCATTTTGTCTTAGATTTGATAACCACAAAAGCAGCATTATGCTTAACAAGTTCGTGTTTGCACATTGAGTTTTCCTTAATTTGTAGGAGTCAGACACACCAAATGTGACAAAACAAATCGATGTATCATATTATAGCACAGGATTCATATGAAAAATGTTGAGATAAGCGTGTCTTTGTGTTCTATAGCATAGGGAGACTTTGTACAGTATCACCGAACTAAATACAGTACCAAACTCACGCATGGATGGATCTGTGTCACGTGTCATCGCACAGAGTCACCAATCAGAAAACAATAATCAGTGACGTAAGGGTATATTTATTAGCCATGTAAAACAGCCTGAAGTGAATGCATTATACAGTGCCATGCCTAAGTACGGTGCAAAAGTGAAGATACGACTATAAATTTTCAGACACTGAGTAATCGGCACATTTCTTCCTTTTCTTCTGTGAAATTCGGTATGTATGACTGAAGAACGTATTTTGGTGTTTAACTTTAAAAAAAGCTAATGAGAAAATATACTCTTTACCGTGTAAGCTTTCATATTTGCGAAAGGCCTAATTTGTCCGAATTAAAAGCAATTACAAGCTACACTAGTACCTTATCATTCTTGAGCCAAAAGCCTTTGTGCTGCATATTGCAGAAGTTAATTCACTTTATTTCTAGGAAGCTAATTGTGTACCGTAGATGTACTTCACCTCTATCCTAGGCCAAGATAAATGTATAAAATCACTTAATCAGTATGGAATGTTGTTACTGTTAAACTCTAGACATGCACAACGTAATCAAGACGGTACGCTTGTCCAACTGTTGATAGTATATTTCAACACAATTTCTTTACAGCAAATTTTTACCCTTCAGTTTAAACCGATCAGTTCTTGGAGTAGCAAATTGCATAATGGAGTAGCAAATCGCATAATGATTACACTATCAGACTGAAAAACACAGAATGATGGGTTGCACTAACTTGTATTGTTGATATTGACCATGAAAGAATTTGCCAAATCTGAGATTAAGAGATTAAGTTATCCAACTTCGTTTTGTAGAACATGAAAGTCATCGACGATTCTATAAAGCTTAGTATCTTCAAAAAACTTCCTCATATTATCATAAATTGAGCTGTTCTCATCAGAATTGGACTGATCCGATGACAAGCCCCTTTAATTAGGTAAACCACCTTTAATCATAATCCGTTAAATTGGTCGCCAAGGGAGTGCAGTTGTCGGCAGGCATGTGATGTGAGAAAAATCCACACTGCTATTCAACTTAGGATGTAAAGCAGTATAGAAAAATGAATGTCAGAAATTTTTAAATACACAACTCCTGACCGTGGCAGTTAAGCAGTTAGAAGTTAAACAGTACGGCTACTGTTAACTTATTGAGCAATCTGCCAAGCCCATGTTTCAATGCAATTAACCTAGTAAACAATTGAGCGTATATTTTCAGCAGTCAGTACAAGCACACTCAGGCCTCCCAGAGTGGCATAAAAATTCATAAAATATAGTTGAAAATGGACATTACCGGCATGAAATTAAAATTGAGGGTAAATCATAAGAACCATAACATCCAGGCTTGATAAAATGTTTTATTCTCTTTTTGTCAAATAATCAGGTTAATGCTCTGGAATTTCATGTATGTACATATGTTTTCCATTATAATGTGGCCCACAATTGTGCTATAACTTACGGTGGGGCCGCCTAATCACATGGAAATTTTCGTGCGAATAAAGGCACATTGAAGCACTATTCACACTAAACATTTACGTACTATAAGGGCACTTGGAAGGACCAAGTTATTCATACGAAATTTCTGTATCAAGGCAGTTCGCCTATCAAGAAAATTTTCGTATCATAAAAGGAAAGTGGGAGCAATTTCTTCAATTCGTACAAAAATGTTGATATCAAGTAGGTCTCGAATTCTCATTATGTAGGCCCTATGTAAGGTCTGTTAATGACTTGAGAATATCAGCTCGTTTAGTTTTCTCTGGAGTTGTAACGAAATGTAGTCTTTTACTCAAACGCAACAACCTCTTTATCTGATAGGCCTAGTATCCAGCCCTCTAGATAACAGGTAGTAGATTCCTGAAGTGCGGAGTGTACGAAAGTAGGCTAAAAGGTTGGTACGCCCGTATGCATTGTCACCATACCGTATACCGTGTACCGTCATTACATAACGTACGTAGGCCTATATGCAAACTGTATACATCCATACGAGAGACATGGCTCTGTGCATATACAAACTCAGCGAGCGCCCCAATCCCAATTAGTTTTCGTCGTGTGAATTGTGACTACAGGTACGCTTATTTACACGAAAATTTCCTTGTGAATAGTCCCAACCATAAACTTATATTCTATTGTCCTTTGTGTATGTGCATAAGTGAATATACACAATATACTGTCAATGTATAGGCAACAGCACTTAAGTCTAGAGATGATTTTAAACCGCGGTGTTCCTCTGAAGCAGTATTTGAATGTTTAATAACATGAACCCAGGCTTTCTAAAAGAGTCTAGCATTCCTTGCCCTTCCCTAGTCTAATACCAGCCTTTCAAATAAGTAGCAGGTAGGCCTACACCACCCATTTTGAATTACTGCGCATATGGTTCCTTATTTAGCAAAAAAGGTAATCCTTGTGCAATGATTTATCAGTAAATACATTTACACACCATAAATTTTCCATTGGACAGTAGGCTTGGTCATGTCAGTAAGTGTCACCTGTATTTAAAAGCAAACTAGTAGTGTGCATTCATTTGATGAACATTAACTGGGCACTCTTCATGTGTTTTAAATCAACTTGATCAGGCATACTGATATTTGATGCGTTTAGCATAGTTACTACTTGCCTTCTATGTTTGGGATGACGTAGAAAGGAAGGCCACCTGATTGCATAGTTCAAGTTTATTTTCACCAGTTCAGTGGCACCAATATGGGGTGGGGGTACGGAGAGTGCATCATTGCCTCATATTTTGACCCCAAAATTCAATAGGCTATTTCTTGAAAAAAGGGAATTAAAACCACATTTATTTTACGGGTGGGGTACGTGAGATCATAAACAGACAAGAGTTTGGAATTGCCATTTCCGCTGATATGGGTGGCTTTTTCGGACAAAAAGTTTATGGTGCATTAGGTCCAACTGATGATGGTGCTGTTGGCTACTCACACAGTAAATGCAGGTGACCATAAAACCTTTTGCTGGCACCATCTTGAAACTTTTTAAGGTTAATGTGCGACCACCGGACGTGCAAATGCAAGTTAATAGTTGCAATATTCTACGCAAAAGCAATCCAAATTGTAACAAATTTTCGTACATTGATAGGTTCTTATTATGTAATTAAGCCTTTGCAGACATGATATCCTTTTTTCAAAGCTGGATACCTTTAAATTCCTCCGTTTTCAAGGTCAATGTGGTGATGTGCTGTTAGGTCCTTACTTGTGTCAGTATGCAGTCTGATAAATATCGTCAAACATTTGGGCAAAAGACGATATTATCTTTGCGATAAATGTCTTTGTTTGGACTGTCCTTCACATTTTCCTCGTCATACTAAGGAGGAATTTGTAAGGTAAAAATTTGTACGATGAAAATCTTTCACTATGTGAAACTTGGCAGATTCAAGTCAATTATATTTAGCATTGCACATGGTAATGTATTATTTCGGAATCACAAAAAAAGATATTTTGTTCTCAGAAAAGTTTAGGGGAGGATAAGTTCCTCCGTGTCTCCAGTCAGCGAGTGGCCACCCTGCTGATGTCAGTTTCATTCTCGGTTCAGTCCTCTAAAAATAAAATAGTTCTTTGCCATGTGCATGCCCTGCATGCAAGCTTGCAATGCTAGGTGTACACAACCATGTAGGCCGTCGATGGTTCATGTAAATGCATGAAGGGTAAAAAGGAAAAAAACGAAAAAAGTTTTGCACATCAGCTTGGTTTATAAAGTTTATAATGTTTTAACCTCCGTCTGAACCCTCTGATGGCAACATATACTAAGAAATAAGTATGTGACAAACCTGAAACAATTTACATTTTAGTCTGTCATCTCAATGAAAAAGCACAAACAAGTGTATATTTTTGTATAAAGTGAGACCTGTTTGTCAAAAAACCTCTAAAAGGGAGGAAAACCTGGACTAAGAACCCTTACCTTTGACCCTTCCACTAGAACGACGAACAGCCATCGTCCTGCTGCCTCCCCCAGCCCCCACCCCCCTTCTGCCAAATCGTGGATCCGTCACTGCTCAAATAAGGTCTTAAAATGAATATTTCACCTGCACTGCATAGCAACAAGAGAAAAAAATAAAATCATTACATAAAAGATAGTAATTCCTGAAATATTCTGTTCAAACCTTCCGTCAAGTAAATCACCATTATGTATGTAGTCCAACCCTACATGATAAAACAAAATGAGAATTGTTTTAAGGGCAGGGGACACCCCCTCCTCGTTAGCTCCGTCCTCCAGCTGACCCTCACTTTCAACATCAAGCCACCCTCATGTAACCTTCAATAAAAAGGACTAAAAAGAGGGTTTTCATTCAACTGTGGCAAAAAATCTATATGAGAGAGTTCAGTGTCTGTTTTGCTTGTTTTCCCACAACCATTGTAATACTAATACCGATCAGACGATATCTTTAGTCGTCCAAACAGCGAGAATAGGTGCTTCCTTTGATAGATATAGGTAGCATTCCAACGTGGGCCCGATATAGGTGAATCCATATGGGCTCATATGATTTTGCACCCAATATCTGTAAGGGGTCCACATAGGCCAGACTACCATATGACTAACATGGGATAGCTATGGTGTCCCAAGGGACAATTGCCCACGCGGACCCCAAAACTACCCCATTTGGGTCATATGGGTTATCCAAGTTGACCCATATCGGCCCCTCACAGATCTTGGGTGCACACAGATCCTCACAGATCTATGGTTCCATATGTTTGTCAATACACGGCACGTAAGAAACCCATGTTGGAATGTGGTTTGAAAAGATAACGTAAAAGATCAATGATGTTTCATACATTTGGCCCATGAAGGTTTGCAAGGAAGAGCAAAGTCTATTTGGGCCATGTTATCGCAATTTTCCGCAGATACAATAAAAGGAAGATTTACATTCGACATGTCTATGTTTTGTCCGCATTGCGTGCAATTGAACTGAGAGGAGTTGGTGGTATGACGTAATTCTACAGTCACATGCTACCCAGGACTACAATATCACACTGCTCACGATCTGTGAGGTGTGGCACGGTGTTTTCCTAAGAGACGAATAGTCCAGACTGTCTGTGATTTTTCTAAGACTGTTTATGATTGATGAGTTTTGTCGAATGATGGACAGTAGGAGCGGAGTGATGTAGTCTATGATGGCTGAAACAGGAACCACACTGAGCCTTTTATGTCTTGTGACTCCTCTTTACAGGAGGAATTTTGTTAATCGAAGACTATCAACGTTTACCTGCGGAGTCTAGGTAAAAAAATGATAACATTTGACCAAACAACATTCCATGTTCAATCTAGGAGGAGGCATACGCATGAATACTATTCTGCAGGCCACAGCATAAGACAAATTCAAATATGAACGTAAAGTTTCTTCTCTCTATGTTGGGGCTCTATCAAAGCAAATTTGTTACTTGGCAGATCATTCTTTACCACAAATCCGTTTAATACTTTAAGGTATGCTTCCACTCGATTTGTAGAAAGAAAGTGCAAAAAGTTGCGGAAGATGTATTTTACAACCTTTTTACAATTTTATTTTCTGTAAACTTACATTCACATTTGTAACAGTGTGACTTTAACATCTCTGCCTTACAATGAATGTGACACGGTATTTCAATTAACATACGCAACCATTTTTTAGGCTGAGTGATACATGTGGTAGCATTGTCGGTTTCCGTGCGTTGGTAGTTCCTTTCCTTCAATGTACTTTACAGGGTATATAAAGGTCTCATACACAGTCGTTATCTCATGCCTATACGTAGTGTACAGAGAGGAGATATTGTACTTACTTGAGCTGTTAAAGTCGCAAAAAATCACACTTAAATGGCAGCCCACCTTACATCCCTGGTATTTATTCAACCGAAACTCAATGGATCAGTGGCTCTTATGTGGTATACAAATGACATGGATCAGGATTACCCACTGGGATTAGGGGGCTGAGAAGGGGAGACAAATGTGTGTATGTGGGTGTGTGTGTGTACAATCAAACTTGTGTCACGATCTCCTCCTAGACGGGAAGTCCTATGAACTGTAAACTTGGTGGAAAGATGCCTGGGTATGCCATACAGTGTCATACCGATTACGTCAAAGGTCAAAGCTCACAGGTCATGAAAACAAAATTTGAATAATTATCTCAATGTGTGAATATCCTAGAGTTACAAAACTACCATATATGGAAAACGTAAGTATTAATGACGTCACCAGGTCAAAGGTCACGTGATAAAAGATCAAATCGGCAAAAATGCTCTAAAAAGTGTGTCACAATTTCCTCCTAGACGGTACGTAGTATAAACTTTAAGCTTGGTGGGCAGGTGCACGGGTATGGTGTATAGTGTCCACCAGACTGATATGACGTCACATGTCAAGTGCAAAGATCATGATTACTGTAACTCATAATACAGTGTTAGATGTGGTAGTACATATGGTGTCAGCATAACTTTTACACATTTTCTTTTTCATGAAAAGTGTGACACAATACTTCAAACTATACGACCAGTTCTGGGCTGACTGTTTACGTCTATCAAGATCATCCTATTTATGTCGTCTCCTGTTAGTTGACAATACCTTCACTCAGTATATGTTCACAACGTATACATATGTAGATCTACTGGACAATTGTTCAAGAAGTCGAGATGTTTACGCACAGTGGAGAAAATATTAAGCCAAGCCTGAAGGCGCGTTCACACTACAACGATATCGGATAGGATTTCGATCCGATTTTTTTTATTTTTAGTAAATATCTTCTCCATCTCTGATCGGAAAGAACCAAAAATTTGTCAACTTGTGTAAAGATATGATTTGTACCAGAGGACTACGAAAATGAACTGTTATCTAATTATTTCGTGACGTCACACCGACAGAAGGCTTTTATCGGGCACTCGTGGTCCGATAAAAGCTGTCTGTCGGTGTGACGTCACGAAATAATTAGTATAAATTTAATTTTCTCAGTCATACGATACAATTTATTTATTTACACAAATTGGCAAATTTTTGGTTCTTCCCGATCAGAGATGGAGAAGATATTTACCAAAAACGAAAAAAAATCGGATCGTAATCCGATCCGATATCGTTGTAGTGTGAACGCGCCTTAACACTCTTTTCACGGTACTCAAAGAATCCTTAGTGATCGGCCGTGTGGATATGAGAATACTCTCACGCTAACGCGTTTTCTGAGAATACGTTTTGACGCACGGTCGATTCTAGGCACGTGTGTACACGCATGCGGGTATTTGTGCCGTTCGACTCTTACGTGGTGTATATCATTCAGTTAATTATTTAGCACTTCTATCCACATAACGAACAATTTGAAAAAAAAAAACTGCATGATGAAATATACAGCTTAGAGTACTTCAGGAGAATGGGTATGCAAACGATAGGGATGAGATTTGCAGCACCTGGATTCCTTAGGATTGCCTACTTCTTGCACAAGCACTCAAGATGTTTACCGTGAAGATAAAATTAAAGCACGCATGACCCGTTTTTCAGGGCATGCGCATTTAAAACATCCAGAGTGCACCTACGCGACGGAACTGAAAATTTGACACGCAGACATTTCTGAGAATACTTTTGCCGCACACTCGATTTCTTGACACATGTATACTTGCATAGCCTACATGTATTTGCGTCGTTCGACGCATATGCGATGAACTGCAGTAGGCCTACTACCTAGCCACTAAGCATCTTGAATATTCAGCACTTCTATCCACAACGAGCAATCCGAATCACTGATGGAAATAACATAGGGTGATTTTGGTCCCTGTAATGATGGGGCAGAATTTTTGTGTGGAGAACCCGACCTATGTATGGGAATTTCCGGGTTGTGGATTTTTCACTACTCACGCAGAGATTGACTGCCTCAGGTAGAAATTACACGCTTGGGCTGGCCCAGTAACTTTGGTCAATTACCTTTGCAATCTTAGCTGGGATATTGGTTACTCCATCAACACACAAGTAGGTCTGTTTCTAGGATGTTTATAGACTATATCCGATTTTGTGTTCTGCATGCTTTTTAATTAATCTTGGTAAACTTTCCTTACTTTCTGTGCAGAAATAAGACAACAAACTTATAAGAGAAGCAGAACAAGGAATTTGTTAAAACAAAGAAAAGAATACATGGCCCAGCTTAAGTGAGTGTTGACTAGCCACACAATTACAGTTAGCTTAGAGCTTAGAAGATAATGTTTCACACCCTTTTACCCCTGAAGGGAGAAGGCTAGCAATGATGGTTATTGCCTAATTGTCCATGAACTGGAAAGATGTTATCACAGTGAAGGTATGTTGGAGTGAAAAAAAAAATCTTGCCCCATGACTACTGGGGACAGAATCACGCTATGATGAACAGCTCATCGCACATGAACCACCCGGGCAGTAAATCTGCAAATTTAACCAGGGCAAGAAGGATGAGTACGCCTATAGCGAATGTCAAAATAGAAAGTGCAAAAAGTTTCACTCAGTAGTTGCCTGCAGTGAAAATGTGAATGTAAATGCTTCATTCTACTACTGACAAGGTAAAAAATATTGTCACAAGAATATTGTTCATTCCATTTCAGATAATATTGCACTTTGTGACCCCCTATGTACCTTTTCATCAATACCATTTGTGATGAAGACTACTGTTAATAAACTTGATCAAATTTGGCAATCAATATAAATTGTGACAACACAATACAAATGTGCTCGTGGCATAGTAATCTTGAAAAGCAAATCTCTAATTGTTTAAATGACGTAATTTTAGAAGGACAACTTATTAAAAAAAACACATTCGACGTTTCACACAATTGTCAATTGGCATTCTAGTAACAACCTTTGATTTTCAAAAAGGCCGGAGATGTTGTCACTTCAAGTAGAGACTTAAATGCCAACATACAGTGAATTTAAAACAGTCCTCTTCAGCACCAATTTCGATACAACATACTGCAGTTTCTATCGAGCACCAGATTAAATGTTTAATTTTCCTGCAAAATCACTCGTAAAATGCACTAATCTTCGTGCAATTTGAATCAAAATGTATTTTCAATACTAGTATGCTTTATTTTTCAGATGATCTCTTCAGTACACTATCACATGAATATGGCCTCCCCAACAGTGAGAGGCACACAGGAGACACCATCTCGGTATGTGCACACGTATGCATCATAACGTACCATCTCTGAATATATTTTCTTTAGTTATTAAAGGGGAAATCAGGGTTTATTTTCACAATTTATTTAACTACAATTCCCCACCGGTATCGTACAATAAGTTATAACTTACAAATATGATCAAGATTATCTCAAAACATGTGGACAATTTCGAGAAACTAGTCAAATTTGCAAAAAATCAGTGAAAAGCTCTGAAAGTCTGTAACATCCATATTCATCGAATCAAATATGAATATTCAATACTATCGCCTTTTCAAGGTATGAGACGGTGTGGCTGAACAGTTTCATACGTAGCCTACGTGTACTGTATGTATCATCAACTATCATTAAACTCTTGTTTTCTTAGCATTGCGCAATATGCACGAACAGCATGGGAACTGTAAACATTCGGTTATGTTCATTCATGTAACGTCATCTCAGTCTTCGTATAGAGGAGGCTGTCTTGTACATGAACGTTTATTTTTTTGTACCCGACAAATAGTAAGAGTTCCCATTCAACAGTAATTAATGCAATAATTACCGTTTCTTCTACCTTCAAACACCTCCCCAACGTCTCTATATTTCGGCGAACAATCAGTTTACAAAGAAAAATCAACTAAAGGGGAATTTTCTCAGTCAAACCTTGAGTTCCCCTTTAACGCAACTTTTGCTTGCTGCATTTTCAGAAGTGTACAGTAAACAATGGAAAACCGAAACTTATATAATAGTGACAGGACCATGGTAAAGCTCATATTGTGAATTGGGAGTTTTTTGTTTTTGTTTTTTGTTGCTCCTTTTTTGTTGTTGGTGCTCGTATGCGGACTGATGTTGATGGCAACATTGCCAACATGTACCTTCATATATAACACCTTGACCTGAAAAGATGGATCTACATCGAGCAAAAACTTAATAGTAAAACCTTGTGTAAGCACATGCTGCATGTTCAGTGCATCATGGGATTTTGGTGTTTACAGTATTTGAAACTATTTCGATACTAAAATTAAGGATTGATATGGTCAAAGTTTAAATGGTTGTCATCCCTGCTTGGATGCTGCTTGAAGGGAATATGAATATTGCTTTAGAATAGTAAGAAATTATTTTTGATTTATTATTTTTGGTGGTGACCAAAGGTCACGTAGGTTCACCTGAATAACGCGGTAAAACACGGAAGAAATTGTTGACAGAGCATCTCAAGGTAGTAAGCTGTGATTAAATTCATGTTTAGTAAAGGTCGTACGTATGTATCGTATGCCAAAAGCTAAGTCCTATATTTTAATTGATGGTTATCGTTAATGGTTATCATTGATTAGTGATTAATCTGAATTGTGTATGGCATTTAAATTAATAGTTTATGTTATCCTAAATTCTATACACAATACCAATCATGTTTCCATGGTGGAAAAATGAAAAACTTCGAACTAGTAACAGCAGAACATTCAAAATTCAAATTGTTGTTTCACTTCGGGGAGAATTTCAATTGCTTAAAAATCAAAAAGACATCCCAAAGCTTACCTGGTTTGGTGATTACCAACGACCTCACTTACTTGTCTCAGCACAACAACTACACTTCCTTTTGCGGTTCCGTCCAAGAGTGCGGTAACCTTTAGTTAACACGTCTTTTCGCGCCTTCCAAATTGATACCGAACTTACGCCTCCTGAAACCATGTTCAATTCTTATTTGCAAGAGCTACCGTTAAGGAGCAACGCCACATCATCAACCTTACTCAGCAAAAAATACATGTGCGTGAAGGGCAAGCCGAGCCCATTCGAAAGCACACCCACTACTCAACTAAGTTTAGCCGGTTTAACCGGTTAAAGGTGAGTTTTGCTAGGTGGATCAAAGAGAAGTAATAACTGGTTCACATCTTTTCGTGTGGCAGCTGTCGATGGTGGTGCATCAGGAGTTCCTGCGTTACCATGAAGATCAAAACATATTTCATACCAACTCTGGCGGTCTGGCTCAAGTTCCATAAGACCTCCTAGACTTTCTTTTTCCTTATGTGTTTGAATTCATCGCCCCTTCTGCCATCGTGAGATGGTGATGGTGCAGAAGATGACCTTCCAGTCCTGGTCAGAGACAATCGAGGAATGGTCTGGCTTGAACGGGAACGCTGACCATTTTTTTTTCTTGCTGAAGCTGAGCTTGTCGAGAGACTGCTTTTTCTCTTCTTTCGATTGATTCAGGTCGGCACGCATGAGAACTCGCTACTGGACCCCGAATGTTCCTGCTCCTTTGGTAGGCTCTCCTCTGCCACTCTCTTTTCACTTCTTACTCTTACCGCGGAACCGGCTTGTGGTCCCGGTAAGACCTCCAGGCCCTGTACGGAGAGTTAGTCTAACTGCGCCTACAGTTGCTTTATTGCCCTGAGAGCTATGTTCCACCTACGCTTAGGGCACTATACCTTCGACGATATGCAGGAAAAGGCCTAGCACTCATGCTGAGAGGATCGTCAATGAGGACCTGTACTTAGTTAATGAAAATCATGACTGAATATATAAATGTGTGCCATATAATGAGTAAATACAACCAAACGTTTTGAACGGGACATACGTATGCAACATACAGATAAAGTAATAGAAATAAAAAGACATAAGTACACAGTATACAATGTACAACAACAACGAAACGAAGCCTCCTGATATGTGCTTGGAGTCTAAGGATTTGCTAAAATGATGTCGGAGAAAAGGAAACAAATAAAAACAAGGCTTGAAACGACACAAAAAGCCTTTCGGTATAATCGGGAATGTTAAGCTTGTGTAGAAATTTGACATGAAGGTAAAGCTACACCAAGGAAACATTTCGCACCACTGAACAATTTACAATAAAAAGAGCGAGAAAAACACGTAACCAGGTCTAACAAAAACACGTCAGAATTTTTATTGAAAAAGGAAAGGGTATTTATCGGAACGGTGAAAATATTGTGCAGAGGTTGCGCAACACTCAAAAGCAATCCAAAGAAGACCAGATGATGTTACAATTGAACAATATCCGAAGATAGAAAGCACGCAAGACTTCCACACTCATAGCACATAGGGTGGCGGAATGGGAAGGAGGTGGTACTCCGGAAGTAGACCGAAGAGCGCTAAGCTCAGTGTTAAAGGTTACCAGCACTCTTGGCACATCCGAGTGCAAAGTTGTTGTGTTGAGATAGCTAAGTGAGGAGTGCATTAAATCTATTAATATTACTTGCAACTAGTGTGTTTTTCCATTTTCCACTAACTCAATGATTCATTTTTTTCTTTCAGCCCCAGCAAGACATTTCCACCTTATGGGCAGTTGAAGTTAGACATCATTGATACCGTAACAAAAGAGGATGTGGAAAAGTTTGCAGAACTGATTAACTTGAAACCAGCAACAAAGAGTGACATCCTTAGTAAATCCCAACCCGCAATTGCATTACTTGATGAACTTGTTAAGCAGGATTTAATCAGACCAGATAATGTGGAGTACTTAATCGAAGGGTTTCGTCGGATCAGTCATGAACAATTGGCCAAAAGAGTTGAAAAGTACCAAAAGAATTATGCTTTCAGTAAGTACAATATGTCCAAACAAAGCATTGACGCTGTCCTTGAGATATCAGTATTTGAGGCGTGAACTGTTGTGAATGTCAATTATAAAACAATAGGATCACATTAGTAGTAGACATTACCATTTTTACAAGAAAACTTTGGACACCTGTCCATCTGTCTATATGTCTGTCTGTCCTGTCTGTCTGTCTGGGAATGAATCAAAACAATGTTTCGTGTTAGTGAGATTTTACATCATGAGACTTCAAGAGGCACCTTAAGTTTCAAGTTACGTCTCATATTATGTAGTATACTTCAAATTTAAAAGCTGACCTCTTGCAACAGCAAAGTCTCTCGGGGGTCCAAACCCCCGGAAATTCTGAGGTTTAAGTATATCTCTGGGTGAAAAATTAAGTGTCATGGACTTCCTAGAACAGAAAGATATAAACATAAACAGGGAATATAGGGAATATAGAATATATATATGTATGCATTTGTCTGGTCACTTCAGCTGAGTAGAAGGGGCACTGGGGGAAAGATTCTGACTTAGGGGTCGCAAATGACGACAAACACAACCCACAACCCCCCCCCCCCTCCATTTGGTGTTGGCCACTCTGAACTAATAGATCTCAATAAATAATTCCTATGATATGTATTATGCTGAGAGGCACTCTTTATCGATATGTAAATTAAAGGCCATATTTTATGTTGCAGTCATCTTTGCAACTATCAGTCATTTCAATTCAAGTGTTATCCTTTATCAAGTATAAGCTAGGTGCGCACACTATATATTGAGTTTGTAAATTTTCAGCAAACTTTATTGATGTGAATTTTTTGTATTGGAGTTGTAACTATACTGCTTTCTCTTGAACTAGTGACTATGATCAGTATCAATTTAGTATACATTTTTACTTTCTTTCTAGTTGTCTCAAAAACACAGCATATCTAGAAAAAAATCATAATCATATTAATTGTGAAGGGGGTTAACCCATCTGGAATAGATGTACACTGTATAAGCTCATATAATAATTGTTACCAAATCCTGACAAAATGGAGATACATCTATCAATGAAACGTTTGAAGAAGGATGGCCAATGAATACCGCCATAGCTTCATTTACTATACAGAGTGTCAGTATATCTTCTGACTGAAACATGAATGTGTAACTGTGTATTATGTATGAAGCAATGGTGTTTTGGTGTGGAAATAATGTTAGTAAAGACACAGAGGGTAGGGATGTATAGAGATCATCAACTTAAATATGGCTTTCCCATTCCCGCCCCTCCTAACTTTGATTGGAATCAAATAGGAAAATGTTTCCCCAGATGTCATTTAAAGTAAATCAGCATACTCTTCTGTTGCAGTGGTATCAATATGCAATTTATTATGCAAAGATTATAGCATTGATTACATAATTCAACAACTAAAAACATATTTTATTAAGTTGTGATAAATTGCGTAGTGTTGTTGAGATTTTAGAATGTGCATTTTGGTGGCCTTAAGACTGATCTTTTCGTACTTTGTTTGATTGGAGAACCTAGAAAACAGTGGATACAGTCATATATAAATGGATACAGAATGACGCAAATATATTCAGTTGAGCATTTGGAATGTACACTGTTTAAGGTAGCAGCAATGTTGACATCCAATACATTTGCCATTTAATCATTTGGAAAAAAAATGTACTGTATAATGAAATTTAATGTAGACGAATAGTTTACACTGTGCAAAGCGAAGTAAAAGTGTTTCCAATGATCTCGTAACAGAAATTTACGATTGGCAGGATGACAAACTTTCCAGGGACTATTACAAAGAAACTTCCAATGAGAACTGGCAAGATGATCATAACATAGCAGCAGATGTTGATAAGGGTGAACTGCATATCAAGCAGAGCCGCACAGGGTGGATACATCGAGAAGCACCATTGACCACGAGTAACGGGAAATTTCAACGTCCCCTACAACATTCGTAAGTGATTTGTTCTTACCATTGTGTCATGAATGATGTGTATATCAAGAACGGTGTGCTTGGGTGGTATTTCATCCCACAAAACATTCAATGAGCAGTGAAGCCTTTTTGCTAATCTTCTATACAGAAAAGCGGGTGGACAACAGAAGTTGGGGTAAAGAAAAACAATACCCTCTACCCAGCCACAATCGAGTGGCAAATCAACTTTTTTGTATACTCCATACGTTGACTTTATTTGTCTATTTACTTTTAGCATAATTTGTAGACAGCTATACTAACCCTTCAAGACGAACGCCAGACTGCCCAAAATAAAACCAGAGCTAATACTGAAGTTTTCACCCCTTGTCGAAAACTTTGTACTATGTAAAATACGTACATGATATAAAACTTACTAAAAACAGACGTTTATTGCTATTATGTATTTTATTGTTTGTACTGTAGCATAAGCACCCTGACGTTTTCAAAATTTGTTACAAAATAGATTTTAACTGTTTTCAAGTTAAGTAACCTTTCGGGTTGTTGATATGTTTCTTTTTTAACGTACATACCGAAAAACGTGGGACACCTACAGATTTGTGTCATCTAAAATCAAAGGTCTCTATATTTATGAGTCTCTCTCAACGTCTGACAATTAGCTCAAAAGAGCATGCAGCTTAATTAAATGAAGAGTATAGATTGCTACTGAGGATAATTATGTCGGCATACATGAATTTTAATAGCTTTCAATCTGTGGGCAGACTGAGCACGAATCCATGTAATGTTTCGCCGTCGTTGGTATTACGAATGCAGTCAGAGTTTGTGTATGATGAAAAATACACGTCTGTTGCGCAAGCCGGATGAGTAAATGATCTCAGGCTGTCGTTTTCAGATGGAGATTAATGGTAATGTGAGGTCAGCAGAGGACAGAGTTTGAATACCTTGTAACCACGGAGGGGCTATCTCAACAAGGGAACTTTGCTTGTTACAAAGACATTAACCTTCTGGTTAATATCACGTTTAAGATGTTCCTCTTGGAAAGTTGACAAAAACAATAATATCCTACGCTAGGGATCATGGAAATTTTTGCTCTTAGCATGATAATGTATTACATCAAGTAGAAGACACTTTTTGATGGAGGTTATTTAAGGTCACTAGGGATCAGAAAATGAAAACGTTGTCAACACGATATTTCATTAAAGACAAAAACTCATCACCCCAGACAGTTTCAATTCTCCCAACCACCTACCTCTAGTCCTTCCCTCAGCCTGTCTTAGATTCCTCCACATGTGTAATCAAAACAATGGATCCCTGTATACCCTGTGTAATACGAGCTGCTCTGCACCTTTCGAATTTGCTGTCAATCTAAGAGTACTGTAACTTAGAACCAGTTGAGACTTTTGCTTTCCGGGTGGTAAAAATATAGCTTAGGGTGATGCAATACAGCCTTTAAAGAATCTTATTGCTTTTGGTGGAGATCAAAATTTACCTGAAGTCACGTGGGGTCAAACACTGAAAACTTTGTTAAAATGATATCTCAAGGTAAGAATCACGAAAACCTTTTGATACAAGTATATGAATGGGTATATCAAATAAATAAATCATTTTAACGTTTAGTAGAACTCAAAATTGACTTGAGGTCACTAGTGTTAAAACTCTGAAAAAATTGTTAACATGATATTTCAAGACAGGAGTAGAAGAACCCTTTTGATTTTGCTGGAGGTCAAAAGTCATTTAGGTGAATTATGTGTCATGTTACAAAGCATAAATATGGAATCTCGAAAGTGGAAAGTTGGACAGGTCTCATATTTGGTTTGTATGTACAAGACTGAGAACAAGTACAACATTGGTAACTTTGAATCAACGGAGGTCAACTAATTAGTCGAACAGTCAACAAAATCAAAAATACTTTACAAACATGAAATCTCAAGAAGGGAATGTTATCATATGTGATAACAAGTGTTTTATCCTTACTGAGTTCGGTGGAAGACAATTGGTCCAATTTAGGGTTTAACAATATAGCTCGGAAGCTGAATCAGTGATTAACCTTAAACTTGTTAAGGATGTATATGATAAACAAATGTCCCAGCTGTATGGAATTTGCAAATTGAGAGAAACTGTGAATGTGTTAGAAAACCTAGAACGCAATTTTGCAGCAAAACTTTTCAGCATATGCTATTTAAACATGACACCTTTGTAACTGAGGATTCCTGATAACACAGCTTGTTCCAGTTACAAAGTAAATACGTGAGAAATTTGGGACAAAGAAGAGAAAGCACTTTTTCCAAAAATTTAAATATCTTTTTGAGCTTTTTGAGAAATATGCTTAACATGAACTTGGTACGAACTTACCTTGCAACACAATGTTCAAGCTTCATAGAACTTTCATGGTAAATTGAGTGAAATGCTGATCTTTTTTAGAAAAAAGTCAAGAATGCTCTAAGATATGAAAATCCAGCATATTTTTAGCAATGTTTCCGTAGTTAACTTTACTAAATGTAACGAGTTTCCTGATTAAGCAATGTTTCAGGTATATTACCTTTGTGGAAAATCGAGCAAAGTGCTAACTTTTTTAGGGAAAAGTGTCAATTTTAATCTTATAGTAAGATTTACAGCATAGTTTGAGAACTATTTGAACAATAAACTTTGTAGGGGTAACTTTAAAATAAATAGCTCAAGTTGTGCCACTGTCTCGTTTTTCGTAATTTCATTTAGTTTTAATTTTTCACAACAAATCTTTCATCAGAGCAGTAGGGTACATGAGAGTAATTATGTGACAGGAAGTGCACTAAGAAACCCTGTGGGGCTATCGGGTGGTTACCCTCCCTGACAATAAGAAAAAGAAAACCGAATTGTATGAATCGTATAAACTCCCAAGGAAAACAAACAGACAAACAACAGACAGAAGCATGTATCTCCCGCACCCCCTTCCACCTTTATCCTACACAAAACTAGTCAGATTTAGACAGAGTTTTGTGAAAGTGATGAAAATGATGTGTCTAATTTAGCTTGTTCAACAAGTAATTACTACTTCCAGTCCAAATAATACAACTAAGTCAGATGTGGTACAAACATTGCTTGATAAAGAGGCCTGAAAATGATCTTAGGTCAAAAATATGGATGGAACCTTAAAGCATACTAAGAACATCAGAATTAATGCCTTGATAAGAGATGAAGTGTTTTCTGTTTGAAAGATAGCTAACAAACCAAGAGAGGGAAGTACCCCTTGTAAAGTAACGATTTAATTTATGACAAAGTATTAAATGATCAATACTGTCAATCGTGAATAAATCAAGAAATACCCAAATGGCGGTAGTTTGTTGTTAAAAGCCTTTGTTAAGTTGTCCACGGCATCAGCTTCCGCCATGTCGGTAGAGTGATCAGGACAAAAGTCAGACTGATCGCCGAAAAGAACATTATGCCTACTGAAGAAGAAACAGAAAATCTGTTGCAAAGGACACGTTAGAGAATTTTCGAAGACCAGGGTAAGATGGAAATCGGTCTACAAGTTAACAAAACAATTGAGGTCTCCTTCTTAAAGATCGTAAAAACTTTGACAAGTTTTAAATAATCGGGAACGCTCCTAGCAAATAATGATAAGTGAGATAAAGAGAGTTACACGAAAATAAAATATTTACGAATAATGATAACCTTGGTAACCTCAGAATGTCTGATTTCATCAAAGCCGACTTGTCTGGCTTGAGACAGGAGTTTGATAGGGTAGTAAGTTTCTCTTTAGTGACTGGAAAAAGAAAATCTTGGGAATTAATTAAAACTTTATTGCTTATTTGAGACACGTTGAAGGATAATTCAGACTGTCAATTCCCTAGTACCTGTTCTTTCATTGCACTGCATTGGACTTACAGAGCTTGATAAAAAGGTGTAAAAAGCCTTTGCGCTCTTTCGTGCATATCGTGGAGATAATTTTTTAAAAACCATCAAAATAGAGGAGTTTTAACATTTTATAAATAATACCACCTTTTCATTCATTCACTGTTCTGAAAAAGTTCATATCAACCCTTGCCAACGTTTAAACATATTTAAAAGCGATATTTTCAACTTTCAAATAAAACTTCCACCATATACGTAGCTTCTGTATATCTGTAGATGGTTTATTCCCAAACAAGCGTAGAATGTGGTTAATTTCAGTTTTTCTCAACCAGGAAGACTTGGTAAATACCACGACGTGTGTTGAGAGAGCTGATTAGAAAGACCAAAAAAAAAAAAGAAAAGCTGCAAGCACTCTTATACATAATCCTAAAATCTAGTTTCATGAGAATATCCTCTTCACATGCACTTTTAAACCATTTAAGTCACATTTGGAGTTTAACAATAACCTTGAATAGAATTATTAATAAATCATGTCATAGTTCAATCAGTGGTTAATCATGAAACTATAGACATATCACTTTATTATGAAAGTATTGTTTGGTGTAAATTAGCCTAGAAATGTACGTTTTATAAATAGTCTAAAACAAAGTAGATTTTCCGTATATTGACAATGTCCTCTCCAGGACAAATGTCATGACAACAGTATTAAGTAAAATTGTGTACTCATACGGTCTTTGTGTTATCTACAGGACTCTAACTACTGTACTAAAATAAATATGAAAGTTTTTTGTACTGGGAGTCTGAGGGATTATTATCATGAAACGATTTTCAACTTCAGATCCGAGACACATTTATTTTCTCCAGGACATCACTTACTTGTGTACTCTACAGACAACGCTAATGAATGTTCATGTTACACTTGTAAACTTAAAGTGCCATTTCCTCGATCAGAACATGGAATACCGTAACACTGCTAAATCAACATCTTATACTGATTCTACACGAGGCAATTATATTTTTGAGAAAACACTTCAGTGTGTTCATTTTCAATATTACAATTACACGTTATCTTGTAAACTCCCTCAAATCCTGCTGTAATTTATGATTCTACAAAGCAGTGGTATGGTTGTAGGTTGGAGTAATACGCCGCATATCCTTAAGGTTTTCGTTCATGTTTTTCACTAATTTTTGAAACTATGATATTATGTTAAGCTGATTTGTTTGGCTATTCATGGTACACCATAAAACATATGTAGACTTCATTAGGATGCTGATTAATCTCACAAGCATTGTAGATGGATGGTGTTACGAGAAAACGGCTATCTTTCTCGTATATTCAGATTCCTCCACTTGAACAGCTTATCTTAACTAATTGTATGCTTTTACGTCCAGGCAATGTGGTATTTCAAGGAAAAACCGTACTTTGAGATTTGTGCTCGTAAGTGTAGCGGGGTAGTGATTCAGGGCTGAGCGCCAGAGTTTGCAGGCTTCCTGTTCACAAGGTCGGCTTTGTTCCCCCGGGCGGGGAGTATAGCGAGGTTCGTCCAGACAGTGAGGCGTGGTTAGTTTGCTTACGTAATACGGGGTAGAATACTTGATCATCTTGTGATTAGACCTTTGTGTATGTCAATCTAGCTTGATGTACCGTAATTGGTCAGTGTGATTGCATGGGGCTTTACACAGTAATTTGTTTTGTGTGGGATTTTACACGATAACGGGGGTGCATTACAATGCCATATACGGCGTGTTTTCATTCAGTAGTTTAGGGTATACTTGTACACTGTTACCAGACAGAATCTATGCCAAATTTTTATCCATCTTGCGATGGGCGATTTTTAGGGACTTAGTTTATTTTTTTCTAGAGCGATTTCCGCTGCGTAGTGTTTACGCTGCTGACTCTCAGCTGCTCTGCGTATGTTCAGCTGCTGAGCTGCGTCAAATTCATCTTCTACGCAGCTGAGTTTCAGCTGCACTGGGTTTAGCCGCTGCATGTAGTCCCAGCCGCGCAGCGCTCTAGCCGCTGAGCTTTGGCTTCTCGCTTTCAGCTGCGCTGCGTTTCAGCCGCTGAGTTCTAGTGGCAATGCCTGACTCTGCATTGTATTGTTTACGCCGCGTAGTTTACTTAGCTGCGATAGCATATAGTATGAGTGTTAACCCACTGCACTTGCTGTTTATTAACTTGTTCAATTATTTTATCACCTCATTTGCTTGGTATTGCGACAGTGGTGATGACTTCAACTATATTTTCTAAACCTAACATGCTCTGTTAGTGTACTTATTTATTTTCATCGGTGTCATCCTGACCCTACCTCTCCAGGCTCTCGCCCTTCCCCTACCCCTTCACCGACCTGATTCCTCACCACACGACCGGCTCGGGCAAACGTTGCAGTATTAATAAAGTGAATGGAAGACATTTCATTGATATTGGTCTCCTGACGGATCTTTGATTAGTGTTGATTTTTTTTTTTTCCAGAATTGCACTTTAAAGAGGCTCATTGAGTTGTTTTGTGAAATTCACTCAATTTTTCTAAACCGGTCAAGTTTCCTTCACATACTAATGACAAACAGTCAAACTAAAAGGATCCCAAAGTTTTACATACGTTGGGACATTAATGAGTGAGTAACCAACGATTAAATTTGGTTTTTGAAACTTTGTGACCAGACATTTTCACATTAGTACATTCACATGCACACAATCAGAGCAAGTAACGGTCAAAAATTCGAAAAAATTGACAGTTTTCATATACCTATTGGATGTGAAACTTGATTAATTATGCTAATTGTGAGTATTGTCGTGTGTTTGTATACTTCAAAATCACCGCAATCTTTACTGATATCAGCTCAATGAGCCCCTTTAACGCTAGACACGCTCACCTGCGGGCTCACAATTGCACTTTTTCCCCATAAACGTCATTCACTCCTGGTGTAGTTCTTGTTTAAAGCAAACAGTGTTTATGTTCGAGCATTGTCGGGTTCTCAAAAAACATTTCGAAAATGACATGGTGACCTGTTTGTTATTCATGGTATACTAAATACAACACATGTGTAGCCCTCAGTAGAGAGCTCATTAACATTGTGAATAGAAATTAGAATAGTGGGGATACATTTGCCATGTGACTGGCAACTTTTGAGAATCATTCGTTATCGTTAAACGAAATGTCCTCTTCAGACGTCATCCCACGATCCGATACTTTGGAAAATGATAATTTACGATAAAAAATATTAGATCAACAGAAATTTTGTTGGTTGCAAAAGTTCAAGTTGACATTTGACCCAATTCCCCACGGGTATACGTAAACTGTCATGCTTATTGTGAAAAAAACCCATTGCAGACCTTCAAAGTGAGAATTTTAGGACACAGCGGATGCCACGGGTTCGACTCAAGTTTAACATATAAAACACAAAGTTACGTGAATAATCAAACAATACTTTTTAATTAATATTTACTTGGATTGCATATATATAAAACAAATACGTAGAAATGGAATTGCGAAGTAATATCAATAAAGACTGATGGTCTGTGTACCAGTCTGACAGCATACACAGTATTTGTTCTTCATGTGCGTAGGCTTATCCTAAAATGCCTGGTTTTTCGTACCCCGCGCTCAGGGTAACACCGTGTTACCTCGCGCTCGAGTAATGTGAGAACGCGAGTTTACTCGGGGTCGGTGTTTAAATTTCGATCCACTGTAGGCTTGGTCTCACCTACCCCGCGATAAGCACTGAAACCCTGTTACAAAAGGACAAAACCGCAGGTTGACACCGTGTTTTCCAGCGTGTGTTCTCACGTACCCCGAGTAAAATTCAATTGGTTGTGCTACCATAGTAACGAGGTCAAATATTGCCCGCAACATTCGGCCATGTGCTATATGTCTCGCGCGTTTCGCATACCAATTACTAAACGAAGTGCGGTACCGCTAGCCTCTTGTTGTGATGTGCGCCCCCTGAACCCGAAGTACGGGTCATCTGTGTCGTAAAACACATGTTATCTTGATTTATTACCATAAACACGGTGTTTAAAACCACAGAACCTTGCGTTTGGAGGTGGATCGAATTTTAAACACCGACCCCGAGTAAACCCGCGTTCTCACGTTACTCGAGCGCAAGGTAACGCGGTGTTACCCTGAGCGCGGGGTACGTGAGACCACAGTACTGAGCTTTATTTTTACCTCTCTGAAAGGAAAATTCTCAACTGGTTCTAAGTTACAGTACTCTTAGATTGCCAGCAAATTCGAAAGATGCAGAGCAGCTCGTATTACACAGGGTACACAGGGATCCATTGTTTTGATTACACATGTGGAGGAATGTAAGACAGGCTGAGGGAGGGACTAGAGGTAGGTGATTGGGAGAACTGAAACTGTCTGGGGTGATGCATTACAGCCTTTAAACCTTTTCGATATTGCTTGTTTACATTGCAGAAAAGTAATGCAGATCTTCGTTGAAAGTATGACTGGAGAAACGATTAAACTCTCAGTAGATAGCAGGGACACCATCAAGAATTTAAAGTCCAAAATCCACGACAAGAAAGGTACTCCACAAAACGAGCAATGTATCATGTTTGCTGGTAAACAACTACAGGATGGCCGAACACTGTCAGAGTACAACATCCAGAAACATTCCACTCTCAATCTTGTTTTACGTCTCCCTGACGGTATGCAGATCTTTGTTCAAATGAGCAACGGCAAAACCATCACCCTCGAAGTAAGGCCTAGCAACAACATAGCAAACGTGAAATCCAAAATCCAAGACAAAGAGGGTTTTCCACCAGACGAGCAGCGTCTCACTTTTGCTGGTGAGCTACTGGAAGATGGCCGAACACTGTCAGACTACAACATCCGGGGAGAGTCTACTCTCAATCTTGTTCTTCGTCTCCGTGGTGGTATGCAGATCTATATTAAAGGTCTGACTGGCAAAATTATCCCTCTTGAGGTAGAGCCCAGCTGACACCATCGGAAACGTCAAAGCCAAAATCCAAGACAAAGAGGGTATTCCACTAGTACAGCATCTCATCTTTGCTGGCAGGCAACTGGAAGATGACCGAACACTGTCAGACTACAACATCCAAAAAGAGTCCACTCTACATAATGTCCTTCGTCTCCGTGGTGGTATGCAGATCTTTGTCAAAACACTGACTGGTAAAACCATCGCTCTTGACGTAGATCCCAGAGTTACCATCGGAAACATCAAATCAAAAATCCAAGACGAAGAGGGCATTCCACCAGACCAACAGTGTCTCATGTTTGCTGGCAAGCAATTGGAAGATGACCGAACACTGTCAGATTACAACATCCCGGGAAAGTCAACTGCCTATTTAGTACTTCGTCTAAAGACATGAATGCAGTGGCCTAACCAGACTTTTTCATTTGGGGGGCTGAGGGGGGAAAGATTTTAGTGAGGGGAACTGTTATCGACACTATCTAAGCGGAGCGCCACCATTGGTTAGCGCGTAGCGTACCAAGAAAAGTTTTGGATAATAATGCTTCCTAGATCGCCGGAAACGTTGTGGTTTAAACTTACGTTATTGTGTCAATTTTTGTTGTTGTTTCAACTTACGTTGTTGTTAAAGTAACGTTGTTGTTTAAAGTTATGTTGTGACGTCTAAAGTTACTTTGACTGCAGTACGAGTTGCACATCTGTGGCTACCTCCTTTATATTACCGCCCCCCTCTCCTCTTAAAGATCGCAGCGATAACTTGAACGGGAAAAACCCTCCGTCACCCGGTGTACCAAAGTTGGCTGCAACACTGTTCAAGGAACCACCTGTAGTAAAGTTCGCGACGTTTTGAAAAGAAATGTGACGATGACCTTACAATCAAATTGCAGTAAATTGAGCTACTGTTACACTGACCTACATAATATCTGTGCTGCAGTATGACATGCATGATGGCTCATATAATATTATATTAAGTTCGAATCAGCACACACAAGCCAGTATGTCTGTATGTGCATTGTTATAACATGCCTGGCAATTAATTCATGCCTCCTGCTTGATTTGTATTTATTTGTGGGCCATTGTAGCATGTTAAATTTGAAAGAAGCTTATTTTTTCCAAAAGAATGGAAAGTCGTAGCAACATAATCACTCAATGAAAGGAGTGTGATGGACGTTGCGTCAACACATTGTTTCACCAAGTACATTAATTTAAAATAAGATTTATTTGGTAATATCCATTTTCGAGCAAATCATGGAATTATGGGGGGTTAAATGAAAGTTTTATTGGTAATGTGTGAACTTTAAGATCTTGTTTGAAGCGTGCAGACTCAGTCTATGCCTTTCACTTCCAGTCTTGTCCTGGCAGATACAAATTTCTTTCGAAGAAGGCAAATGTGAAATTTTCTACAAAGTGAGATTTTACTCATTTCTACCAAAGTGACGCCAATGCAATATTCTGAAAGAGAAAGGATTCCATCCTGTCGTCAGTGTAACGATATAAAGCCTTCCACTTGTAGCAAAATTGGCTTTGCCTCCGCACTGACATTATATCACCTGTTAAGAAAATACTCTAGTCCAATGAACGGTGGAGGCACCCAAGGGGTGGGGCATGTGCCTCCCCATCGTCAGATCCTCCCCCCAGTTGCCCCACCATCAGTCAGCTGAAGGGACCTGACAAATTCACAAATATATATGGCTATTCCCTGTTGTTCATATTCATGTCTTTCTGTTGTAGGAAGTACATGAGACTTAATTTTTCACCCATCGGGGCCTTGCCTATGGACTCCACAAGGGGGGGGGGGCGGCTAAGTTCTCATCTTGTCAACCTAGAGGAGAGGAATAGCTAACACAATTGAAATCGTTTGCTTATAATGACACACTTTGAACAAAAAGATACCTATCCCGACATTTAATTTTCAGGTAGATGTATCCTAAAACCTCAGAGCTTCCCCGAGCTTCACCCCCTGGACCCCACCAGCGGAGCTACGACGGGCTTCTAGACCCCACTCGCTAAGATCGTGCTTCACACTTAATTTCGCACTACGGGCGAAACTTTTGCCCTCCCCCTCGTTTCTTTTGTCCTACAATTCCCTCCCTCTCCACCCCCAAATCTATAATCCTGTTGACTCCTCTGACAACGAGGTAAATCAATTGTGCAGTTGTTTCAAAGTGAATAAAATTAAGTCCAGGTTACTGCTAGCTAACACCCCGATCTATGTTCTCTCCAGTCATAGAATTATAAAACTTTCTTATCAATTTATTTCTGAAACATAAACGTCTTGTGGAGACAAAAGCGTGGCAGCTACCACAGCTGAAACGTGCTATGGTATGTTCCCAGAATTTTATCAATTACGTAATCGGGTGGTGACAGTTCTGCACCAATACTGCTCACTAAGTTTATGAAGTTCAGTTTGTGAAGTAAGTACAGATATGCAAATAGCTCAACTTTCTCAACATATGAATGGGCCTTAAGCTTGTTCGCTGTAGTTTACTCTTCCATTGAACTGTTGGCATTCTGAGGCATGCTTACACTATGGGCTGGATCCAGAGTTACTTGGTGTGGTTCTAGGGTGGTTCTTTCCAACTTCAACTTTCACTGAAAGAGAGTAACAATCATTGCTGTATTTCTATTCTAGCACCTAAAGAAGGACCAGGGTCCGGAAATTTGTGTAATTTGTTGTATAAAATATACTGTATTGGAACCAAATGCATTACCTCTATTTTTATTTGTATGTTTCCAACACGTCAACCTTTCAATTATGCATATCTACTCAATACTTAATGCCCGAACCTCTTCTCGCTAGAAGAGCAGAAGAGGGTCTGTTACTCAAACTTGCCCAAACACGGTCTGATATTTACTTTTTGTCGAAGTGAAGAAACTGGATCTCATTCCCGAAAGGACTACGTCTTAAAAACCCGCTTACAGCGTTTATGGACCTAAAGCGGGGATCTGATTTGTCTGAAAGCCTCCCAGAAGATAGGTAAGTTCGCCTTAAAATCAGCATATTCGAGACAGTCGTCCTTACAACCGAAAACTCGAACAAAGCAATCTCGATATTTTGATTCCAGATGAAGGAAAGAGATCTCAGGTGTCAACAATCTTAACCCACTCATACGACCGACACGGTCATGAATGCTTTCCTCGAAAGGAGTGACAACTCAAATCGATGGCCAGGGGAGATCCGATTTTGAGGAATTTATTCAGTCAATTCTTATGCCACAGACGCATACGTACGGAACCAAATTGCTTTCACGATCAAGTCACTGCTTTGCTTAACCATTTTTTTGAATTGTAATTGAGGTCATTTGAGGTCAACAGGGGTCAAATTGTGAAAACCTTGTAGACACGATATCTCAAGAAGGAAAACTTAGACAAATATTCCATTTAGAATCTAGGTGTATCTCATTGAATGTAAAAGACTATAATTTTTTTGAGAAGGTCAAAGGTCATTTGAGGTCAGCAGGGTCACATTATGAAATTCTTGTAATCGTCATATCTCGAGAAGGGATAGCAACAACTATTAGCCATGTTTGCCTTTTACTTTGAGGTATCTATTGTGCAATGCTTTGATTATTTAAGATCTTTGTGTAGGTTTCATAAAAAAAAACTTGCATCCTGCATTTCACTGTGTGCAAGAGACGGTTCAAAAGTGCACTTGTGTGAGATACAAGATAAACATATGGAACCTTTGGGATGCTTATTTCAAAAATTCACAAAGGGTCAAAAGTAGAGAAGACAATGTTTATGTAAACTTATGGTTTTTATTTAAAAGATTGCACATATAATACATTTCATTATTTGTACACTCTGAAATAGTTAAAACGAAACATAAGTGGAAACAATGATCAATGTTTCCAATTTTATTGTGACTAATACATGACAAACATTGAGTGATTTCAAACCCAAAACTGTGAGAGCAGTTCAGTACAATGATCTACTGTATTTGAAATCACTTTAAAGAGTGAGGTAATAATAAGCGACCTTGCCCTAAGGAGGATGAAGCAACAGATTAGTTTTCTAAGGGCAGTCATTCTTAACTTCTACAATAGTAGTATTGACAATCACAACAACTTTTTTCATCGATCAGCCTAGTGGTCCTGCTAGATTTGGACCGGCATTTCCATAGACCAAAGGACAGTGAAGGCTTTTATGTATTGCATACTGTCAGTGCTTATCAATTTTCTATATTCTTTTCAATAATAGTTAAGTTCTATTCTTTCCTTGATATCTATAAGGCCATTGCGCAAATGACAACAACTTGGCAAAAATATTCATTAGCACAGAGTTAAGGGTCAGGGAGTGAATTGAGCAGTGCATTGTTTGCATTTTATGTCCTCCATAACACTTTTCACTGACAATTTGTAACATAATCTCTTGACCTTTGTAATCTACTGTAGATGACACACAATGGGTAATACACATGATCATTTGACAAAAGCGAGACCTACAATCTCTGGAATTATGATATACTCCCTTTACAATCAAATAATTTCCATCGACTTTCAGTCTTCTTCAGTGTACTTAATGGCTACCAGTCTGAGATTTCCTCAACCTCTCACACTTTGTAATTGTGCCAACATTAAAAATATTAACCACTGAAAAAGACTGATATTTCATGGAACAAAAGGGAAATTTTCTCTCTTTATTGGTGATAAATGCATTTCCGTAGGATGTTCCATTTGGAAGTTATGGATTTCTGAGGAAATACTTACTTCAAAATCTTACATTGCATCGTGGGAAATCAGTGAGGTAACACAGATGGAACTACTTCAAATTGGCTGTCTAGAGAGAAATACTGGGATAGTTAAAGAGACGTGAACCGTGGTTCTTAAAACATTGTGAAGGAAATCTGACATAAACCCTATCTCATTTTTTTTCACTGATGTCGCATCTCAAACTTATGTGAGCATTTCAGTTTCAAAGAACGAATAAAACTTACTGCCATTATTACTGCTGTTACAGAGCACTTTAAACCATGAGGCAACTGGAAATTTTTTAACAAAGAAGTCTTTCTTGAAACAGTAATAGTCTTGAGTTATGAATAAGACACTGATCTGGGGTTTGTAATGTTTGCAGTGAAACATTCTTTTTCATTTAAGATCACCATTTACACATCAGTGAAATATTTCTGTAAAGCCAATACAACAAAAGCTGGATAACTTGGGCATAGTTTCTCTCACATCAATCATGATTGGGTGTAATCCCACCATAACGAGTGATGTTGTTGTACTATCGAGTTAGATAAATTCAACGTCACACACAGCTGATATAAACGGAAAGAGAAAAAACATTTTGAAAGACAATGGTAGACTTAGAACATGTACATGAATAACACTTACACAGGATTCTCTCAAAATGAGCATCAAAACACAAATGCAAAATAGCATCTAGAAAATACCAATAATGTCTTTTGCATCAGGAAAAACTCCAAATTACAACAGTCATAAAAGGTCACCAAAGGGGTTATGGGTAATTGTATGTCTTCCCCCATGGTGACATGCAAACATGACCAATGAGGGTAGAATTTTAAAGCATGAACTACAGTGCAGAAATCCAGTGAAATCCTGTAATTTAACAACGTAACTACAAAAGGCAAATCTGGCCTAGATGTTTCCCCCTCCCCCCCCAAAAAAAAGAAAAAAAACTCACAGAACTCCTTTTCACCTTTCAAATTACAATACATACAACACTGGATAAATCTTCACAGAACTATTTTGAAAGAGGGCGGTTTCACCATAGGATAAACTTGGCTTTCTGCTGATCCTCTCTGTATATCAGATGACTAGGTTGTCTGAAGTCTTTGTAAACTGACCAGAGCAGCCACCTTACACTTCTCTTGAACATTTCATCAAAGTTTTGGATTTCATCAAATCAAAGGAGCATCCAGATTTTTTTTTTTCATCACCTCTGATGGGTGGCATCAGACATCCTTGATCCATCGCATCATGTCATGATTACCGAAGTCCTCTGAGATGAATTCCATCTGCTACACGTACACAGAGCCATCTCCGGGAGGAATGTACCCAACTCCGATCAAGAGGATATCTATCAAAGTCCAAATGCCAATACCTCCAAAGCTAAACAACTTGCCAAGGCCGCTCTCCCAGTAGCCGAGGTAGAAACGATCCACCCCAAGTCCACCGAGTGTGATGCTGCAAAAAGGAGGTTAAGTAAAAAAAAAAAACTGGAAGAGAGGCGCAGGGAAGACTGAAGAGGATACTAAGTTTAGAAATCTTGCATGAAGAGTGGGAGTTGGTAGCAGAAAACTGATGAGTAGAAGAACATTTACCTCTGTGTTACATATCTTCCTGTCTGGTTCCTCCACAGGAACTGGAGTAACTAGGACAACAACATCATACCACCAACGGTGTAGGCACACATTAAAATTTTTTAAACGGCAATAGCATGCCAGAGGGTAATTCACTGGATCAACTTAAGGGTCAAAATGATCACATCACCTGCTGTATTGTGGTGATGAAAATCGTGTTCAGAAGACTGCAGCTTGGAATGTGGAATGTTATTTGAAAATTGATGGCAGAAACAAGTTACATATGAATTTACTCTTACAAGTTTGAGACTGACAGCATACTGTATTTATGAGTACTCGGGCTGTGTGAGCTAAATGGTTGATCAACCGGACAATAGGTTATCTTTACAAAATTTTGTAATGATAAGTTTTGCAGCTACCAGGACTGTTTATTCTTCCTAGCAAGGCACAAGACCACAATATTTTTATGAAATCACTGACTAGAAACTTAGATAAGATGACTAAATGCAGTCTGTATGACAGGTATCATGATTAGCATCACACATTTGTGTATTTGTGTTGTAACACATCAAATTTCCAAGTGGTGGTGCTCTTTCAGTAGAAGTGTAGATTAACTACCGTAACATTATTAAACCAAGAATGTCTTAACTGTCTATGAATCCCACATGTTGTCTTGATTTGCACTAGTGCGACTGATAAAAACTTTCAGACATAAGTCCCTTCATTTCAAAGGAGGATGGAACCTGTGTGGATAAACTAAATGTTGTGATGCTTAAAGTACCATTTTGTTTGATTGCAACAACGTTTTGGTGAAGGTATTTAAGTTTTCACATTCACTTCACTAGTTTATTCTGTCACTCACCTTAAAATGAAAGCAGTAGACCATTTATAACCAGATGTCCAGTTGCATTCTTTTTTCTTGTAGAATCTTCTGTTACCTTGACAGTGCAAGATCACAAACAGAGACTCAACATTTATTTTACAATGTCACACTTGTCCATTCAGTTACATTTTGTTGACAGTTGCTTTTAAAAGTGTTCTTACAAAATGAGGCAAATGCACAACTAAGACTGAATAATCTTCATTTTACACAAGAGAGTTACCACTTGCAGTTTTGAGGAAACAGAAGATAAATTTGATTGAACTTTCTGCATGTGAAAGTCAAGAATTATGAGATGAGAAGGCCACAAATATTTCTGCATAATTCTGCTGTTGTGCCCCATTTGAAATTAGTATTGCTTTACTCGCAAGGTATTATGTTGGCCAATACAAACCTTCTAATCAGCAGTTGAGCTTCAGTAAACTTCTGGCACTTGTGAACATGCCAAAACAGAGATCACAGTAAATGTGAATTAAGGCAAATAGCTGGGTGTATTGGAATAATACTGATACATGTCTAGGAATAGGGCTGCAAATACATCCTGATGTTTAAGCTAGCACTGATATCTAAAACCCCATTGGATAAATTTGAGGTAGTGTCTACACTGAGGACGAAAGTTACACTGACATCAAAACTGACACGTCAGTCTCGTTGACATCCTGCAGATTCGCTGCTGTCTTAACTCAAACTGCTTTAACTATGAGTTGTTGAAGTGTTGAGTTGTTTACATTCAAGATTTTTCTACATTCAAAATAGTCCTGTTAAACAGCGATTGGCTAAAGCTATTGCACGATAAAACGAAGCACTACAGTATTTCACAAGACTGACAATAGTCATAACAATAAACTAAACAGCACTGTACTACACAAAACATTTGTATTCCAGTACTAACTCACTGAATAGTGCCAACACCAGAGTGTGTATAGATTGTGCAAGTTTAAACATTGACCTGTACATAGCTCAGAAAACAACTTGAGCTTGCCTATGGGTGTTCCATACCCTAAGACAGAGTAAGATGTGAGATATTTCAGAAGCCTGTCATTCTCTGACTTACCGAGACACAAAACATCATCCAGAACCGAGCAGTTTACCTGAACCATTGTTTTTGGACATGAATTGACGGTGCAATTATTTGCAGGGGTGCAAATCTGCTCCCACGGCTCAGTCTGATAACAGTATCTGCATTTATACGTCCTCCGAATTTCCTCTGGCCCCTGAAAGACAGTAACAAAGCAAACAAACGGTGACTCGTCAGACAGTACAGTGTGTTAACACGCCACACTTTCATCAACACAATATTGCCCTTGTTTGCAAAAGCAAAAATGAAACAAAGAACTGCATATATTTCTTTTTCATAACAAATTATCTGTGATCAACAGTTTTATATGTTATTAATGTCTATGACAAGCAGAATTCCTGGCTGCACAATTTGATCAAACATTACTGCTGGGATATTAGGATTCATATTAAAAAACATGTAATGAATTTGGCAGGTACTTTTTAAATGGCATAGATATGTTAAGCTTAGACAATTGACCAACCAGAATGTGTGTGGTTTGAAATGGAAGATGTATTGTCGTAGCACTCTTACTTACCATTCATATTGCATTTCAACAAATTTACGTTCAAAGTATTCAAGAGAAACAGACGTATGCAGATTGAATGATACTATTTATATTAACCACACATTTTAGACCTTACATCCTACATGGAACGATAATGTGTCTCACAGATTCTCACCGTACAGTCTACGCCTGACTTTGGTGCACAGGTGATGTTGTAATATTGTCCATAGATGCATGACGCTGTCATATTACAGTCAATGCAATCACCACTAAGGTGCTGACAAGGAAGCTGACTGGGACAGTATTCCATGTATGGAGGAAACTCTGTGCTACTGTTGTCTGTATAATCGGGTGACTCAGATGGACTCTGCAGTGTACTGGTTTTGGTTGTAACTGTCTCAGAGTGCAATGTGGTACCTTCAAATGTGATACCATCTGTCGCAGTGGACTGTGTCGCCACATCTTGGCCAGTGGTTGTTGTTCCTGTTTGGGGGAAGAGAAAAAGGTGATTACAAATGAAATGCTGACTCATCAGAAATGTGACAGTGGTGGGTCAGTGGTATCTGTATCTGCACATAATACTGTAGCCCTTCTCACCAGCCACATGATGAGAGAGTGTTGCTTTGTGAAACAATTCACAATCCCATAATATGCTTGGGATTTCTTTTTTAACAGATGTTGCAGATATAACTGGACAAATGTGGAAACATTTATTTCCTCAGACTCATAAGCTACTGTACTGTAGTAATTGTATTTTGTGCCTGTACATACAGTGGCAGTTTATCAGACTTGACAATAACTTTTGCACACCATCGAAGGCATAAATGGTTGTACCAGCAATTCTAGATTACTAAAATTTGAGTATTGTTTTCAGATTTCACTAGAATATCTGGAGCACAGATCGCAGAATCACAAGATTATGAGCACGTTGTCAGGTACATATCAAACTTAAGTGCTTGACATATCTTCTGTTTATTGTATGGGCATGCCATGTAGTTTCTTGTCAAAATTGTGATTCATTTAGAGTGTGTCAGCAACACTTTTGTAAAATCAAATTTCTTACACAGAATATGTACTGATTCCATGAACATTGGTGCTAAGAGATTTTGTGTCCCACCTTATAGTACATTGAGACATTTGCCACCTTCAAGTTAGTGGTGCTGTAAATAGTCACCTGTCTACAAATTCTGCCATTAACTTGTCATGATGTTATGTGCAAATATCTGTTTCTTTCTTGCCAAGTAAATGGACACCAAGTACTGTAACATTGACAGATCTAGTAACATGTTATTATTTTTTTTGTTTCACATGACCTGCCAGACAACTGCAAATTTAAAATAAGTCACAAGAGGCATTTTTTTTAGCATTTTCATAGTACTGTCAAAGTCTGACTTCCATTTCGCCTACAGTTACTATTAAAAACTGCTTAATTTTAGACATCAAAATAATCCAGTTTGAGAGTACGCACCTTGCCCAGCATTCAAAATCACGACTTTTGAAAGATACAGTAAGAGGGTTTGGCAGATTGAAATAATGGAGCATACCACTATTTTTGTCCTTTCTACATTATGTCAATGGTATGCACACTCGACGGACACCTTGGGGAAAGTTGTTTTTGTTTTGGGTTGTCGTAAAGAAGACAAAGTAATTTCACCTTCAGAGACACAATTTTTTGTTGAATGATTACACCTTCCTTTAGGACAATGCTGATTCATAATAAAATGTTCTGACACTTGCAGGTGGAGCTGTCACAATCTTTGAATGATAGAGTTCTTTAACGATGGTCACCCAATCATACTGCATTTCCATAGCAACAAGACAGCCCCACTAAACTGCACCCTCCTTTATTGAATTGTAAACGATGCCTTGACCATAATGAAGCCCAAAAGGTCAAGTCCCACATTATACCTGTCTTTCACATCTGTCAAAGTTTAATTTTCATTTATCCTACAAAATCAGCTGGCAGTGATGGTCTGCATCCTGCCATTGTTCGTAACGCGATCCCATTCATCTCAAAACCTCTCATACATATATTCAATGCTTCCCTCACGCAAGGCATCTTCCCTGAAAAGTTGAAAGTGGCTTAAGTTGTTCCGTTATTCAAAAAAGGTGATCAAAATCAATTTGTAAACTATCGCCTACTTTCAGTGTTTCCCTGTCTTTCTAAAATTTTAGAAAGGCTCGTTTTCAACGGAGTACAAACCTTTCTAAGCAAGCATGAAGTGCTCTCTAATTGTCAATATGGTTGCCATCCAGGTCATTCTACCGAAACTGCTCTTATTGATGCTTTTGATAAAACAAAGCTATCGCAAACAGGCAGACTTCCATTGGCACTTTTTTTTAGATTTGTCAAAAGCGTTTGACACTGTCGACCACAGTATTTTATTAACTTAACTCTCCCACTACGGTATTAGAGGTCCCCTACTTGAATTGGTTTAAAAGCTATTTGACTTTCAGGAAACAGTACACTCACTTTAAAAGCATTGACTCTGATCTGGCTACTGTTCGCTGTGGGGTTCCACAAGGTTCATCCTTGGCCCACTTTATGTAAATGACATAACATCTGTTTCTCAAATTCTTCACTTGTTTTGTTTGCTGATGACACAAATATTTTCTTTTCTGACGACAAACCTGATCGCCTGGAAAATACTGTTTGCACTGAACTTAGTAATTACTGTATTTGGTTTTTGGTTAACAAGCTTTCCATAAATATCAGTAAAACAAAGTTTATGGTTTTTAATGGCTAGAAGTGTAACAATCATCACAATTTCAACATAAATATTAATGGTGACAAACTTGACTTAGTTAATAAAATAAAATTCTTGGGAGTAATTATTGACTCCAAACTAACCTGGCATGAGCACATTCACTACTTATCCTCCCATGTTGCAAAAGGGGTCGGTATTATTGGTAGGCTCAAATACATTCTCCCCAGAAGTGTCCTATGTACTTTAGTTTATCCACATTTCACTTATTGCAGTACTGTGTGGTCTAGTACCAATAAGTCATACTTAAATAGTCTTGTTCTTTTACAGAAAAGGGCTGTTCCACATATTTGTCACTGTGGTCCACATGATCACACCGATCCTCTTTTCAAAATGTTGAACTTACTTATACTTAACGACATTATCAATCTAGGAATAGCTTCATTCACCTATTGCTTTACCCACAACTGGTTACCACACGCCTTCTCAAACTTTTTCACAACTAGCACTGATGTTCACAATTACAACACACGTTATCCTCAGCTTCTTCTACATACTGTAAGTTGCATATCCTGTTCTCAGTTGAGCCTTCGGCATCGTGCCATTAATCTTTGGAATACCCTACCCAAGAAAGTAATGGACAGTCCTAGTTTTAGATCTTTCAGGTATAATCTTTGTAAACTGTATCTAAGTTCTTATTGACGTTCTGCTGTCCGGAGCCCTGCTTTACTCTACTTTATTGTGTGAAAGCAGGCCCGTAATTCATAGCCATGTATGAAGGAATGATGGTGCTTTGGGGTGTGGCGGGGTGGGGGGATGTTAAGTATCTTTTTAAGTTTTCGTTGTCTCTTTTCTCCTTTCCTTTTTTTTCTGCTATTGCACTAAGGAGTTGAGCACTTTGCCAAGCCCATGAGGGTTTTTTGTTCAACTTCTTTCACATCATAAATAAACGGTATACTCCAATTAATGTAATTATTGTATATATATGTATGCAAATATGTATGATGTGAAAAACAAATAAATGAAATGAAATTTAAGGATTTCTGTCGTTCCAAATAAAGGTAACGTGCCACCTAGGTTATTTGCTGTGTTTGTACACTGATATAAGGTTATTTGTAAGTTATTTGTAATAGTAGGACCCAATTAAAACTTTTCTTGCAACTGGGCCTAGGGCTACTTCCAACTTCAGTTTGCTACACTGGCTGGTAAAGCAGAGATAAGCTGTGGACACCCCTCTCACTTCCCAGCCTTTGGAAAAGTGGCAAAAGACGGGGAGATGCACTCTCGACCATTGGATGGGGATTTAAATGGGGATCCAGGGAGCTGGTTTGGGTTTGCACTGGCAATTGCCTGGTGTCACCCTCTCGTTATCCTCTGAACACTTGTTGAAAAAGTAGGCAAATCTTTCCGGTGTTTATCCATGATCCACATACCTCCCTGATCTTAAACTTTCAAATTCAAACTTGATAGGTTAATTGTATTGTTTACAGTGTAAGTGTATTACTGCAATGTTACTTAGGCCTAATAGTAATACTTGTTACATAGTAATAAGTAGCAGCAAGGCCGCCTCCTTGAAATAGGACATTCTTTTGTTGGGTGGCATTAAGGGTTGCATAGCGCTAGCAGTCACTCCCCCGCCCCCACTTCATACACACACACACAGAAAAACACACGAACACTTGGCGATTGCATCTCTGGCTGTTCTTGACTTACTTAGGCCTAGCCTGCACCTGGCTGCACTTGTGAGAATCACTGGCATAACACCACTTCTTGAGGAGAATAAGTATCGTGGAATACGTACATGTATCAATCTGCTACACCTATGATGGCATTTCACAATGCACCTTACCTTCACATCAAAGAACTTTCGCACCATGATAAAATTAAAATTCTGAGAGAAAATTACCTCCTATTGGCTGGTGAAGGAGTTCACAAAAAATTAAAAAGGCTAATGACGCAAAAGAAGGACTTAGAACCATCATTCTACCACAGATGCTGCCGGGTAACGTTCTCACTCAAAACCTTGCTAGCAGATTTCTAGGTGACTAGAACTGTATGGATGCATGATACACTTCCTGTATGATCGGCTAACTGGTAGAAGTCGTTTCCTTTCTTGTCGCAACAAACCGAGCAAAGTGGTGTTCAGACTTTGACGTCAATCCCTATGGAGGAATGGGACAGATCATCAAATGTCCCCACCTTTCAATCTGCTCATGCACACTTAATTTCGTCAGTGTTCAATCTCCTTGGTCGGTTATAGACTGAAATGATAGGCTTTTGGAAGGCCCCCTGCCGGCATAGGCCTAATTTGGTCAAAAATGACAATATTTCCTTCGAAACTAACGCCTTTATTTGGATTGCCTTTAACATTGTCCTTATTCTTACATGAAGGCGTGAATTTTGTGACTCCATGCCATCCCACTTTCAAGATCAAAACAGACCGGTGTAACCTTGAAAGAAAAATTCTGGAACTTTTCACGTCTTTGCCCTTACCGAAATAAATCCAACCTACGCCAATGAACATTTGAGAGAAAGATCACCGAGGCATTGAATTTAGATATGATTTTGCATACAGCCAGTCAACTCCCCTTTCCGACTTCATGTGCCATTCCCTGAATAGATTCAAGACTGCAAGCACGTACAGTCATAACTGCGGTCGTATGAAATTTAAAAGCCTGGGGGAAAAGACCGCCTACCTGAATGTATATCCACTCGTTCTAGCAGTTTTAGAAAGATTAATGCACAACAGAATTTCACCTCTTCTTTGTAAAACCAGCTCTCTCCCTCTGATAATTAATACTGTTTCCAGCAAAAGCACGCTACGTCTTTGGCTCTCCCGGAATGTTCTTAATGTGGTAACATAGACCTATGCTCTAGAAAATAAAATTTACAATGGTACTTGCAAACATGCAAATTTTACCCAAACTTTTCCAAGTCACATGAGTGTCACCTTGATATTGAAAGTGTGGCAAAATCATTGTGTGTGTGTGTGGGGGGGGGGGTGGGGTTGGGGTGGATCGAGCTTTCCTGAGCCTATAGCACAGTATGGTAATGTGATGCAACCGATGATGACTGATTGTTGTCCTGGTGGAAGGTCTAAGAGGAGAGACTCCTCCTCCCCCCCCCCCCCCCTTCTTTGGAAAATGTTTGCCTATTTAGTAGGGTGGACTAGATGCAAAATGGTGCTGGTACATTTTGTGCTAGGTTTGAACTGAATGAATCTCTCCCAATTCATTTTATTTTGTTGTTTCATCTTGCTTGGTGAAACATACGGTAGTTTAATTTGTAACTCGGAGTGTGTTCAGGTTTTTCAGCAGGGATCTGGTCTATGGACAAACCCTTTTGGGAGAGCTACCTTACCGCAGCGCCACCATCAGTTGGTGCAGAGTGTACAAGTTTTGGCTTTACACCTCCCCCAACATTTCCTCCGATACAACTATTCTTTACTGAAGCCGCAATGCAAGTAAACAATTAGCTTCTTTCTCTTGATATTTGGTTATGTAGCAATAAACTGTAATTACACACAAAGCCACTTTCATCGAATTTAACTGTAAGGGAAAGAAGTTAACACTTACTCGTTCTAAATTGAACTGACTACTTTTACTTTCCATTCATCTCAGTGTTATGCTTTATGACTCTTTTCTAATTTTCCTTTTGTTTTATTTCATTATGTACCGCTTAGCGTACACTGTGACGACGAGTAAATGGAAAATGAATGACCGGTTGCTCCCTGCAGTCGTATATGTCATCACATAACTTTAGTTTGATTTCAGCATTAGTGAGTATATTTCATCGTGTTCTCAACAGTAGATGGTAAGCGCTAAGAATAGGTGCCAAATGTTGAAAGACAGATTGCTTTGAATCTGAGTAGGCAGATGCACTCCTTCACAAATGCTAGTGTTTGCGTCTGGTCCAAAAATTGACCCCGAGTATCGAAATCCATATTCGATCGGGTTCCCCGGGTACCCGAAAATTTAATTCAGGTTACTAAGCCTTTGTGAATTCATGACACGACATATTTTGAACGTTAATATAACACCTTGTGTCTCACCACGTAGGTCAGTGAATAACAATGAAGTATTCTTAGTTACAAAACATGAACATGGTATTGTTTTTGTTACATGCACAATGTACATAACTTAGTGAAAGGTTTTAGAACCGTAGTCTTGACATTGTCGATCGGTTACCCGTGTACCCGATGTACAGACTCAGAAATACACTCTTAAGTTCCACGAACTTAATCAACAAGCATTGTTAATTGATTTTGCCAAACAGCGCTCGAGTTAGCGACTAAATTTCACTGCTAAAATCACATTATGCCAATTATACCGCCACGGAGTGATTAGGTTCTGGACTAGGACAAAGGCTACGCCTATTATTGTAACTGAACACTACTCAAGAAGTGACGTTTCTAAGATTAAAAGCCAAACTGCAAGGTATAGATAAATAGTGTAGGCCTATATACGAGATGATTTCCAATATGGGCATGCAGCACTGCAGTGTGGTGACGAAGCAATATAGGAAACCAAGAGGGATTTTTCCACCTGCGGGGAAGTACCCAAATTTTGGTAATTTTGCTAAAAGAAGAAAAAGTGAAGTATCAAGAAAATAAAGGCATTTGCTACGGAAAACCTTCCGCGCTCCACATGAGCTGACAGAAAAAAGTGAAAGCAGCCAATTACATCGTACTGATAGCGAGCTATGAGAATAATTTTGAGTGCTCATTTCTCACAGGTCTCAGCAGCCGCCGAACTACTTAATATTTAAAAGACCTAGATCATGTGCTTTTGAAGGTTGCTTTAAAAAGTCCGAAAAAGGACAATATTTCAATCGGTACGGTATTGCTAGTGCAACGAAATTGCTGAATGGAGTCTGTCGGGAAGAGTTTTATACATCTTTTTCCTCCCATTTTTAGGACCATTTAACCCAACACCTATAGCAGAAACAAGTCTCCTTCTCTTTCGAGCAAAGATCGTTTGAGCAGTATCACTAGAACTAGAAAATACGTACGGTAACGATATCTCATTAAATTTGGTTCTATATGGGGGCAAATTGGGCAAAAACAGACAAATGCATGGTTTGCAGTATACAAACTTTTAGCCATAGGACTGATGGATAGGCATGTAAAATATTTTTTATAACGTATGATGTAATATATTCCTGTACAGGCATGTGACCCAATCACCAGAGTTTGTTTTGTTGGTGTCTTAATCTGATCCACCATGCTCTCAAATCTCAATCAACATGATAACAAATCATATGATAAGTGCGCCCTAAACACAGAAGCCTATTTAGCTTACAAGCCTATCTAAAGGGCACATGCATACATACTGTACTCCGAACCTATCACACAAATTTTCTCGCGTTTTTTTTTTTTTTTTTTTGGTGCATGTGAGCAACGGTAAACAAATGTATGTGTGCGTAGGCTACCTGTTATTTTAGCTGTCCCTACAGCCGAAATAAAAAGTAACGAAATATAGACTGTAAAGTTTATTGGCAAAGAGCATGTGTCTTTAGCAACAATTATTTCCTGCTGTCAAGACAGCCCCAAAATTGAACATTTTGTAACATCACCTCCAGGCCAGTATAAGGACAGAGTTAGAAGCAAACAGTGAGAGACCACTTTCTAAAGAGTGCGACTGATTTGAGTCCCAATTTTCCTAGCTTGCAACAAGTTAACTAGATAAAAGTTTCTAATTCACTTTTAATTTTACGGATGATTAAGTTTTCTAAACAAAAGATCTCACTTGACTGGATGCGTTTATGGAAGCCAGAGAAGTGCCATTTCCTGCAATGAAAGGTTTTCTTTACAAAACATTTCTTGGTATGTTATACACACAAACCAGCAGGCGCTGTGTTTAGATGGTAAAACGTGAATTTCTCCAGCACCACCAGCCCCCCCCCCCCCGCCCCCCAAAATGGATAATTATTTCCCGACATGATTAATGGTTACATTGGACAATGCAGCTTCAGTACACATGTAAGTACTGTGCATGTCAACATTTCAAGGCTGCCTATCAATTGATAAGTCGAACGGCAATATTTAACCTTAGATTGTGACTTTTATCAGCTCTGTAACCGTCATTGACAAGATTTCATATATATTCATTTCTCGGTTAATAATTATTTTCCCTGTATCATTAAATAATTGATGTAAGTTGTTGCCATTGCAACGAAGTCCATTTATCAAAAGCTGTCGATTGCACTGGTCGATCTCTCTACATCTTTTCTTAAAGCCAGAGCCAGCTGTTGTAGCCACACTCCTTCGAGTGTGCCTGTATCGTTTTATCTTCACGGTAATCAGCATTACAGTAAGGACAACTTTTTTTGAGATCCACTGTTGCAACATGGTTTGAGGTTTAATTAGAAAATTATATCCCTTCTTAAACTGTCAAGGTTCAATAATCAGAAGGCAATCCGAGTCAGCCTTTAAAACACTGAGATTCAAAGAGCGCTTGACACTCAGATGACATGTAGTACAGAATAAAAGCAACAACCACCCCCCCCCCCCCCCCCCGTCAAGCGCACCTATGTGGTTAGTGCTTTAGTCTTAAGAGTTTGTGCGATATTGCATACAACTAGCACATGCACATCTTGTGTAATGACTTCGTCCTTAATTCAATTATTGAGGGGACTATCAGGTAAAGAAAAAGGAATTTTGAGAAGATTATTGTATGGTGCTTTTCACATTTTTTTTTAACATTTCCTCATGTGCTAACCTTTAAAAATTTAAAGTTTGTCTTGCTTCACATTGCAGTCCCGAAAGTATAATGGCTCTGTCAGTGCATTTCAATTGGTGTGTGATGACCTTGAAATTTGGCATTCACAACCTTTTTCTGCAGGAAAATAGTTTCCACGATAGGCTAGTAGGAAATGATCTTAGAAACTCCTGATAAGGGATCTTTGGACCTGCATCTTAAGTTTGTCACTGACTTGGCAGTACAGATACACTTGTTCTTTAGGTGAAGTTGTGGAAATAAGCGTAACTCTTAAGAAAGCATTAATGCTCTATTTTTATATCAGATTTATACATAGAAGGGTGATGTTATGAATGTGAGCTATTCAATTTTTCTCAGAGTTACCTTTTACATATAACTAAGAGAAGAGAAGTTGTGAGCATTGGAAAATTGGAAGCAGGTGGAGAGAAATTATATTTTGCCATTTGTATGTCTACAAATTAATGTTCCACATATTCGTCTGCTACATACGGGATAATGCCACATGAAATTGCTTCTTCACATAATTGCACCTGGCAAACTGAAGTGTCAACTTTCATAAAAAAAAAAAGAAGAAAAAAAAAAAAGGAT
The DNA here is from genome assembly GCA_021234535.1 of Stichopus chloronotus. Lineage (NCBI taxonomy): Eukaryota > Metazoa > Echinodermata > Holothuroidea > Aspidochirotida > Stichopodidae > Stichopus > Stichopus chloronotus. The sequence goes on along the minus strand of CM037836.1, from coordinate 19,156,920 downwards.
AGTTTGTTAAAGGCCATTTGCATTCTATTGTTTTCACAATTGAGTGGGATTCAGGACTGAGAATGTGCAAATACTTAATTCTTGTGGGGGTTAGTTTAACTTTGCTAAACAAACACCAATGTTAACATAGCCAGGGAGGATTTTGACTAATTTGGGGATTGTAGTTGTGGCAAGCATGTGCATTGCAAAGCATCAAGTTACTACTTTTACTAGCTTAAGAGTGTGGTGGTAGCACAACATTTCAGCATAGGTTATTGTTACCTTCTATACAGTATATTCAATAGGATACTTATGCTATCAGAACAAAACAAAGATGTCCTTTATTGAAGCATCCATGTCATTGGCCAACACCTAACCTTCTTTTACAGATGACAAATGGATTGGTCCTACCATTCTGTGTCAACGTTGTAGTATTAATGTCAGAGAAATAGTTGTTCACTTCCATAATTGTGTATGAACATATTGATAATTTATATAAAAGTGATTGGACATGATTCATTTAGTAAACTATTCTGTCAGTATCTTGTAATGGTATGGTTTCCAGCTTTTATGTCTGAACTGATGTTATATGTGGGAGTTCTAAGATTACAAGTGTACTACGTGAAGAGAAAAAAAGAAATCATTTTGTTCTTTCCTAGTCAAAGCAAAATTGAAGATCATCAATATAAGTAACTCAAACTCAGAGAAAAGGACAGATAGACAACTTGTCAAATATAATCACAATGTTGCAAATTAAATTCAACATGATAATCATTAATGTTGCATAGAAAATGTCACACATTCAAAAATTCAATCACTAATATATTCCTGCAAACTTGTTCATCTTCTGTTTATTCTCCATCTTTAATCTTGCAAATATATACATATATTTACACAAGAATTGATAAAATGGTATTCTGAAACCATCAAACATAAAGGCTGTATTGCATCATCCTAAGCTATATTTTTACCTCCCAGAAAGCAAAATTCTCAACTGGTTCTAAGTTACAGTACTCTCAAATTGACAGCAAATTCGAAAGATGCAGAGCAGCTCGTATTACACAGCGTACACAGGGATCCATTGTTTTGATTACACATGTGGAGGAATTTAAGACAGGCTGAGGGACTAGAGGTAGGTGGTAGGGAGAATTGAAACTGTCTGGGGTGATGAGTTTTTGTCTTCAAAAGGCGAAATAGACACAATGGTGGCATCCTTCATACACTCCAGTCACTATAACAGATGGCTGAAGTAGTTGTAAAAAATATTTTACACACTCCAGGCTTAATTCCTACAAATGAGCTGTGAGTACTAAGCTATAAACTGACTTAACAGAAGATGTTATGGCAAAGCTGAAATATCCCATATCCAGCCACCTACAGGAAAACATGGTTTCCTTCTAAATCACAGCAGGATACACACTTTAAGGAAATTTAGACTGTGCTGCCAGTTGACTATGATCTGCCCCTTTTACCTAGTACCTTTCTCTTGAGCAGGAAGGGCAAGTTTTTTGGCTACTTAGTCAATTCTACTCAACCTCTGGGCTAATTAAGGCATGTTTGTGGCTCATTTGAAGGAAGACAGAACAGAAAATTATGTAACATTTTCTATTATTTTCTATACGCTCTTAAACCATTGTGAATTGCATTTTTGTGCAATGCAGCCACTTTATCTACGAGGTTATTTGGTGCTGGGTTTATGTTGGAAATATTTAAGATTATTGACTTTGCAAAAAACGTTTCAACAGCCGTGGACATTACTGTCTTCCTTAATGTTGTGGATGGTGAGATGCAATATGGCGAAAAATGAGGTGAATCAATAGTTTGACATATCATCGCAAAATAGAAAGAATACTTGCATGCTTGCAGTATAACTGAGGGATAAAATATGCAATATAATTACAATATGCCTTGCAGATGTGTGGAACAAAAATATATGAAACTACTTGCACTTTTCAAATTGAAATACATTTGCAAACCTCATGATAAATCACCTTGCAACATAATCTGTCTACAGACTTTATAGCAATACAAAACACCCTCAAAAACCTCCTAGCCAATGGAGGTGCCATGGGCAAGATGGGGGTAATGTTGCGAACTACCCCCTCCCCCTTTACCTTTCAGGTTCAAATTTGTTACACACTTCACATGTTCTGCACCATACCTCCACAGTAAGTAGGTCTCCACGTTAAGTGTGTGTGTGCCCACTCCAAGTCCACGGTAGCGCCCCCTTGTATCTGCAACTCATTTTATCCCCAAACCCCACTTTTTTGGAACCTGGTGCCTCTCCTGCTCATGGAAAATACAAGGAATAAGGATAAATCAGAACATTCATGCTTTTCCCAAACACTGTGAATAAAATTAAGGTATTCCCATTTCTAAATGATTGGGATATTCTTTCAAAATATGGGATCTGTTTCTAAAATGTGTCTTAACTTTATAACTGGCAGTATTTGCAATGTACCAAGAAAGAAATTGATGGATAAGATGCCAGTACCTCAGGAGAATGAAATATTCCAAACATGGATTAGCTTTGATATGCACTTTTTACCTAAGGGGGTTTCAAATCAGTCCAAACAGCTAACTCATCATGAACTAAATTGAAGTACGTATTTTTTTTATGTCTACAGTACCATAGGCTACAGAAAATGTAATATTTCCTACAGATAGTCTGGAACTGTTGATGATGTCCATCGAAATACTAGTTCTTATACTTTGTAACTATTTTAAAGGGACTCATTGAGTTGTTATCAATAAGATTGTGGTGATTAAGAAGGGTATAAACACACGACAATTCTTACACTTGGCATAATTAGTCAAGTTTCACACCTAATAGTTATGAAAAGTGTCGAAAATTTTGAACTTTTGGCTGCTACTTGTACTGGATGTGTGCATGTGAATATGAAAAGTGTATGGTCACAAATTTTCAAAAATCAAAACTGTTAATTACCCTCTCATTAATATCCAAATTGTCTGTGAAACATTGGGATCCCTTTATTTTGACAATTTGGCATTAATATGTGAAGGAAACTTGACAGGTTTAAAAAAAATTTAGTGAATTTCATGAAACAACTCAATGAGCCTTTTTAGCATTTACATCTAGTGTTTTTGTTTTTTTTTGTGTGTGTATCCATTACCATCTCCCTTCATGCATCCTTGCCATCTCCTTGTACAGCATGGAAACGACTTTGATCAAGGGCAATCTCTTTTTTGAGAGCAAAGTTTGAATAGAAAAGCAATTTTCGCCCTTCAGGTGGTATTAAATCATGACCTTTACCTACAGTACTAAATTATAGATCGTCATACGCTCTTCCGGCTCAACTTTCATCCCTGCGGAATATATTTTAAGGAAAGGTGTGAACACTGTGAGGGTTGGAGAAGCTTTAAGGGCATACATATTACCTACACTGACACTGAGCAACGACACATCAGTCACATACATTAGCGACAAAATACATCAAGTGTTTGGAGTGTAAAATTTAGGGCAATTGAAGGGATTTAAAGGGGGCATAAAAGAATTGCAGTGACGGTTACAAAAATGTGGGCCATTCCCCCAAGTGTATGCTTGTCATGATAACCATGATGTTTTGACAAAAAGTGCAAAAAAGACAAGCAAGAAGAATGCAAAAGTGCATTGTGGCTCTGATGATGTAATCTACCCAGTAGCCCACAGTATAGGGAATTAAAGCTGGGCTAAGTTACCATGTTGTTGACAAGACCATACAACTGTTTAACCAAAATGGTGTCACCAACTTAATTGTCAGAGCAGATGGAACGTCTTTGCATTTAATCCGCTGCAAACTGGAGTCAGCAATGCCATGGCAGTCACAGACAGGATTTAATTTTCAGATGAGTTTGCTGTTGGAGTCTGATGGATTATTCCTGTAAGCTGACTCATTCTGTAACTCCAGGTGGGTCACCATACACTGTACTGAGATAGCAACTATCCTGATGACAAACTATCCTGATAGATAGATAGATAGATGGTACACCATCATCGCTACCGGTTGTCAAGAGCTGGTGGTTAAAGTCTGGTAGTCTGCTCTCATCCTTTGGTATGTGACAGAACTTGTTGACGACTGAGCAAACGCTTCGACTGGCAATGTATCTCGCATACCAATCTGGAAAAAAAGCATAAAAAGAAGAAAGAGCTCGTTTGGGAGTTGAAGGTAGCGAGAAGTTAATTGAAAGAATTCTTGCAAGCTAGAACCAAAAGAAAAGGATGCCAAGATCAAAAGCATACACTGGGGCCAAACAGGATCTATGAATTAGGACTTGCAAATTGCATTTATACTCACTGTATCATTAACCAGACTAAAGCTGGCTTAAATTATGTCCAATTGATGTATGTATATGGACATCAATGATCACTTTTAGCACTGTGCTGTTAGAGCTCTCAGTAATTGTTACAAACCTCCTTGAAAAGAAAGGTCCGCCAGAAACCATCATACAGAGATAGGACATGAGTAGTTTGGCTTACTTCATCCCTATCACACAACTGCTTTGGTGAATAGCACAACATGCATTTCATACACATGTATAAGCACAAAGAAGTTGTTTTATTTTAGTCCCCCCCTACCTTCCCTTCCTGAGATGTTGAGAATTCAAGGTTTTGGTAAATGGACTTTGACTAAAAATATCTGATATTTCTGACAATGTACCCGCAGATCACCTAAACATGACACCAATGCACTGTACATGGTGATAGAATACCGTCTAGTAATTGACAGAATAGAAACAGTGGAGAACTGAAAAGGGGAGAAGTTGCACAGGAAATTGTTCAACAAAATGAGATTTGTAGTAAAAGTGTAGTGCTGCAACATATACATCACAACATAAATAAAATGTGTGTATTAGCAACTTAAACTCCTCGAGACTCGACCCAAACTTCAACCAAAGCAACACGACCAAGCAGAAATGACAGCCAAAAAAACTTTGCTCTGAAGGATGTACAAATGTATACATTTGTCACTGAATTATCTAGAACTAACTATGGTTATACTGTACAAACTATTAATCATATACATACCTAGTGCAGATATATACAGCAATACCTGTGCCTTAAGCTGCAGTGATATATATACCCTCATAAAAGAAGCAGGAATCATATGTAGTAATTACCAAATTCAGTTGATCTCAAATCTTTACTCACAAAATAGTTCTGTATAGAGCAATATGCATTGCTCTCTGACTAACAGAAGACAATCAGAGCTACAATGTAATTAGCTACAAATTAACAGCTATTTGTCCTGCAGTGTCTGCCCTTCCAAAAATTCCTACACAAATACCTCAAGGCATCAAAGGCAGTGTGGGGTGTGGTCAGATGTCAATGAACATGCAGATATGTGGCCTCCAGTGTTTTGGCATTCATTCTGCCTACATTGCAGAAATAATAAACTAGCAACTGCTCCATTAAGCAGACCCCTTCTGACTGGGTTGGATGTTAAGAGTGCAGAGTACACGTGCCTGATTTTCTCCCTGAAGTGTAAATGCGTAATCAAGCAGAGCATGAACATATTACCGGCATAAAGACTGCCTATACACTGGATCTCAAAGCGGTGGATTGATCTGAATCAGACCCGGATCTGATCCCCCGTTCAAGACCAACTTTGTAGCGTGAAAGCACTTGCACTAAGGATCAAATCCCGAGATGATGATCCACCGACAGGGACAGATCAGATCATAAGCGGCGGTTCAAAATTGTAGGTGTGAAAACTCCGTGGAACACGATGACTAGAGATCAAGCTGACCTTTGGCATCATATCCTTTAATTTCTCTGTGATATTTCTTCTCAGCTATGTATGTAAGGGCTGGTGTTATAAACACAAGTTACAGCATACAATGATACAGTACTGATGCTGCTCACAGTATTGCACTTTACACAATGATGCCTTTGCCAATTCAACTAATATAGGTAATAACGAGTTATGCCAGCACTGTTTCTTCTGCAACAATTTGACATTTTAAATCAAGGAGGGAATTTTCATGTTGGAAGGAATCTGCACAGCATCATCGAAAAGTTCAAGTTTTCAAAGGATACTAAGACAATATAATTGTGAGTCTGAGGGTGTGTGAAAGTTTCAGTTATCTGAATCCATATTTTTGTTACAATTATATAGATTTCTTAATCTTCACTATTCCACAAACAAATCAATTGCAATGCAAGTTTCTGAACCGTCTAAACGAGTGAACTTTGTAAGTGTATAGCATACGGCTACACTGAAAGTGCATGTTGTCCTGGCTATATTCTCAATTTGCAGGAGGATGAACAAAGGTGCTGAGTATCATACATCATCATACTTTCAGCACTGTAGTACTTCCAACATGGTAAGGCACATACTTGAGCAAGTACAGGCGTAATCTTTTAATTATCGATCAAAATTATGCAGAATTTCAGTGAAAACCAAACAATCATTAGTCTTGTATTGTAAATCTTGTGAAAATTGACAGATGCACATTCATGAATTTGAGTGCAGATTTTGACCATTCATGGTTTCAAAAACATAAGTTCCTGTGTAGGCCTACAAATCATTTACTTAGGGTCTGATTCAGGGTGGAGCATTAGGTGTGAAAGCAAAACAATATTGATCTCAGGCAGGGAATCTGATGCTCAAGACAAGCATCTAGTGGGAAAGTGGTCTTTTAAAGAGGTACTCGTACAGTTTCATCATGGTTGATACACAAAACGAGACATTGACCATTTTACCGAGCAAGGAATCATAACGGCTAAAAAGGTAAGGCACATACTTGGGCAAGTACATGCGAAATCTTTAATTATCAATCAAAATTAAGCTGAATTTCAGTGAAAACCACACAATCATTTGTCTTGTATTGCTAGTCTTGTGAAAATTGACAGAGGCACATTCACCAATTTGAGTGCAGTTTTTGACCATAGCATTGCACATATATAATGCACCTACACATGAAAATATGCAGTGCTTTAATTCACTTGGTTAAGCTGGTTTACATAAAAATCGGCTGTTCCAATGATCACAAAATTATACACGTTAATTATTGTAAAAACAGTTTCTATGACAATGTAGTGTAACTGAACTGAACATAATGACAGCTGAAGAATCCATGCAGACAACACATTCAGCTGTTACACTTTGAGCTGACATTCTGCAAAGCTGACACTCTGAGTAGACATTCGATCTTAGCCAGCACTTTGAGCAGATACTGTGTGTTCAAGAAGACGCTCTGGGTAGTCGACTATCTGAGCAGTCAGCTGCCACTCTGAGCAGACAGATGCCACTCTGAACAGACAGCTGCCACTCTGAGCAGATAGCTGCCACTCTGAGCAGACAGATGCCACTCTGAACAGACAGCTGCTACTCTGAGCAGATAGCTGCCACTCTGAGCAGACAGACTCCACCCTGAGCAGACAGCTGCCACTATCTGAGCAGATAGCTGCCACTCTGAGCAGACAGCTGCCACTCTGAGTGGATAGCTGCCACTCTGAGCAGACAGCTGCCACTCTGAGCAGATAGCTGCCACTCTGAGCAGACAGATGCCACTCTGAGCAGACAGCTGCAACTCTGAGCAGATAGCTTCCACTCTGAGCAGACAGCTCCCACTCTGAGGAGATAGCTGCCAGTCTGAGCAGACAGATGCGATTCTGAGCAGACAGCTGCCACTCTGAGCAGATAGTTGCCACTCTGAACAGACAGCTGCCACTCTGGGCAGACACTCTGAAGTCTTAACACACACTCTTAACACAAAGATGGTAAATAAAAAGTGTGATACATCATTGACTATATGCAGCAAAGTGACTGCAAGGCTAATGTATGTGTTACACATTTTCTTGCTCTGTACGTTAACAAACTGTCTGATTTTAATGTCTTTGTAGATTATATTGCATCAAGCAAAAAAAAAAAAATACTACACGATGACAACTCACCCATCCACTTTGAGAATATTGCCCCATATGGTTCTCATTTAACAGATTCTATCTATTATTCTTGTTGATTTAGCTGTCTCCCTCAGAAACACTGTCAAGCAAATTATGCATGAAGCTACAGTAGCTACTGTAATTAAGCGATGTTGTCAAAACCACAGACATAATGTAACTGATTAATCATGGCATCTGCGATCGAAATGGCGCTAAACATATACCCGCCCTATCTCAGCGTTAAGTATTGTAAAATGTACTTGTGTAAAGGCCTGATATTTTATGTTTCTCTAAAATATGTAAACTAGTTGACATGAGGAAATTCAGGATATGTTAAGTTTCTCGTAAATGTTAACTAGTTGCCATTCTACACAATCAAACCACACTTGATAAACAAACTCATGAAAAGGGGATGCACAACAATTTATTTCTTTTCAATTGCATGAAAATAACTAAGTCACTTTCCAGATATTTAAAAATGCAGGTTCCATAAATGAAAAAAATGATGTAAACTAAGAATTGACCACTTGAGTTTCTGAATCACAGGGCAGATAGACAAAAGCGTTAACACCCATCTTCTCATTGCTAATGCATAACTTTCCCAAAACTGCGATTGACATGAAACTAAGAGATATTATGCAAATCAGACTACAAGGCATAAACAGTACCTCCCTTTCAAAATCTACAACTTCTCTGCACACGTGCATGCACACTGCACGCATCCTACAACTTCTTTACAGAGTTTTCTGCCGAATGAGTTTGTGAATGCAGATTGCCGTGGATACAAACTGTCCATCACAGGTTCTTACTCAGAACAACAGCCTTGTGATGAAATCCATGTTCAGAGCAGATACGCCAGTCAATACGCTCGTTCACATTCAATTTCAAATTTCCACCCAATTTCTCATTGTTAGACAAAACGGAGAGAACTGCTGGCTGTGCTCGGAGAGAAGCAATTTCAAAACTGGAAACGACGTGAGTTACTAGCGTGAATTTTGAAATGCCATGCAACAGAGTTTGTGTGTGGACATGATCACCCGTTGCTAACGGTGCTCCAGCTGGCGATATTACAGATCCTCGGGGCATGCAAAATCTTACTCTTTCTTTTGGACAATAGGCAGGGAGATAATTTTGGCCTCAGCATGCACATCTCAGAGGGAAAAGGCGACACCTCATCCAGGAAATCACTGACGACTAGGGATTCTGCATAATGTACTTGCACAGCTAGAAATTCTGTGTCTGGAACCCGATGAGACAGACACCAGCTAGCTGGTTTGAATCAACAGCTTGCCACACAAATAAAGCGATGAATCATTTCCAGATCTGTCCAGGTTTCCTTGAAAAGTATTGGTATATATCTCTGCTTTACATAGGTGAGTCTGTTTTTTTTTTCTTATTTCATACGTCTGGATATGCAATGATATCACACATCAACACACAGTAGATGCAGCAAACATGCAAAAGATATTCAAGGGTTGTTCTCTATGTTGTGGTTAATTTTACTTTGTTTTTTATAATCTTACTACTAAATTTTATATTTCAACAGACAATGATGCAGTGTTCATATGAAATTACATACAGGTTACTGATTAGGAAATATCAAAGGTTACAACATGGAGCTATTACGGGTTCCACGGACCAGTTATTACAGATACTAATCTTACATAGTGTATATACATCTTAACATTGCTCTTCAAGTAGAGCGTAACAGCTTTGTCATGTTGGTTATTTAAGCTTTTTATTGTCTAACGTATTGAATCACTTTGGCCATTTATAGAAAATAGAGCCATCATTGGCATAATAAGATTATTTTAAAGTAGTACAATGGTACATATGAAAGAAAGTTATGTGTGATTATTCAGTTTTCATTTATTAATTTTCAAACTCTACTGAGGACACTGGAGGTGAAAGATTGGAGAAACTGGAGGGAGGGAGGGACACTGAAAGGGGGGCACAACAATATTTATGGGATGAGGAAATCACAAACTACTGTATGACCTAACGTATATTCACGTGGGTGTATAGCCACTGTTAACAATCCATATAAACCATGCAGGGCTACAAACAAACTGGAAACAGGTAGGCACGCATCTTATGCTGCAAAAAGCAATGAAAATTGGGACATAACACTAAATATTTCTGGAAATAAAATTCTTTTACATGAATACCCTTCTCTCTCATGCTTTTCCCTTCCCCACCATTGGTACCACACAGTATTGTTTTTTGCCTGCATCGTTCGTTCAAAACAAATTGACATCTCCTGGGCAGAAAAAAGAAAATCGATCGCCATTCCCAATCAGGGAATGGATGCCAGCAGGGTTATTTTATACTTTAATATACTTCATATTTTTTTAAGGCCAGTAGCTAAGACTAAGGTCTTCAAAGACAATACTCAATAAGTAATCCATTCATTAATTAGGCTGTGAAGATATATCTGACCATCTCTGTAATGCTACCCATCCCATCCCCTCCTTCGGCTGCCTCTCCCTGTTTGCTTCCCAACAGGGCCGGTTGTCATCGAGCCCAATGTTAGTGGTAGCAAATTACCCATCGCTACCAGAGGAAGAGGAGCAAACTGGGATGATGCGCCTTGTGGCCCTAAGACTCGGGACTCAATTAAGGTCCTTGGAGAGGGGTAGGGAAAGTCCCACAATGCCCAAGGCTAGCATTTTTACCACTTTTCAAAGATTTCACAGTATCTCTGAATTGAGTTTGACAACATTTTAACATACTCTCGAAGTGTCGTTAATGTCAGGTTTTGGGGAAATTTGTCATCGTCATGTGACTTTCATGAGAAAAATTTGTGGGGAGGGTCATACTGGATCAGGGCTGGTGGAGAGGCACTTAGTGGAAAACACCATCCACTGTTGAAAACTGTAGCCACAACCATGCTTCCCAGGTATGGGTATGGGGATCACATATAGTACTGCAGCAACACCATGCACAATCACGTTGCACATGCCCTACTGTAGCTAGCTGTTTCGATCATCACAAACAGAATACACATTCTACTGAAAATGCTAAACTTTTTAACTGTTTTGAGCATTACACACTGGATCTGATATACATCTCACTGAGCCATTAGTGCTAACTATAGCATATTGGTCAGTGCAAATCATATGTAAAATAATTATCCAGCTGCTACATCATTTGCTTACCTTCAACAAAATGATAAAAAATATTTAGCATTGGTTATTAACTACTGTCTAGGGGCAAGTTTTCCATGCCACAGAAAAACAAAGAAAAAATCAAATTACAGAGGAAAAATATTGATCACACAGAAATTCACATACAACAGGTTTTTCCTTGACAAAAACATTAATGATGGGAAAACAAAAGTTAAAGGGGAGGAAAAACACCATATAATCTGTCTTGAAAGATATCAACCAATCGCACTTTAAATCGACTAAAAGTGTAATCAGCAGTAATTAAGTACATCAAGAAAAATCACAGAATTTTGCATTTACAACCACCCCCTCCCCCAAGGAAAATAGCAGAATTTTGTCTTTTAAAGCATGTAAAAATTACCACAAAGGATAAACCCATTACTCTTCAATACAGTGCTTGTGCATAAGGTAATTCTTATCACAGGCTCCCATTCACACAACAACCTCCTATTTAAGTCCAATGGTGTAAAGTTAAAGAGATATATTGCATGAACTGTTACACACTGTATGTGAACAACTATCGTGCCTACATTACTGCACATGCATGTGTGAAGCAACCATCATCGGCACTCCCAGGTTTAGATGTTTTTGACCACAAACTCATCTTGTTTCCCTCATCATTTTCGATGATCGAATGTTCATCATTACTGTTAGACTGTCTGCTATCAGTCATGATGATCAACCATTAATCAAACTGAATATTTAATGAATGGAGTTACAAGAGTCTTGTCACTGTCCAACAACTTTGATATGAATCTCCTGATGAAGCCTGACTACCTGATATGAATCTCCTGTTGAAGCCTGTTTGCATATGAATTTCAAAAGAAATTGCTTACAGCAAGTAAAAGGAGAACAGTACTCCTGTTCCACATCTTGTTCTCTATAAAGATGGTTATGATGAAGAAAAGATGTCACAAATGAGACTAGGGATGCAGTAGGTTTCTTTGGCAGGATCTTACCTGCAACACAGTCGGGTCAAATCCGGCCCGACTGGATTTTTGTGATGCTCACACAAAATTAGAATTGCACACGGTTTCTTTGTCTCAAAATGAAACATCTTATATGCAAAGGGCCTAATTGAATAATGCTGCCATTGTGCTTCCATTACTGTACATTTAACTTTTAATTCAACAAAAAAACCATTAACAGATCACTACTCTTGTGTGCTACAATCATGTATGTCATCTCTATTTTTCTATTAATTCCCTCAAAATGGAATCTTGTGGAAACAAAATGCTGTACTTGGCAGTCATCCTGTGACGTTAGTTCAAAACTGTCCTTGCAAAATTGAAGTGAACCAACATACATGTAGCTGCCTTTTGCAGATATCTTTCAAAACAAGGATATTACAGTGGTGTACTTTTGAGATGGTTTAGTTGAAGTCTCTTGATGCAAGCCTGAGACATATCTAGAGGGCTATGGGCATCTGTCTGCTGTCCCATCGGTAAACCACTGCCCCCATGTTTCCACCAAAATGAAAATTTTCACTTCACTATACAGTACTCACTCCCCTTTACTCCTCATTCCTATTATTACAAGTTCTGTAAACGGTTAACATATTGAATAAGCTGTCCTTTACACTGCTATTGTTTAACTTTTCCTTTCATATCTTGCTTCGTCATTTTGCTTGAGATCAACATTCTCTGATCGGGCAATTGTAACAAAAATGTCACAAAATATGCAGTGGGACTTTGAAAAATATCAGACCGGAACTAGAACCTGATTTTATTTCACAATCCATTGGATAGTCCGGCCGCAAACCAGATATCTGGAGCATCCCTAAGTGAGTGTCTGAGCAATATTTTTCTTTTATTTTAGGTTTATTGATCCTCTGGTAAAATACCCTCTGTATCTCCGAGTCTGTCCTCTTTTCCTAGTCCTACATGTCTTTTCTTCTCTTCTCTAATCCTACTCATACTTCTCACTTTCCTTAACTTTTCAATTAGCCTTCATTCTTGATTAAAATTCTTTGAGGAATCATGGGCCAGCTATCACTACAGTCAAAACCTTCAAAGGGAAACTCCTCCCACCCCGCCACCTCAGTGTTACATACATATACGTTTTCCAGATGATATATGCATATGAGTGGAAATGTTTTGATGTAGTGATTATTTCATTATGATAATTGCAAGCAAATGAGGGGAATAATCAAATAACATCTTTTATGTATGTTTGTACATATAAAGGACTGTGAACATCACATATATGTTATACATAAATTAAGCTCCATAATTTATCATTTGATTTCATAACAAGTACAGTAGTTCAAATATTTGGATCCACATGATATATTGTATCACTTTGCCAAAGTTAACTTAAACACTGAGAGCTCAGGACATGCACACTCAGGTATACACAGGACAATCACGGTAGCTTTGTCTCACAGCACACCTATTGCCAGTTCATGTAGTAAGCTGGCTTGAAGTTCAATGCCCCAATCAAAAGCTGTTACGCCGGCTACTGCACACAGCCATCTCCTTGACTCTGCGTTTAAGTGAATTGCAAAGGCTGTGGCTGCAGTCTGGTAGATAGTAGACCCTAAAGTACGGCAGGTAAAGTTACACAGGGTCATTAGAATATTAAAAGGTCCACTTTTAAGCTGAGCACTCGATCAGTTCTTGTCGACACCACACATGGATGAAAGGTCTGGACCATGTACAAGGTTCAGCACTTCTCCCTTCCGTATATGCTCTGATATATTCATGCACTATTAAATATAATACACTGTAACAAAAACAGTTTTCAGGAATGAGTTATTGGTAAAGACCCTTGGCTCGTTAAAGGGAAATGTTGCATTTGTTAATGCACCGACATGGCAAACATGGCACTATAATCATTGTTATGCCATTTAGTCTCACCAATAAACATCAGCAACAGTTTTATCTCCTAAAAATCAAGTTCTATTACAGCTAGAAGAAGCATTTTTTAACTTGGGAAAATCACTCTTGAGTAAAAAACAACCAAATTTCTATCTGTGAGAAACTTTAACTTCTTGACAAAAAAAAGACTACAATGCTGCCTAAAGTCAATTGGAATAAACTATCATTTTGTGTCCATGTTGATTTAAAAAATATATTGTTTTTCTCAGCAATAGAAAGCAATAGATCTCTTTAATATCTGCAATCACAGAGCAAATAGGCTTTCCAGAATTGGTATTACCAGCAGCCTGCACAGAATATCTTGATAATACTCTAATTTCTCTAAGGAATTGATTTAGCAAAAAGACTTAATATGATGAAGTTTCGTCTTGTAACTAGATAATTTTAGGAGAGAATTTTTTTTTTTATTTGAGTAAGGTAGTGGTAGCCCTTTGTTCCTTTTTGCCCATGCTAGAGCACAGTTTTGTAGTAATTTACAGTGTGGTGATTTTAATTGCAGATTACTATACATGACAAGTATTACACATACTGTATGGTTGATCCACATATACTGTTTCTTAAAAATGAGGCAAGATTAAAACACATCCCCATCTCCTCTCCTGAACTTCTAAAAAGTACATCTAATGCACATGGCACATTTGGCAGGAACTCAATTCAAAATACATTAGAAGATATTTATAGATGGAGAACTTCAAGAAAGTGCCCATATAAGGCAGTGCCTGTAGCATCACATTGGACAGTCATTATACACAGCACATATTCTCTTAAAGCAACACATTGAGTTGATGTCAAAAGGTTTACGGGGATTTTAAATGGTTCACCCACATGACAATAAATGGTCATAATCAGTGCAATTACAGCAGTTTACGGTTTCACATCCGAGAGTCATGAAAACTGTCAACATTTTTTTTTTTTCATTTTCCAACTGGATTTGTACTTAAAGCTATGTGCATATTGATGATTATGTAAACAAAAGTGTCTGGTCACAAAGTGTCAAACACCAAAGTGAATAGTTATAGTGACCCAGTCACTAATGTTCCTTTGTATGTGTCGCAGATCCTCTCCCATTTGATCGTTATGGGAAGTTGATAGGTTTGGAAAAATTCCGCAAAACAACTCAAGTTCCAAATGACACATTCTAGACGTGGATTCATCTTTAAGCAGATGGATTCAAAAGTTCTCATGAGGTAAGTCGCGGTGCTGCACGAGGAGAAGAGCTTTTCAAGAATTGTAATCACGTTTCAAACCTGCAGGCTGTGGACAGGCCTGTTAAATAATTGCCCTAGTTATGATTGATGATAAATGAAAATGAGATAACCACTTCTGAAACAAACAGGGATCTCACACCACAATCATATTGCACGTTGAGAGGAATAAAAGCCCTGGAGGTTGAAAACAACTTGTAAAAAAGCACTTTGCAAAATGAGCCATCAACCAAGATCTTACTCTCCACCTGCTTCTTCGGAATTTGACATCCATTTTTAGAAAAAAGTCAAACCTAAAGAAATAGTGGTACATGCAGATTCTATTCAGAAATTTCTTATGGCCAAGTATATAATGTGTCACATCAAAGAAGTTCTATCGCATTTTTCATTCTTTTTCTGTTCCAAAATGTCAGCTACCAAATTAAAAAGTCTATGAAATGGAAACAGTTGAAATACATGAATAAAGTGCAAGGCAAAAAAAAAAATAGACTTCTTAAACAGTGCAGAACTTTGCTTTTTTGTGTATCCTGATAACTATATCCCACAGTTGGCACTAACTCTTTGTTAAGTGCATGCTCACAGACATGGTCACTCTGCAGAACTGAACTCAGCACAAAGAAATGAATAATGGCACCTATTACAACTCAAGCTTTGGGAGAATTATTTTTCTTTTAATTTTTCTTAAGCTACCATTTTGATGTCTCCAGTATGCCATCAAAGAGATGTCATTGATCAAATTCTGGTTCCCTTTACGAGTTAAATCCTTAAGAACAGACTGTACAAGAATGATTAAGCATATGACTACGATTAAAATATGGTATCTCTAGAGATTAATGATTGCTGGCAAGTAATGAATGCGTACTCTAATTAGCTACTACTGTGAATCATTAATTACTCAAGACTAACGACGAACAAAAGCATCAGAGTTACACAGGTACGGGATTAATATTTGAAACAAATTAAGCAATGAAGCATTTCACAATTTTGCAAAACACCAACTTGCAGTTCATCATAGTTTTGCTACACTAAATAACAAATGAACATACACCATGAGAACAACCCATTGTTTATTCCTCTTGCTTGCATTGCCAACTCAAAAGATTTCATTAATTACTATATATCTTCCTATGCAGCTACCTTAAATTTAGTTCATCATTTTTCAGTTTCAAGAAACCTTGGTGAAGTACGTGCATGTTTGGATCATAAGAGATCATCGCATATATGCTGGCAATTGATACAATTTCTCCTTTAGAGAAAGATGATTAAAGAAAAAATTTACAACATTTGTTCATTCAAGTACATGAATCTGATGATCTCTGCCTGGCCGATATCTCAGTGTCAACACAACATCTAAACTAATCAGAATGCTGATGAGGTTGACTTGTGACATCACTTTGATTTGCCCCTTTACATCAAATAAGTGTCGGTAAATCCACCATTACCTGAATGAAACTATTGATGTACATGCAACCTATGAATATGCATCAACTACAGTACGAGCAAGGCCACCGCAACGGTGCTGAAATGTGCAAATGACCACAAGAACATGCATGTTGACTGTTCAGGAACTATGGGCATGTAACCTAAGGTTAAAACTGATTATGTATGAATCAAACATTAATAATGTAACAGCTGCTGATATTGAATTATGCATGCATAAGCTGAAAGCTGAGCACTGACGTATCAGTTTATAATTTGTGCATGTGACATGAGCAGCTGTTGAATATTCACGTTGCATACAAGTATGCAAGTACTGAGAGCAAAACTATTTAAAATTTGTCAATGTTTGAGAATATAGCATCTACAAGTGTCCTATACTGTCATAAAAACAGTTGAATATTCACATTATCCATGTGCAAGCCAACAAGGCAATCCATACAGGTTTATGCCAAGTTCTCACGAGGAACATGCCCTAACCATTACGGTATAGCCTATCTGGATATCATGTCATGTTTCATCATGCAGATAAGGTCTTTTCGAGACATCATTTTAGCACATTATGTTTATTTTGTGATGACTAGGTGTGCAAGCTTATGCAACAATGATCATCAAGTACACATGAACCAAAAACAAAGAAAAAAAAGTGTTCACCTAATATTGTGAAAGTCCATGCAAAGCTGACTCAATTATGATAGACTGCAGTAAAAGCTCTCAATATTCATTGATCATTTGTCACATATAATTGTTCAAACTTGGTTAAACATCAGAAACCAATATTAGACGAGAACATGTCACACACATTACTTTTTCAGCTGTGCTATCCAATATGAATTATATACTACACAACAGGAGTCCACCACTGATATTACACACTGTGCACATGACAGACTATTGTGAGAACACTGCTGAACTGCATCATGTGCAAATGTAATTGTTCAATAGATTCAAACTGCAGTCCTCAGGCTGGTGACAGCAATGTTGATTATGAGCATGAAGCGTCCGTTCACTTACTATAACCATATGTAACCACAGTCATAAAACTATGCCAGGGAGATGAACGCAAAAGTGATTACAACTAACGGCTGCTGAATGTTTTCGACATGTCCCGAGGCACACTAAGAAAAATGACACAGTCATATAAAATGTAGTCTTCATACAGATGAAAGCAATATGCCATTTCCAGAACTGCGTAAATTTTACTAATCAAACCAATTATAGAACTCAGTGCTTGAAAAAAAAAAAAAAAAAATTCAAGTGAATCCTCCCAAGTGAAATGAGCTGAAGGCTATGCTTATGGAGCCAAAGATACTGAAGATGGCCTCTGAGATTTCCCCTTCACACTGCAGGATAATGAACCAAACCAACAAGCTCTGTACATCTTAATTAATGTCGGTGTTCTATTCCAACATCGAACCCATGAACACAGTGAAGCAGATCAGCATGGGATACACATGTTGTTTTGGTTTTAAAGCAGGTTATGTATCCACTGTGTCTGAAGAAATAAAATATTCAAATTTTAAAGGAAACTGACCAATTTAGCAATTTCTAAAGTAGCTCCTTCACAAATGTCCACAATATTTGGAATAATTTGGAATATCTTCTAGAAAAAGTAAATTTTGAATGATTTTGTATGCAGAGTAATAGCTCCTGCAGTTTTAAGGTATTCATCTACAATAGATGAGTGTAAGGTACAAAAATCTCCTCATTAATTTCAATCTCAAGCAGCAGTTTGGGCCTTATCTGTGATGGACTTAATGAAACTAAAACATGTTCTAATGTTGCTCAATTAAAGTATCACCTTAACGAAGGTCAATGTTGTCATAACAAATTCAGTTTTGGTAGCCATTTTGTTTTGCTTATCAAGTGCTCTGATGTGGCACATACATACAAACTAATAGAGTTGCCAATAAGAGGATAAGGAAATGTCATCAAAACAGCCCTCTCAATTATCCAATACACACAAAGGATAAATCATTAAGATAACTCAAAAACTTTTTTAAACTTTCTCTGCTTCATGACATGAGTCTACATACTGCAACATATACATTCAACAAGATGTATTAGAAAACCAATCATGCAATATTTTAATAAGCAAATTTGTTTTTTTTCATTGCCTCATGTATGGGTGACCTATATTCACTGCGTGCAATGACACCGTCACATGAATGCAGCCTTTTCAGATGTGACTGACAATGTCACAGAAGCTTTGCAGAAGGTAATTAAAGACAGTTTAAAGCCCCTATTCACTGATTCTAAATATGTCTTAGCATCACTGCTAGGAGACGTGTGTTGAGCAGGAACATTACATTATTTCCATACCCAGGTAAATTTAAGTTGATATAAAATGGCCCATATTCCTGCTGAAGCTCCTGAAACCATCAAAGATCGAGTTGATATTTCTTAAGTACAGAGATACATTATGCATTGATACATATATAATGGCAAACTGTCTTGCACAACTTTCCAAACAACAACAGAGTTTACAGCATTATTATAATAATTGGATTTCCTGGTACTCAGCTCACTCTACGCTAATTAACCAAATAAAGGCTCCATCTTTGTAACTTCATCTTAAAACTTAAAATCCATCATGAATATTCATGAGTCGTGATGTCTGAACTCATATGACAATGGGATCTTAGAAAAGAATATTTGTAAGAACTCACACCAGAAATGCAGATTTATATGCGCAAATGTATTGTTGGATCAATGATTTATGGTTCAGCAATTAGGATTACGGTAGATATGAAATGAGTGCAAATGGATTTCCTAACTGGTGCTCGGTATGATACACAAACATAAGCACAGGATTTTACCACATCTATGACCACCAAGTAATAACAGGCATCACTGCAATATGACATCACTGTATGTGTACAAGGCTTTCACTATCTGACTTGGAACTGCTAGAGCCTAGTGGGCCTCTGCAGTAAGAAATACCTCTCTAAATTTTATTAAAGAGAAATCGTTTTACCAAGATAGGCATGACAAACAGACATATATACAGTACATGTATGCACACACACACACACACACATGCCATTATGACCACTCGTGTTGTGATTTATCATGATCGCAGCATTCACAGTGAGCTCACTGGGAGCAAAGGCTTACAAGTTAATTACTGTAAACAAAGTACAAGAATGAATGGCCAAAGGGTGGGATATAAGCCAGATCTGAGAGGAAATTTAGTGCAGTTCTATTACAAGAACTGCACTAAACATGAACAATGGTCCTGCTCTGAAAATGATACTTACCCATTTACATGAAAATTATAACATACCCATTTTACATACTTTTAAATTGATTTTTCCTACAGTGAGTGTATTACTTTCAGCTTAAAGAGGCTCATTGAGTTGCTTTGTGAAATTCACTAAACTTTTTCTCAACCTGTCAAGTTTAACAACCAGTGGTCAAACTAAGAGAATCCCAATGTTTCACATACCACAGAACATTAATGAGTGAGTAATTAACGATTTAATTTTGTTTTTGAAAATTTGTGACCATGCAGACATTTTTCACATTAGCACTATATTCACATGCACACAACCAGTACAAGTAACAGTCAAAATAAAAAAAGTTTTGAAAATTTTTATAACTATCGGATGTGAAATTTGACTAATTATGCAATTCAGCAATCAAAATGCACAGGTTAATACAACAATCACATAACTGTGAAAATGACTTTAAAATGTACTTTTCTTCACGTGTGTTTTTCTTTATGAAACAAGCATTAAGCAAAAACTTACAGCACATTTTGCAAATACTTTGAGTGGGAACTGAAATGTAAGCTCAGCTTCTGAACAATAATTTGCCTTCACCCACAAGAAATCGGTAAAGTTCATGTGGCACTCACCATACCTTCTCTGTCAACAGAAAGGATATAACTGAGTCAAACAGTTAAGTTCTTTAGACTGTTTCTCCAAACACAATCATTTAAGGAGGTGTCTGTTTAAGGATCATGGTTTATTTGGTGTAAAACTGTAGTCAAGTCATTTTCACAACATTGTGGATATATTATCAACTGTAAAAACAACTTCCATCAGCCTCTCGTCACCATAAGGTATTTTAATAAATCATACTAACGTCTACTTTTCTTTAAGTTTGATGGTAGATTTAACGGTTGATGTTCACAAGCTTCCTTCCTTGTCAAGTGCACTGAATTAAAAAGATTTCATCAAAAATAAAAAAAGGGAATTTTCCCGTGGTGTTCTGGTCCCACGTTGACATGGGATGAAATTACACTGAAATCGGTCATGTACTGATTCTGTATGACAAATAAAATGATGATGATTGCCATACATGAGCAACTTTAGTCTTAAAAGACAAAAATAAACTGCCAATTATGCCAACCTTATGTTCCACAAGTACTCATTTCAACCAGAGACAGATCACAACCATGACAGATCAAATACGCAAATCACAAAAAATTTAATTAGGCATGGAAATGTAATAATTAAGAACCAATTTTTTTTTTTCAAAAGTGCAATATTGATTTTACATATTCTTCGTTACGTTTTTGCAACATACTGCAGACTCTATGCTGGGTCCTTGAACGAGATCCCACGAATCCCCCATGCATCCCTACTGTCTACTGTAAAACTTAAAAAGTTAACAATCAAAAAGTCACAAAATGATGTCTTTCTGAAGTTAACAAACATTAGAAAAAAACATGAATGTTCAACTGGTCAGCTATTATCTACTGACCCATGAGAAAATTTTACTGAATTGTATGGATGATTGCTACGTCTTCGCAACCATATACCAATTACATACAAACACTGCGGTGTTCTCCACCATGCAGGGCTTAGAGGGTTACCTTGCAGGCTTCCTGCCCTGGGTGAAAACAATCACCTCCTGAAATAGCAAATGCTCCTTGAGAAACTGACCCACCCCACATAAAACCTCCACTCTGCCAAAAGCAGCATATATACAAGAGGCTTAAGTCCCCCACTGCTCCCCTCCCCCCACTCCTCCCCTCCCCCACTCCCCCCCACTCCTCCCCTCCCCCCACTCCTCCCCTCCCCCCACTCCTACCCTCCCCCCACTCCTACCCTCCCCCCACTCCTACCCTCCCCCACTCCTACCCTCCCCCCACTCCTACCCTCCCCCACTCCTACCCTCCCCCCACTCCTACCCTCATCGAAGAACAGTCAAACTTTGCTACCAATGACTCTTACACCAAGTAAAACACAATACCAAAAGTACCTTGGTCGTGCAACTTAAACCCAACACATTAAGTACTGGTATACATGCCTGAACCTTGAAAATAAATACCATATATGACAACCAAGTTTCTTTGCAAACTTTTTTTTGACAATTTGCTTCCTTTTATTCTCTCTTTTGTCGACTGAACTATAGACACATCTGTGTAATTTGTTGCTGCTATGTGAGGGAAACTGCCCATTCAATGGCAATGTTGAGATGAACGCAGCACTGACAAAATGTGTTTCTCATGACATGAACAATATCAGCAATCACAGTTCATTAATACCGCAGCGTACCGTACGTGAATACGTGCATATGCACACAAAGGTCATAGAACATCAAAGGAGATACAGGCAACATTATACAATGTGTGTCTTCAAAAGGTTAATATATATTGCGAACAGAGCCATTTCGAGACATTAAACGAAGAAACAGCAAATTTCATCCATTGAACTCACCAAAGAATGAAAATTTGTTTTAATACAGTACTACATAAAGCTGCAGCTAGGAGGCTTTCTGCACATGATGATTAAATTTTATCTCCACTTGTCAATATCTTTCTCCCCCCCCCCCCCTTTAGTTTGTTTCATTCTTTACTTAGAGGACAATACCTGATGATATGATTGACTGTTTAAACAGCATAACTAGCAGAAAATGCTCCTTCTGAAATTAATCTGGCATTTAACTGCAAAAGAGACCAGAAACACGCACTCAAACCATTACAATTACACTGCAGGTGAAATTTTGAATGCAATTTTCTCTTTTTTTTCACTTTTAATCCATCAATTTACAGACGACACGTCAGTCCCTTTTATCTGACTGTCCAAAAATGAGACAAACAGACTTCTTCAGCCACAGAATTCAATTGAACCAAAATAAACGGACAGGCACACTTGATGACAAAACATTTCGTTCAGACCTCTTTGGTTTTCATAAAATACGCTATTTGAGTGGAGTCGCTAACCATATTTTGAAAGTTGATATTCTGGACATTTTGTAATTTTCCGAAACATACATTAAATTACACAAATGATTTTTTCTTAATGTATTGGAAAGACAATGAAGCATGGTTTCCATTTTCAGTGCAATATATGGTGCATTGCATGACACCATGGGCAGAAAGCTGCAAACACTTGTCATTTGGACATGCACTTCTCTCACATGTCATCAAACTCCGTAACCACTTTCTGCAGCAAGCCCTCCGACTTTCAGCAGACAATACAACTTGCTGTTACTTGGGGTTGCTCTGCAGAATGCAATTAAGTGAGATGATGATAAATCCCATAATCCTAATGATGACTGGAGGTGTTTATTTGTTGTTTTGATATACCTTTTAACAGATTTCTCAGCTTTTTCAAGGAGTTCCATAAATCATGCCAAAAACGACACCATTGGGGAGGAGAGGGGGAAACTTGGTTTGAACAGCACTTGCCTCCTCCAAGGTTGAGTGACAACAGAAGCCTTTCTGTTGCCAAAAAAGAAAAAAGGGCAGACCGATCGATGGTGAGGTATATGAGCCTTAATTTGAATATTTATAAATACCCTAAAGGAAAAATACACTCATCTTTATAACAGGAAGGATGACTGGAGCCAAAGTGACATATTCGCTTCAAAACGTGATTTTCGGAGCCACTTGAAATATGGGAGACCAAGCATGTTCTGTCTTATCTATGATGGCATTCAGTTTCTTCATACCTGCAGGCATCTCGACAATTGCTCCTTACGGGATGCAGCCATCGGATGTCGATAAGGCACGACAAGCCTCATGATGTCACAAAACAACACTTGATGTAATATCATCTGAGATATGTTCGTCCAAATATTGACCACAGGCAAAAAAAAAAAGGCAAGAGATGCATAAGCTCAGGCAATTGAGATTTTGCAGTCACATTGACGTCAATTGCTCACATTCCTTTGTGACATGCAAACAATAAGGGGGGGGGGCACAAAATGGCAGGTAGTAAGCCCGTCACACAATGTTAGGTCCCATGTAACTTGAAACAAACAAGAAACAGACAGGTGATCAGACATGTATGTTTACTAAAATTACATGAATAGCAATGATCCACATAAATCTCCTAAGAACCTACCAGAGTGGAATGTTACATGGTAAATTCTTCCAATCCTGGCACAGATTATTTGAGTATACTGATATCTTTAACTATAACACGCCTACAATGAGACGGAGACCAAACTGCAGACCACACAGTAAATTTTCTGGTCGTTGGTAACACGGAAGTTACCGCAGGCTGGTGAAGCATAACAAGTGTCACAAGGGAT
Organism: Stichopus chloronotus; assembly: GCA_021234535.1. Classification (NCBI taxonomy): domain Eukaryota; kingdom Metazoa; phylum Echinodermata; class Holothuroidea; order Aspidochirotida; family Stichopodidae; genus Stichopus; species Stichopus chloronotus. Next base: position 19,132,874 of record CM037836.1, on the reverse strand, counting down.
ATTCAAGAAAATAAAAAAAAAAACACAAGTAAAAGCAACTTCATACAAAATTTATACAAAACATCGAGCAGAGCATGATTGGTACAGCTATACTGCAGATGAGAACTAAATTAAGTGTGATAGGTTTGGAGAAACAAGTTTGAAAAATAACTGTAAGCACATTGATTATTGAAATATAGCTAAGACTTGAAAGTATTTGAAGCTGTCAACAGATCCAGAATTTAGGGCGTTTTCATTGGCAGGATTGACAACTGGATCACTGCATGCATACTAGCATGATAAACTAGCAACACTGACAAAGCACTCTGATCTAGGCAAACTTCTTAAGGCCGGAATAAGTCGCTTCATCTATCGTGGCTAGCCTTGTTGGTAGAACAAAATGACGTACAAACCCAGAAGGTATACTGTATGTGTTTACATTTCAAGATGCACGTTGACATTTTGGTACGACTTCTATCCTCTGCCGATGTTTTTGAGATGATCTATGAGATCGATCTGTAAAGGGATTGACCAAGAGATTCTGTAAACAAGTGCTTTGAAATCAGGGCAATGGGGTTATCAATTGTTTTGAGGTTATTTCTGAATGTTTTCATGTTTCTTTCTTTCAAGCTTAAGTATGATGAAAGAAGTAAGTCAGAACAATACATTGTTCTCGAAGAGCAAAATGTAGAGTTCTTGAAAACACGACTTGTTTTTGTCAATCTGGTACGACATAGTTCAATGAATGACAAAACACCGTAATAATGGCTTCAGATTGGTGATTACTCAATATGGCACATGCTGTATGTAGTTAATGTACATTTGACTAACACTACATTTTAGAATGACACTTTGCAAAAACTTCTACAAAGTGACACTTTGTATTTAGACTTTTACAAAGTGACACTTTGCATATACTGTAGCTTTTACAAAGTGACACACTGAACTAAACGAAAGGAAGAAAATACAAGGCACACAGATCAATAAATCATGACTACATTCCAAATGTGTTTTTAAGAGATTTTCTTCAAATTTTATTAGCCCACTGTGATTTTCTACTTTTCAAAAATTACACTTCCTCCCATTATTTGTACTTCCAAACTGATACAGGTACAAATTACACTTTCCCTGTTTCCACCATTTTCTGTAAATTTCTACTTTGCTCCAAAGTCATCTCAAAGATAACTCATGCCATTCTCAAGCTCATGAAAATATCATTTCCAGTCTTTTTCCACTTAATTTCATTTTCATCAGCACATTTTTTCCAATATCTATCAAATTTGCTTAGTGGACTCCCCACTTCAAGTGAATAAAGATATAACAGAGTGAGGCATGAAAGGAACTTTATCATACCTCCCCTGCTGCAAATCACTGCAGGGATCAAATTCCCCCTGGAAACTCTAGAAATCCACAAATATAGCAAGACATTTTATTTGATTTAGCAAACTTTACATAATGTCACATACGTAGAAACAAATATTGAAACCATGGCAACTGCTGTGCATTATGGGACAAAAATTTTGACAGTGCTATATTCCTCTCATAACTTCCTTTCATATTTTGTTTCAGGATGTGACAAGAATGTTTAATGACTGTTTGAACATTTGTAAACTTTAAGGATACTTATGGGGATGTGAATAAATATATTTACAGGGCAGGGCTTGATGAGAAACTTAAAGTATAGTGTTTTTTCCAACTGCATATTAAAAACAATGAACAAAAAAATTACTGCAAGAAAACAAAACTTTGGATTTCTAGTTCTTTGTCATATTTGACAGGCAAACATGTTTTTGACATTTTCAACAAACAGACAATCGCTGAAATTAAATCAAATTAATACTTAGAATACTAAATGGAAAACATCAAATAGCAATAGGTTGGCTATTTCTGAAATTTCAGATCTACTTTTACTAGATCACACCATACAATGAGACAATTAGCAACGACATATTGCTAGAGGAGAACAAAATCGTAGATAAACACGGGTTTGCAGAAGAACCAAAGGTACGGTAGGGCAGGAGCTGGACAGTCACTGCATCTTTATGCCAGAAAAATTTTCTTGTGAGACTCTAATGAAGTTGTATTCATTCATGCTAAGAAAAAAAAAAAACACATCACAGAACTTAGAGAAATGTACAAATTGGGAGAACAGTAACCATCCAACATCCATGAATACTGAAATCATTGCCTTAATTTTATGGGATAAACTTGCATGGAGTTGAATTTAGTCCATACATAAGAAGGCCATACATGACATATTGTTACAATTAAGGGTAGAATTAGTGACTGATTATTGGGTTCTTTAAAACTGCTAGGAAATAGATCTGATATATATATTTTACTTTAATGCGCTCACTCAATTCTTTAAAGCTGCAGTTTTATAGATGATAGATATATTTCATACTGATTGTACATATGGATGAGGGAGAGAGTGCACACACCCTCCAGAATCTTCATATGGTATTTTACACTGTGTATTGATCCCACCATGTCACATATATTGACACAAATGGCATCCTACACCTGCCCATTAGTTCAGGGCATCTAATATTAATGTACACGTGAACACATTACACAATTTTGGACAAAACTTGGGACACCCTGTTCCCCTTTTCGATATTGGCCAGAGGACTACAGTTCACCATTCATGCATCCACTGCTGTTGAGCAACACTGAGAATTATTGTAGAGTAGTGGGGTGGTTTCCCATCATTGTTGTCAGAAATACCAAATTTAAATGTCCCACCTGAGTATAATGTCCATGATTGTCATTTAAGCCAATGCAATGGTTTCACACCAGGGAATAAATTTAAGCACTGACACATTTTGTGTAGCAAGTTATTGTTGTTGGACCCTTTGAGTTCTAGGGTCTCTTTGAGAATCTCAAACTAAATTGAGAATTTTCAGATAAGCAAGAACTGTTACATTTGTTTGCATTTGCCATTTTGTGCAACATGACGTACTAACTGACTGATGCCGTAACTACGGTACTTTCGCTCTCATTTCACTTCCATCGTCACTTGGTTTAATATGGGTCTCACGTACATTTCTTATTTCTAACACATGGAGAGTGCTGCAACAAATGTCAAAGTCGATCCACACAGATTCTGCTTGACATCACTAACAACATAGTGATGTGAAATATACGAAGCCTGAACACAATCATTGTGCAAAAGATAAGAAAAGAAAAACAGGTCAGAAAAAAAGTAAATGTCAAAATATCATGCTGGTAGTGGGACTGATGTGCAACTGAAATCTATAAGGCTGATATACTGAAAATGTGTCTCAATCAATACGAAGAAAAAAAAAGTGAAGTGTTTTCACTGACAAAGAAGTATGACAATTTTCATGTCAGTTACGTATAATCCTGAACAATTCCAACTGGGCACCAACACTTTACAGCCACCATGATGACTGGTAACCCTAAATACGCATGCAGTAGATGTGACTAGGGTTCTAAACATGCAGTAGATGTGTAATTAGGGTGATAAACATGTAGTAGATGTGGTTATAGAGTCATAAACATGCAGTACATGTGATTAGATTCACACAATCATCAAAGAAAAAAAGCTACAAAGTCCCCGGCCTGCAATCCCCTCTTTCACATCCAGATGATCATGATGATACCAGCTTTGTATGCACAAATTATGTGATCATCACTTTTTAATGGCAGTTTTTGCCTAAAAAAACCAAATTCACAGTGTTGACTTCATTGTCACTATCATAGAGACAGAATGTGGACCTTTGTTAATGTAGCAATAACTCAGTGGTATACAGTTTGAATATTTGGCACATTGGTGAATGTCATCATATGCAAATGCATATCTTTAGCTGTAAAATAATGTTGTACAGTATTGTTGGCAATCATGATTTGCTGTTGTAGTTGTCCCTGTTGAGTACAGTTATTCAACAGTCCCTGCCTCTGCATAAACAGGGACAACTGTCAGGTTTCAAGGTACCCTTGAATTTGCAAGCCTGGTTTTAATGTGGGAACAAAGCTATCTGCATTTCAAACATGTTGTAATCTTAGTGTAAATGGTAAACATTAAACACTCCCACAATGCAATCTGGTTGCAGAATAAGAAGAACCCGAATTTGCTGGTGAAATAATTCACCCGTGCCCATTTTTGTTTTTTTTTTCCAGCTAGTCAAATTTGAATGTCATAGAGTGACCATTTACACCTGGATCAAGATGAGAGTGAAAAGTAACAGGCACCTTAATTAAGACGGAAGAGACAACGAAATTAAAAATGCACATGTGCAAATACCTCAAAGTATTGCTCTATTATGGCAAGTAGAAATACCAGAGTAGTTACACACTCTACCATCGATTCTGTGAATGGCAAACTCATATTAAATCCCCCTTTCATATTTTCCGCCTTCATTTTTTTTTTTGTCTTTCTTTGGATGGAACTTCATCAAAAGGTTCCAAATATATGCTACATTCTTTAGACTTTACCATCGGTATAAAAATAAGATTTTAGCAAAATTTACAAGGGAGATTTCGAAAACAACTTCCCTGTTGACTGTCGCATCCGAACTGCTGCCAGGCATTACGCAAAATAAGGAACTTTAGTCTTTGAGGAGGTGAAAATGAGCCTGAGGATATATATATTAAAGGAGTAGGATGGGGAAGAATGTAGAGAACACAATGTACAGGAATATCGCACCTGAGCAGATGTGGTACTGATGAATACATTATACTTGTTTGTACTCATTTACAGTGCAATATCTAGATTTACACTGTATCAGTAGTACAAACAAAATGGTGCCAAAGGTGATGTTAAAGCTAGATTACCTGTACTGTACATTAGCACAGTATGAAGATAGGAGTGCACTTGTTGTGTTGAGACAGTAAGTGAGGAGTGAAGTAATGCGACAGTTATTGCTTATGCGGTTATCTTAAATGATTTAATCTCTCCCTCTTCCCCTCTGGAAATCTTGAATTTGCGCCAAACATGACCCTGCATGGTAGTTTACCACATATGTGTCAGAGGGGGCAGACGAGGGGAAGAAACCAAATGCAAAGAAACTGCTTGTGAAGTGAATATTTTTATATCATTAGGTACAATGCTACCACCTATTCCTTAATATCCAGTGGGAGCTGCTAGAAACAAATGCAGTTCCTGACTACATGCAATTTGATTAAGTCATGATAGTGAAAGGAAACACAATGTCTAAAATGTAGTTTTAATCTATTCCATTTTATAAGAAAATAGACCTTTAGGTCAGGGAGAAGTGGGAGGGAAGGGGGGAGAGAGAAAAAAGACTAGAGGGCAAGAGGAACAGTGAGACAAGATGGAAAGAAAGTATGATGACTTTGAATTTCGGTCTTTTAAAGGTTTTTAGGAATGACGCTTCTTTGAATTTTAAAAGCTATGATGACTTATTCTGAACTTAAAACCTTCAGTTGAGGGTTATCACGCATATATACAACCCAGGGGAATATCCATAACCGCATTCACTACTTCTATTGTTCTGCACGTGTCATTAACATTCAGTGTAATTATGTGCAAAGGCAACACCATCTTCTTTTTTATCCTCAAATATCCTCTTGAAACAGTTTACATCAATATCTGAAATCAAACTGCACATGATGATGACCTCATACGATATATGCACAAAAAACAAAACAAAAATTAAAGAAAGAAAATATTAAGTGAGTCTCACACGTTCAGATGCTACTGTAAGTTTGAATTTTGTGCACATGACTGAAATACCAATCCATAAGTATCTCTGTCATGCTAACAGAAAGTCTGGCCGATATAAAAGAAAACGCATACAACAAATGCCAGCCTTTTTTTCTGTCTTTGCAAAATTGTGGAGAGAGTGTGTATACATACAAAGTGAAATCATGCAGAAATGTGAACAGATGTGGAGCCATAGAAACCAACATTAAATATTCTGCTCACACCCTGCTTGACAAATGCAATAAAACTGATGCAAATACTGTTAGAAAAAAAACAGCTCCAACATACTTATCACTTTTATTTGCCTTTTTTTAAACAAATTCCCTCTCCTCTTCATTCTCATACATTCGTCTCTACCGACAATATTAGCCACAAACACACTCAACTTTTCGTTGCGATGCATTTGGAATTCCCACAACCTGTTAATTTGCAATTTGTTCAGCGGAGCTGGCAATAATTCCTTCTAAAAACGAAGTGCAATTGAGTGAATGTTAAGTTTCTATGTATCGCAACACACCAAACTTGGATTACAACTGTTAAACAGTTACGAGGTTCCAAGTGGCTAGTCTGCGGCTCAATAAAGATATGGACAGGCTAGCCACTTCTCTGGCTAGACAGAGCTCTATTAAACAAAGGTTATGGTCAAGTGATCAAACTCCACCTGAATGAACAACTTTACCTCTGCAAAAGTCAAAGTTTCATTTTAAATCTGTAGCTAGTGATAAATGAACGAGACAAATTGCTCTCTACACCTTCTAGCAAACTGGAAACTGCAGAAGATGGGATAAAAAAAGTCCTGAAAAATCTTCCGGTTGAGTGAACTGGAAAACTGAGCATTTGTGTAGGCCTGTTTCTTGAAGTTTTATTTCACTGTTCAAGGACTATCCTTGTAATGTGACGCACTGCCCAGCAGAAGAAATTATACGTTATTTATTAAAGTTCTATTAACCAATTTCCGTTATTTTGTGAGTTTCTTATGGATGAATTTTTAGTTTAACTTTAGGGCAATTCCTCCAAAAAGGACTAAAGAGAAAAGTATGCATCATTAACTTTTTGAAGAGGGTTTGAAAGTGTGTGAATCTATAAGGACAGTGCATGGTCCAACTTTACTGGTTTGGTCACGGTGCTGCAGTTCTTACTGTTAGTTCCTACGTTTTTATCTAGCATGATAGTGACACGAATACGTTAACTGAAAGGGACAGGGTTTGTTCTATGGACGATATTATTATGGTGTTTGCACCGGGTACCTGCATGAGAAGTCCCAACCAATGGTGTCAAGCCCCGCTTCTCAAATTGCTCAAAATAAAAGAGTTTGAAAGTACAATGTACATGTGAAAAAATTCAGCATGTTTGCTTCCTTAAGATTCATTTTCATGCCAGTATGTTAGATATATTCTGCTCAATATATTCATGAGCACCCCAAAATGTTGCATGGTGACCTTATCATGAACTCACAGCCTAGTGAGTTATATTTTGGGTACCAGAATATCTTAGTGACTGTGGTCTGTGGGTTATGTGTCTAACTTCTCTGTCTAACACTAGGTTTGATGGAGTAGTGAAGGAAGTATTGTCATCTCACATTTGGGACATAAATGAGATAAGTCATGTCAAGTAACTCAACTTACAGACATGGTCCCATAAGCAACAAATTCACATCTTGGGTAAGTAATATGATGGAATCTTTAGACAACTGAATCATTCTTCCACCCCCCCCCCCTTTTCTTTTGTTTTTGCAACAAAAACTTTAGAATTAAAGGGAAATATGGTTTGAAAAATGAACACAAAAAGATGATCAGATCTAGATCTCATCAACTTATAGGATTAGAAGTAGAATTAGGTTTGTTATTCACAAACCCATGTGATTCACAGCACAGCAAGGAATCAAACCTTGCTCATGACGTCAGGGTGACCAGTACGTAAACAAGAAGTATTGGGTGGCAGAACTACAATCGGTTGTCGTGGCAACTGACCCTCTACTTGCAAGTCATGCACAGGCCATCGCGATCTTGGGTCATCCTGCTTTCGTACTGATACCAGTTTTGTCAACTGCACCAACAAGATGATCTATTGTAATCATGATTAGACCACAGTGGCTCTCAATCTGATGCGCCAGTTTCAGGATAAAAGAAAACATTTTCATGTGAAGAACTGCATTTTAATGCAACTTCACAATCTTTGAGAGTTAAAACATTTTTTTCACAATTAATGAAATGGAGAAAAATGTAGCTTAGGAATACAAGGCAACTGTACCATTATGTTATAGATAGGAGCAGTCTCTGGTGATGTTTAAGTATAAAGATTCACATAAATGCATGTGTAGCCATTGTCGCAATTAAGGGTTGGTCGCAACGACACAAGTCGCTTCCTTCCCAAAACAAGTTGGTTATCCCTGCTTTCAGGATCTTAGCTATTTAGTTCTTAAATGCATGAAAAAATAAAAGTGGTATTTGTTAGAAAAAAAATACAATTGAACGAAAATCAGGCAAAAGAGTCACCAAAGTCAGCTACACATTTTACAGACATGATTTTGTTAAATGATCAAATACAATCTTGAGAGCTGGCGACTTCTGCAATTTCGCAAACATGTGATGCAGTCACCCAACCTTGTTCTCCACACATGTGGAATATTTCAACAAGATTGCAGGAGATTTTAATGACACTTCATTAGAAATGTAGAGATTTTCTTGGATCTGGCTCTAAACTTGGCACCTCTGACCAACTCAGAGACCAGTGCTAATTATAGCACATCACTGATGAAGTCAGGCCTCGCATACTGGATCGACACCAGAGTACGGCTTCAGAAAAACTAAACAACATCACACGTAAAGACTGCAAAAAAAAGAACAAAAAAATGCAAGCAAACGTAGTGCTGACTAGCAGCACTGCATGAATTTACAGACTATGAATGGATGACTTCTCAGATGTAGCTTTAGGGATAGAAGAATCCTGTAAAGTGACACCATACACATACTACTGTACCTTTACACAATCAGAAGCACTTGAATTAGAAACACGAGACTGTCACAAATTAAGAAACTGCATTAATGAACATAACAATGGAAATGAAGCAAGCACACAGAAAGGAATTAAGAAGAAACCAAATCCTTCTTTTTAATTTGTATCTTGTAAAATGTCCACATAACTGTTGAAAATAATATTCTTGCATATATTTTGCTCTTAAGGCATTACTTACTTGTCACCGCTGAAAATGTGCACCAGAGTTAGCATCACTTGGAAACTGGGGGTACAGGATCTGTTATGTATGCTAATATGCGAGACATGGAGGGGCACCACACGTGCAGTTCCTGGCATACCCTTAGAGGGCAAGTTTGTGACATGACATTTCCGTTACTGAAACCTTTTTCTTATCCGTCAAACTTTTGTAGGCTGAGATGCAGGTTGAGATGCAGCCAGGGTATCCATTTATATCTCACAAAACATGTTCAATATTGATAAAAAGTCAGTCAGATGAGATTCTTTGCTCAATGCCCACACAGGTTTTTATGGAGTTTCTTTACTACATGTAACAGCTGCTCTTTTTACACACCATTTGAAGTTCTTTTACATGGCCCCAAAAATTAACATTGCTACACTTTTAACACAATTCACTCTGTACCAATAAAATGCTACTAGTATCAATATGTAATTGGTTATCCGAGTAAATGACAGCAAATTTGCCAGTCGCTTAAATTCGGAAATTCCACTGCCAAGGTGTTTTCAACAGAGATGCTCAAAAAAGTAGTCAGCAGTGCCAGCCACGCTGTAACCAAATCCTGCTATGACATGATAGAGGCTATCCTCAACCACTATGGCACTGCACTGTGCAGCCAATGCAAGAATCAGAATATTCAAGCAGACTTAAGCAGAATCATGGAAAGTGCTGGACGGACGGATGGATTAATGGATGGATGGATCAACAGATGGATGGATAGATGGACAGATTGATGAATGAATATATGGATGGTTTGGACTTGACAGGATGGGTGGAAGGATGAACAGATGGACAGCAGGAGGACAGACAAATGGATATACTATATTTCTCTGTGGGCTCTTGTTCTATTATGCAACACAATGTTTGCTGCACTACTTAACAGCTGGTTCCCTCTTAGCAAAGGTTTTGAACAAAGCAGGTCATACCATAGTGAAACTACTTTTGACAAATCCATCTTAAAAAAAACTTGAATTGCAAATGGACGTCAAACTCATATATGGCACTTCAATTTTCTTTGGAGAATTTAAAAACATTTCATCTTTTGTGTACAGTACATGTGCAACTTACCCTATTTTTCTCTCTTTTGCATGTTGAGAGGAGACATAAATAACTTGTGGGTTTGTACATTTTAAATTTGTTACCATATATCAAGAAGATCTGAGGTAGCTAGACATTAAAGGCAGACAATCAAGAAAATTTTAAGGTGGTAAATTTAAACTTTGTTGCAATACAGACAGTTCTTGTTTGACAAAGAGAATACATGCTAAGTTTACTCTGAAGGCTAGCTACCAATGAAATACCAAAGGCTGGCAAACTTGAATTTGCCTACAAAAAGTGATACAGGCCTACACTACCCAGCAATTTACATTTGACAAATTCCACATGCACTGACCAGTTGTTCGCCTCATTATTAAAATTATACACACAGTATAATGCAGCTTCGAGCTACGTACAGTACCTGTACACACAAAATACCATGTCAAGTATGCAACAAATCACATTTTTTCACAATAAAGACAAAAATGTTTCTCACTGTGGGAGAAAGACATCGCCTGCCACACCCTTTCCCCTCAGGCATGATGGTATACAAGCTTGGTTGCTTTGCTCCCTCACAATATCAATCACTTATAGCCACTTTCAAATGTTGGTAAGTATGCTAGCAGCTGCCATCTCGTTCTGTTAATGCCTGAGGCATTTTACTGGGATTCGGCATGATTTTGTGGATAATTTTATCTGCAGCCATGAATTATCTCTTCTTCCTTTCGTTCGCTCCATGACTTTGTCCGACGTCACAGGCTACAGCGTGCTAAATTTGTGATGTTGAATGGGAGTTCAGATGGAGACTCCAGACAGAAGTTTCTACTTAAGAGCAAACTGATCTGTAGGTCATTTCCAACGTATGCATCTTATCTGACAAAAACAAAAAGCAGGTGACTGTTTTTTGTGATGGTATTAGACAATGTACTTGTAACACATTCTCAGCAAGCAATGGACAACTGCTGTTGCTGTTCTCTAACACGTACCAAAGAATACCTCTGTACAATATGCCTACCAACAAAATCCAAAACCTCACCTGGTCTGGTTATAATTGGACAACTTATTTACCTATCTCAGCACAACAAATGCACTCCCATCAACTGTGCCAAAAGTAATGGTAACTTTTACCAGTGTCTTCCAGTTCATGACTTTAGGCACAACCTTCCCATCAAGCAATCCCTACGTGCTACGAGTGTTAGCCTGGATGGTGGTGTGGCAGTTTACTATAGTCACTCTTGGTACAGTAGATAGGACTGCATTTGTTGTACTGAGAAAGATAAGAGATAAGTAAACTGAAAGCGTCACAGATAAATGTATACACACGAAGGATGCATATAGTGTCAAACAGCTAAACAAGGTATTTTTGCAAAACCTGCATAATCTTTTTCCCTGACCTTAAGTAGACGCCATAGAATGATATATTTATACATGCCACCTCTTTAAACATAAAACAGAAAGGATTGTGAAACAAATGCTGTATGGAAGGACAGCACCATACTGTACATACAGTTCCATGGTGACAGCAAAAGAGTTGTCATGACAACTCCCTACTTAAAAGAGATAATGTCACAGGCAGTTACTGTGACAAACAAACTCATCAAGTTACCCTGGCTGGACAGATCAACTGTAGCATGTGTCTCAAAAACAGCATAATGTCACTACAGGACTCTTCAGACTGGCTCTTGAAGATATACTCCAACTTGGGGGGGGGGGGGGGAGAATTCAAGAGGAATGAAAATCGAAACTATGTGTTTCACTGCATGCAGGCACCTAGCTGAAACGTCACACCAACCTCTTGTTCATAACCTAAGTTATTTCTCTCTGAAGAAAGATTACTCTGGTCTAGAAAGATTTCCAGTTGTTTCAAGTTAATAAAATCTCATGTAACACCATCAGATTGTTTGAAAACCTTAGCACGTCTTTAATTTCTAAAGCAATCTATTTGACCTTGAAACTTGACACAAGTAAAAAACTGATTGCAGATGGGAACTTAATAATACTTTGTGAGAAAATATATAAATATATTTATATAAATAGAAATATGACAACAATGTTTCATTTAAGGTGTCAAGACTACAAAGCCATACATCAATGATGTTCAATTACTCTGTCAGTATGACATAACAAATTTCCCATCATGCAATGCACACTGTGAAATGGAAACAGGAAAAGCTAATGAATCTGTTCGACAAAAGAAGAGTGAACTGAATGTCTTCTTTGATTTTATGACAATTTTATACTTTACGGTGATCCTTTCAAGGAACAGACATCTACAGTTGTGAATGTGAAATTCTGTATGATCAACTTGCACTTATCAACATCAAGTCAGTTTAATTTTCAAAAATTCTCCAATTGATAAATGAGATCAGCCACGACCAAAGATCATCAGAGCGCAATACGTTTCCTTTCTGCTACCTCACATTCAAAGATGCAAGACATTGCTCTCACTTAAGATTTCAATTTATAGTTTGCCCATGTGAATTACAAAAGAGCCCCCATGGACACATTCAGTGCTTTGTTACCTTTTCAGATGGAAAATGGCCCTCTTGGGCATTTCTTTAAAGAATAGTCCAGGCACTATTTAACATTTTCTTGCACAGTAGGGTACATACGACTCCATGTCTAGAACTTTCAATCTGCTCCAAGTGTTCACGTAAATATACAAATCTTTTGACACCGCCAAAATGATTTTAAAAGGCTGACAAAGCATATGACATTGAAGTCGCACATGAACAAGGGACAACAAAACCATCTTGCGATTTTTATGTCATCGTGCCATGATTATGAGCTATTTATGAGGCTGTCTGGAATGTTGTTTTTCGTAAAATGCATCACTATTTCAACATCTTTGTTGACCAAGTGGGTGTTACTTTAACAGGAAAATGACTTGCATGGTCATTATAATTCTCCGTTCATGTGACACGTACAGGTAGTTTAGGATGGTCTGGAATATACTTTTAATTCTAATCCTGATTCATGGATTAAAACAAATAAACTTCAGATTGTTGAATGTCAGCAAATGAAATTTACTAAATTTTTCCCAGCAGTGGAGAACATTGGCCCAATCTCATCATCAGTTGATCCCATTAACTATGTTCTTGCCAGTACGTTACACAACAATCTTTTAATATTCCACCTTGAGATGCAACACAATACAACTTGTTGCATGTCATGCATACACTCGTGGCACACCCCACCTTATGCATCACTTCTGTCGAACCTATTTTCCGTGAAATAGGTCTCTGTGACGCTATAGAGAGACTGAGATAATCATCAAATCTGCCCAGTCAGCCACAAATCTATACATCTGTTGAGCACCATGTCTTTAAAGAGGGTGAAAATTAATTGAGAGTGTTACCAAAAGTCAGTCTTGTGATTCACTCGTCAAGAATACAAAGAGGACTCTATGTGCTTATTAGCATAATTAGAATACTACCAAAAACAGCTGGATATTTTTCTTATCCATCAAGTTTGTGAAAATATCAAAATTTTCAGCTGTTGGTTCTAATCCTAGAAACAGTGCTGAGATCCGATTTCAACGATCAGAATCAATTAAGCTAGAAAAGATAGAAACACGTCCGAGGGGCCGCGTGCAGCGGCAGATGACGTCAACAGTCTCCAACATAAAATCTGACGTCACTTGGCAGCCACACTCATGACGGTATTCTGTACCACCTGGGAGTGAAGGATTAGGATTTCATGCGATCTTTCGACATAGCTGCTGTTTTGCATCGCAACGTCATTTGAAAGAGTGGCTACGAATCAATACCGCATGCAAAACCGACGACGGCAGATACGCCAGACGGTCGAAGGAGGCCTCCGGAGGGAACAAGATAATTTTGTTACATTGACTGTTCAATTCATGAGCACAATCAGTTACGGTTGAAGGAATTCAAAGCCATGTAGCACCTTCTGCAGGTTTCAGATTTCACGTAAACTTCACACAAACTTTCTTTAAATTGCATTCTCGGTTTATTTTTTCCTTCATCCTTTCAACTGCTGTGTACAAAGTGTTCCCACTTTTTCCTTTATCTTTATGTTGAAAAATGAAATGGACTTGTAAGTTTGTAATTGATTTTCAGTCTTTCATGTTTCCGACACTTTTGATGTTTCATCATCCCAAGGAAGGCCAACTACGAAACAAGTATAAATTCAACTGTCATGTTAAAATTAAGTTACGATAGCAAATGTTACTAAGTGAGGAACTAAGAGGAACTAGGAAATGTGGTTACGAAAATCGCAACCACGGTCTGTCCATGATTGTTCCTGAGCCAGATTATTTTGGAATGTTCCAGCAATTCCCTAATCAACAGTACCACTGCAGACTATGGCTCTGTAGCATGGTGTTGTAGAGATGTGTATTTTATATATGAAGAGTGTCTATAGTCTCTCCAGAGAGACCGCGACCATAAACAGAGGTATGCGATACACGGAAGCAACATTTACCCTGCTTGCATGCACGGTATACCATTTGAAGTCTGACACACTCAAGTCTTGCTCATTTTTGCAAAAACAACAAAATACATAACTGCATGCTAAAATAAAACTTTCCTTGTTAAGCCAAACTGCAACCTAAATTTACCAAGATGACTTGTTCCTGTCTACATGATTTTGCTCAACACAATAAGCTCAACTGTAGAGCGAACCACTGAATGTGAATCAAGAAACATTGAACGAAAGAACTGCCTCTCGAAAATGAGAAGCATGCCTAGGTACTGTCCATGACGTCGTGGACAAAACGAAAATGCCTGAAGGAGTTCGACGTTAAAAAGATAAAAAGCAGGTCACCAGCCCAGTTTGAGAGCTGGTGAATTGTTTGAACTGATGACTGTGGCTCACCCAACCCCCTATAAAATATACCCCATTTTCAGTCTTTCATATTATTCATCACCCCTTCTTCGAATTTGATTTTCTTGTACTCGCCCATGCTGAATACTTATTGATGAATGACATACTCATTCATTAATCAAATCAAAAGCAGCACTACACTGTAACCACCTCACAAAAGTTGCTCAAAATCACATTCATATGATGATCTGCATTGAAATGCAGTCATAATCCATGATAAAATGTTGTCACCAGACCATTTTGAGAGCCGGGTAATTTGTGATCACCGTCCTGGGTGGGTCTAAGGGGACCTCCCCTTTGAAAAATTTTTGCGGGTAGGAGAGTGCTTGGATGTAAAATGGTGCACTCTAGATTATGAATTCGGTACTTTGGTTTCGACCAGAGCGGAAATGTTTAAACTTACTTGGCCGTTTTGTGGTAAAAAAAGGATAATCACTAAGAATTCTAAAGAAATCTAACAATTTTATTCAGTTAAGTTACGAAATTTGTGCAGGGCGGTGATGCTGAAATTGACAGTGAGTGCCGGGCGGAGATTTTGAGAGCTGGGTAGCACCGCCCGGCACCACCCGGCGTGGTGACAACCCTGATGGTATGTTATGTGTTGTGAGTTATGATTTTTATCATCACTTTTTTCTGCAGTTAATCATTTTAGTGCCAGTCAAAAGCCAGTGATTTTAGGGTCTGTGCCAGTCCACAAGAATTAGTGCCGGAATAGTCCGGAACGGCATGGCAACGTCCCTACTGTACATGAGAGCTGCCGTTGATGAGCCGAAACATGAAAGTGAGGCACTATGTCAAATCACTCTTTTCTTTCATCCTTCCTTGATTCTTTATGTTTTAAAAGATACATCATGTTTTCAAAAAAAAAACTAAACAATTAACTTTAGGGAGCCAGTAAATACGCTGAATTAACTCTGGGACACGATGTCATCAGTTTTTATGCAATTATGACCAATCATACACGTTATAATTAATTCATATAGTTACGTTGCTACACCGGGCATGGATTCAGCTGGATGTTCAGCTATATACCTTGAGGGAGCATCATGGTAGTACTACCAACAGTAACAGTAATTTAAGAGCTGAGACTATGTTCTGAAAATGTACAGCATCAGGGACACAACATAATATATTTTAATCATGCATAAACCAGAAATATCAATTATGTGTACAAATCACTCAAATTGTATCTTTTCACCTCAAAGTAACATTATCGGTTGGAAACTCAATCGTGCGTTGTATGGCGACCAAGGCTCTAACAAGAGGCAACGATCCTTCGAGAGGTAACATTAGCCTATCTTGAGATGGGAAAGTTTTGTGTCATTGCCCGACGATAGACAGCTAAAGGAAAAATATTGATTTCTAGTCTGCTGATGTTGGTTCTGTCGAAGGTAGCAGTCTGTTAGAAATTATATAATCATCACAGTATGGATGAAGAATGAAAGATGATTTACCAAATTAAAAGATTTTTTTTTCTCATTCATAATTCTAGACTAGTCTACATTGATTACAAAATTTTGAAACTTAACCAGTAAACTGATACATGGCATATATCTTACTGTCTACATGTGAATTAACAAAATAGCAAATGAATGCCATTTCCAGCATACATGGGGTGCAAACTTTCCCTTAAAAACAGCAAAATGGAGCCAAACTACCTGCTTCAAAATGGAATTCCAAATTTTTAATGCACATTCCACTTTTCAAAAGCTCTGCTGGTTAACACATTTTGTATAATATTCACAACCCATTAGCTGTACGCCTAATGACAGTTGTGAATACTTAAACCTGAGTATAGTCCTTTATACAATGCTTTAACACTACAAGATGTGTCTGCCGATGACGAATATGTGGCAGCTGTCTGGAATGACTCAAAAAACTGTAATTATATACGGCTCATTAGAGAGACTCAGTAAAGAAGCAAAAAGACAAAGTATATGATCAATACATTCAAAATACTAACCCTTTGATTGAACATTAATTTGCAGTCCTTTGAGAAACCCTGCAAAATTCTCATTTAAATGGGGGTAATTGCAAAGGCACATTACAACTTTAAATATTCAAAGGTTTACCAGCTAAGAGTTGCTTCATATTTGCTGCGATGACCAAAAGCTTTTCATCTTTTGAGGGAATCTTTGCACATAAGGAGGTGCCAAATATTGACTCAGTTGTTAGTCTACATTTTCTCTAATATCCAAAGAGAAAACCTAAAAAACAAGAGGTCAGCTGCCATTCAGTAACCCGCATCAATGAAATGATTATGGTGCAGAAGGAATGACTTCAAAATTGAATTCTAAAGTTGCTTACTAAGCCTTCAACTGTCAGTGTCCCCGTCACTATCGTAACTTTTGCCTCAATCACCACAAGCAAAAGATTAAAGATTATATCAATACTGTCCTGATTTACAAAAGCAAAGGAAAGATAAATGTTGTTACACGCACATGTCACCCGCACATGAGTCACATTGATATGCTTATATAAATTCACTTTGTGCAAGCAATTTCAGAGAAAGAATTTCAACGAACATATATGTACTCTAGACTTACTTTAATTTGTTTTCGCTCACGTGATCTTCTGCAACAGTGAGTCTTGTAGCTTGAAGCATCTGCCATATTCTTGGTCAATTATTCTTGAAATCCAGATGTGACCAAACACACCTGATCTTCAAATGTTTGATTTAAAGTTGTTTTGTTTTTCACATACCGTATAAATAAATAACATATTCAGCTTCAAGGTATTACCCATACATGAAAAAGCTGAGTTAATTTAAACATCTGCCAACTGCAACACGTTGCCTCTGTATATTAAAACATTAACAAAAGTACACAATGAATTCAAAATTGACCGAATTTTAATGCAAGATAAATTAAAAATATCCTGCAGTAATGCAGATTTCCCTTGAATTTCCTTTCGATCTTTCTACCGCTCCAGTACAGTTCTGTGTCTGCATGCAACTGCATGTAAGGCATGCATGAGCCATCATCTTGTGAAGACGAGATGGAGTTTCATCAGGGTCTTTTCCAAATTCCACTTTGCTCACTGTTTTTTGTTTGCACACATATCAACAAATACTTACCTATGCATGCATGTTGCACAAACAAACAAAAAGCTGAGATTTCAAACAAACAAAAAAACCACTTGAATATCTGATATTGATTTACAACAAATCATCAAAGGCAATTCAGTTCTGCAGGCAAGAAAATGTTACAAATAAGAATACAACTGACAAATTTTTGAAGGAACTGCAATGTTCAGCAGAAAATAGAAATGTGCATGTATGTAACAAAGATGGACACTGACATGTAAGTTTACTTTGTAGTAGAGCAAGTCCGCCATGACAGACAATTCATGTCTGTAACATACCATTGTGTTCAAATGAGAATGCTATCGATAAACTTTCAAAGGAACTGCATAAAAAGAGGTTTTTACTGTGCTACATTGACAGATGTTGACATATAATACATATGAGACTGTGTCCATGCATGCAATTTTCACTTTTCTTACCTCTCCAAAATGGTTATTTACAGTAATTGTACATTGCTTTTGCTATTGCTGGTATGCAACTTCTTGCGTAGCTGTAACATTTTGGGACTGCAATGTACAACCAGAATGCAGGAGATTGATAATGGATATTTCAGTTTAATATTACATCCTTTTGTTGGCTCTGCCATTCTGTGCAGTTGTATGTGTACAGGCAGTGGTGTAGATCCAGGTCCAAATTAGTTTTTGAGAGGCCAAACTGGTAGTTCAGTGATATGGGATAGGGATCTGAAGGGAAGGGTACACCCTTCCCATTTAGAAAAAATTTTTACTGACTGCATGGCCTTAGACAGTGACAGGATGGGTACATTTTTCCCTGGGGTGCGAGCCTTAGGTGGCATCGATCGTAACTGCTAGTTAGCTTTGTGGGAAGACTAAGTGAAGCGCCATTGGTTTAAACACAGAGCATATCAGAAAATTTTTTGGTGAAAATAAATCCCTAGATTGCCAAAAATCACCTGCTCATGCTCCACAGGCACCCGCTGTACTCCTGCTGTGCCATCCAAATCGTCGCTGCGGTGGGTGCCCTGCCTCCCCATTGACCACGTCACTACTGTCAAAATGAAGTACTTCTTGTCGGGTACCCCTTTGTAGTGTATGTTGCATGGAGACATTTGCAGGTTCCTAAATTCTTCAGATACTGTATCTATCAGGTTTTCTTGATCTGATCCCCTGTTGACCTTAGATGACCTTTGACTTTCATCAATAACAAAGGCTTTTTCTACTCAAATACAAAGTACTGAGGTACAATTAAAGATGTGAGATTTGGCTACAGTTCCACTTGAATGTGTTAAAGGGATAGATCAACATGACACATAATACACAACAGACACACACACACATGTGCACAAGAGGGAATAATCATGCATGCATACTACACATAAGGAGATGAGAATGCTTCATATTTTGTTGTTCACATATTTAGTATTCAGCTACTACTTTCATTTATTCCATCATTATTTTGGAGCTTGTTTGCAACGCATTACCAATGTTAGCAATTTGCACCTCTAACTTGTATCTCAGTTGGAGCTTCAAATTTGGAATCTATAGAGAAGTAACCTCCTCAGGATAGAGACTGTGGTATAGCCATCTGGCAGATGTGACTGCACTTACAATCATGCACTGGATTGCTTGCTGGGTACTTCACATCTTGTTACAATTAACAGCCACATAAACTTCCTCCGAAACACAAAAGATGGAGAGGAATACGTAGGGATTTGAAAACACATATAAAAGCTGAGGTTACCCTGTCCATCTGCTGGAATATTCTTGGGAGTTTAATCCAATACTGTGGCTGGAATCTAATGCTCGGTTCCTACACATTTTTTTCTTTCCTAAATTAATCTACAATTCTTAAAAAAAAAAAACACTGCTGCCACAAGAATGACAGAGTGTGTCTTTTGATTCTGTGATCTCAAACAAGTGTTTGTGATCACAGAATGATAGATCAATTCAAGGCAACAAAGGATGGTGGCCTTGTTTTTAAAGAAAGAAAATTCTCATGAATAGATAGAAATAGAGTTATTTGTTGCCAAGCAATAATTTATTCACCCAAAATTTCAAAAATTCAGATGATGCATCTGCCACTACTCATCTTATGCATATAGTTTTGAAGAGACGAAATTTTTTACATATCTTTATAGATGAGCCTGAATGGTTTGACAAGGATTAAAGCTTGTCTGTATGCCATGTTGGTGCATTTTAAATGATCTGTTTTGCTTTGAGCAAACTTAACCACAGATTATATATGGTAAGGGTTAAATCTGATATACAACTGGAAGATCCTCAGGTCATCTCATTATGCAACCATAGAAATGAAAAAAAAAAGGCAGAATCTCCATATAGCTACAATACTATAGCCTGTCTGATTATAGGTCAGCCTCACACTACACTGTTCACCATGGTTAACAGCAAAGACCACTTAACCCTATAACCATGCTTTCTACCTGCGGTCAATTCTATACACTTACTGCTTTAATACAGTATATACCATTCATTTCAGTGTACGTCTGCAATGATGCCACGACACCAATTTTCGTAGTAATCAAATCTTCAATCTGCCGGCAATTTTGCGAATTATGCAGACTTAAATCGAAATAATTCCTTTGTCCTTTTTCACGCTGAACAGAGCCATGTAACCATTGTTCCTCATTGAACTGCTCTGTTTTCATTACCTCACAAAAACTCTTTTTCTCCGGTGAAAGCGATCGACTGACAATTTATCTGGCAATCACCTTCCAAGCAAACCTTTCACTGCAGCAAGATCTTTTCAAAATTACCTGGCCACGTAGCTTAAAACTTTCTGATATTCATAGAGTGAATTTATATTCAGTGTTCAGCCTGGCTTGCTACTGGTCTTCACTTTGAATAGGATACCAGTTCCTGATTTAAATTTAAGTGGGCTTGTGTGTTTATTAAAGTGAACAAACTCAGCTACTGTATCATACTGAATCAATGACTGAAGTTAATGAGAATTTATTTGAACTGTTACTATGGCACTACAATATTAAATTGATAATCAGAAAGCGATTGAAAAAAAAAAAAGCATCATGAAAGCAATTCTACATTCACGCATCCTGCGTTATACAAGTTAAATGCAGTGCACTTTAAGTCTTGATCTTAATAATGTCCTCCTTTTTTTTTTTTCTTAACTGATTTGTTTCCTTATCTTTCAGTAATTCCACACATCAATTCAACAATGATACCCATCAAAGGCCACGTACACACCCATCTTTGTGACATCATAATGACAAATGGATTGTTTATAATTTCCTCCTACTTTCACCCAAGGAACTGTGCATCGAGTGTGTTGGGAAAAAAAAAGAAGGCAAAGGAGGAAAAAAAAGCTTTCTGAAGCATACGAGCAGTGTGGAGTTCTGTCCATATACTTTAGTCTTTAATAGCTCAAAAGTCACATGTAGCTGCAAGATTGTCCAAAATGAGATTCTTGAAAATTGCTACAATCTGGGCTGCAAGGTTTAACTTGTCATTTTGTGAGGCATTAAATGTCATCACATTTTACAAATGACTGCCACTCGGTTGACTAGCTCATGCCAATTCAGTTAACCCTTATAGGAAGGTGATATTAGAGTATAAAGACTGTGAGGTACTCAAAGATTTGACTTTTAGATGAATATCTCACTTTTTTGACAGAAAATATCATCTGGCCAGATGAGAAAAGGATCTGCAAACCGACTTGGCAGAGAGGAATCACGAGAGAGAGTATGGCTAACTTGTTTGAGCGACTGTGTTTCTGTCGTAGCCTTTTTTGCCAAATTTTACCGACTCCACGTACTGTGCTCATTTTGTGTGTTGTTGTCTACGTGACTGCAGGCTTTGCCGATTTGAACATCAGCTCTTTCCGTTTCACGCCGATGAATATCTTTCTTTTTGTATTTTATATCTTTGCCAATGACTGCGGGGAGTACACTTCGATTGACTATGCACTGAACATTTCTTCATGTGAAGACATTACTGAGCAAATTACACTACCAATGGCCAATCTTTAAAACCTGGAATATGAGTTGAAACTTTGTACGTGAAAGTCAAATTCCACAAAATGTGTCTAACCTCTACAAAAAAAAAAGAGACATTGCTTAAGTCCCATTTTTGCAGATGAATATTTACATCCATTCCCATTGGTCTGTTCGATTTCAAGTAACGTTGATTGACTGCTATGCTTTCTTGCAGAGTCTGAATTTTGTAGGGACAGCAAAAAGGTGGAGACAATTTTCATATTCAGAGATCTGGAAGATGATGCTTAGTTCTCTTTCATGTTTTGTGACAGATCATTTCCCCTACTTTCTCTTCCCTGAAACACTGGCAAGGAACAAAGATGGATGACC
The DNA here is from genome assembly GCA_021234535.1 of Stichopus chloronotus. NCBI lineage: Eukaryota > Metazoa > Echinodermata > Holothuroidea > Aspidochirotida > Stichopodidae > Stichopus > Stichopus chloronotus. The sequence continues at coordinate 19,110,724 of CM037836.1, read as the reverse complement.
ATGGGCGACTGCCAGTGCAGCTCATATTCCAGCTTTAACGTGGGCTGCATCGTCCAATGGGTGGTACTCATCATTGCAAATTAACAGGGGGAGAGACAGGGATTTGTATGATCACTGCAAAATAACACATCCAAGGTATATCAAAGCACTTCGCCCTTCAAGCATTGACACAAAATAAGCCAAACAGCGACAGAAAGCAAATCAGGGAAGAGTCAATGGCTGCACAGTGTGGTAACTAGGGACATTTGGCATAAAGTTATGAGAATGCGATGACGAGAGGAGCAAATTGTGGTAATGTGAACCAAACATAACTATGAGGATATTCAATGTCCGAGAAAAAGAATGGAATGCTGGGAAGGAGGGATGAAGAAGTGAAAGAGGGTCCAAAGTGGGTTTGCAGCTTTTGTCAAAGAAGACAAAAATAGTTGTGAAACAGAGTTTGCACAACTTAGCATGCAGTTTCACATCAAATCTCTACATGCCTGTCAAGTAAGCGAGAACATAAAAGCCATGAATTATCAAATTTTCTCATATGGAAATTACTCAAAAATTTGTTATCGGTCACCCAAAATCTGTCATTACATAAGGTTCCAATCCTTTTACACTTATTGTTTATGATGTCATACAACCGTGTTTAATTTAAATCTCATCTTGGTGATTCACAGAAATTTTCTTATCTTCAATTCAGAAAAATTCTGAAGGGGCAAGGACACTGAAGCACCATGGCAAAATTGGGACTACGGGACCACAAATATGACGAATTCTCGGCGGCTACTGCAATGGACCTGCTGAAGATGGAGGTGGAGATGAGCTCGACCTCTCCGAACAAGACTATATCTCTCCTCCACAAGTCTCCATCTTTCGAGGTGAAATCCACCACCTTCCTGAAAAAGAAGACCAGACAAGCACTGTTTGTTCTCTTGACCACCATGAGCATCTTCGTGTTCCTCTCCTGGTACTACATCACCCAACATGGACGGATGAGCATTCGCAAGGCCGGCCACGTCCGCTTCGATCCTGACAAAAGGGAACTCCGCCTGACAAATTTGGAAGGGGAGAACGTCCTACGAGCAGAGCTGGGGATGTTCCTGCCAGATGGGGTCTATCCCCTCATGTGTGAGGAGGTTACCGTTGGAGATGCCATCTGCATCCACTGGCTGAAGAGCGCTGATGATAATGAGCTGTTGGCAGAGATGGTGGTGACCTCTGAAGAGGAAGGTACTCTAGTAACCATTGAGATCAGATGGAAGTCTCAAAAGTTGGATGCACCATTACAGGACTGTATATTCATGGATGAAAGCCACTGGTACGGTGGAAGTTCCTCTTCTTCCCTCCTCTGGCCACTGGACGAAATGGAGATAGAAATGCAACCATACGTGTCACGCGAAAATGGCGAGAGCACAGGATCCTTTGGAGGCATCCTCGAGAGGTATTGGCTCTCTTCAGCTGGTTTGTCCCTAGTGGTTAAAGAAGACGTTCCACTCCATGTAAGTTCCAATGAAAACAATTCCCAAAAACTATGTCTCCGAAGTGAGGTTCTAAACACTCCATTCCAGAACCCAATCCAGGACTACCCAACACTTGTCTACAAAGTCTTGATATCAACCAACATCAGGGAAGCTCACCGCCACTCTGCAAAGACAGCATTCAATCCACCGACTGATACCCCAAACAAGGAACTGTTTTCCACACCAATATGGCACACTGCCCTCCTACCGAACATCACCAATGACATCCTACAGCAATTCGCTCGGTCTCTGACGATGAATGGCTTCCATGAAGGTAACATTGAAGTGGAAGCAGAACTATACATGTCAAACCATTTGGACTCTAAAAATCTCATCACAGATGATCTCTTAACTTCTAACTTCACATGGACAGTTCATGTGAGTCCATACTTTGATTTCAGAGCTGACTCCTTTTCGAAGCTAGCATCTCGAGAGTTTCTTATAAAAGATGGCAGTGGGCAGGCACCCACCCTCATAGATTGGAGAGGCACATACTCTGGAACAGTGGACGCTACAAATGGTGAGGCCAGGGACTGGTTGTACGAAAAGTGGCAACAGTTCAGAACTGCCAATTCGTTTGATGCGTATGTGTTTCAAGGTGGCTATGGAATGCCGATGCCACCGTCTTTTGAATTCTACCACTTCCCTGATCAATATACGGACCCCACCAAGTTTTGTAAATTTTACACAAAGGTAGCTGACAGACTGGGTCGTTCTGGACGACGGAAATGTGGCCATCAGTCACAAGACAGTCCACTCTTCATCCAAATGGACAGATGGAGACCCCAATGGCACCATGAGAATGGTCTTCAAGGTATCATACCAACTGTCCTACTCCATGGAATTCTTGGATACCCATTCGTGGTGCCTCCTCCAGTTTGTGGTACCATAGATGAGGGCAAAGACACGCATCATCCGAGACTGGATGTGGAGTTGTATGTTCGGTGGGTTCAACTTATCACCTACCTCCCAGTTATGTCCTTCTGTGTTATGCCATGGGATTTCAACTCAAACATGACTACTTACGTCAGAAACATGATCGAGCACCATCGAAGCCATGTTGCACCTGAAATGGAAAAGCTGGCTCTACACGCACTACAAAATGGTAAGAATTCCTACCGTTTATTTACAAAAAGTGCACCAGATGTTTTGCAGATGTCTCTTCATATTACTTCATGGGTTTATCAGTTAACATCTTTCTATTCCCACTTTCAGGCTTGGTACTGTAATTAGTCATTTTAAGTTTCTATAAAATTTGTAAGTTTATTACAACATGTTCTTGTTATGGATGACAAGGAATTCATTTTCCATAGGGTGCACAATAGTTACTAGCTGAAGCCCAAAAAGTTAATTTCCACCCAAATTTATACATTGAGGGCATCACGTCCACCTTGACGGTGAAGGTAAGATGATGAAAATTTATGTGGGGAAATTGACTATAAAAACAATGCGTCCTGGAGAAGCTTCTTTTGCACCTCCTCCTACATATCATCCTACAGAATTCCAAGAAAAATGTACACTATGGTAGCCCAGAAGCACCACTACCTCAAACAAATATTCTCAGTAGTTTATGTCTTACACATGACAACAGAAGTTCTCCTTTTAGGTATCCAACTTGCAGGTTGTAACATTTGCCTTCTCAATAGCAAACCAGCTCAGTTAATGATGCAGCTTCTCTCTTTCCTTTTTCTACTTTTGTTTTTCTAATGCTGTCTTTATTCCTGAACACTTCTTCCATATTCCTTGTCATGGCTGTTTGTGCTTTTCAGGAACCAGACTAGAAAAGTTAAAACTATCTCTGGTTCCTCTACCTCCATCTTTTGATGACTTTTACTTTCCATGTATCACCACACAATCTCTGTACTTGCATATAAATATTACTACTGACGACATGCAATGCTTGTTTACAACATGACAAAACCTCTCTGCCTGTGGGATGTAGGAAATGAAAACAAACTTGAAACTTCAAGTTTTCAGTTTGGTCTACACATGTGATGGCACGAGGAAATCTGTCCTATAACGTTATAGACAATGTCTGAAGAATACGTACACCTACGCTTCCCAGCGAACGTTTTTTGGTATGCAATTAACTCTAACTTGTCACGACACAAACTGCAAATTTCTGCCTGCCCGAGAGATTGTGACCCCACCTTTCTTTGAGATCAGTCAACAGAGAAAGGAAACTCTTTGTGCTAGAAATTGACAAAAGTTTAAACAAACCGTTCTTTCTGATGACACGTCAGATATGAACCTTTAATGAAGTCGACCTGAAACAATTGGAGGCAAATTGATAGATATATTCAAATATTAATGGTATCCATGGTTACAAGAATTACAAGGACAGACTCAATCTGATGATGGGAATTGCACAGGCACGTATTTCCAAGCCTTGTTTTATCTTTGCTTATATGCTCTGCAAGTTTGTTTGTTCATGGTTTTCAATTATTCATAAAGTCCCGAACATTTTTAAGAGATGAACTTTTAAACAGTATTTAATACTGTAGTCTTGCCTGAAAAGAAGTCAATGGCTGCTCGACAATATGCTGCACTTCCGCCATGTCCACGCATATTAATGAGGCACAGAGACGGACAGCTGGAAGAGCATGGAATAAACAGCAAAGTACCGTACGATCGGTAGTTAATGATAAGATCACAGGAAATGACAATTAAAGCAGCTTGTTACGGGTATCACATGCTCAGTGTCAGATGACCAAAGTCATCATGCAAGGTTCTGTCACAATATCGTGAACATCAAAACGTGTTCTGCGACAATCACTCCCAACTACCCTCTCTGTGCCTTACTTATTAATCAACTAAATGACAACGTGGCATTTCGTTTGGAAAGGTAAATGTGGCTTTGTTGACTGACACCGCTGTGATGTTGTAAAAAGCATTGATCTGAAATTGTGGAAATGGTGAACACACATTAGGTAACAGTAAATCCATGAGAGAAATGCTCGTCTTCATGGAAAAAGGTGGTGAGAGGCGGTTAAAGGGCTAATAATCTGGGATCGATAGGCTCGCAGACAGCGAGCCCGATATTCTTACTTCTCTGGATATTTGATTAATGCATTAATGCACAAAGAATGCATCATATTCATGAGCAAACGTTTCTAAGTTTTCGTCTTCATCTTTGCCTCTGCCCCAGGTGATCCGATCATAAGGCCAATATGGTGGAATGCACCCACAGACGAAAACGCACTGACTTCCGATTCAGAATTTTTGATCGGCGACAAACTGCTGGTCGCTCCCGTGGTCTCCAAAGGAGCCAAACAGCGAGACATTTACCTACCACAAGGAAGATGGTTTGACCAGCTGAGGGATGAGGTCATCGAAGGAGGGAAAGAACTAAGGAATTACCAAGTTGGGCTGTGGGAGGTCCCTACTTTCAGAAGAATAGATTAGACTTACAATCGACAAAAGCCACAGCCACAAACCAGAATATATAATCCCTGTGAAAGGTGCTAATAATAGATGAGTGAAAGAAAATCATTATTTTTAATATGATTATACTTTTTTATATTAATGACTTAGTTGAAGATAGGATGGAAATGTGGAAAAGCATTGAATGGCAACTTTCAAAAAGGGAGTGAGTCCTGAGTATTGCAGTGTGGATATAGTCTGTACAACTCGGCAAGATGGGGCTGTTTGGTTAGATTCTGAGCATAGTGATACCTCAATTCACATGGAAACTTAAAGGCAGTTACTCATCACACCAAGTTGCACATTTGGCTGGGTAAAGCAAAATACTTAATTGGTTCTTCTCTTTGATCGACAGCAAATTCAAAAGATTCATAGTAGCTCATATTACACAAAATTCACAGGGGCCCATTGTTTTCATTATACTTGTGGCACAGTTTTAGATAGGCTAGAGGAGAGACTATAGACATAAGTGATTGGGAGAACTGGAACTGTCTGGGGTGATGAGTCTCTTACTGAAGCAAAGATAAACAAAAAGTATAAAACTCTATCACTAATTGCTCTGATATAGCAACATTCTATTTTAAATAACCAAGTGCAGCCTCAAAGGTCATGTGAGATATATACATTCCTAATACAGACATAGTACCAATACAAAAACAAACAAATAAATTGATAAAAAAAACCCCAAAGAACTGATGCAAGCAGCTGTAGAAGGATATTACATCACAGGTACATGTACTGGTGAAAAGGACCCATATTCACGCAAGGAAGTAGAAAACCAGCTTGCACGGATAGCATGGATTGAACCAGTGGCCCAATAGTCAAATGTCAATGAAGGAATCCATAGGATGGGACCTGGGGTACAGTAAAATGTTTTAAACTGTAAGAATTTTCTGATCTAGACACAAATAGAACATGAAGGCCTGTCTTCATGATCATACGTTTGTCCACGAACATCTTCCACGAGAATGACATCATTTGTGCCAAATGTGGGTAATGCTCATGCACTGTATGAATTAAAGTCCCAAACCCCTCAGACTATGAAATGTCCAACACTGAAGATTCTGCCGAATATCCTTGTGATCGAGTAAAGCCGTACAAAATGAGCAAATGATAAGAATAGAGAGGAAAGTACTCAACTGTTTTTTAACATTTTGTTGAAAAGATGAAACATGCAGCTCAAAACTGTGAACACCTGTCATTAATGTTGGACATTGTTTAACTTTGTTGGAAAGCCCCCCTCTATGTGATCATACATTTGCTCACGAACATCGTCGAAGAGACGTACCACAAAGTCAAGAGCAGATGCGCGATCGTGCAGACGGAGATTCAAACTGACCATGCCTTCAGCATGGAGAAAAGATTTACCACACAAGGATATAATCTCAGAGGCAGCAGCATTTCTTGTGGCAGAGAAATGAACAGTGCTATCCAGAGGCATTCGAAAAAGTTGATCCTGAAACAGCATGGGTTATGAAATTGGGATGAGGGACATTAAATCAGGAACACTGGAGCACCTTAAAATGTAATTGACGAAAGTATTTTATGAGGGATCGAAAAACAGGTTTTGATACTAAATTCTACAATTTTATACATGATTGGAACTATGGCATGTGTTTCAGTCTGTCTCCTTGATATATTTACGTCAGCAATTTGTGATTATCTCTGCAAAGTTTGCTTTGCTGACAATCTTGCTAATGTACTGTCACTTTACTTAATTCTGTTTTCACAAGTGCAGGATGCAATCAATGACACTGCAGTGTATTGAAAAGATGGAGGGACCACATTTGCAAATGTTACCATCACAAACCCCTGGGGAAGATACATCACTGACATAAGTAACACAATTTAATATTATGCAAGTGCAGTGTACAACCATTTCAACTTTGCTGAGCGTGTTCCACGATACAATCACATAGATGTATTGGTATAAAGACGGGTATGTGTACTTGGCAGTTGCAAGTCACCATAACTGGGCCCCAACCATCACCATGCATGCACATGCTTGCGGAAACCTACTTCGAGTAGTTTCCTGATAATCTAACCCTGACAGATGAATGGGAGATGGATGAACCCTTAGAGAAATTGAAGGATGTTTCAGGGAAAAAAACAAAGACTTAAGAGGTTGAAAGTGAAGATCGGTGCTGTAGTTCAGAATTTATGAAAATGTGGTAGTGCATAGCTACAACTACAGCACATAAGCCCTGTGTACACAGTATATATATTGATGAGAAAATTTAGCAACATTAGCCCGAGACCTAGGAGCTATCTATGAATGCAGAACTGATACAACTTACTCTAGCACATTAGCAAGAAAAGGTGACTATGCACACAGTGTTGATGTAACTAATTCTGGCACTGTAGCCAGAGGCTTATATTAGTAGCTCTAGCAAATTGGCCAGAGATGGTGACTACAGACACATTATTGATACAAGTAAGTCTGACACATTATCCAGAACTAGTGACTACGTACACAGTGGTAATACTGTACAAAAAAGTCTAGCACATTAGCCAAATGTGGTGACTATGTACATATTATTGATATAACTTAAGTCTAGCACATTAGCCAAATGTGGTGAATAGGTAATATTGATATAATTAAGTATAGCACAACCTTGCAGATATGGTGACCAAATAACACAGTATTGATATACAGTATTGATATAGTTAGCACATTAGCCATGAAGACATGGTGACTAAGTACACAGAAATGATATTAATAACTCTAGTCTACAAGTCAGAGAAGGTGGCTATGTACATTATATAGGTTCTCACACAGGTGTCAACCAGCTTGCCACTCCATCGTGAAAGGTATCTAGGTGTTGTGGTTATTTCTGGTTTTGCATTTCTAATTGCTTCTCTGACACATGCACAAATCACGATTACATTTTTATGGAGGGAGGTTAATAACAAGACAAATTAAGGCACTATGAGTGTTGCCACTTCACAAAAAACAAACAAGTTGATATGACAAGTTGACAAGTCTTGTGTTGACTTCACCATCAGGGGTAGGAATGTTTTCTACCGTACATGTGGACTTACCACAGAAGAAGATTCTGTAAGAATCACACAATTAGGCCCTACAAAACTATCACATATGAAATGACAATTAGTTTGTCTATGAACTCTTTCACTGCTTGCAGCTTGCCTACATCCACTGATAAATGTGTTGAGCATGTGTTGTATATACTAATTATGCACTAAATGTAGCAACGTTTGATATTTTTTGACCGCAGGACCAACGAATACAAATTAACGTTACACGACCTGACTGCGGTAATTTGCATTGAGAAATCGGTACTGCAGTTCTTGGATAATGAGTCTCAGGCCGAAAAGAACATTTTTCTTGATGCAAAATTCAGCACAGTTCATGTAAGGCAGTTACTTCATGTCGCAAAATGGTTGCAGGTGCTCATGAAAAACACTTTGAAATCAGTTTGTGAAACTACCATGAACATATTACAATCACCTTTGTCACTTAGACTACTACCTTGTACTTGCCAACAGAATCTATAGGTAGCAGCTATTTTGTGTATATACTGTGCAATTACAATTTACTGATGACCTCATGACAAGTTAAGCTTGAAGCATAATTATGTAAACAAACTTCATGACAGAACTACAATTTTTAGAATGTCCATACCAACCATTGATGCAAAATAGCAAAGAGCACTAGGGACGTTCACCTTATACATTCAGACAGAATTAGATTACATGAATAATCATTAATTCTCACGTCTCTTTTTCTTTTCTCATACTAGATAAAACATCCTTAACTAAAAAATTGACTTATGATTTTTCAGAACTGCTTTAATAATACTGGCAAGGGCTTTAATTGACATCACTTTGGAATTTAAAAACTATCATCCTTTTCAAAGCCTTAAGTTAAACACTTTCCTCTGCTAAAAGAATTGTACTTGTTATTTTCACACTGAGTGTACATGAAGTTCTAAAAAGACTCTAAACCTGAACCATACCTGGTCATTGTTTCCCTTTGTTTAAAAGGTATCCACATGAAACAACCAGATACAACCATACAGTAATACAGTACAAGAAAAGACCAGATAAGACCACACACGATTCAACTTTTCAGCTGATATTGAATTACCATTTACAGTAATGGATGTAAAATATCAGCTTTGCAATCAAGACACTATTCTGTGTCAAACTGCTAATTACGATCACCTTAAATTATTCTAGTTTAGTTGAAAGTTGAATTTCACATACATCACCCAGCCTTAGCAGTCCAGGTAATGGATACAGTACAGAAAATGATGTCTGTCTTTTCGCAAAGCGCAGACTTGTTTTGGCCATGATGTCAAACATCGTTTCACTCAGCAAAGTCCTTAACCATCCCTCTCCAAAAATTACAAGACAGCAGTTTAACTTGGTATACCATCTGAATGAGCATGGTCACCTGTCCAATAACTCATCTTGATTCTCTCTCGTGCAAAAACTCATTGAAATGTGAGTAATAAACAACTCATTCAATGGCAAACTTCTGTTTATGATACATTTACCTGACACTCCCAAAAATGTGTGGAAGTGACAGCAACATTAAAACTGCAACTGACGACCAAAAAAAAAAAGAAGTCCATCAAACTTCTGCCAGCTTTTAGGGTTTAGAAATTTCAACAAATGTCGAAATAAGTGGCAAAATGTAACTTACTTTGAAAAAATCCCCACAATTAATTAATATTACCCTTGCGCAAAATGGCAGAGGTACAACTTGGTCACTGGTCTATATCTAAGCAATTTTATATGAAAAGAAAGTGAGACATAAATTTGTATTTTTGAATATTCAGGATTTTTTTCTCTCCTTAAGTTAAGCAAGGAAACATTTTCACGCCTTCTCTGAGGCGATCCAGTTTGTAACATTTTATCAGAATGATCTGATAATGTCATGAAAACACAAGGAGAATGTCAGATTTTCCCGCTGGGCTTCTGCAGTAAATTTTTGAAAGGGAACAGTTGTAGATGAATTATGGAGTACTTTAATGTGTCTGATTTCCGCATGTGTGCCAAAAGAATTTTCTTTTACAAATTATTTTATAAATAAAATATTTTTATTTTCTACTTTTTGCAATATTTCTTTTGAATACGCTTAAACATTTTGACATCAGTGTTCAACAAAATTTGCAAAGCAAAATAAATGGTGAAAAGCAAAACACAAACCTTGTTGACGATGATGTAATTGTCTTCCGTGACTCCCATTTCACTTTCAGCTGCAAAACAAAATTAAGACAGGGTTCATCCACTTATCTAGAATAAAAATCAAGCAATTTTGATGGTGTACCTTTTGTTTTTCAAGGACATAAGACATTCACTTGCACCAAATTTCTCTACATAATCTAGTCCAAACATCAGTTGCAGACAATAAGTACAAAAAATGTCTTTCAAATCACCAAAATTCAAGCAGTTTCAAGGCCTTAAAATGACACATTTTAATTCAAGTACTTTCAGTGTTTTAAAGGCCACATACAAACACAAGGATAAGAATATTTGACAGAATTTGACGAATCGTTTACAAGCAGGCATTGCGCATTACATGTAAAATCTATGTGCAACATGGAACATCCAAATTCTTGGATCTAAAGAGGGTGGGGACAAAAACACTTTTCGTCTGAACTGATGTCGGACTTCAAACTTTTTAAGTTGAGGTCAGATTGACCATTTCAATAGAGATTACAACTTGTGACTATCGATCGATGGCTTTTCATGCCTTCGATATTTTGTTTAAGCTGGCATTAGCAATACATCCTCAGATTTGGAATATTTGTTAACAACTTTGTTCATGTCAGTGCATCTGGTATATTGCTTTACAAGCTGAAATTCACCACTCATTGGAAATGACAACAACAAAAAAAAGGCCAACATAATCGAACTTATCGCAGAGGTAAACTGCACATTTGCTGAACAGTATGTACATCGGATTATCCTAATTGAAAGTAGTTAGGGACGCAGAAAGAAAGCTTGGGCAAGTAAAATTTTTAAGCAGTCAACAAACAAGTTTGAAGTATTTCCATTCTGTGCAGATTTTGAGCACGTTGTACATCCTCTGCTCTGCTTCATTTTTGCCATCGTGGCATTCAAATTTTCACTGTTAATTTGTCGTTTCACGATGGTAGCAGGACCGACCTACCACCATTTCAAAAGATATTAAAAATGCCTGCTTGTACAATATGTAGAGTTTGGACAAATTTAAACTAACCTAGCAAAAGTAATGGTTCAATGATGCTACCCATAAGGAAAAATCATTGAGACCACATAACAATGACCGCAATGAATGTACAATGAAATGTGTAAGACTACTAAATCAAAAGCACATTAAAAAGCTTGGAGAATGTACTTTTGGTCGATATTTTAGTTGCAAGTTCACTGTGGCCAATGTTCTCTCATTGTGTTTGATATTAAGTACACTTTGGAAAAATAAAGAACAATATTCCCATTGTACACTGGAAGTATGTGGTAATCTACAGTATTGAATAAACAATGAGAAGATTGTTCTAGGTTCAAGGACCTGCTCATGTACTGATGTTACTTTCAAATTTAAAATGGTAATTGTTCCAAAAAGGATGCAACATGCACAGATTATCGATGGTGTAGTTTCCTGAGATCAATCGAGGTACACACATCTGGAGAGCGAACCGCCGAGCGAGCAGACCAATTGGATTAAATTGCAAATTTTGGTATCATATTATCCCATTTGTTATTCGTCTGCATGACGCTGTTGAGGAAAAGATGCACCGGATCTCAGTAGCTAAAATATCCACTCCACAACCAGACAGGATTACCAGGGAATTATTAATTTAATTTGCCGTTGTCTGTAAAGGCCACAAAAAAAAAAAAATTTGCAAAAGAGAAATAAGCTCTACGAGGCAAACTATTGAGACGGTTGAAGGAAGAGAATAATTTCGGGGAAGATGGAATTCTTTTATTCTATATGACCTCGAGTAAAATGGTAAAAAAGGAATTTCACATTGTAAGTAAAGTGAACAGCTTGAAAGCCTTGCCAAATACGAGGATATTTTAGGCTTTCCCCAATGGGCAAAACAGTAAACACCATCCACAAATACTCCGAAATTGATCAAATAAATGGAACCGCAAGGATAACTACAAAGGAAAAGGAAATTTATTCTCACTGCAAAAGTGATGCAAGACAACCTTTTCACAAATTGGGTAACATTTGTATCTGAAAGCAAATGTTGATCAACTCCTACAAGTCTGTGATGATTTGATTGGCTCTTTAGCAAGCAACAGGCAAAATTATCGCACAAGCACAAAGCTGTTTTGTCCAATGCCTAATTGAATTTGAGTATTTTTAGCTGATGTCCTTAAAATGTTGTGACCACTAAACTAAGATCACTGGGAGGTCAAGTCTATTCAAGTCAGGTTTCACTTTATTCAAGCAGGGGAGTGACGAAATTTTCAGCACGGAAATTTCTACCTCCACAGAAACAAACAAAGACAGTCAGGCATACACCAAGAAGAGCAAGGTATTTATAAACTCCAATTAAATGGATGCTGAATACTGTCCACATATGCTGTCCGGAAAAATCAGAGGTGACAGTTCTAAAGTGTTGATCACTTTGTTTGTTGATCACTTTGTTTGTTGATCACTTTGTTTGTTGATCACTTTGTTTGTGGATCACTTTGTTTGTTGATCACTTTGTTTGTTGATCACTTTGTTTGTTGATCACTTTGTTTGTTGATCACTTTGTTTGTTGATCACTTTGTTTGTTGATCACTTTGTTTGTTGATCACTTTGTTTGTTGATCACTTTGTTTGTTGATCACTGTCAAAATATCAAAATGAAGTGTTTCAAAATATCAAAGTGAAGCTTGGCTGATGAGTTTGCATTGAATGAAATGTCAGTGCAGTCCGCTGAAAGCTACCATATGACAAAACCATAATAACATCACACATACTCCAAAGGAACACAATTCCCCCCTCCCTGACAAAATCTTAAATGGGATGTACTGCTTTTACTCCACCATGCGGCTTATGTCTTTTCACTGCGCTTGGAGACCTTAAAGTCAGAATATGCATTTGAATACAGTACACAATGATGACTCGAAAACACACGATAAAGGCTTATAAATATCATGGTTAACGGCTGCAAAATGATGGTATAAAATCATGTAATTGTAGCTGCAAAAACAGAATGAAAAAAATAGATGTTTGCTGAAATACACATGATGACAACTCATACATCTACCTTATACAGCATTCTACACTATTTTTCATTCATATCATTCATTCGTTATACAGATATTCTGCAAGACACAAATATCATGCACTTTCATTCACCAAAATTTTAGGGTATTTCAAAGAAGCATGAGGTATTCATCGCAAAAAGCATAAATAACTGTCGTTTCATTTACATTGCACAGTTCAGAACAGAACAGTCTTCACATTGCTTAATAAAGGAGGGTTTACAATTCATACATATCAATGCAGTCTTGTGATGCAGACACAGACAAATATGTAGTTTTGGTCCTAGCTTTTCAAGTCAGTTAAAACTTTGCCCCAAAAAAAAGGAAAGTATTCCAAGAGAAGTGAGTCTCCTCAAAGAGACATGGTTACCTGTCAGAAATAATGAGCAAGAGATGATCTGATTTCTTGGAGGTTTGTATATTTCACAAGGTTGCGAGCAGTATTCCCTAACTACCAATCATACCCTCTCTGTCAATCATACCCTCCCACTGTCCCCCATTACACTTCCCTCCCCTATCTCCCATAACTCACACATACACACTCCGGATTCATCTTAGCACCCCTTGATTGTCATAGAATTATGCAACATCAATAGGGCGGGCTATCCCTCAAGTTCGTATTCCGCTCTGGATTACGTTCTTCATTCCTAACGTTTTCCATCCATCTCACCCCCCTGAGTCCCCTCCATCATCGAGCTTTTGACTAAAATTCATCCTAAGATCCTCTACTTCTTCACGATCCACATCCATGACATTTACCTAGCATTCTCTTGTTTTGGTTCCCTCCCCTTTGTTTCTTCTACTGTGCACTCCATTTCCGATGCTACCACCGGAGGTGTCCACGGTTCCTCTGGTGGTTTCGTATCTATGTATCTTTGAGGCATGGAGACGTGAAGAACCCCCGGTAACATCCAGGGTTTCAGCCAGCCAACCAAGGGTGTGCTGCCGGGCGTGTAGTGAGTTTGTTTGTGGTAGAACAGAATGCCGTCCAATTCAGCCTTCAGTAAAATTTAAGAAATTAAGCAAATCAAGAAAATCAAAAATAAATGTTTATGGATATATAACTTCATGAAAAATTAATATCAGATTTGCACAAGGGCGAATGTATACATTTCTTGTTGCCACAGAAAAATTGGTAAACAGGCACAGAGAACCGATAACAAAACAAGAAAAGGTGAAATATACCATTAATATCCCATTACCAGTTTGCACATCATAAGCAGAAGCCACTGATGACAATTGCACAGGCCATTTTAGTTAGAACGAAAGCTTTGCATGGAAATCTTACAGAAATATTCACATTTTTCTAAATATTGAGTCAATCGTGGTAAAAAGTTTCAGCTGAATTGAAATTGCTCGATAATTTCAGACCCAGTGGTTTCTCTAGTCAAAATTCAAAACCTGCAAAACACAATCCAGCAAGACATGAACCAATCACGTGAACTGACTTTGCTTTAATACAAGAACTGACAAGATCAGTGAACAGAGACATTCAGAAGTTGAATAGCTGATCTATAAATATGAAACACACTAAAATCTTTGGTTCAAGTGATTGTAAAGTGCATTATTTATGAGTTACAGGTAACAAAGAATATTATCATTTTTTTCAATTCTTTTTCATAATCCCTGCAATTCAAACTTCACCAGCAAACAGATAGTGAAACTTTAAAATATATTGTGGCTGAAAATGATTATGATGTAATTCACACCTTTGACATTCTGAAAACAATAAAAAGTGTGGAGATACAAGGAGTGACTTATATTGACAACTTCTTTACAAAGCGGCAATTCACATGGTGGCATGACATGTCGGGAGAAAATGTGTGAGCTGAAGCTGAGTCACATGTGGGAAGGAAAACATGGCAGTAATATCAACAACGTTTTGAATTAACAACACTAACTGAATCTCGTCAAATATTTACGTCCCAAACCTGTAATAGTGAGGGTCAATCAGCGGCAAAAATTACTCCACCCTACCTCAACGAGCTTCTGTTACGGGGAGGGGTAAATTACAGACTGGAAAGTGGATGTGCTGCTGAGGCACACTTTTGCAAATCCCTTGTTATTCACACAATAAAAACATTGTTGAATATGAAGTGCATGTATATATAAAGTGTATGACTACGTTGGTTTTATTTTATGTTATTATTTTTTATTTTTTTGCTGTTGAATAAAATAGAGTAAATCCTTTGTTTCGGTGTGTACTTCTTCAGCGATTGAGCCCACTCAGGGGGGTGCTTACAGCATTCTGCAGACAAACAAACTGCTCACATACCTTGAATGGCAATGGTCTACCCATGACACTCTCCATGGTGGCCTTTGAACAAGGATAGCAGGGCAGGGGGAAAAATGCATACTGAAAAATAAACAAAAACAAAGACAAATCATGTATTTTGTATCTCTTGTGCTTAAGCGACTTTCAGGGCCCATGTCACCTGACTCTGTATCGGTCACTGGTACGTTGCACCCCAGCCGTGCAGTATGTAACATTAATCAAGCTGATAAATGCTGGCAGATTTCTGGCAGACTAATGGGAAGAGAAAATGGCCTCTAAAGGCAGACATAAATGCAATGGCCGTCAATCATTTCTGCAAGTTTTGGTGTGGCTGAGAAAATTTTGATTGCCATTAGGAATACACCAGATGTTTCAATGGAAAGACTTGAAACTTTACCAAATTGCATGGACCACACAAAAGCGATTTTCTATTTTGTGAATGTATAGATAAAGGCTTCTGAATGCTGACATAGAGGGAAATACTGAAGGCTTTATATGTTTGACTTTCTGTATGAGATAAAAAACAGAAAACCACAGGCAAAAATGTACCAGTAAAATTTGAGGTAGATAAAGAAGGCGTCTAACGACAGATGGGACTGGTAGGAGGGATGTCAGGTAAATAATGGAAGCTTTCACAGAAATGGCAGCCCATGACATTTCGAAAATGATCACAAGGTTTTCAGCAATATTTTGAGCACTTGATGATGTCAAGCATCTCTTCCATTTCAACTGAAAGGCATTTTGTCAGTTGGTTTCAACAGTACCCTTAAAAGAAAAATTATGAATTGATGGCATTAACAAAATTCAAGGAATACACCTTATTCATCTGGTCTATTCTGTAATGGCAGATTTACTACCAGTATGAATGTTTCAGAATAAATACAGTCAAAGAATTCAACATTCCATTCAAGATAGCCTTGGAAATATTGTAGTATTTGGCATTTTAACAACCATCCAGTCATCTCAAAAGGCACACGCTAACATTGACTGATAAATTTAATTGAAGAACTCCTCCTTACAGCTATCTGGAGAGACAGACAGCCTTGTGAATGACTTTCTGTGTCAACTTACATCAAAGTGAACTAGTACACACTTCACAAAATATTCAAGAAACACACTTCAAAATACAGTACTTGCAAAATAAACACTCCAACGTATCCTATGCAGAAACTTTCTTAGAACATTCTCTGTGCCATAAATATTCATACATAAGGATTTTCAGACAATTACCAAAAGTGAAAAATGAGACACGAATCATTTATTATTTCTTTTTATCTCAAAGCATGTACCTTCAGGATAACAGATTTGAAGTAATCAATCAGTTGAGATTACATTCAAACCATAAAATGTCTATGAAGCCAAAACATATGCGCAGACTAAACAACAGAAGAAACACTCAAACGAACTACTGCCTTACTCTTGATATCTGAATTCAGATATATAGCCTCCCTCTGACACATGTGCCAATGAGTGAAAACATGCAGAGGAAAAAATTGCACTTAAAAGAAAGTTTTGCATGACAGAATCCACTGGGGACTTCTGGAACATATGACAGAGGGGATCCTATTACGATATTTCTAAGGTATAACATTTCCTTTCATTTCGGTGAGCCTAAAGGACAGCCTTTGCCATCGTAACATCTGAGAGGTAAGTAAATTGGCTTGCTATTGTTTTGTTGATTTTAATTTGGTTGCCTAAAAACATTCTTCTAATCAGGAAAGGGAATGTAACTACAAGATTAACATATTCAGAGACAGAGAAAGTTAAAATTTTGAAGGAAAGTTCTGGGAATGCCTGGGAGTTGTCGAATGCTCAGCTTGAACACTAGGCTTCACTGGCTTGAAAATATCATATTACATCAGAGAAAGTCTGGAAACTGGCAGTTTGCTGGATGAAGTTAAAAACATGCCTACTCACTGGGTTGATGTTTGATATCCGACTGGAATCTGGAACTTCGCTAAATTTAGCCTGGAGCCAGAAGAACCTGAACTCTGAGTCACTGTCATAGACAGGGTGGTTCATCCAACACATGACATCCAAGACGTAAAACATCTTTTCTGCTTCGCTGTAGATACAATCCAACACCACCGGTTTGCTATCCCCTGAAGAAGAAAAGAAGAACAAAAGAAGGGCAAAGGAAATTACACCATACCTTTCATTCAAGTTTATGGAGGCCAAATCAAGATGCCTACGTGGCAAGAATCTGACAAACCATCCTGAACAACCCTAGAAGCAAATTATAACATTTGTATCAAATGGAGCATGAAATTGGAAAACAGAAATGAAATGCAGAATTGTACCGAGATAATCTTTGTTGGTGTATACCAACATGCAACACCAAGGCAGAAAAAAAAATAACCAAAACTTTTGGTGTGTTTGTGGTACTTGCTCAGTTTCAATCTGAATTGGCAAAGCAGAGAGCATTTTCCTAAAAATCAGATTTAAAAGCAACATCTGAGCCATTATCTTGTCTCCGCACAAGGAAAAGCTAGACAATATGTTTGTCTTTAACGTTTTGCTCTGCATGTCTGCAACAAAGTTTCAAAACATATTAATGTTCTAAAGCATAATGTTTTCTTGGTTTTATTCTCACATTCCATGATGTGAACCAGAATGTTTGAATTGAATCTTGTATCCAGAAAAGGCAATGATTACATACTGTTTTTCTTTCTTGATTTCAGATCATGTTGTAATTAACATCATGATACATGCAAAATTTTACACAATCGCCAAGAAAGATATTACACACCTTTTACCTTGATGAATATTCATTTGAAAGAGTAATGTTTCCTCCATGTGCTTCAGTTTCAGTTTATTTCCTTCCTTTGCAGGTAATGATAACAAAGCAATACAAACAAGTATAGCATAAAACATGACATACGATACAAAAAAAATAAACCTAAATATACTACACGAAAGGAAGAGGAGCCAGAAGGAAGTTTTCACTTTTCTAGTCTGGTCCCTATCAGAGCACTGTACAGTCTGGGATTATATACATTCTTACCTTGTTACCACCTTTTATGCACTATGCTGATAAGTTCAACTTGCTTGCAGTCAACCTTACAGTTCTATTTCATTTTTGTATTTTCATTTTTCATGGCTTCCACAATTTAAGTGAATTTGTACAGCCAATGGATAAAGCAGAATTTCAAACATTTAGTAGCCATAAAAAAGATAAATAATTGCCGCAGGCATCTAGTGAAGCAAAAATGTCATGAATATTCAACAGTACATAAAGTAAACACCATATCATCCTAGTTAAGAGCAATTACTGTATCTCAAGTTCGCAAAGTATTTGAATAATTCCTTCTACCTTTTACTAATTCTATGAGCCAGGATCTAATTTTTACAACATGTTGCCTTTTACAGTGCAAACTACAGAAGATGCAAGTCTACCAGTGTGTATGCAACATCAACAGACACCAAGCAACACTGGTGAGCTGGATGCAAGCACAAAGTTGGGCAACAAATAAATCAACTGCAAATCATCCATACTTGGGAAGAATCATCAATTCCCATTGGTCCATTACAGTCAGGTGACCATTCATTATTCCATGGATAATACACGTTCAGTTTAAGAGCTTTAATCACTGGTGGATGAATACAATAAAAAATGAAGATCAACAGGTTTCATCAACTGCTAGCTTACACAAGTGTTATTTTGTCAATTGAGCACAAACATTGTTGACATTCAAAATCTCTCACTCTATGAACAAACAAGCTTAATCTACTCTAAACCGTTACCTGCGCATTAACTGATTGATAATGCACAATCCAGCTTAATGCTATCTCTGGATGCACTCAGGCTGCACCTTTTTGCATTCTTTAAGCATACAAAATTTTTCAGAGCTGCTACAAGTATTGTTTACTTATTGTGAGATTTTAAGGAGAGCAAACAGTATTTGTTTGTGCATGACTTCTGAGTTTTGAATTCACAATTTAACAACTTTCTCATATTTATTGAAAGGAGCATGCTTTACATTATAATGAACAAAACTGAGATGTGAGACATCATCTAACCTGTTTGTCTTCTTCGACCTGCTGGTAGGAGCGATGGAAATCGTTTGAAGCAATGACCACTTTTACGAAAGGCACGCGTGGTCCCCTATGAGGTGAAAAACAAAGCCGAATGAAAAGACACTTGTACCAGTTGTGCTTAAAACACACACTTACCATTACTTCAGTCTTGAGCAGGTTTTTAAGAGAAATGGAATTCCAGTGATAATTGGTGTAAAGAAGGTTGCGTAAAATTCATATTTCCACTTAGTAGATCAGATTTCAAACATTTCTTTGTATTTGGTTTAATTCCTTCAGTCGCAGTTGCAAATCTGACATACACACACAAATCTATAAACACTGGTTCACCAGTTACCACATTGCATCACACTTTATGTGCTAGCATGTATCTACAATCATGCATTTGAATTTTCATGTTTTTTTCATTGCCAGAACTTTGGCTGTTTCTCAAACTTTGGATGTCATTGAAAACTGTGATTATGTTCAGCATGTTCTTAACACTATTAGAAAGCATGTACATTTTTGTCGTTTTGTGAAGAAGTATCAGTAAATTTGCATCATCTTCCTAAGTATTAAACTCTAAAGATATGCAATCAAACCAGCCATTTAGAAGAGTTGTTTGAATAAAAACTATAATTTATAACTTTCACTAGATAATGGAGCTTCAGCAAAGATTGCAATGATTTTACATTGATTTAAGTCCAACAGCAAAGATCACAAAAAAAACATTGTTTGATGGTTCAAACGTAACACAAGGCATCTGGAGTGACCTACTCAAAAACACAATCACCTCTTCAAATGTTTTTCTTTTGCTTTTCAATTAAATCTATGTATTAAAAAATATGGTGCAACCTCCTGATGAAACTTTGACTAGCTGAGACTTACAGCGGTTATGTTTTGTACAAATGGTACAAGGTGAGAAATTGTGACTTTGTGACAATAACCAAGTGAGGATAAGAACCCAATTAGGTTGGGAAAAAAAATTACCAAGACTCCTGTGATGTTTTCAGTCCAGAAAAATAGATAAATGACCAAGATGTCATGGGGCATTAAGTCCAAAAACTGTATGGCAAAAGGTGTTCTCATGGAACTGCATGATACAAATCCAACGGAAATTTTGGGATGATATAACTCACAAACAGCTCAACGTTGGGACGTACTTTTCCCTGCGTATTATCAGGCTATCTCAAAAACTGAAACAGTTGGATTTACTTCTATCTTTACCAAACATGCAGATATCAAATGAACAAATTACTGGGTCATACGTACATTAAACACGGCAAATGTTGCCGGCAGAGTTAAACTACCTCACTCCGTAAGACGCCCCCATCGTTGGTAGGCTTCATTTGTTCCATGTATGAGTTGTTACAGTGATGTCATTCTAGTTCTATTTCTATGTTTTAGTCTTACCTTATTAGTGGTCACCAAACACCTCCTGCCTTTCGGACACAGCATCATCAACCAGTTTTCTTCCAAGTCTGGAGGCACATCTACCATCCATTCAGAGAGCATCAGCTACGAGGTAAAAATCAACAAAACTGAGGCAATAACTTTATATCGACTTGACGATAAGGTTCTGAAGCAAAACTTTGAAGCCAACATGTTGGCAAATAATTCTCTCAGTTGACACATATTAAAATTCAAATTTTTACTCCACTTCAAATTTTCACTCTAAAGAGAAAACTTCAGTTTTGTTTTCTAGCTAACGATGAAGTGAATTTTTAATTTTTTTTCTTAATTTTTTATGTAAGTCAGAATCTTCTGAGAGTCAAGTTTATTTGATTCTTAAAATATATGTTTGTGAGATGAATCGCTGCGGTTCATTTGAAGCGAGGAAGAAAGATATGTCAAGTCTTTCTCAAAAATATGCTCTCGTTGGATGGGACGTATGATTAACGAAAGATTTGAGTCAACCGTTTTTTTTTTTTTGCTGTTTGCTTTACTCAACCTGGTCACCTGAGCACTGCACATATAGTACACCTCTATTATGTCATGACTGACATCTTGAAAGTGGTATCATTCACAAGCCTACAAAGCTTGTAGTGGGCAGGGACAGATTGTATTTCCTCAAATAGGTATGATCAGCATAAGTACTACGGTACAGTTAATTATGTGCAGGTTGCAGGAGGAAGCATTAAAACTGGAGAGTGCTCTATTGTTTATTTAGTCAGTGTGCTGGGCAAAAATTTCTTGAAGATTGACATTTCACAGCAAGGAGCTTGAGCTTCCCAGATTGCTGATTGTTCCCTCTGTAATGGTCTCCCATTGTAAAAATGTTGCATTAACAAAAAAAAAGTGACAAAAAATTGTTTTGTACTTTTCACTCTTACAGATGTAAGTAAAAGAGCTCTTGTGAATGAGAAAAAAGTCCCTGAGGGCACATTTACGAGCCACTTCTTTACCTTTCTGATGGAAAATAGCCTTTTCAGGGCATACCAGTTCCTATGATTTTATAACTATCATACATGTCATTTAAGGTTGCATTATGCAACTAGTGAGTCAATCACAGCTTTATCTATATCTGATTTTCTAAACCTCACCTGATTTGCCATGTGCTTTTTATACCCGTTTCTTCTCTTTCTGGAATCAGAAGATGCCGACTCCATCTCCTCTTCTTCGTTCTCTTCTCCTTCGTTTTCTTCATCGCTTTCGACTATTCTACGAACCTGTGCTATGTAATCCTTCCTCTTTCTGCAAAAAGGGAGAAAGGGAGCAGTTCAGGAGGGGTAACAATCCCAGCAACTACACTGATTAATGAATCAGTGCAATTGACTGCAATAGAATCATACATTTATTCAACGTGACTTCGGTAACTTGGAAGTAACTTGCAGCAACTTGTTACCATCTCAAACTTTATTTTGCTTTCAATTACATTCACAAAATTTACTGAATATTTCCATTCCATCATACAATGCTAGTAGTGCGGTGTCATGTAAATTGTACAGAAAGGAATACTGGCACTGATTTAGAATCTGTACCAACTCCAGCAAATACAAACTGCTGACCCTTAATTTTAGATATACAGTAACAGTAAGTGCATGCTACTTGAAAGTAAGTTGAAGTTTCAGTACCTGTAGCTCATTCAGCTGATATTCTCAAGTTGATTGTTACGTTCAGCCAAATTCTTAGTCATGTTCTGATCATGTATTACAACTTTCTAATTTGTTTTAATACCAACTTATGCCATATTAACTTAACAGAAATTTTTGCTGTAACCTTTCAGTTCTAAAGATAACTTTACAGTCTAGACTACCCTCGTATCAGTCACTGTCCCTTCACTGGCCAAGGTCAGAGTAAACTCATACTGTACTAATTCCAAAGCTTAAGAATGAATAAAAGCTAATTTGTCCACACGTACTAAATTCAAACTACTTCATCATCATATTCTATGAGTAAGTGAGATTTTCATTCAACTAACCTAACAGGGAGACTATTTACAGGTACAGTACTATTACTCTCAGTAGTCCTGATGGTGTGTCCCACTGGAATTACTGTATGTGAAACCATGGCAACAGTTCCCTGGTGCAAGAATGTATTAAATCAATTGACAAAAATCTTTCAAAAGCTCACTGTCTCTAGCTACTAATGTTAAAAGCATAATTAGACCTTTCAATACTGGTATCACCCAATTGACTGTTTGGACTTGATCAAGACTACCCAAAACAGAAAAACGTTCCTGCTCAGATTGCCGAGGCCAAACCGACGTCCGTTTCCGGGTAGGTGAAACCGCCCAAACTGCCCTTCGTGTCAGACCGCCCAGGACCAACCCAAAAAATCAGGAGCAGTGTTTAATGGCCAAACATACAATTAGGAGGATTTTCTTTTTCAGAGTTCACACCATTTACAGATGTTCAAGAAGTTGAAGATTAGCCATCAAAATGAAATCAATGGAGCACAAGTCATCAAATCAATGAAGGGTGATCAAAGAAGAAGCACTCAACCAAAAGGAAGTTTAGAAAGTACAAAAAAAAATTGAAAGTACAAAATGGCTTTAAAACAAAACCAAAATTTAAGGATCCAAACCCTGAGATCAAAGTACACAATCAACACGAAAAGGGTAAAGAAGTATAACTGTTACTGTAAAGGGCCTTTCACATAAACTTAACAATCAAATCTCACAAAACAATAAATAAGGAGGGTCAGAAAACGCAGACTAACTTGAAATAAAGTAACTTTCAAACAAGGCAAAAGTTTAGGTCAAAGTGCAATCAGAAAGATATTGAGGAACAAGTTTATTTTTTTTATAAATTTGATAAGTTTTTGTTGAATTGCTATACAACTATGGTGATGGCACGTTATCAAACCACTTCTTCAACAATTGTTCATTTTCCTTTCTTTTTTTTTTGAAGGTCACCTCATAATAATCTTGGAGGTACTGAGTCAGACAGAATCACACATTCACAATCGCACTCAAGAGCAAAGATATTCGATCATTCAACATCCTCTAGAGACAAGCCAAGAGGGCCTTTGATACATCTTTCCATAACCCTTTTAACTGCAAACTATACATGAGATATGAAACTCAAACGTGGAAATCATCGTATATGAAGCTAACCATAGTATGTTTGTGACTTACACTCATTTCTCACTCTCGCAAAGTTACTTCAGCAATTGTTTATTAGTCAATTATCGAGAAACTGTACACATAAATAAGTCTTCGAGTAACAGCATACCAAACTGAACTTAATTTCTCAATACTATTGAGGAATAAAAAAAAAAATTAAATACAGTAAATTTGCATAAATCTTCATTGGTTTCTTCATTTTTTTTTATCAGTTTGGGTATAAAAAACAAGAGTTACAAAACAACAGTTACGTTTTTTGGTAAACAACTTCTTGAAAGCCAAGTTCAATCTTTTAGAAACTTATTCAAAGTGTTGAGACTTCTCTTTTATGACTACTTTTGGAAATGATTGAAAACTTAGTATACAAGGTTTCAGGATATTTTGGAAAATGTTGTTTGTTAGAAAAGCTTCACCTTTTTGACGCATCACAAGTAAAGTTCTGACTGTTCCTTCAAGTGTTCGTGCAGATTCGTTTTCAGTGAAGTTCTCATATTATAGGTACATCATATTAGCAGAATGTAGCACCATGTTATTTGAAGCTTTAGCAGTTGCACATTTACCTAATGTCGATTTACAGCTCACATGAGCATGGCTAATGTGAAGAATTTTGTAAGCTACAGGGTACTTATTACCATATTCTTCGTTTCAAAATACATACACGTACTTGGCAGGACACTATTACTGTACCTGTAACTCTGATATTTAAACAGAAGTTGCTCACCCATATCCACTACCATCATTGCAAACAGTGCTTGATGCTTTCATTGATTCCCACCAGTATTTATGCAACTCAGGATTTCTGAGTCATGACTAGTTTTAATGATAGTGTCAGGAATTGGAATATCTTTACCAAAAAGCAAAATTCCATCTTCAAAATACAAGTCTGGTAGACACAATTTGCTCCACCCTAAATCCAGGTTCATTCATGCCCACATTGACATTAATGGTATTTTGCCTAAAGTTCCATACTGTGTCACATGGCTGATGTTCATATTCATTTCAGGGTGGATTGCTAGTTTGGCATTCTATAAACATTATTATTACGGAGGGGGCACAATTTGAATCTGCATTGTTCAGAATGCTGAGGATTGTTTAGGTTCAGAACTACTATTTATCATCCTGCTTCTGGTGGTCTTGTGGTAAGATTGACACTGATCCTTAACCCATGACAAACACATGCCATTGGGTCGAACAATATTAGTTATTCTCCTCAGCATCCATACGAATCTCAATTTTAGCACAACAGTAGCGATGTCACATGAATTGATAACCTTCAGTTCTGACAAGTCTACAGTAGACTACCTACATAGGCAATTCGAATGAGGCTCAAAGATGACCAGCCTTTTTGAGACCAGCTAGCATACTGTAAAGAAGACCTCCTTAAAAAACTTTTAACAATGCCTGGATTCATAAAGATGCTCTCCAAAACCATATCTGGTATTGTAATGACTCGACATATTCTCTTCAACCTAATTTGTTTACTAACCATTTCTAATAGTTTGTTGTCATGGTACAGTGACAAGGAGTTCACGAAATGCAAATAACGAATGCTTATGAGTGTAACAGTATGAAAAATTTCATGAGTTGAAAGACTGGATATTGAACTGTATTCAATGAGGTGAAGCTGAAGTGAATAGAACATTCAGTCTGTTGATGAATGAAATTATTAATACAGTAGCTACTGCATGAAAGGAAAGAGTTCATTTTTGTTCCATATAACACCTCAAAATTTGGTCAAACCTTGATTTGATAAGACAGGAGGATATAGCCTGACCAAATGTTACGATGATGAAACTTATGATGAAACCTTGAGTCCATCACGTCAGAATAAGATCTATAAAATACTGCTTATTATCAAATAAATACAAAATAATGTCAAAAGACAATAAAAATATTGTCTCTTCTATCCAAATTTCGAATCAGAGTTTTACCGAAGACATTCTGGTCAATATTTTGGTACGAATTTGAAACATGATAGTCAGCAACATTGCTGAATCTTAAAAATTTGACTGTGAGTAAAATTTTCCATGGAAATGAAAAATAACACAGCAAATACTTGCTTTTGATATTGTTTGAAGTAAATATGATGTAGGCGGTGCTTACTTTTGAATTCCTTTGCGTCCACACGGCCTCACTGGAGTAAAATACATGAAATACACTCAAAGTACTGATCGACTCAAGGTACACCGACTATACTAACAATTTCATGAAGTGAACCAAGTTGAAGAACGTTCAACCTTTCAATAAATGAAATTATTCATACTATTGCACAAATATAAAACATCCATTATTTTGTTTTATATAACACTGTTACTGTAAGTGTAAACTGGTGTAGTAAGTCACTGCACACAAGTTGTAGGCCTACAGGGCTAGGGCCTAGGCATAAAATAATAAACAATCGCTGACACATTGCCCTACATATTCTAGTTACTAGGCTAACCCATGGTCACTGTCATGATGATAGTGCTGAATCAAGCATGGCATGTGACTCATATTCCTCCAATCAGATGCAGAGGAATTAGGAAGGTGTAATAACGTGATATTCTTAATATAAAGTTAAGATTTCTATAGTTAGGCTACGCATTGCCTCATGCGAGCGGACATCCACCTAACATGTACTAGTTTTGCGAAACAGTTGTATAATAAATTATAAATGCAGATACCGGCACTACTAAGATGTCGGTTAATGTGTATAAAAGATGAAATGGTCTCCATAAAAATTAGAAAATTACTCTTTCTGCAGTTCTAAATTTCTTCTTCTCCTTTCATCCTGCGACGAGAGTCCGGATCCTTTAGCCTTGTAGAGAGGTGAGTGTGAGCGTGACGTTACTGGAGCAATTTTACCATCAAAGCCAAGGGAACTTGTAAAAGCAGACGTTAACTCTTCCATTTTACCTAGCTATGTATTTCAGAGCACTAACTTACTAGATTTTCAACTATAAATTTTAGCCATTTTTTGTGATGCACGATTATTTACTGGCTTGCGTATATTACTGTATTCACCGACGTTGTTTGGACAGAAGTGCGTATTCAAGGTTGCATAGAAGTAAACACAGTTCTTCCCCTTCGGATGGATTCGGTGTGACCAAAGACAGGAAAAAAAAACTGCATGGGCTCATATGCTATACATTTGTTGGTAAGGTAATAGAGGATTGAGAATAATAAATGCAGGATGCAAAATATAGAAAAAATAAAAACACGCAATAAAACTGAAAAAAAGAATGCAGTACCCAATGATTATGATAATCGAAAGCAAGTTGCACATGGTACCAGCTAGACTCGAAAGCCTAGCCAGGTGGCACTGGTAATTCTTCCCCATAGGATGACAATGGAAGATATATGCATTATTCATGTAGGATGGCCAGTCCGAACAAAACGAAAGTTTTGGGTAAAAGACTGTTGGATAGATAAAGTATCGAAGTGAAAAAGAGTTCATTTTTCTTAAGCGAACCTTACCAGGACTTATCATCGGTTATCCGGTTTCTAACAGCATTTTCATCAAAACTTTCTGCAATCTCTAGGCTACTGATGGTGTCGCACCTCTTAGATAGTGACCCCTAGGTCTACAATATTTTCAGTCCACGAGCTCCCAATTCACCATGGGGACTCCCTCATTCATGTTCCAGGACCTGTTAGAAAACAAAATTCTAGCGTACGAAAGCGCAAAATAACGATTGTTTATACTTTATGATTAGAAGTCTTGGAAATGCCATTTCGGCTGTCTGAGAGGTCCTGATTTTTCAGAATTTTATGTACGCTCCGCGCCGACCGATGGCGGCACTCCGCTTACGTAGTCTTCTAGAAAAATCTCACTCTTCTTTCCCACTCACATCAAGCAACCTTGTGATTACCTCTCCTCTCTCAGAAAATCATACGTACGATCATTTTCATCCAAAAATATCCGAAAAACTCAGAGATTTGTTGGACACCCATCAGAGTCTTGCCCGTGGTCCCCATAAGGGGGTGGTCAGTTCTCATCTTGTCAACTTAGCCTGAGGAGAGGAATAACCGAATAATTAAAATCTTTGCGTACATAACGCACTTTGAACAAAAAAAACTACCTATCCTGAGCTCTTTTATTTCACTCAGAGATATGCTGAAACCTCAAAGCCGCACCCCCACATGGGCTTTGCCTCTGGACCCCAAAGGGAGCCCCGACCATGGATTCCACCGCTAAGCTTACGCTTAGCCCCCATTTTCTCGAAATTCTTGCCCCCCCCCACATTCTTTTGTCCTCCATTCCCCTCCCCGCATGTGTGATGGCTCACGGTCGTTTCGAGTTTCGCCCCCTTGCAAGTTTTCCTTCCCTCAGTTCACCCCCAAACCGTTGACCAGTTGACCAGCAGTTGATAAGTGAGACCCAAATACCTACCCATTCAGCTCAAACAGAAACCAGTCTGCCACCTAATCTGCTCCTAGCATGCCCTTTCCAGGATATGATTGATTATGTGGAAAAAGTGGTAATAAAATAAAAATTTTATTTAATTTTGTTTCAGGATACAATCAAATCAGATTTAAGACGGTTATTAAAATTGAAAGTAACTGCATAATATAAAGAACGATAGCAGTATACATGCTGTCAATTATCTGAGTTAATTAAACTGACAACATTTTCAACACATATTCTGATATGTAGGCCTACATGTACGGCGAACATGAGGTGACATGATAGATATGAAGCTGTTGTGTCAGAACAACTTGGTAGCTCGACAAAATTTTACAATTTGTCAAGCTATCGACTGATGCTATTTTCGACATCTCCGACAAATGCCAATTGATGAAATACCGTCTTACAAATAAGTTGTTACCTTAGCAAAGATTTTTTTTTTTTCAAATTGTTTAGACACCAACTTACGCTAGCTCGACATTGAGGAAAATTCAAAATGTCAAGGTACAAATAATTTATTTACGTTTTTTTTTTTTTCGAGATAACAAGTTATTTGTAAGAAGACATCTCGACAATTAGACAAATTTTTCCGAGATGCCGACTAAGCATGATATCGGTAACTCGACATCTCGAATGTCCTTTTCTGTTCGTATGTATGCCACCCTTCCAAAAAAAATCACCTGAACACGTGTCTTTGACGGCTGTGAACTATTTTAAGTCCGCTATATTATTTTTTTTTTTCGTACAACTTAATTCTTTCATTGTTACTGTGGCTGTTTTGTCTATCGTGAAAAATGTAACTGAAAAACATTTCAGCGACATTTGGTTTTAGTTATCTCATTGTGGACAATTGGTAGGTACTTGAGGATGAGACGACATCCATTTTGGCAGAATTTGCAAAGGGGACTTTTGTGTGATATACTAGAAACGGTAACGTAAATCGCTCCAAATAGGTATACTGAGGACCGAACTTTTGTGTAAAATTAGCCAAAGGCGAAATCATTGAAGGTAGTGTCACTTAAGATATTAAAGGCAGTCAATCATGCACCCCAAGCTATATCTTTGACTGGTGGAGAGCAAAATTCTTCACTGGTTTCGCTCTTAGATTGACAGCAAATTTTACAGATTCAGTGTTGCACTTACACTGTATACACAGGGACCCAATGTTTGGAATGCACGTGCGGAGAAATCGTAGACGGGAAATTGTAGACAGGCTGTTGAGAGAACTGAAACTGTCTTTGTCTTTTAAGAATAAATACAAAATACAAGTTATGACGAATTAAATTATTCATTCACACCATTGACATGAAGATTGAATTGATTGATCGATCGATTGGAACAACAGATCGAGAGACCCGGCAATGGACAAACAAAGAAAGCTAAGATATATTGTACTAAAACTAAGATTGATATGAGGGACTGAAAAGACTAAATAATTGATTGATTTTAGTCTTCAATGAGAGATTTGTTAGCAGTGGTTTAAGATGCCTTGGAAAACTGAGAGTGCAGTTTGTTTGATGTAGATGGAACAAGCATTTCAATGTAGTGTGATGGCGGGGAAGAAGAAAGGCCCCTTAAATTCGGGGCAAGAAAATTAAAAGGACTATCCCTCATATTGTTGTGGTGAAAGTCACTCTGGTTCGATATACACGCTCCTTATCAACCTAGCTGTCCCACACAAGAGAAGTGTCTTTTCATTTTCTTGGTTTCACCAGATGAACACACTTCAATGGTCTACACAGAGTCGAATCATGTTAGTTACTCCTATATTCTTTCGAAGGGAGAAGCTATGCTACTTATAGCTCTCTCATGGTGAAGTTCAATGAGCGTTACTCAGTTTTTCTCAGCGACCTCCAGCAGTTTTGGCGATTCTCCAAAATTCAGCTAATAATATTAATTGATTAGTAAAGAACGAACTAAAGGAAACTATGTATAAACTCATCTTTGCTGAGTAATAAACACAGATCTACTGAACCTTAAACCCACTTTCAATGACAGAATGCACTTGAAACGTAGTAAATTTCTAGCTTTGTAGATGAGAATATGCTCGAGAGAATTGTTTACAAGCAAACTGAATTAAAGAAATAAATTGACCGCTGGTCCTCTTAACAGAAAGCACTATAGCTAGTGCATATATGCATCGTTAAAATGTAAAATATGTATGTGTCACAAATTTAACTGGTCTTGAAAAAGGCCACTACCTATCGAAAGCAGTTTTTGTCATATTGTTATGACAATGTGTCCATTACCTCTGTTACGAGGGAAACGAAATAGAAAACAGATCTGAAGATAGGGTCAACAGGATTGAGTTTGTTAACTTATCCATTATTTTCATTCGACACCTTCGTCCGTAAAAACCTGGCAATATTTACTGAGTTCCAAATCTCATCCTTATCGTTTTGCATATACCCATTCTTCCCAAGTACTCTGAACTTGATATTTAATCATGCAGTGTTTATGATTGCTCGTTGTGGATAGACGTTAAATATTCATATGAATATTCATATCAAGTAAGTTAATGATATAGTACTGCAATACAATACGTAAGCGCCGAACGGCACAAATACCCTACATGCGCGCACACGTGTGCCCTAGATATCAAGTCAAAGTACGTCAAAAGTGTTCCCAGAGCGCGCGAGCGTCAGAGTATACCTCATATCCACACTCCCCGTCACTGTGGATCCTTTGAGTGCCGTGAAAAGCGCATAATGCGTGGCTGAATATCAGGCTGTTTTCGCAAACAGGACGCGGACGTAGAATTCAGTGTGCAGTGTGCAAAATGGGACAGTCACCATAGTGACCACGCGAATATCCTCCATCCTGGAGAAATCTACAACCGTTCTCAGGCAAATTCTAAGATAATTCATTTGAATTATCAAATGAATTGTCTTAGGGCAAATTAATAGACTGGAGCGTGCGGCCAGTAACCACATGCTATTAGGTATGTTTCATCCCGAGCGTTTCGTTCATAAAGTGCGAAACCGTACAAATGAACGACGCGTGTCCGAGTACACATACCGTCACGACTGATTAATTCCAAGTACTTTCGGCACTTCCGTCGTGTTTGCGAAAACAGCCTATTTTCTTCACAGTGCGTAGACAGCTCAAGTTCTTGAACAATTGTGCAGTAGATGTTTATATGTATACTTGATTGCTTTTTATTTTCGTGACCTTTGACCTGGTGATGTCATCAATATCTTTTGAACTATCTCGTGTTGTCTACTTTCCATGTATGGTAGTTTCTTTAACTCTAGGATATCCACACACTGAAAGAATGCTAAAAATGTCTGACCTTTTTTTTACCTTTGACGTCATTGGTCGGGCGGACACTATGCAACATACTCCTTCACCTACCCACCAAGTTTTAAGTTTATCCGATTTACCGTCTAGGAGGAAATCATGACACACCTTTTAGAACATTTTTGTCGATTTGATCTTTAATCACGTGGCCTTTGACGTGGTGACGTCATCAATAGTTTTGAAAAATTTCTGGTGTTGTCCACTTTCCATTTATGTTAGTTTTATAACTCTAGGATATCCACACACTGAGATAATGTTAAAAGTATGTTTTTCGTTTTCCTGAACTGTGACTTTTGACATCATCTATCGGGTGGACACTGTATGACATATTCCGACATCTGCTCACCAAGTTTGAATTGATTTTACTTACCCTCTAGGAGGAGATCGTGACACAAGTTCGGTTGTACACATACACGCACACACACACACACCTTTGCACCACACTTCTCAGCCACCTAATCCCAGTGGGTAATCCCGATCCATGTAAATTGTATACCATGGGGTACCCCCACACCAGGGCTACTGACCCTCCAAGTTTCGGTTGAATACGACAGTGAGTGTAAGGTGGGCTACCATTTTAGTGTCATTTTTGGCGACTTAAACCGCTCATGTGAGTACAATATCTCCTACCTGGATAATATCTATAGGGAAGAAATAATAACCAAATACTAAGTGTCGTCTGACTTTTTTCCAACTTTACGAAGTGTTAAGTGAAGCTAATGTTTTATTTATGTTCTCTGTCATGTGCATCTTTTTGGATAACCCGATTGGTTGACAAGTGGCCACGTCACTCACTTTTCCTTGTTAAGACATCATGATCAAGGTTTCGACAGCGTGGCCTAGGGAGTCTGAATCTAATGTTTGGAAACTCAACATGTCTGTGTTCTCCTGCTTCTCCTGTGTCTCTCTTCATCAGCTGCCTGTAATCTTCTATCCCCTTCATCATAATTCATCTTTTAATTCTGGAACAATTTGTACGCAAGTCACAAATCGATTAAATATGCCACTCTGATCTTCAAAACCATGAACAGATCTCTCTCTGTCCTCTCTCAATCTATGCTCTGTGTGTGAACTTTCGCTCTACCGGCACTTGGGAACTTCATCTTCGCATTTTTTTTTTTCGCCTTAGCAACGACCTACCCAGCAGCTGAGAAGATCGAAATCAAAAGTTACCCCAATAAACACATTTCACAATATATAAAGCAACTCGATTCTAATTTCCTTATGACCTTTTCTTAGCTTCCACTTATGAATGTCATATTTTAGTCATCTTACCATTATTTGTTTGATCATGGTCTTGGACGAAATTTCCGCAAACATTTGGAAATCCGACCACAGATTGTCGCGGTGTATTATAACATGACCAAATTTGAT
This sequence comes from Stichopus chloronotus, assembly GCA_021234535.1. Classification (NCBI taxonomy): domain Eukaryota; kingdom Metazoa; phylum Echinodermata; class Holothuroidea; order Aspidochirotida; family Stichopodidae; genus Stichopus; species Stichopus chloronotus. The sequence continues at coordinate 19,077,660 of CM037836.1, read as the reverse complement.
AAGGCTACAAAGAGTCGCAATATACTGAGGTATGACATAATTTTCATTGCGCATGGAAACATAATTAAGTAGTTCACTTTGTATGTACGTTTAAAACTTTGACGTATCCACTCAGTGCTGCCACTTAAGCGCGATACTCCATCTGAACTTGCCCTTTGATTCTGTAAGTGATAATTGATTGATAGTCAAGGTGCAGAGGAAAAAAAAAAGAATTGGAAATTAACTTTATGACTAGGTTAATAACTTTTGACGTAAAACCTCAGCTGCATGAGAGAAGTCTTCAGAACACAGATAAAGACCCGGTTTTCCCAATAACGAAAGGACTGAAAGTTACCAGAGTTTACGCGACTGGATACTGCTGAATAACAGATGAATACCTTAAGAATAATGTGATGATATGTCATGTTAGATATGCTAGGAGAGGAAGGGAGAAAAGATGGTAGCTAGGGGTGAAGACGTTACGGGAGAGAAGGAAGATGGCTGTGAAAGTGATGGTTGATGTATGATCATTTAGTGACTCATCTCATGCATAAACATGATCCAGTGATAATAGATTTGAAGACTAAGTACAAATACATGACGTATGTAAGAGACAAACTGATAAGATGTAGGATGTCCATTATCTGATGATAGGCCAATCTACTCCGTCGGAGAATAGATAAAGATATGCATAACAGATTTGATGTATCCAGTGCCAATTAGATTTCGAATATTAAAAAAAAAATAAAATTAAAGTAGTTTATACATGTCGATGAGTTCTGACTGTGTACATAAGTCGACCACCAAGGACACCATTAAAACACTCAGTTTGGCAATGATATGATTGAACTTTTTTTCCCCCTCAGCTGGATACAGGAACTGGAAAAGTTTGATCGTTTAAGTGTTCGTTGTAACTATATAGTTGAAAGCAGAGGTACATTGAGAGCTGACTTCCGAGCGAAATTATTTTGCTTTCGAAAACGAAGTTACGACACATTATTCTCACGGTATGATACTGAAGAATCCCGCAAAAAATCGTTTGATAGTACTTCTGGCATATTTTATTCAATCTATTTAGACAAAGTAAAAGACTTTCCATAAATTAGATGTCTTTGAAATATATTTGATTGTATGCTCAATGATTACCCTTTTGTAAACACATTCTCAATAGACATTTTGGTCGTTTGCCATAATGCCCTTCCAGTGATAAACGTGTACATATTTATGCACATATTCAGGAGTATGAAGATGAGGTGACTTGAACGCATGCGTAATAGTTACAAAAAGCCACGTTGTTTCAACTATACACATCACACTGACTGACATGGGGTACACATACATACGTCTGCATAACATTAATAACGTACACTTCTCAGAAGGTAATTTTGGGGAAAATTCTACTCGTCTGGGTCGATTCCGGAACCGTTAATACAGTGATGACGAAGTAGGCATAAATTCCCGCGATGTCATGACTTGTCGGTTTGTGGATTACTCACTTACACACAGACTTTCAGTTAATGCAAACACCGGTATCATTTTGTAAGTCACAGTTAAAATAAAAAAAATGCAAAATAACTGAAACAAGATTTTCGATCTAAAACGATAGCATTATAATTATGGTATCTGGTAAGGCCGTTAGATAGTAACTTGCTTTCCTACTTGATTTCGATCTTAGCCAATGAGATATCAGCTGGTCGATCTACAAAAGATCAATATGAGGTTGTTGCCTGCTTAAAAACTGCTTCGTGAGGGTTCTACTTGAAAACATTAGTAACTTAAAAAGTTGCATAGTCATGACACTTACAAACGGGATCCGATTCCAGGGATTTCTACCTCTACCTCTCTCCCTCTTTAAGATTTTACTAGTATTCATCTTCTAAGGTCAAGTGTCTTCGACCCATGATGTTAGAAAGCAATTTCATTTGTACATTGAAGACGGTTCTCGTCATTAAACCCTTTTCCATGTGGCCGTCCTACTCCAGTAATAGATCATTAAACGACGCAAAGGTGAAAGATACTATTTTTTTAAAAGATTGTGGAGACATGATTCTAGAAAAGAGCTGGTTGTATTCAAACGCTTCATAGTGACAACCTGAATGAAAATCCGTTTGAATTGTATTTATACCTGTTACCGCTATGCTATATAGAGATGCGTCTTTTTTAAAGTTTCATGAAAATGCAAATTTGGTGACGTGAGTGACGCGCAGTATCAGTATTTCTTTGTCGAGCCTGTACGAAATCCTCTTTGTATGGCTGGGTCTCACATTGGTCAGTGATATTAGTGTTTGGAAAGAAAAAAAACAGTACGCGCTTCCAAAACAAAACTCTCTCGGCATAATAAAAACAAACTCAAGCGTCTCTGAAATAAAGGTTAACGTTAAAGGATAACATAAAACTTCTGAGAATGTGGGGCTATTTTCAACATTTTTTAATGATTATTACAGCCAATATTCCAAACCGTTATATTCATGCCACACACAATTTTTAAGACAGCAGAAATTACATCTAAAAAAGTATTCAGAATTACATGAAATGATCAAATTTATGTACATTGGAGGTTTGAAACATCACTTTGGGAAACGAAGTTCACGTTACTGTACGTTTAAATGACTGGACGCACGAATCTGAGCTCGATTTGGCACTGGAATAGGCCATGTTAATAGGTATTAACCACTAACAGACGTACTGATAAAATAAGATTAACAACTGAAGTAGCAAATAGAAACAAAACCACAGTCACGCGATCTTCAATAGTTACAGAAATCTTCCCGCGTTAAATTCGATGAGTGTGGTAAATATAAAGCAGAATATTCTTTAATATTTTCATTATGTTCAAGGTGATGCCGTAGTCTCTTTCCCATATAAAATACGGGGGTTTGTGAGCAGTCGGATTTGACTTGCTAAGAAACATCGAACTAAAAGTAGACTCTCTTTCGAGGCAGCTTTGAAAAAAAAAAAAAACTCGATCGTAAAACACACGTGAATTACGTTAAATCTTAGGTTAAATTGTGACATATTTTCCTGTTGTCATCGTTCAGACTTGCTCCATATTTGTTACTTTGACTCTTGTCGATTTTCTCGTTCTGAAGACTGATAAAATTCTTAGTATCTTCGCATACTGCGTGACACTTCCCGACGACTCCCTTTCTCGTAGTCCAGTGGATGACCCCCGAACTGGTCCCGAGGTCCAGTTCGGCGTACTCCACACTCGACGTATCTGACATTTCACCTGCTTCGTCGTCGACGGCGTTGGCGTTTTGGTTTATCTGTGTGGAATAAATCGGAGCGGAAAATCGGCAATCGCTTTGACTCTGCTTCCAGTTGACGTATTTGTGTTCGTGACATGCCTCTAGGTTCGGTTGGCTGACACAGTTGCGAAGTCCACTTTTCCCCTCCATACACTCGTATCCTCCGCTTTGATTTTCCCTTGCGCTAGCGTAGACGTGATGAGAAAAGTTCTCTTGTTTTCGTTTGTTGTTCGTAGGGGATAAGTAACGTTTGCTTCGCCGCGTGCGACTAGGGACTGTGTTCGATTCGCATTCCCCGGGGACCGCATAAACCTCGCGGTCGCCGCCATCGCCTTTGCCGCCATCGCTCGTGACGGATATCACCGGTAACGCGCCAAACGATGTGCTTGGTTTACTTCCCTCGATATCAGCGAACACGTTCTCGATAGACCGCGGTGGAGCTGCTGAAAACCTAGTCGATTGGTACGAGTTCTCTCTACTGACGGTGCTGTGAGTGCCCCCCAGATTTCTCTTTAAGGGACTCTTCTTAGCAGACGACACACGCCGTCGATACGCAAAGATTAAAACTACCAACAAAAGGGTAAGCAACGCTGATCCGACGACGAAAACTGACAGTGGAGAAAGGGCGAGATTTTCGAATGAGGTACCAGATTCATTCACACTGACGTTAGCCATGTCGCTCTCCGCATCTGTGACGGGCGGCTCCGTAGATTCGCCATCTTGCATCTCTGTCACGTAAGGTACATTCGAAAATAATCGGATCATGGCTCTTGCCTCCGTCATGTAGGTGTTTCCTCCGTAGGTCCCGTCTACGTGACAGACGACGGCTGTGTTATTGTCCGACGGCTGCAGATTTAAAATTCGTAATACGTGATTGTCATCCTTGATTTCAAATCTGCCGTCCTGTAAAATAATCGGCGAAGCGTCCCAGCGTACATCTGTACCGAACAGATGAGGTTCACTCGAAAACGAATAATCCCCGTCACCTTCAACATCGTATACATCCTTGCAAGAAAATTCGACGTCATCTCCGACGTAGGCAAAACCCAGCTCAGGTGCAACAATTGCCGAAAATTCTTCCATGTCGTTACAAGTTTTTTTTTTTTTTTCTAGAAAGCGAATGTGAAGTTCGTATATTACGATGAGGTTATGATGTTGACATCCCTTCAGAGGGGTGTTATCGATGTGAAATGGATGATGATCGGATTATCTGTCTAAACAAGAACAGCAAAAAAAAAAAAGAAAAGAAAAGACAGTTCGTCATTTTGTATTCTAGGCAGAAAAATCACTCCTCACTGATTTCAAGACAGACGATACGATAGATATTTGCGCAATCACGATGACCTATTACTTATTTACCTTGCAACTGTATCTAGAAGACCGTCACACCTAAAAGAAAGGAAACGTCTCCTTCACAGTCATTTCCTTGATCGAATTAATAAGCGGACAGGACCACAGTTCCTTTCTCTGAGATGCTTAACATAATACTTCCACACGACAACAAGCTCATTTCGGGTTCCTCCATATGGTGAAAACTTGGGAAAAGAGAACAAACTTGTAACCAAATCATGAAAATCTGGCAGGAACTCTTCGATCGATAGAGTAGAAAATCACTGTCCTGTCTCCTAACGCGATGAAGTACGGTATTCACCACTAGGCCCTCTGTTTATATTTAAGACTTAAAAGAAATTTTATTTCCCTGTCGTCACAAGATAAATTACGTCCGTGTGCTTCACGGATTCACTGACTGCTAACTTAAAGTCTACTTCTCCCAGCCTTTCTTCTTTATTTCTATCTGAGGCTGCCTGTCTTGTCCTTTTTGCTGCAAAAATCAGTAACCGTCCGAGTTACCAATGAACGCCGAAATTTAAAAATGAGATAAAATGGAAAGGTCCAGAGCGTTAATGATAAACTAAGTCTCAGGTATTGCAGTTAAGTCGATGCCACTTAAAAAAGGTGACTCAAAGCATGAGTGAACCTGTGTTTGAAATACAACTCTGGCAAAAACAGGAAAGTTTGATGAAACCCAACTTGGTTGTTAGTTGATGATCTCAGACCTGAAGTGCAGAGTTGTTGATCTTCGGCCTCTGATATATCCGTCACTGATACAGTTCAAACAGGATGCAAGTCTGGCTATGAATTCCTGGCAGGTCAGAGAGGTCGAAAGGATATGACGATAAGATTATATATATATATATATATATATATATATATATATATATATATATATATATATATATATATATATATATATATATATATATATATATATATATATATATATATTGTCTCTGCAGATGAGCGATTGGGTTAACTTCGGCCAATGTAATACCAGGAGCTACATATGCTGACAGCCTGACAGTGACTGAGCAAATGTTTGCTCAAAGTCGTTCCTGGAATGAGATCGTATCTACGAGCTGATGAAAAATAATCAGTTGAAGGAAAAATTTCCACGATAATTTTCCACGTGAAAGAACGAAAAGATCTCCCCCATCCGTTTTGTACGAGGTAGATATCCATCAAAGCCAGTCAACGAGCCATGTTAAAAGTTTATCCGAACTCTTGATGTATAGCATCATGCAAACCTAATCATACGAGGTGGGAACAGCTTACTTGTATATATATATGCATATCACGCAAATGTAAACAAACTGCAACCTCTCACGTACAAAAATTCACTCAAGCAAAACAGGATGTAGCATACCACATCAATTATGATCAATTAACGCTGAATATTAAAGAGCAGTAGGCATTACGCTCATGTAATGACACACTTCATATTACTTTTTGGCACAATTTATAGTCACTGTAAGTTACTTGTTCTAATACAGAGAAAGACAGCCTGAGTAAATCGTAGTTTCAACTTATTTGATGTCATCATGAATGTCCTACTTCATTATGCTGAGGCAGTGTTGTTCTTAATTGGTGTCCAGAGCATTTCAATGAAGACGGAAGTAATAATTATCGATCAATCTCAATTTAATTCACTACAGAAACTTAAGATTGAAAAGTTCTCTCTGTGATAATGTATTACGTGATTATTCTCCATCCACGAGGAGGGTTTGAACTCTAGTTCTGGAGTGGTCGCTGTTCTTGACACGCAAAAGGGCGGGGGGGGGGGGGGGCACAGTCTTCAAAGGTTCATGAATGTCGAGCATATAAAATTACGACCTACTTGGAGAAATATTCACCAGTACCAGCGAGATTTAAGCTCCTGTGCAACTTATTAAGATGTGTTATAATGTGTATAACTAATGTTCCTGCCCAACAGCAATATTGACAAGACCTATTCACATCGTATGTACATTCATAGGAATATCGGAAAGTCATTCCCCCTTACTCCTCGACACCCACTCCCAGTGTAATTTAACTCGCCATTGCCAGCAGTACATTGAGTATAGGAAATGTTTATTTTTACTGAACGTGTTTTTGCGGACGTTTCTCTTTAAAATCAGTTGCATGATGGGAAAGGTTTGTTTTTATTCCATTTCATACATCGGCTATTAGTCACCCGGCGCTCAAAGTTCTATCACTGAATACAAAGTAGCTGCTTGAATTTGATCACTTCCGGTGAAACAGACGAATCCATTATTTGGGGGTCATCAATCGGTCCATAATGTAGGCTAAAAGCCGAAATAGATCATCCCACCACCGGTATTGCTGACGTCACCATCCTACCATAAGTCTTGATGGGAGTAGGGATCGGGTATAGGGTAAGAGAGCTCGAGGCAATGAGAATTCTATAAAATATAAAATGTGTGTACCTAGTTCTCATCGGATTCCTAGAATTCTCAAATGTTATGTTTTTGCAAGTATTACTCTCTGTAAGTCATAAGAATAATATTTATCATTAACCCGAACAGGATGAGGTCAGAGAGGTTCTTTTCCCCGCCGGTTACCACTTTGATTAAATCTCCACGGTGTCTGCATGTAAGCCAGCCCTGTGGAACATTTGCCATGACCGCACATACAATTTCGACTCCTGTTGTAAGATACCAACTACCAACACGAATGTCATTGACCATCTCAGGTGATTTCAATTAATCGAACCTATAATAACCTTAAGTTCGTGGTTCATAATCAAAATTTTTGTTCCCTAGATTTCTGAAGTGTCATTTTATGAGACCTACTGGGATACGATCCAGAAGGATTGTTGTGTAGAGTATTCTGACTTTTATTGGTTTGTCGTTTACATTTGAAAGTCATGTTAACCTGATCGGAAATTGAACGTTAATGAGAGTCATTAAGTAACTTCCGTTCTGAAATGGCAACGCAGATGGAATACTTCAAACTTATCCCTCAAAGGAAATGTTAACATGAATACAACACTTAGAACCTTTATGTGGATGCATGGTCTATGAGAATACTGGTTTCAACTACTCGTTATAGTTCCCACGTACGTATACACTGTTAAAAATGTAAATTGTAAAATGTAAATTAACAGAAAGTAAAATAAAGAAATACAAAAGAATTACCGAAAGTTTCTGGTAATCAATTTCCAGACAATTTCTGTAATTCTTATTTGTTTCTTTGTTTTATTTTCTGTAAATTTACAGACATTTTTACAGTGTAGCTTACCCACGTGACCTTCATCTTTGCCGCTCACAATGAACCTTCAAATAGTTCCTTAGCATCTTTATTTTTTTTCTAACTTAAGCTGTAAGACTGCATAACCCAACAGCCGCCACCCTCGGACTCACATTCCATCCCTGAACCATTTTTCACACGCACTTACCTACATCCACCAACACACATGTCAGTTGCTAGAATTTTTTTAAAATTATATCGAATCTACTTTCATTTCAGAACCATTTGGGAAGAAGTAATTCTTGCTTCATGAATTCATGCTGGCCGCGATGACTACAAAACCGTTCTCGTTCTCATAAATCAGGGAATATGGGAGAATTTCTGGTTTTTGTCGGGCCCTCCAAAGTTTATCTTCTGGGTCGTTGAATGAGAGCGAGAAGTTTGCGAACAATTTGTGTTTTACAAATAGCCTACAGAGACGTTGCAAAAGCATACTCTGATAATATTAATTGAAAAAAAAAATGAATAACAAGGTTTTCTGTTTTTATTTTTTTGTAAAAAAATGATCAAGAAGGTTTTCTTTCATATTCTTGATGAAAAATACTTTACTGAAATAGGATCATTATTATTAAATAAAGCCGATCGTTTTCTTGGCTCAAGAGTGAATTTTAATCCTTTCAAAGTTAGAGATCGTATGTAATGATGTAAACGTACAGTTTTTGCTTTGTTCAATGTCCTTCTTTGAATATTAAAAGACAGTGAAAGACGAAGTCAGCGGTCGATTTAGCTCCTTTTAACGATACTAAAGGAAGTTTCCAGTGAAATCTGTTAAAATTTCATAAAAGTAGGGAAGCTATTATTCCTTTATACGTGAAAACCACGTATTTCACTATGGTATGTTTGTATATATGGAACGCCGAAACGACCACAGTGTATGATGATGTAAATGATGATGTAAAAGTATACGATGATGTACTGACAACTTACGATGTACATCAAAACGTATAAGATCAAAACGTATAAGTTGTAAACAACTTACGATCATGCACTGAAAACTTAAGATGATGTTATATCTTACGATGTACATCGACAGGATAATGTAAATAGCGATAATCAAAAATGTTACGTTCAAGAAAGTGGCGTATGCATACGCGTATGTATATTCATATGTGAGGATTTCGCACCAGTATCAATATTCAACGTTCACTCTTTAAGACCATTAGGGGCGGCCGGGACTCTTTGAATATCAAATATTTTGTATCAACCTTGATTTTTGTTCGGGGTGCCTTACGTTGTAATCAACGGGTATTGTTAACTAAGGTTAATTTTATTAATGAGGAGTATATGAATATTCAGCAGGCGGCAAAACGTTGCACGTTGCATGCTTCATAAAAGTTAGCCTAGGCCTATCATATATGCTCGATTGCAGTGTACTATATATGCAGTAAGGTAATATTAATTTCTTAAAATGGATGGTACAATTGATTCTCTTGAGCTTCCAAACTCCGAAGCAGTGGAGGAAAGGAAAACTTCCGCAAAGAAAGCGTATGTTTCTCTAAATCTTCATACTCCAGCCTTCCATGTTAGTGAAGTCTAATAAACTTTCTATCGGTAGGCCTAGCCTAGGCCAACTTAGTACAGTGCGTTCCCAATTCCCATAGCCACAGTACAAATGTATATGGTTTGTCATATGGATACTCGGCTGGCAACTTGAGGGAGTTCAGCAAGTTTGGGTCCAAATCTCAAGATGGGCCCTATGGTCCATCTTGTGAAATGCTACTGTACAAAATACCTCTTTAATTTATGTTAAACAAAGTTGACAGTATCCAAGCATTGATGCGAGGTTGACAGTGCTTCCCGTGAAAACAGTATTGTCTTTATTTTAAAAATCCCTTGAATTACCATTGAAATATCCCCTACAGTAGGATAACTATTTTTAGCAACAAATCAAAACTATGATTAGAGCCATTTTGGACTCGAGATCTTTGTTTGCGTGGGACAATTGGTTGCTATCGAAACTCATATATCGCAGTATTTAAGTTAAAAAACGTTCGACACAGATGTTGGATAATTTTGAGCTATTAGTTGATGATATATAACAGGAAGAAATTATATCAATTCAACAATGTGTCCCTATAGCTAGTCACTCTTTATGACCCTTTCGTGAAATAAGAAACTTCAAAATTATGCCGTGAACCTAAATCGGTCACTGACAGGTCGCCGGGTCGAGAAAGAGATAGGGCTTGAAAAACTTGTACGATACCATATGTTGTTGCCTAAGGAGAGACACCATTTCAAACCACCAACCTCCCACGGGTGGAGGGAGGGGGTGTGGGGTACCTGCCATTGCACACCTAGAGTTGAAAAAAACACAAATCGTCTCATCACTGGCGTGAATATCTGAGCGTGCCGTTGCCCTGCACATACAGTCAGTGACAACTAATTCGATTGGCAGTGAAAGATACAGTACACTTAAATTCGGAAGTGACGTAACGAATTCTAAGGGGTTCGATTCACGACGACGATCCGATATCTTTAAGGCGGGTGACGTTCGGTGGAGACCATCCGAAGATTCCAGACTGATACATAAATGGTTGACATATACGAATAAGACCACCCAATCTTGCTGCCTTTAGAGTAGAATTTCTAGTACCGTTTCAACACCATCAACAATGTTTGCTCTGACAAAGGGAACTTGAGAGTCAAAAATTGAGAGGTTTGCTATCTTCACGTTTACAAGTATTCTGTGGTCAAGACGATAACGATCGACGAAACTGAATCGCGCCGAATAACCTGCAGAGATGGTCTGAACATGTACGTAGGCAAAGCGAAGCAATAGAAACAAAGGCCTCGGCCTTGATATCATAATTGAGTATTGCTTCCTCTCCATATCAAAAGTTACTAAATTGAGATTATGATTATCAACGACGCCAGACGTCTTATAAAATATAGACTTCCTCAGTCGGTAACTAGGCTACCTACAAAAGGCCGTGAGTTGTAGCAGCTTTAATGGTTACAGCTATGAGACTGGACTGTGTATACACAACATCCTAACTGCGTGCCCATGCAGTACTAAGAGTAATGTGATGATTTGGAGGTGGTGAAAATACCTCGAAGATTGCTGGAATGGCATTTCCCAGGCCTTTCATAAGATGCATCTGAATCTAAAAAAAAAAGAGGAGAAGTACTGTAGCGATATCATTCAAAAGAACATTAAAAACTAAGGGAAAATATGCCCAAATAGCGGCAGGCTTTCCATTCGCACCAACCCCCAACCCCCCCCCCCTTCCTCCACCACCGGGCTACGAGCTTGATACCTTAACGAAAGACGTTGATTTATGATGACTGGGACTGCCAGTGACTGCCAATGGTTCGTCAAGGTCACGGTGTTTGAGAATAATCATGATCTTGGAGATTCTTCGACGTAAGTCTACTCAGACTGACGAGGACACAGAGTGGTCAAGTGATTAACTTCCCGCCAATACTCGACTTTTTCTAAAAAAAAAAATATCACTTGAGATCCAAAAGCAAACGAAAAGCCAATGACTCGCACGTTGTCTTTTAAACACACAGAACCGACAATCAGATGATCAAAACAACACCAGTTAGCCTATGCGTCATTTATGCTGGTGTGACGTCACTGAGGTCCTGAAGTAAACATCCACTCTCATATTCGAGTGAAACATTTTTTTCTATGTCAAGAAAACTAACATTTCTACTGTCTGCTTTGGGTTCACGTAATAGAGCAAAAAATGGTCATGTTTTCTAACAATGACGGAACTTGTCTTGTGAAAACATCGAACAGGAGCGTTGAACAAATTTTCTCCCACGGAATCTAGTCTAGTCTGCCTCGCCAAGATTAGATCTGTCAACTTTATGTGGGGGTGGCAACTTGCATGTGATTTAAGTCGTCCTTCTGGGGAAGTAATCTTTTGTTTTATTGCGTTTTAAATAACGGTGTCAATAAAAATCGGTCGATGTTAGTGAGGAAAATATGTATTTTTTTCATCAAAAGTAGGGTTGCGGGGTCTTAGTGTAGGATAGGGTGTGGCTATGGTGGACTGGTTGTTGGCTGAGGATCATATAAAAAAAAAAAACTCCTAATTGGATAAGATGGACCTGCAACCATTTCAAATTGCATCCTGTCCGACTCTTAAACATCTGTAGCTATGGTAACGGCAATTACATGGACATGTGTCCTGATTTTAAGGTACTGTTATGCACACATTATTCTATGGTGAAGTTACATGGTGAAGATTCTGTGTCCTTTGATCCTAGAGTGTTCCAACGTTGGATGCAAACAACAATTTGTGCTGACGTTCTGAATCTCTCTACTGTGGCCTAACCCGGTCATTTGTTGTTGTACCTCGTCTTCTGTTGTTGACGCTGGCGTTCAAATCTAATCATTACTGATACAGACTATCTCTCATTATTCATCTCTGATTTTGCTCCGACTGGACTCCTGCCTGTCCGGTTCTCTTCGAGCGTCGTGGCGTTCTTGCCTGGCTACGACGTCTGGCCATACTGAGACCCAGTCAGAGGCCCAGTCTAGACCTGTCACTAGTTACCAGTTTACAGTATACCACTCTTGCATTTAGTTTGTCATTAGTGTAATTATGAAACCAATGTTGATTTAATCTCATAACCATTTTAAAACCCCAAACTACTTTGTACATTTCAAATTTGGACGGTGTCCGAAGTATAAACGAGAAATTTTATCTAATTTTAAAGCAACGCTCTCATTCCATTTATCGTCTACTTGGGTACACATTCATTTCTGTTTCTGTTGCCATTCACTGACACCTTACCCCAAAATGAACATTGTTTTAGATGCATGCATTGTTAAGTTATTAAATGGTATCTGTGGTAAAACTGAAAAAATAATAAAATGGTCAGTTGGTAACCGGTAAAATATTCAGTAGAGTCTGTTGAACATTGGCTCACACATTGGGACGTTTATTTGTCGTTTACCAGCTCTGACTGCATCAGTAATACCAAACCGAGTGTACGATCAAAAACGGTACGGTATATCATACCAACACCTGCTTGGAAGGGCGGTTGACCATTGGCTGTATGGAGAATCTTTCCTACTTTGAAATCATGAACGGTGTGAGAGAAATATGGGTGTACATAATATATCGATACTGATGGGATTGCATGCTGCCACTCAAGCAGTGGCGAAGTGGATGATTGGGACTTCGAGGCTTACGTGGCACCCATCAACACTAAGGGTACATGGTAGCTTACAACTGAGGGACAGCTCTCTAAGTGGAGTACCACTGTTAGTTGGCGCCGTGCGTATCCGAAAAGTTTTGGATAAAAATAACTCCCAGATCGCCGAATATCCCCCTACTAGTTTCCGCAATCGACTTTTCCTTCTTTGCCCTGCAAAAAATAAACTGAAACGCAGGCTGGGGACCATGCCCCCTACCCGATCCTCCCTAACAACCGAGCCACTGTGTCCAAGTGACATAGCGTTTAATGCGAAAAGGTTTGATTGAAATTGAGGTCAAGCTCCCATTATTTTTCTTTTATTTTTTTACGATTAATGGTTGAGATACGTTAGTTTTGATATTGCAGCAAACCTCTAACTTCCACCGATGATCACAAATACGGCATCCACCTCTCGTTGTCATTGCTGATACGTTTGTTTTACCCCGAACCTATTCCTGATGTGAGAGGAATTGTAGCGAAAAACAAGACTGATTTGGCAAATAATACCAAAAACATACTTTTATCCCTCTCAAGATGGTAGTATAGTTGTCTGTGGCCTACTACTTCTGTAAAGACAGGGGAGCAGACGGTAAATGGACTTACATGAAAAGGATTTTAAGTTGCAGTGGTTACAGTTAAATGTATTAACAAGTTAAAAACAAGCGTCATGGAATGGTGTGTTTTATCTGAAATGGCCTGCTTCGCTCAAATCCTGTTTCCTCCCTAGGCTGTGTCTGGATATACCCGATCAATTTCTTCCATTCTTTTTCTCTAGCCGCAACCCCTTTCCCTCACTCATCAGAAAAAAAGAAACATCAACAACACGCAGGATTTTTGTGTACGTCTCATTACACCTCTGCGATAGGGTGATAGCAAAACTGTTGTAGTTCGAATAACTAATTTAAATGACAAAGCTTGATTACAGATTTCTCAGAAATTTTACAGCGGTTTTATAGAAACAAAGGTAAAGTTCACAATGAACTGGCAACGACAAACCAAACAGGTCATTCTACCGACAGAACGTAGGACGTACATACTTGGGTGGTACTAAAACAAACAAGAGAGCAAAAAATACACTCCACTCTAAAGGAAGTCGTTTAAAGTTTCGATTGATCATTCGATTGATCATAACAGTGTTTGGTCTGAGCGTAGTGAGAGCAGATTTCGGAACTCTCGAATGTTACTTATTGTTTTATCTGGTGATCAAAAAGCGTCGATGATTCATACATGTTAACATTTGATTACAGCACTGCCTACCTTTAAAAAACATTATTCCGCGTAAATTGTCTTTTGTTATCAAAACATTCTTAACGTGGGAATTTTATTTAGACATCCACAAAGCTAACCTAACCCTGTTTTACTCGTTGTGACGTAAAATGCAACAGATGACAGTATATATATATATATACATATATATATATATATATATATATATATATATATATATATATATATATATATATATATATGCAGAATGAAATCACGAAGTGTTGCAGAACGCGAAGACTATTCATTGTGTTGGAATTATCATTCTACCTCATATTGCAAGATTTTTCTCCAATCGTCCCAAATCTCAAGCAATCTGTACTTCGAAATTTAACTTTTAACATCCAGCTGAAGTAATCTGATATCCTCCAAAACATAAAAAAAAAACAGTTCCGAGGATGACTCATAAAAGACACTTTTCCCGAACAAGGTGAATTTTTCCTGCGGATGTACATTATCTGCTGATGGTGTGCTACTTTTAAAGTTACACGGTTATTATTCCTGTCAGTCTGTGGTACAGTGTCCCCATGTGGTTTACTCAATAGACTTGAGGCAGGGTGAAGAATTATCTGATGACATCTCAAGAAATTCAACGGGTCGATTACGTAAAAAGCCAAACTTTCTTAGCCGATGACAATGTAGTAATGGAAAAGATACACATCACCTGGAAAGAAGTAAGAAGAATGAAACTTCACAACAGTAAAGAACTAATTAGCGATACGCACTGTCTCCTAGCTTACATCAAACATATGTATGGGGGATCGAAATTATAGTAAAGATGTCCCTTGGTCAGAGAATTCATCGTTACATTTATCTTATACTTCACAGCTCAATTGTGTTTCCTGAGAACCAATCATAAATCGGCTGTACCAAAGTTTCCAGGGGTTACAATATGGTGGGTGCTCAAGTCGCGAGAAAATCTAGTCAGATATTACACTTATATTAGATTCAGCTAAATGGAGATTGCATGGATCCTAGTTTTTTCCCATATTGTGCACGCATGCCAAATATATTACTAATAAATAACAAGGATTATGAATTCAACTTGACATTTCAACTGTAAGGTAACCTAGTTTAAAATAACATTGATCTAAGTTGAAAGGAGCATTCACAGAAGCATTCAATTATTACATTACTATTGTTTTCTCACAATTGACTGAAAATAGGGCCGGAGTCAGTGTACACACGGACTCGGAATCTAAGCCAGACCTATCGCGGTTCTTGCCTGCAGTGCAAGCGTAGCGAAAAGATCGAGCTACTGTAAGGTGATGGCGCTATTACTCTATGATAGCCAGAGCCGTATATAGAGACGGCTCTGATGATAGCCAAAGCCGTAGCTCTGATGATAGGCTACGAGGGTTAAAGAACCCTATTGATAGCCACAGCCATACATGGTTCTGATGAAAGCAAGGATTCCTTCACAAACAAACTCGAATGATAGCCATGGTCTAAAGGACATCTGGGCTACAAACTTTTGCTCTGTGTGTGGTTACT
The DNA here is from genome assembly GCA_021234535.1 of Stichopus chloronotus. Classification (NCBI taxonomy): domain Eukaryota; kingdom Metazoa; phylum Echinodermata; class Holothuroidea; order Aspidochirotida; family Stichopodidae; genus Stichopus; species Stichopus chloronotus. The sequence continues at coordinate 19,061,932 of CM037836.1, read as the reverse complement.
TCTCGAAGCACTATCCCCCTACTTCATTGACAGACATTATACTTTCTTAAATTCTGGCCGATGATGATATTGTCATCCTGTAGTGTGGGAGATTCTGGTTTATCTTGGTTTGGGGTTGTCGGCTCTTCAGTTCAAGATCTTTTATGAAGACTTTGTTCCTTAATTCTGACCCTTTCTCACTGAACCCAAGTAGACCTACTGTAATACCAAAACACGCCACTTATAACAGAAAACATCATTGCTATATCTCTAATAACTCAATGGTGTACTCGTATCAGAATATAAACATATTTATTAAGGTGTAGTCTCCCAGCTTCAATTAGTCACAAGCATAAATGCTGCAGTGATAATAATGGTCACGAACTTTGAGGAAACTCTGTAAAAACTCAGTCACTAACGTACTGTCTTGGCACATGAGTTGCCTGCGTATGTAGATGGGTGAAGGGGGCATTACCTTAAGCATGAGGTGAACAAAGTGCTAGTGTGTATAGAGTTGCTTTGAAATAGTATTTATTCTGATGGCCATTGGTGTAGGAGGGTGACACGTCACACCAGTACACAAAAATACATGTACTTTGACCAAAAAATATACACAACTTGAGAGAAAAATGAGGAAAGAGTTAATCGTTGCCAATACATAGGAGGGTATTCTGATAAATGTCGCAGTATATATTTTACTTACACACTGAGATGCCGGAAACAATGCACTAGGAAGTGCAGGCGTAAATGTGTTCGTCCAGTATGTTTTCGTGATGTGCATTACACAACAAACGTAATAGAAGTGCTGAGAGCAGCATTCAAAGTGGGTATGGCCCTTTCGGTTAGTGTGCTATAAAACAAAAAGAGGGGTACTAAAAAGTCCCTGAGTTATCGTGTGCACCTTAAAATGTATTTTGCTTGACAGAGGGAACATAAACTTGAAAACAGAGATTGCACTCCAGTCTTCAATCTAAAGATAAAAGAAAGTAACTCCCTACCTCAGTTTTAGAGGTGACTGCGATCGAGTGGATAACGTGGTGACATTTGATGCAATGACGCTTAGAAACCATGAGAATTAGAGGGAGTCCTATAAACATTTTGCCCTCTGTTCAACGTCGGTTTTAAGACACCGTCTACGTAGGCACCGCCGTCAATGTTTGCAAAGAAGTTAGATGTTGGATCAACGTTGCCAAAGACTGCCATCTGACGTCTTTTGGACCAAATTCAATACCCATTTAACGTCCATTTAACGTCGGCAAATGGACTGCAATACTTTTTTACTTCCAAGTGATGTCGTTTTTCAGTCGCAAAATGGGTGTTCCTTAGAACGACGTCGATCGGACGTCGGACTCACGTCCGATAACCACCCGACCATAATCAGACCGATCCCGGACCAAAAACCGACATCCAACCGACTGCAAAATGTTTACAGTGAATTTGATCGCTGGCTGGATCATAATAGGATGGGTTTTTTCATTCAAGAGCAATCTTTGACGGTATTCCTATCCGAACTGACCTTGTTAAAAAGAGGCCAGGATTGATCTTAAATTGTTGAGTTGATGGTCATCCGGTGCGATTTTGTAATATATAAGCCACGGGATCCCCTCCTCCACACTAATGTGGTAACTTATCGTTCGAAAAACAAATGTCCTTCGCGGTCCCGAATTTAGCTCATTGGACCGTCAATTTTGTTCACGTTAAAGAAATTGCTGGTCACTGTTTACGTCATCCTACCACCAGAGACAGTCTCCTATATGCAGTCAGCGGTCAGTACTTACAGTATCACACCTCTGCCATTCGATTGTTACTTCTGACGAAACAGGTCCCGAAAGCTTTTTGGAAAGTGAATATCCCTCTGTACAAATAAAGTAATCCTGGGGATTACTTGAAGAAGAACAACTCGACTTCTTCGACAATGATGTTGTGCACTCATTTGGAAAGATGAGTCTCTTTACAGGACAATAACCAATTGGTACAGGTGGGCACACACTGAAGGAATTGGCCGAACTAGACGGATGCAGTTTATAAGAACTAGGCTTTTTTTTTTGCATGCAACTGCACACACTCACACACAATGTAATGCTCTGGTGTCTTTCGTTGAGATTAAAACAGAAGTACATTGTTTGAAACAGAACATTTTCTGTAAAACAAATTGTTGCAACTTGGAAGAAAAGATCGAAAACAGCGTTGTCATGGTACTACATTAGGGTCCGAGTGAATCTTTCTTTTTGAGATAACGTATTACCAACAAGACGGAAATACTCTTTTCTGAACGGTAAAGTTCAACGAGAAGATATCAAACCGCACAATCAGGTAAGCCAAGTCAGCATAATATCAACAAAGCCTACCCTATTTCGAGGGTTTTTACTTCGTTTTTAAAGTGAGACTAGAATCTCAGGCAACTTCTCAATCGATGAACGAGTGACTAGTCAGCCTATGAACATGAATAAAAATAACTCCAGTAGTGGTTTGAAAGGAAGATTGGGTGAGGAGTGCTGGGAAGGCATAAATAAGTCATAGTGTATCTTTAATAAGCCATCATCATTAAACATCGTTTTGAAAGCATATACCTCAGTGTGACTTGTTCTAGTCAGAAAATGGATGTTTATTGACGTTTTGGATTGAAATAACAATAACAAAACAAAATACAGTACATATACTTTCCACACCTGGCGAAATCGGACCAGCATTTGTTGCCGTTGTTGGCGTTGTGAATTCAGATTCAGAAACCGATCGACATTGAGCAAACTGTCACATTTGGAGCCGATAAGAGAATATCAGTCGGTAGACTCACAGGTCAGAAGTATATAGTGACGAAGGCGGTTCTCAAAAGACATCCCCACAATTACCCATTACAGATACAACAGGTTGAAAACTCTATTGTGGTGGTCAAATTGACTGAAAAGAACACATGACGTCACCCGTGCAGTGACGTAGTAAATACAGATACACATTAAGTTACAATTGCTAGGTAACTTGATTGTTAAATTCGTACAGGCCATGGACAGTGCATGACATCCGGTTCAAAATTCTCGGTCTGGTGAACAACTGGTTTTTCTTTGTCACTCTTTGATTTCTAAGTGGATTACAATCATGATTAATTAACCGTATGCTGATAAGGACAGACAGACTTTCTTGATTTGCATAGCAACTGTGACTAGAAGTTAGAAGAGGGGATGATTTGACGATGTCACTGAGTGAATTTGGCCTAGGTAGACCTGTGATGAGAAGAGGCAGTATAGAAAAAAAAAATAAGAAATAATTCTTGTTTCATCAACTAGCTGCCACTCCATTTCACAATTCTCGGTTTATTCCTATCAAAGTGCCATGTAATACGTGAACTTGTCCTTATTATAATTTATGTGTTCCAACTTTGTTTCAAGAGGGTAGCTCGGTTAACGGTTACTAATCTTACCTCAGGCTCACAAGTAAAACTACACAAATAGATACAGATAAAATACATGATTTGGAAAGATTGGAAAGATGTAAAAGACATTACATATTATTCAAAAATGTGAGCTATGTGGAACTTATAAGTGAGAACTACAACATTAAAAAACAAAAGTCAGCTGCGCTTATTGAAAATCATTAATTAGTTAAAACTGTTATACGGTGGTGCATTTTAATATTCATGCCAGTGCCTTAAAGGCATATTTTACTGACAATTGGCTGAGTTCTTAAATGAAAGAAAATAATTTTTCCGACAGCAAGCATTTCACGTGACCCCATGCCAAAATCTTTTTCCGCTGAAAGAAAGACCCCTCAGGTCAAGAAATATTTTCAGTTGCCTTAAGGTTAACAAAATCCCATGCAACGGTAGCAAATAGTTGCAAGAAGTTTTTTTCTTTTTTTAAATTAAATCCCTCAAACCTTGATATTTGACACTAGTGAAAATGTAGATCGGGTAACTGTGGATTTACCTTCAAATAGTATACAAATTAGGTCACACCTCTTAAGCCATTGTAATGTACCTTTTAGGAGAGTCAACATTATAAAGAAATACAAAGGATATTGAAGTTGTTCTTAGGTGATATCGCAGGTTTCTAAAAGCACTATCGACCAAATATCTTTAAAAACCCTACACGGATCATGCCATTGATATATGGTTTTCCCCAAAAAGAAAGAAAATACTCCTTCTTTTTTTTTTTATGGAATATCAGTTTTCCTCAGTGGCCAATACCTGTAACTCAGTCTATTTATTGAACATTTTGTTTCACGGAACTTGTTTTTTTGTCGGGCAAAAATAAATTTTTTTGTTTTGTGTAGACCTTAAAAGAAAAGAAAACCCTGGAAATATCTTTATGGATTTGGTACAAAGCAGAAGTATTGACATAAATCTTCCCAAAGTTTCATTTAAAAGTATTGTTTCGTCCCCAAGATACACACTTTGAAAATTCAGAGAAGGATGCCACCTCTTTTGCTTCAGTTGATTGGAAACAGACTCGAGTAAGTCGAATTTCGATGTCACACCCCCCCCCCTGAAAATTTTAATGCTTTCCTTTGTTTTCTTTACATTTAGTACTCTTTCAATTATCATTTAATTCATTTTCATGAATACACCTTTTGTTTTCAATCATTGAGGTGTGTCATAGAGTAATCACATTTACAATACTTTGATTTGAATCTGCCTGTTAACTGTTAAAACTTTTACTTTTAAGCAGATTAAAAAGAAAAACAAAAGCTTTTCAATTACAAGTGGTCTGGCTATGTCACTAAAATCTTGGAATGGCAGGGTTCTGTTTTTTTTTATATGAATTTCAAATTCTAATAAAATTGCAAATAAATCAACATGGATAGAAGAACTTTGGTGACGGTGCTCACAATACTTTTACTATATGTTCTTTTATTTAGCAATAATACATCATTGTCAAAAGTTCTGACTTTCATCCCCCTAAGGAATGACTACAAACATTTCATGTATATTGTAATGATCTCTCATATAGGATAGGCCAAGGTCATTTGTGTATCATACAACAGCCCGTTTTATCTAATTCATTGAAACAATGTGTTCCATCCGAGTTAATCGAAAAGATTGGTCGATCTTCCGACATACGAAGCATTGAGTATAATTCCAGCGGCAGACTTGAAAAGTATTCTCTGTTCTCTCTCTTTTTCCCTTTGGTACTTTAGCTCCATATGAGATTACAATAATCAATGTATTAAGATACAGATTACAAATTGGAATGCAAATATACAGCTTGATTCTTCTCGTAAGTGTTCCTCTAAAGCTAATGGTCTTAAACTCTTGATTTATTTGTTCCTCCCGATGTAAAATTTCAACCAACCCAGACTCTCATAACCTTTCCCATATTGGTATCGTCTATAATAACTGTCCTTGATCAACAATATGTGCACGTAAGTTATCATCCAAGAGGTAATTGGTCTTTGTTTCGAACATATTACTTCTTGTTTATCTGTGTTAATGACAAGTGTATTATTTACTCACCAGTTTATTACGTAAGCACCATCGATTGACATTATAGTCTTCATTTAATTTAAAATGAAAGTTCCTCTGTCGAGTTACCCTAAGCATGAAAGTGGTATATCGTCGGCAGAAAATAAGAATTTGAAATACATAAATCAAAATCATATATATGAGAAACAATGGTGGACCAAATGATTCGTTGGGGCAGTCCACAATATACCGATAATAGAGTGTGACATATATAGTTTCGTTACATAATATATCGTCTCTTACTACTTGATAAATATTATTTAAACCATTTGAGTCGTTTTGCTCAGAACATCGATATACCGAAACCGTGTTTGTAATGAGACCTCGATATCAACAAGACAAGGAGAATTGATCCTATCATAATTTCATCATCTATGTTCACGTGAGAGTCTTCCAGGGGTTTCAACAGTCCTTTTTTTTCACAAGAATGGTGCGTCCTAAAGCCAGATTGTGCCACCCACTCTAAGCAATTTCAATTTCTGCAAATAATCGTATCGTGCATTAGACTTTTCTACTACTTTGGAGATTACATGTAGCGCAGAGATGCCCTCGTAGTTACTTATTTCAATACCTGAACCACTTTTATGGATGAGGATAACTTTTTTCTCGAGGAGAAGGGAGTCCATTACTTCCAATGCTAAAGTTTACTTTTTGAGTTTAGGTTTAGATTATGGCAGGTACACTCTTTTAAAGAAAATTGATAGTTCGTGTCGTGACGAGGGTGGGGGGGGGGGATTGTAGAACGGGCAACTTTAAATGGTGGATATTTTTACTAGTCCTAAGTTCTCTTCACTTTTGCAAATAATGAAAAGGGTTGTTAGTGCAATCTTCGCAAATCAGATGTTCAGTTTGGTCTTTAAAACCTTCAAAGTTGCCCTAGAGCATTATTTCAAGTCACCCACGTCCCATGCACTTGCCCTGTCGACAGGATCTCTCCCAGCTTTGTTCTGATGAATCAAAATTACAAATCGGCGGGCAGGAGAGACAGACTATGGTTTGCATTTTTGTATCAACAAATAGCACTGTCTGGCGTCTAAATGTCTTACTTAGTCAACAAATCGTTAGGTCACTCCATGGCCTGGGTTTCCAAGAAAACCTCGACCTGCTCACGTTTGTGAATTAAAGATTCGGTACTCATGATAAAGGCTGGCGTTACCATGTACACCAGTTACCCAGTAACCTTGACAATCCGCAAGAATTGAACGGTGCTGGTTCCAATGATAGGCGGTTCTCTTTACTGTCCGGAAAACAGGAAATGACGACACGCTACCAGTTGCAGACGACCGTTGTCACTATTGCCCTGTATTTGAACATCTAGTAATGGTATTCCGTGTAGTGGTTCTTTTGCATCAAATGACAAGTACACCTCTGTAGTTAGCCTGGTGTGTCACTCGTTTTCTCGTTTGGATGGATAACCGGTGTTATTTTCAATTTCGTATTTTTGTTTGATTCAGTCGGGATTGTTTAGGGAAAATTGCTTGTTTTCATTTTCCGGTGAAGGTGAATGGTAAGTTCAGATAAACGAATCATTGAAGTATTATTGTGACTTTGTAGTATTAGAAATGGTAACACAGAAAGTTGATTTATTTGCATCAAAATTTCGGTTCCATCTTTAACTGAAATTTAAAACAATTTCAAAATATGTCAGCTCTCTGACCAAGCGTCTGCCAAAGCTCGAGTCGATCTGCCAGTATTCCTGCCAACAAAGTGGACCTACAACTTAGTTGATTGAGGGTGTTTCAGGGATGTTTACATAAACATAAATAAACCGAGATGGGGTGGGAGAAAAGGAATGACGGAAGGAGAGGGCGATCATAGATTGTATCATAGATCATACGGTAGATTGATAGATTGATCATAGATTGATCATAGATTGATAGATTGATCATAGAATATGATTTCTGAGATAGAAGATTCAATTAAAGGCTGCAATCAATCTATTAGGTCTCAACCAATCTACCATTTGTTTGTTGAGTGCCTTAAAACAAACCAAACCATATATGCTACGTATTTCAAAAACTTTTAACTTCTGTAGGCTAAATTCAACAAGTTGATGTAAACATGCAAAGCATACCGATCTTTTCATCCAACAGTTATATAGCACCTACACTTACACCCAGTGTCATAAAAAAATGTTTTGTTTGGTAACCTGTGGTCGAATGAACTTTGTAGGAGTTTTGTAAGATGTACTGTAATTTCGACGATACACGTACCGGTGGTGCGTGACATTATAGGGACGGAAATGATACACAATGCGCCCAGATTGCCACGACACTATTAACCGTTTACAAAACATTAAGGAACCGTGACGAAAAGTGGTGATCACATGTTCCACAGTGGTGTCTTTATTTTGCTCCCTTGCAAAGTTCGGATGAGTCAAAACTTGGAAGAAAATAAACATCCCCAACGTACGCATCTGTATACATCATTGTATCTCCAAATTTGAACGCACAATAAGTTACCATGAGCTTCTCTTGGGCACCTTACCCGAGCATGCATTTGAGACCGTAACACCGATGGTCAGTTGCTTTGTGAACATACACTGTATTGCGTAACGGTTGCCATTATCTCTTACATGTCAACAATAGGAAATGTCAGAAGAATCACTTGGTCAGTGGAAAGTTTTAGTACACTATTAGCTCTGGTGAAGATGCCTTTTATTGCGCCGGACGGTTCCAATTCTCTCAACCAATTACCTCTCGCCACTCTCACAACCTGTCTACAAATCTTGTATATGTGTGGTACCAAAACGCTGGTTCCATGTGTAGGCCTATGCTGTGTAATATTAGCTATTTTGCATGTTTGGAATTTGCTGCCAATCTAACAGCAGAGCCAATTGAGAATTTTGCTTACTCTGGGCCAGAAATGAAGCTTGGGTGAATGAGTTACTACCTTTAAAATCGTTGTACGATCGTTGTCTGCAGCAACTTTGCGAGGGTCTCATTTGGACAACAAATCTATCATATCTGTTTCAATTTACCCTATCGCCCGGCAGGATTCCTTACTATAATTATCTAACGTTTTTGCCCTGCAAAGTTTGATATGTACGCGCCCTCATTTCCGGATATGCATCAATTGTTTAAATACAGACAAAACGCCTGATGACATCTCTCGATCGACACATATTACTCTCAGTTTGTATTGTGAAGTAGTTTAGTTCTTAAGCTTCAGACATCCACGAATCAAATCAGTTTAGTAAGTTTCAGGATCAGGTGGCTGTCTTGGGCTCATCGAAGACTCTGCATCTTGTTGATAGTGGATGAAGACCAACGAGACTCGTTCTCACTTATGACCTAAAAGTGTAAAACGAGTAACGAGGAGGGGGGGGGGAGGGGGGCTATAAGTGCACGCCGCACCCTCTCGAGACCTCGCCTTGATATCCCCACTTGAAATCTCCCAGTCCTTATCCGAGCACTGGGAGAGTGCCCTGGTTGGTAGCTCGTCTGTACTCAACTTTGGCCAACGTAGGTTTGGATAATGTAGTTGAATCCATACTCTTAGGGGGAAAACAAAACAAATCGTGACATAGTGACATTGTGACAAGTGGTTACTATGAATTGAATACCAGCGTAGCATCAACAGTCTAGGTTCTTTCAAAATCATTTGTCTCAGATATCAAAGACAAAATTGTTTCCGCCAAGCAGATACTTGTTATAAATAGATCGCTACACGCCACTACAGGTAGAAAAGCGCGTGACTCTGATGCATCGCCTTCCACGCTGATGGTTACAGAATGATAATACTCGCCATCGACAGTCTAGCACAATACGCAATTTGAAAAGTGCATGGAAACGGAGTGAAATGTCGTCGATGTTAAGCATCTATCTTAAAGCAAAGTATGGAAATACATAAAACATATTTGCATGAAGAACAATTTTGTTCAATATATATTGGAATAAAGACATCACTCAAAACTTTACAGTCTAGAAGATGTTGGCTTCTCGGGGTAACTACAAGTCAGATTACAAGTTAAGTATTTCCCATTAAAAAGTGAACGAAAACATATACAATGCCTCAGCCCTTCACGAACAGTGTCTTAGGGACTCCCTACAACGTATTTTAATGTGTTAATTGAATTGTCGTAAATCATTCTTTGATTCAGGATTTTCTGTCTAAATGTTTCTAACATGATATCATCTTCAAGACGAGAGGTTGAATTGCAATTGACAATAATTGTCAATCTTACAACTAGGAAAGGAAATTTAATTTATTTTAATGTTATGCACCATTGCATCTTTCGAACGAGATTTGTGTTACACAATTAATAGAACTGATTTTTATCTCTTTCATTCTTTTTCCAGATTTCCAGACTTCTTCTCTCGAATGCTGCGCTTTCATTCGTTAGTACACTAAAAAATGGTGTCCTTCCGCACGTTATCGATCTTGCTGGTGATTGGTCCGGCGTTCGTGTTTTCTACGGGATTATCGATCAGGCGAGGTCCTACGGACACGACGGTGCTTCGAGGGGCAACGGTCCGACTTCGTTGCGCCTTCGAAAATGTGCAACTTTCGTCTCAGATCATGTGGTATAGATCCAACGGGGATATGATCAGTGACGGTCGTGTGGTCATTGCATCTCCAGAGGCAGGTCGATATACAGTCACCGGAGACAAACGGCGAGGTGAATACAACTTGGAAATAACCAATGTGCAAGTGGGAGACACGGACGAATACTCGTGCGGCTACACGGAAAGCAACGGTGACATCCAATCGAGGAGCGCGATCCTGACCGTACAAGCGCCACCGGATAGTGGGTATCCGATGTGCACCGTAACTCCGCCCGATCCCCGGATCGGAGACAGGATGGAAATGGTCTGCAGATCCGTGGGTGGGGTTCCCAAAGCTAAGTTAACTTGGAACAAGGACGGGGTTCCTGTCACCCCTGTCAAAACAGACATGTCCATTTGGATAAAACTTTTCAGAAAAGAGGACGCGGGAGGGACTTTCACTTGTATCGCCAATAGTACTGTAGAGGATTCACCAAGGACGTGCGAAATAAGACTTGCACAGGAACCTCCCACCGTCAGCATATCGCCGGAGCGCATAGCTTGTTCCGTAGGTGACGAAGTAGAGGTCACCTGCACGAGAAACGACAAGACGTCCGATGCCGACTTCGTGTGGTACTACAATGGCGGTCGTGCAGAGGAACTGCAAGACAGAGGGCGCTTCCAGGTGATTAATGGCGGCAGGACGCTGAGGATCACCAAAGTGAAGCGAAAAGACGCAGATGCTCTGATTAAATGTCGACTTGAAATTTACGATGGATTTCTGAAACACGCGACAGCCCCAATGGCAGTTCAAATCACTGATCCTGATTATTTTCCCGGACCTTTTACTTCTCGGTCACCCACAAATGAATTTCCCAGATATAGGAATACCACTTACGACCCAGTAATGAGAGAGACGAACGATGAATACCCGGAGTCAGGCTTGTCAGGGTTTGTCGGCAGTCCTTTGATCATAATCGTCATTTTTATATGCATCTGCTTCATGTTGATCGTCGTGTTAGGACTGCTCTACTTGAAGCGGGTCCGCAATCCAAAAGTTAACGGGCGCGAAAATGGTAACGCTGTTCCGATCAATGGACACGTCAGTGCACGCAGCCGTCACGTGTACGAAACCGCAATCACGTTGATTCCTGGAGAGAGAGGAACTGTTGTTCCAGTTGCTGAACCAGCGACATACCACGACATAGACGAAGAAAGCCAGAATATGCAAACCAGATATCACGACAACCCGACTCTCTCTTCCAGTCAACAACGAGCCGAATCTTCCACTCCTTCGGGCTTACGCTCCGAAAGACTTTACGAGATTCCCTACACAGATGTTCCCAGTGTTCCAAGGAAAGTGTCAGCTTCAGCCTCGGAATACGTTGAGATCGCAAACAATAATGGAAAAGCCTGTTGCGTAAATCCACCCCGAGATCACGACCCTCAAAGGGGTTTGAAGAAAAATCGAAAGGCGATAGATTGGCCACCGGCTGAAAAGGTACTTAACCATTTACCCCTACGACCGAGTAAATCAGAGCCGGACCTTATAGAAAAACCTGATGTTAAAGCACTCGCTCGTTTGATAAATGAAAACAGTAGCTTGAATGATATCAACGTCAGAAAAGACAAATTAGGAAAACCAGAACAAAACAAGGAGAGAAGAATATCTCCAACTTCTCCTCCTCCAAACACCATTGTACCCAGACCGAATCAACTCCAAACTAAAGAGCAAAAGCGTCTTACATCGCCCGATTTAAATGGAGTGGGAGACATCCAACATACGAAAGTAAGGACAAGTGATGATATTAAACCAAAAGTTGCGTTGAAACCTCTCATTAGCCCAAACAGGAGGACGCCGTCGCCTGGATCCCCAGTCGTTCCTCCACGACGGTGGCCAATGAGCGATCCGAAAACCGTCGACGAAGAGGGTTACGTGATCCCCAAGTCAAAATCGACGTTATCGATGGATAAAGAGCCTCATGATCCTGATAGTTACGAGTATGAACAAGTGGATCATATTGATCGGTTTTTCCCGGATGAAAAGTCGAAATGTAAGAACGACGAATTCGGAAACAAGCCAGGGCAGAGAAAAAAAGCAAATTCATCTCCATCTTCGTCTTCACCAGTGACTGAATACCGGGAACTGGATAGAAGTAGCGTGGAATGGAACAGTTACCAGCCTCTGTCTCCCGGATTACCGGAGGCAAGTAAACATTCCATGAGGCACGAATACGATGATCCTCCAACGTCAATCCCGAAAGTTAAGAAACAGAGCCTGGAAAAATCGGATTATCTTGAGATATTAGATTAAACTAATGTACAGATAAGAAGAACGAGATGAATTTCTGACCTTTGCACTACAAATTTAGATTTATTTTAAAAACGATATGTCTATACTGTTTTATATTTGTAAATACTATGTCCATTTTCGTTTCATAATTTTATCAATCATTTGGATTTTGAAGCTTGCGCAAGGTGAAGGGTAGTAAAGGCAGGGGAGGGAGTTGATATGAGGACTCTGTATCATTTAATTTGTTTGTGCAATTTATACACTGCCCTCTATGTCAACATTTCGCTGTCGGTTCGACGTCGGCTTTGGGTCCAATTGGTCGGACTGAGGTCGGATAGTGATTGGAGGAAAGACAGACGTCGGACCGACGTCGTTTTAAATCACACCTTTTTTGCTGCAGGTCTAAAAATATTTCAGTATCATTTCTGACGACGTCGGACCGACGTCAATCGGACACTGAGCAGTCGGATTTTTTTTTTGGTTTCAAACAACGTCAGATAGCCGACTTTGGCGACTTTGATCCGAATTCGAACGGTTTCGCAAATGGTGACGTCGAACCGACGTAAACGCCGTCTTAAAACCGACATCGAACCAACGGTAAAATGTTTACAGGGCAGTTGGTTTGGTAGATACATATCTTTCTCTATCCTTCATTCAATGTTTATTCATAGTTTGACGTTAATGATTGTTGCACAGTCTAAGAAGGTTTTTGTAACATGTATGAAGAGGAAACCATACAGTTCACTTTAAATTCTCATTTTCTTTCATTTTTACAGGAATTAAAAGATCACAAGCAAACGTTCTAGACGAGTGACTAAATACTTACATGTCACCAACTTGGTATCTTGTGTCAACATCCTCCATTATTTTATAACATGTGACACAATTAGATATGTTCACGCCTGTAGTCAGGTCAGATTCCTAGGGGAGGTGGATCAAAATAGAAATCGAAGGAGCGGAAGGACACATCTTACATATCGTATGTTAATAATCCCTTCGCCCCACAATTTCGGGTAGCGTCTTCCTCCTCTTACCCTTTTGAATATTAGTGGCCGGGATATGTTGGCCAGTGGGATTACTCCGTCACCCATAAACATTAAGTTAGAACAACTCACAAAGACCGGTGTGTGTTGTCATGTGAGGACTTTCCAGCGATGTAGAATTATACTAAACTTAACCAAAGGATGTACTAAACTGAGAGTTTTGTTAACACGTTGTTGTCATGACCCGGCCCATATATACGTAGCGTAATGCACGGTCACCTAATTGAAATGCTGTAATAGGATTTTAGGAGTATGAATGAATTTGGGGGATGATAAATAGGTTTCAGGTGGTAAATTCTACCATATGATTTCAAAGTCTACTGACAGAAGGACAAAAAGTGCAAAATACGATATTACAGTGTTTGACAGTTTTCATTCAACAGTGCGTGCTTTAAACAAGCCAAATTGGAAGTATAACTGGTAATAAATATTCAGTTAGTCAAAACAGATGATCACTGATGATCGAAGCCATCAGTTTGTGGGTTATTTGTAAACACTGTGCCTCGTTTCACTCGATACCGATCAATGACCTGGATGTTTTTGACACGCCAGTGAGACCTGTACTGTTGCATATTCAGTAAGCGATGACAAAGAAAAAATGGTTAATTTACAAATATGATTTCAGTCTTTTGACTGTTTTTATGCTTTTTCCGTTGCTTATCGAAGTCGTTGCTGTCCCTTTTCGTCCATTGAGTGACGAATTCCGTCCATGAACAATCTCCCGTGTACATTTAAATGGGCCTTTGAGTTGGTTCACAGACTTTAGGATATTTTGCTAAACCTGTTGATTATTATTCATATGTTGATGGTGAATCGTCAAACGGAGAGATTCCGAACATCTGCCACTCAAATGAAGCAACAGTGATAGTGTAATTAATGACAATCAATATTGAAAATCTGTGACCAGACAATTTTTAAAATAAGGTATCAGGCATACTCCTGTTTAAAAATTACTACAATTCCTCACATTTTCAGTAGCTGTAGGAATAAATACACGACTGCTGAGTTTAACTAATATTATTAATTAGTGGAATAAGTATTGGCATGCAATGATTTCCTTTTAACCGGTCACAATGTAAACAGTATCAACTCTATGAGGTTATTTAAAAATAAAGAAACACGTAAGAGGCCTCATTGAGTTGGTTCGCACAATTCATATTTTGTCACCCTAGTATTATTACTCATATATTGAGGTAAATGAGCAAACTAAGACATTCTAAAGATCTGAAACACAAATGAAGTAACAACGATAGGGTAATTATATAGATCAAATCACTTCTTGAAAATCACTTTTTTGAAGTTATCATAAGGTACCTTAAGCATCGACAACCCCTGTTCATGAAAACCACAATTTCTCATATTTTCAGTTCAAGTAGGGATGTACGTAACGAGTCTAATTAGAAGCATTGGCATGGCTACAATTTCAATCAAACATATCCCAAAATAAACAACATTAAGTCAATAAGACTCTTTAAGATCAAACACAATTTTATATTTTTCTGCTTTTTTTTCGTACGCATTCAGTCACTTTGATGTTTAATGGTCCTCTCAGGACTATAATGTCAACACATCCACCACCACCCTTCCAGGTTTCCCGACGCTTTCACAAGTTCTATACATTTCAAAAATCACTGAATACAGTTTAAACTACGTCAGCAGTAAAGCCGAGTGTGGAAAACAGAAACTGAAAAAAAAAGAAGAAATTGCCACATCTGCATCTCTCTCATGCTTAATGGTCAATGTATGACATGTTATTAACATGGTAAACATCGTTCGCCAGTGAAACCTTCCTAGTAAATAGTGCTTTGGTAACATGGCTAATAGGCCTACTGTATTTAGGTGAACTTCTGAAGCTGAAAGCAACGACACTGTCCCGGTGTGCATTCAAAGAAGTTGTCCTATTTGAACAACAAAAGACCGTCGCTGTGTGTACGCGTGACTCTCTCGCGGTTGACCTGAAATGTGCTGACGATTTGAGTGCCTTTCAAGTTCTGCGGGGGCATTAATATGTTTCAAATGAGAGAGGAAAATGAGTATTTGCTTTCAAAATAGAATAACGAGCCTTCAAAATATTTACAACAAATGATTTAAATTAATGAACAACGGAACTGAGACGACATTGATGGTTTCCGATCACGCCATCAGTAATTTCCAGTGACAGTTCAACTTCTTCAGGACTGGAGAAATGACAGTGGCTATGACAGACTTTACGGACACTTTATGTATCGACGTTCTTCAGGTGGGGGTCACCACGTTTCAATTCGCCATTCTGGCCGTCACAAGGCTGTTTTCGCAAACAGGACGCGGACGTAGAATTCAGTGTGCAGTGTACAAAATGGGACAGTCACCCTAGTGACCACGCGAATTTCCTCCGTCCTGGCGAAATCTACAACCGTTCTTAGGCAAATTAACGTTCCTTCTAGACTGGTGCGCGCGGCCAGTAATCACATGCTATTAGGTATGTTTCATCCTGAGCGCTCCGTACACAAAATGCGAAACCGCCTAAAAAGAACGACACGTGACTGAGTACGGGTACCGTCACGGCTGATCGCTTCCGCGTACTCTTAGTGCTTCCGTTGTGCTTGCAAAAACACGCTACCGTCACGACTGATTAATTCCGCGTACTTTCGGCGCTTCCGTCCTGTAGCCTACAGTCTACGATGCACAGAACGTTATTTTTGAGCGTTATCTTCGAGGGTCTCAAGTCTACGCACGTTATTGTATCGCGGACCCCTTTGTCCTCACACACTACGTTCTCGCGCGCACTTCGTACGATGACTTCACTAGTGCGGCAACATTAACTGCATCTAGCGTTACAAAAACTGCGCGTTGAAAGAAAATGTTGTTCTCGGGCAGGAGCGATACCTCAAATACTTCCACTCTGCAGGGATCTGTAACAACTTCCTGCTTACACAATACGTCGCTACTGTATAAAGACGAACCACGATCCGACGCGCTAGGACTGAATTTTTTGAACACGTTAAAAAATCTATGCTACGATACAATAACATGCGTTTGTTGATTATCGTGAGGTATCGTATCGTACAAGCCGTCATGCACTGCAATTCTCTCCGATTGTCGTATCGTATTTTCTCCGTAGCACGTCGTTCGATACCAAAGAAAAATGGTAGCATGTGAGCTTGGGCGGGCTTTACCGATGTGTGCGCACGACACAACACGAGCTTCGTTACAATTGTTATACAATGAACGCCTGACCGGTCCGTCAACATAGAGAGACGCGCAGAGCAGTGACGTCAGCGAAGAACCTCTCATCGAAATCCTGTACTTTAGCAATTAGGATTCCGATTTCTATGGAACCGCTATGCTGGAGTTAGATCAATGAATATGAATATTCCCTGCAGGCGGCGTCCCCTGTTTTTTATGTGCTCTCAAGTGTTCCCATTTAAGTCCTGATTTGCCCATGCTCCCCTCTCTTTCCTCATCCAATGGAAATTTTCAATTATGAAGTGAATATCCTGATAATCAGATTATTAGATTACTTGACTACTAAATGATCCCGATCAGTAGAAATCTGCCTTGAACAAATCTGTGTGTCCCGCTTGACTCAGGTTTAGATTTACAGGTGGGGATTAAAAGGGACAAAGGGGGTCGAAGTGGGGACAATCAGTCATGACACTATCTAAGTGGAAAGCCACCATCGAAGAGAACTGAGAAAATTCTGGATAATAATGCTTCTCAGATTGCAGGAAAATGTCACTTCCTAGTCTGCCCTGTCTTCTAAATTCGGGGGGGGGGGGGGCCCTTGTCCGACTCACCTCAGACTCCCATGGTGTACTCGGTATGTCATGTGTCTGGTGCAGTGTGTATTAATGCATATCAACGCAAGAAGGTGCACCTCCGTGATCATTGTAGGTCTATGTACCGTAACCGCGACTTCCTTCAGTCAATGACCTTATCTCTACATGCTCGCTGCTGTGACTACCTGCAACGGATGTGTCTGATATGTTGGATACATTAAAGGCATATGTTTACTGCAGAGACGGTATCAGGTACAAAGAGAGATGCGATGTAACCACATTCGGTCACCTACCGAACTTAGCGCCACTTTCCTCACCTCTCCCATACACAAGTACTTACAATAACACTATACTCATGTATTCTGTTTACAATATATATGTAAATATCAAACTAATATCAAACCATATGTCCAAACTGAACTTATAAAGACCCACCTATAGACTACGTGCGGAAGTGTAAATTAGGCCACGCGTCACGTGATGCTAATCCGTTGAAATGTACAATCGTAGCCTGGAAACCTTCAAATCTTTTGATAACACAGGTAACATTTTTCTCCTTAGTGAGTTTTAAGAGGTTGTCCCTTTGCAGACGTCAGACGGTGGGCAGTCTGTAATTCCACTCAGTGCCGCCGGATTCGCTTGCGTTTTCTTCTCGTCCTCGATTTCGAATGATGTTCGTAAATTTGACGATACCTGCACACTAATTGTCATTTTGACAGACAAGATTGTCAAAATCAATTAAACAGGGGGCTTTAAGGAAGGTAGACGGAGTGGATGTAACTGACAAGATTTATATATAGAACCAGAAGGGTGATATTAAACTGTCAGGGAAGTGCCTGCACAAAGTATAAGGTTCTTCGAACAACATTCCGTCAGCGGTATTTGAAACCCTTTCTGTTTTGTGCGTGACGTGACAAGGGACTATTAAAAATTCGACGAAAGGTTTCACAATCTTAAACGAAAATTTCAAAGTAGATGATCATGTGTTGCGATTCTCGTTTACTCATACAATTTTATATACCATACACAATACTAACTACGTAAGGTACCGCAAGAGACGCCTAAGTTTTAATCTGGATATACCTGTGTATTTTCAAGCTGGACCGTAACAAGTGCTTCTGAGAAATTTTGGAGGAGTGGCATATTTCAATCATTGAAAAAGTGTTTGTGTGAGAGAAAAAAACATAAAGATGTCTTTGAAAGTGGATTGAAGATTAAAATGACCAAATTTCCAATGGGACTAGTGGAGATGGGTTATAAAACGTTATTAATCATACAGTTGTAATTACTGATCGACTTATGTGGTAGGCCTAGCAATCAAGTAAATGTGGATTAGCAGTTATTCTAAGGGAGGAAATACGTAGAGATTCTGTGATTTTCACGTGGAATGACCAAACTTCAGTGGACGGTTGTTCGTATTCACTATATTCTAGTTGTGGGCCCCCATCGACGTTACACTCGTTTGCCAAAGAGGCCTAAAGAGCAAATACTGAACCACGGATTCGATGTTTGCAGTGATTCTTTGGGAAACTTTCCTCGTTGAGATAGATGCCTCTCGAAAATGCTAGTATTCGATAGAGTCGAATACAATTTGTTATAGGCCTAGCCTACTTGAGTCGGGTTGACGGGCGAACATCATTTAAGAGCAGTCAATTAGCTAGTGGATTTGAAACAACCTTGGGAATTCCAGAGATTGTGGAGTAGTTTGCTTTCCTCAGAGAACTCACAGAGAGGACTAGAACTTCATGTCACCAATGGACAGACTACACGAATTTTACAGACGATGTTAAAATCACGTGGTGTACAGGTCACACGAAGACATCTTTGTTTAATCCTGGAACAGCATTCTTCTTGAGCGTCGAACGTTCTTTGGCCTATTTTTTGTCCAACAATTACAGTAACTCTGTCAAGTTGACTATACCCTCACCCCTGAGGGTAAATATGTAGCCTATTCCTTTTGCTTTTCTGCACCTCTGATAACGCCTCAGATGGAGTTTGCAAGTTTTAGTCACGAATTTGTCTGGATTTTGGCCAAGATATGCCAATTAAGAAGAACTAATATCTAGGTTTGAAAATATTACAAACACAGTCTAACATCCAATGTACATGTACGCATATACAGGAGTGTTAATATACGGATGCACCCCAAAGGGACCGTCCGAAGGGATGTAAGTAATTACTACATCATAATATGTGTTGAAAAAGTTGACAACTTCGATGATATATCAGTGATCTGGGTTTGATGAGATCCTCATTTAAACTTTCACGACATGAGAGATTGTTTCCGTAGGCGCTGAATTAACTTTTTGATCCCTGCCTACAGAATCAAGACAAAAATATAAACTCATTAATTAAAACAGACTTTAAACCAACGGTCTGTTATTACTGATTAGTTACATTGGATTTACAATTTCGAAAAGATTGAAATTACTTTTATTTCGCATTTCATATCACTTTCCGGAAATACTTCAACTTTCTCATTACACTGGTAAAGGAGTAAGAAGGTCGTGGAGAAAAAAAGTTATTAAAATAATGCCTCCATCGGGAGCAGCAAGTTTCGTTGGCGGTAAACGTCTCATGAATATTTTGGATGAAGACAAATTAACATTTCTTTTGTACAACACTTGTTGTGATCAAAAGTTTTCGGGGTGATCGTGAATTAGTTTCTTGGTTATGCATTACAGCCGATTGATGTTCCTTTGGTTCTTAATAAAATACGGTTTTAAAATAAATGCGAACGGCAAATTTTGAAGTAGGTCTAAGTGTTTGTAAGAAGAGAAAATGTTAACGAAACACTCACATACCGCTAGTCAAAGTTGAAAACTGGAGAGTCACTTCATCTTTATGTTAGATACGATGGTAGGAAAGACTGAAATTTATTTTGTTTCCCAATAGTCAAAGACTTTTTTTCCAAGGAGTGATCCTTTTTGGAAAGCAAATAAAAAAACACTGAAGTATGGATAACGATCCCGTCGTAATGGAGTCGGAATATTCTGCGCCTACTGACGCTTTTACGAGTTCATCTGTTGCAGGAACGGTCGCCTTGGAAACTTGCAGTAACCCCGTCATCACGATACATATGTTTCTAGCCTCTGTTGCTGTCGGTTTGGCATCTTTCTTGGGGTTTGTATTGGTATCACTTCTCCTCTGTTGTCACTTGTGTAAGAGAACACCTCGGCCTGGTGCTGGTAAGGAAATCAAAATACCGGCCGAACTCCAGGGAGAGAGAGCGAACCTGGAGAAAATGCCGTCTCCGGTTTCGTCCATAATCCGCCAGAACAGGAACTCTGAAAGGAGGGATCGTCCGCGGCCAGCCACGCTCTGTCTGGGCGACGAAGTCCCCATATACGCCATGCCCGATAAACAGCGAAACCGCCTAGTCAAGAGCGACATCGAAACCGGAAAGAGTCCGTACGCCAAATGTGTAGATTATGTTTCTTTGAACGACGTGTACATGTCTGTGATTGAGGAAAACTCCGAAGTGCCCCTAGACGGCAACTGCTCTAAGAATTCACCGAAAAGGCAACTCAGTTTCACCGTCACACCGCATATCGTGCGACAAACTATTAAACGGTACGAAGAACTGTCACTGGACGGTGTATCGTCCCAGCTTTTACAAAAGACTTTAATAGCGATGAGAAAGCAGCAGGGAATTTCAGAAAGAAGGACTGATCCAGACGGTGAAGAAAAAAGGATGAGGAAAAAACTAGAAGTAAAATTATCTTCTCCGTTATTGTGACTTTTGAAAAATATTAAGCTCAGGGAGTTTTAGTTTGTTTTAGTTTGTTACGTCTTCTTTATGTTTCATTTAAGTCCTATATGTAAATTTACTCTGACACTTACATGAAAGCAAATAAAGTTAAGACTGTCATTCCATTGACCGGTCACTTGTTCAGGCCAGTAGCTGAAGGGTGCTGGGGAACCAACTAATTATTTTCTCCCATTTGGATTTTGAGTGAAAAATCGTTAACAACACCCCTATTCTATCCCCCACCCCCGAAATATTTGACCTGACTGTGGGCCAGTAGTTGCTGGACTTTTGATGGAAATATTACCTTTGTATGCCTTCAGCGGATATACGGCAGTTCTTAAACATATCAATGTGCTGACATCGTCAAATCCCAAAAGAAACACCATATATACCTTTTTCAGTTAGTCATTCATAATTTGTCATGAACAGGCCTCTCTAAAAACAAGGCGATGCTTACGTACGTAACTATATCGCTCCAGCAAGCATAGAACATAATCACGTGTCTTCAGTTCTTTAAATTTGTCCTTTGTCGTCTTCAAGTCAGTTCTCTAGTTGAGGACTCGATACACAAAATATGTCTTACGATATCTCGTAATTTTTCGTTTTAATTTATTTACAAATATTTCGGATGGTTAATTGGGGCCTGAGAGGAGGGGGGGGTATGATGATCCAGAGGAGACCGGTAACAGATTATTTTAAGGACCGTGGTATGATCCAGGATGTTATTCATTTTACAATGCATTTGAAAATGCTTAAGTGATTGTGTCATGTTGGTCTACGGTTCCCGTTAGCCGTTATACACATTCTCATTTAGCCTCCTGGCTTATCTAGCGTCTGTATTATTATGGCTAGAGCAATTTGAATAAAGGCTTGTTCTGTTTTCATAGTTGAAATGAAAAGCTGTCCACTGCTTTATCCATTATTACAACTGACATCCTTGATTTAAGTCTATACTCCCTATATATAGTGTTATATTTATAGTACACCGCGGTAACTCCATTTCCTTACACGTAATGTAAGAACCCCATTTCATTTCTATTAGCCCCTGTAAAGAACTGGTAAGCTGCTTTCCAGAGATTTTTTTTCTACAGCATGAAATTTGGTTGCTAGTTCGTTTTATTCCCATTAATATTATTATTACACGAAAATATCAGACGATATTTCTCTTCACGTCTTATATCTTAATTTCACCTCTTGGTGTTGTACACTTGCTATGGTAATGAACCAGATTCCTTCCGTTCCGCAGACTTTTCACCCGGAAGTACAAAGCGACCATAGTCGAGCAGGATGGTTACTGTCAGCGTCTTGACCTACTTCCACTATTGAATTTGCCTGAGATATCCTTCCACAAAATACTGACATGGGGTCATAAATGAGTTAATTGGATCGAAGGTCAATGGTTGTTAATTAGTTCAAGAATACAAAAAAAAAATGTCTCCTTCATTTCCATTTCCAAAATTAAAATTTGTCCGTTTGATGATGATATTGTCAAAAGTAGATGTTCTTAATTATTTATTGCTGAGTTTATCTTAAGTATCAAATGAAACAACCAATAAAGAAAATATAAACATCTACCTTTGTGAGTTCCTGGCATATCTTTATAATAGGTATTCAAATCTTTGCAGAAAACTTTGAGAAAAAATTATGACACTGAAAGTTTTAAATATTTGGTAATTGGTTTGTTTTGTTTTTGTTTTACTCTTTTTGTGAATAGATAGCATATTTAAACAGGGTCCACCATCGGAAACACTAGACAGTTTCTTCTTTGTTATTCAAGTTTTTATCACGTGACATGATATCAATGATAAATGTTGTATTCTGTAGTGAGTATACAATCCAGTGAAGTGACGTAACAAGTGGAACATGCGAAAGTCTTGCCCCTTGCCTGGCCAATCTTTTTAACTGTCTGCCGCTGTCGATGATATTCCTAGCAGGATTTCACAACAACATAAGATATGTATGACGTGCTAATACTTGTAGATACTTGTGCGTGCTTGATTGATGAGGTATAGGAATACGCTACTACAATTTGTCATTATTTTGTTGCCCTATTGAGGCAGATTTGTCTACTAGCTGTTGCACCCCCTGCACCATCTGAAACGGATAAAGAGGAATGGACATCTCTATCAGTCAAGGATTTATGTGACTGATGCCAGGTGAAACTTAACAGTATTTGCATCATTTGTTCACCATACGATACCAACCGTCAGTATTTTTTATTATGCTCCATTCACACTGAAGAGAGATCTTATCAGAGATTTCAAGTAACTGTATTTTAGGTTCCATTCAATACCCTCTGATATGATTTCTCCTCAGTTTGAAATTGTTTTTATTTTAGTGTATAGTCTTGACGATATCCCAAATTGTGATTTTATATTGAACACTTATTTACCAAGCTAACTTTCTAATTATTATCACTTTTTATTCTCTATGGCATATTACGTGTCATTTGTGCCGGCCTGATTCCATGCACTGAAGACTCAGCAAGAAAGAATCCGGGTCACTCACAGCCAAGGGTGCTTTGCGATTGGTGTGGTCATTAATGAAGAAATAATAATTTAATGAAATGGCAATTAGAAGATAGTCCATTTGATGTTATTAATTTTCATAAAACCAACAATGTACTGTCTGTATATATGCAATACACAATGAAATTGCTTTTGATGTCAAAAAGTAACATTAGCAACTTCATATGAACTAGTAGAAACTCAAGTGCCTGCAGGATTTATCATGTTCATAACAACACCTCTTTGAAATGTAGTTACCGCTTTGTGCATAATTTAAACAGCATCAATGTGGGTAGCATTCAAGTGGGACCAAATTGTTGTATAAGCTTGTCATCTTATAAACTTCTATTAGATTAATTTTTTAAACCGTACGGGCTCTGCTATTTTCTCGTCTTTATTCGGAATCCATTTCTAAGACATACTGTGGCAATGGACACCATTCGTGTAGTTGCTCATCCCTTTCAGTATTTTTGCAAAGGCTGATCTGGCACCCCTGCCCCCATAGAACGGTAACAACACCACGAAGTATATGTAACTATCGACGAACTGCCATCTGAAAATGAGATTAATTTGGTCACCGTTAGTGGAATGGTCACGATGGCGTCTATTTCAGGGGTGACCTTCCTTAATTGACAAATATTTAAACGATAATGACTGAACGCAGGCGTGCAAAAAACTTGGGCAGCGGCGGCGGTGTCCGGTGACGACCAAACTGTGCGGTTCGCTCTTGTAACGGTTTCTTCGTCGTTTTCCGGATGACCTTATGGAGTGACCTTGACATTAATATCTTAGGGAGAAGTTCATTCGAAGGACGATGCTGGCCGACGCGGTATACAATTGACACACCAACATCAAAAATCCAAAATTGCAATGTATACTATAAATTAAGTCCATGTTATAGATAAACTAGCGGGAATTATTATACGACATGCAACAAACTGACACAAATCATCTTCCCAACCAAGGATTCTACCTGGCCATCATTCCACTACACTACGGTCTTACGTGAGAGAAAGTATGAGTGATTTCAGCCTTCATTGGGGGTAAATTCATATAGTCCCCTGTATGTATTCTTTCGACCAAAGCCAGATGGCTCTTACCGTATGATTTTAAATCTAAAAAATTTAAACAAAAGTGTCAAGTATTATCTTTTAAAATGGATTCATTGCAAGCGGCGCTTCCGGTTTAAAGAGAAAATACCTCAGATTTTTGCACAGAGACCAAGCTATTTCAACATACTTGCCTTCCCAATGGCATGGCTTCTGCACCTCTGGTGTTTAAGAAGTTGTTAATACCTGTAGCCTATTATCGGAGTTGAGAAAAAGGGACATCTCATGTTTGACCGATTACGCAGGGAACTGTTTTCATGTAACCTGAGTCTCAGGCTTCCCGCACACTATGTGATTAACTGTACTGACAGGGGTCAATGGGTGCAATAGGCCTATATTATCAGTGAAGTTGCATCGTTCATACTACATGACTTGACAGAACTGCAACTTAGTACAAACAAACCGTACACTGACTAAAGAAAAACTGACTGACCAATCAAGTTCCGTCGGAGAAAAAGAAAAAAAAAAAGTACTTGGTACACCGTACAAATCAGTCGAACCAGTACGCACTATTCACTAGTGTATATGTACGCGGTATAGTCTATTTACTATTATGAGGTTCGTTTGTTCGCCAAGACCGAGAGTGACAAACATCTGTCAATTTCCTGACCTAAATACAATCCATCCTCTTTGAAAAAAAAAAAAGATACGGGAATGACTCAATGGGAATCCAGAAGGGAAAGTAATTCACGAAAGGTCACAGCTATATACTTCCGGTTAGTAATTTCCATTAGCTTTTAAAAACAGTCAACTCAAAACCAAAAACATGGCCGTCGATCATTCAAATGTAATAAAACATTGTTCTGTAGGCCCACGATACATCATTATGATGTCGTGTTTTGTCACCCCTGGATAAATGGCTGGTGATTAGCCAGCATCACGTGTTTAAAATGTGTTTACATGTCATGTGACTGCACATCAGACTACTAGTGTGGAAGTCATATCACTGTGTATTTTTATAGCAGAAGAATTGTTTCGCGGGTATTCGAGTTCGAACGACAAAAACGATTATATAAAGATCGCTTTCTGCCACAGTGATGAAAAGGTATTTCAATTTTCTCGTGTATTTGGGGTCAATCCAGAGGAAAATATATCTTCAGTTTACGATTATCTTGGTACTTTACGAAGTATGGGTCAACAGCGAAGAGCCGGCTGTTGCCATACTTGACAACTTATCATTCCTTGTTCATCGAGCACAAATTTATCGTCTGTTCGAATTATTTGCATAAGATTGATAACAGATTGGCAAGGTTAAGCCTTCAGTTGACCGCGTGTACTTCCAGGAAATAAATAATGCAAAGACTGATCTCATAGTAGTGGTTGGGTTCTGATTTCTTCCTAGTTTGGGGGAAACCACATGAGAAAGGGAGAAAAAACATCCCAATTGCACCAACTTTCTGAGATTAGCCCTAGTTTGCCGATAAATGGCGATAAGCAGCTACTCTTAGCTTTTGAGTCATTCACGCCATCATGTTTCGATGTCATCGAGAAATTCCTACGTAATTCTGTATCACCATGGCAACCACGTCTGGCAATTGTACTCGTCTTCATAAGAAAGCATTACACCATTTCCACTCACTACTTACATATAAACTTTTACACCATTCTGTTTTCTGCTTTAGACAACATCGACACCTGTCGGGAATAGACCGCTTACACCGATATTCCTCCCTCACGACCTCCCGGGATTGAAAAACAATTCATTTGGGGATGTTAAAAGTGTACTGACGAAAGTAAGCACCTGATATAGGCCTAAACGAAGCATAGAACACCCGCTTTTGTGCAGTTTGTTTTCAATTATTTCAATTTTACAAAGTAAAGCTGCTTTTTCACAAATTATGTTGTCTCTTAGTTTCACTTAAAATAAATCTTCAACTTGGATTGTCATCTTATCTTCAAGTTGCACCCCTTTTTTGAAGCCACTACTGGAAGTAGCCTAGCAGCAAAGACTGTCTACTTAAAACATTCTTGTCATGCAAAACAGGACCAAGATTCTCTACCACCGCCCGTGTATATGCCTACCGTATATAAAATTTACAGCTTATTTTTAACCGCCACCCACTACTTAAAGGGTATTAGCCCTTGAAGGAAATTTATACTACATAAAAGGAATATTTTTCTCTCTTCATTGGTGAAAACCATATCCCAATAGAATCCCTTGTTTGGATGCTATGGACTTCTAAAGAAATATCTATTTCAAAAAGTTACAATGCCCTATGGGAAATCTGTGATGTCAGACAGGCACAACTATCTAAATATTCTTTGTTTTTTTAATTTTGAAATGTCTTAAAAGAAACATTGCAATAGTTTAAGAGATGTGATATTCAGTTAAACATTTTTTAAAGGTAAATCTAGAATTTACCGAATCTACATTTTCACTTGTGTCAAATGTCAAGGTCATACAAGCACTTCATTTTCAAATAACAAGGAAAATATATTTGCAAAAACGGTGCCGCTGATGCCGCATGGCATTTTGGTATCCTTAAGGTCAAAGTCCATGCGATATGCATATGTCAAAGAGTTGGCTTCATTCGAAAGTTGGAGCGTGAAACTCTGAATAAAAATCAATTGTCTTAATTAATTACTGGATTTCACATGGTAAATGAAATCGATATGTTTGAAAAATAAAGTACATACTTCCAAATAAAGGCCTCTGGGCATATAAAATTCTCAATTGTCTTTTGATGTAAAGGTTAAAATGGGCAAAGGAGAATATAAGACAGATCCACATGAGTCCATCTAATCAGGTCATAAATTTGCATACTGAGTCAATTGTTATCATTCATGATGCGTTTGGGAGAAAGGAATTTGCCAGTAGTCATCAATCTTTGATATATTTTGATGGAATTTCTGGCTATTTTCAACATTTCCAATAATTAATACACCCAATATTCCAAAATTTCATTTTCAAGTCACACGACCTTTAAAGCAACTTACTATTTCTTGACCGGAGAAGTCTTCGTTCAAACAATGAATTGAGTAATTAGGAACCTACATTGGCCTAAAATGCCTGCGGTGAAGAAAAATTCTTCTCTTTCACTGTCTTTATGGTAGACTTTATGATATTGTCCACACACTTGTGACGAAAAGCCTCCGTGACGTGTTTCTTGCAAGTCTTCCTGCACTTTCGTTTACGACTAGACTGGTCGATGATTTGAATACAGAAGCCTCCAGCCCTTTCAGCCTAACCTTTTCACCTTAATTAGATGATAATGATTCATGCCAAATTTCGTACATCCGTGGGGAAACAAACTAAAACATTCCCTTCAGTCCAGCACTAAAGTTGAGGAACTTGAAAAAGACATCTACATCCTCCATAGGGTTTGTACTTCATGCCCATCGCTTTGCCGGCAAACATTCACATCCGCGGTGTACTACCTGATATCACTCATCATCAAAATGCACGGAACATTGCTGTAACGGTACCGACGAATGCAGAGCGTTGGGAAATTAAACAACGGGACACCCAGTACTCGTTCAAACCAGGGACGTGCATCTCCCTGTTCAAAGTACCTTACTAACCTTACCTACCAAAATGTGGAAAGCGGAGATACACACGAAGGAAAAAACGTGAATGATGGCGCTGTGTAGTTATCGAGAAAACTAGGCGGAATGGCTGATTTGGATTTCGGCGGATCACGTCAGACTGTCGCTAATAGAGGCAATCGACTTCCAGATGGTCCAAGTGGCGATGCTCTTCTTAATTTCGCTTCTGAATGGCTCAAGAGTCAGTCCGATCACACAACGTCACTGAGAACTCTGCCGACTCTCCACCTCCTCCTCTACCCATACCTCCGGATCGCTCCTACGCTTACTTGCTACAGTTCTACTGCAAGTAGTGTAGTGATATGTATGCCTCTACTTTTAATTTTACATTTGTTTTTTTTTTCCACCTGCAATGCAGTCAGATAATAGACACCCAACCGATTATTTTAAAAAAATCTATTAAGGTTCCCTTCCTTTGTCACCCTCAGGACCTGATGTAAAGGAACCAATCCACAAGCGAGTCTACAAAAAGGAAACCGGCGTCTTCGTTTCCATTAACTATTTTTAATTATAATTACTGGGGAGGGGAAGGGGGGTTGGTTACACTATTGCCAGGGCAGCTGCTAACCAAAGGCTGTGAAATGTGATATTTCCCCAATAACGATAGGATCCTCGTACTCAACTTAAAAACACCCAACAAAAACGATACGATCTCTCAAGGTGCTTCCTTTCTAAATATTCACTGGTGGATCCATGCGATCCATGGAAGGGGGTATCACATTTATGAACCCTTTGCACAATGTAAGGGTTCTTTGGGTCGATGTACTACATCCGAGATAAAAAGGAATATAAGATTCTGAAATTGCAACTAAACTAGACCCATTACAGAGGGAAGGGTTTCTGCGAGGCACACTACCATCTGGCATGCCTTATTAAACTACCATCGTACAGCCAATGCTCTAGGATACGTAACATGGTGGTCAGTCACTACCGAGTATGTCTTTCTTATGTCTTACGCCAGATTGGGTACCTGCTAGGACGAGGTCCGTCGCCACATTCCTAGAGGCAAGGAAGAGGAAGAAATAGAGGGTTGGCCCACAGACACATATGACATAGCCTTCTATTAATGCTTTTCACCTCCAAAAATTCCCAGGTGGGAAAAAACTCTTTACCCCCCCCCCCCCACACCTTGCTAAAAGGAGCAAAATCTGTCTTCCAACTTGCAATGACACAGACGATCACTCACATCAACCATGTTACTGTTGTTATTTACACTCTACAAAGAACAATTTACACAGGTCCATAGTCAGCAGGGCCCCTAAAGTTTTTCACCCCCCCTGGAATATTTTGGAATGGAGAAAATTACTAACATTAATGTACTGGTGGGTCTGCATTCTATTTTGGTCCCTCCTAGGAATCTGACCTGACTATGGGTCTGGTACAAACATCTTGACCAATATCTATGTATGTGGAGCTGTAAAGCTGCTATACAGAAACCTTCATTAAATCAGAGACATACATAAGGATAGGGCCCTGCATTAAATACGAAGACAGCGCCCTCACTCATTGGCCTAGGGCACCTTTAAACCTTTTCTTATGAATGCTATGAACATGGAGACAATGCAGCATTCTTATTCCTTCCTCTTACAAATTTATAACATACATATTTCACTCCCATATATCTTTTATTGGATGACATATGAGTTATCTCACTTCTTTTGTCATTTCGAAAATGTCCAAATCATGAACTGTCATGCTGCAGTGATGGAAAAGAAATGGCGAAAAACCACGTGACGGTTGAACGTCATGACATATAGAGATAAGGAAACTCTTTGTGATGAAGCTGGCAAAAACATCGTAGGCACATTGAACTATACCATCACTGGTTTCACTTGGAAACAATTTTCTTGCTTACAAAAAAACGTGAGATGCTGCGATAAACATCTTGCGGTATGCTGTTTCCTCTTATCGTGCCTTCATTCCTGGATTCATACATAGGAAATAATTTCATCCTGAAAGACAGATCTTTGCTTCAGTAAAAAAAAAAACCACATTCAGAAACATTGGTTTCATTTTTGTTTTTGAATATTGCAATATTTGCAACAAAAACAAAATCAAACAAAGAGGAAATGAAAGTGAATAGGGAAAAAATACACAAAACGACCAAAATAAAGCACTTTTGTTTATAATTTCTAAAAATGTTTAAGGTATTACACTCACTAATTGATATTGAAAATGAACTCTTTTAAATAATTGAAACAAAAATAATGTCATGATGTAATAATGTTGACAAGTATATGCAATAACATCATGCACACATAGATATGAATTTTTCCCTTCACATTCAGATTATATAGCAAATTCGAAATACAGATGGTTTGATTTATGACATAAGTTGTTGACCGTCTCCCTCCTAATTTCATAATTCTTTCTTTTTGTAAGAAAATAAATTTTTATATTCTGAAATAATTCTGTGAGAGCGAACAAATTTTACTTTACAAACTCAAATGACAAATAGCACGTTTCACCAAATCACCATACACATACTCCTACCAGTTTTTCAAATTTTTTACATCACTGCCTCCTTATAATAATGTAACACTAAGAATGCGCTCGAATCGAAGTTGCATGGAATCACTGCATGCACCAAAAACAGATTGCACTATGGGTTCTACAGAAAGTTGTGATAGCCTCTACAATTTATGTTGCTAAAGGCACAGAGAAAGAAAGGTGTAATACTAAAGGCACATTGATGCAGTTCAAAAACATCAGCAGTTGCTTGAAATGTATCAAGGTTATGAGTGTTGTGTTCTAATTTTTGTACTCTCCAAAACATTTAAGTTTCGTCATGAAACTCAAAGGACACTCCTGGAATGTTACTTGCATGTAATTTCCTGTTAAAATCAATCATAACAAAACCAAGAAGCACTTGCTCAAAATTTACTGACAAGTGAAAAATGTCATCGCAGTTCCTTATTTAATTACTGCATTCAGAAACTTTCTAAGTAATCCCAGACAAAACAAAACAAAAAAAAAAAAAAGTATGAAAGACAGATCTTTTAGCTAAAAACTGAAAGTTTACTAATACACTCTGCAAAACTCAGTTTGTCAGCAGGTCTAATCAATTACAAATTTGATGTAAATCAAAGACCTTTCTAGACAGAAATCTGAGCGTGTTCGGAAGAGGGACGGGGAGAGAGTAACGGGGAGAGAGGGAGTGGGAGGGAGGGAACAGAGGTAGAAGGAAGTCAAGAGGAATGAAGATATGAAGGGAAAGAAGGTATAAAATGCAACAAAATGACAATAACAGTGACAAGCATTGCCCAGATGCTGACATGCAACTTAGAAGAGGCTGATTTCATGTTAACCACTAGTCTGTTATGACTTGTCACATGAAGTGAAATGTTGATAAACAACCAGTCAACAGTCTCTCTGAACATCCTGAAAAAGGGATAAAAATAATTTAAGGCTTGGGAAAAAAAAAAAAAACCCATCAAAAGTTGTGAAAGATGTGATTGAGGTTACACGTAACATTTTTCGTGCAAACAGGCTGCTGAACAAAAACCCTTTGGAACTCTAAAAATGAACAGGGGCTATCATGTCTGACAAGAACAGGAATAGGATCATTTTGTTGTAAGAATTTATGGCATATTTTCACATTCGTTGGACATTTCATCATTCTCCTTTAAATTTTGTTTCACTGCTTTTGCAGAAAAGGGAGAGAATTTTGGGATTTCCACCTTACATCTACCAAAAGGCTCATTATAAGGTTATTTAAACAATAATAAAAAGAAGTTTCATTTTTCATCTGACATTATAGAGAGTGCACCTCTTTCCTACAAACTTGATGGGAATTTGCCAAAAAGATAAAAAAAACAATTTCAAAAGATGAAGAAAAACCTGACTAGACGTTTACGCCAAATTAGCAAAACTGATGTCAGCTAAATGATTTCATGATTTAATGAGACCATCTGTCACAAAGACAACACTAAGAAAGCATCAACATATGTTACAAATCATCAATTTTCATCTGCAATAACAACCTAAATCGTAAGGCACTGGTAGTTGCTACAAAACTACGATGAAAAACCATGAAATTTCATCAAATACTTTATGATGTATCAGACTTCAGGAATCGATTTATTTCACACAGAATTTTGAGTTCTGCTTCAAATTTAAAAAAAAATCCAAATCCGAGGCTCTCTCAAATTTGACAGAGGATAAAGTTTTAATAACAATGGCCAAACTGACATGATACTCACATACATCAATGACCATCAATCAGTTAATGACTGAAAACAATATTGGATTTAAAAATTTCATATCAAAATAAGCCACTTTATCGGCAATCATGTAAAACACGAGCTTCATTTATATTATTACTGATAGTCCCAATGTTCAAACATTTTCAGTTTATCTTGTGACTGCTGGAAGCAAAATATGGGTCAGACATCTAGCAAACTGGTTGCAAATTTATGAAGACATAGGAAGCACTTCATACCTAAATTACCTAAATTTAGTCTCCCACTGACACCCAATGAAACAATTAACACTGAGAAAAACCCTCCTTTGTTCTTTTTGGTTTATCCTCACTTTAAAAGTCTACTCACATCTACACTGACCCAATTTATGTAAATATGAGAATTGAAGTCGATTCACACAAGGGGTTTGAAGGATGCATCTCTCGATTTATCGGCAACATATCAATACAAGATCTCATCAGGTCGAGTCTACCTGGCGAAGATCCACATCGACAAAAATGCAGGGTTGTTAAGGACTTGACGAGGAGGAAGTCAGAGCTGCATGCGTTTCTAGTAAGTCTCACTTCCTCTTGAGAGCATCCCGCTCTTTGGCATCAGCCGATTTCACCAGGATATAAGCAGGAATTAGACCTGCGAGCCTTCCCCAAAGAATGCCAGTCGATGTCGGCAAGGAAAGAATATTTCATGAATAAAACCACAGAACAAATTCAGTTACAACATCAGGTAACTTGAATGTGTACACCACTTAAAATCATGTGGGCAACTCCCCAGGTTACGTATTTGTAAAATTGCTAAAATAAATGACAATTTTCTCTTCCTACTCAAATTATTATCATTATCATTTCATCCTGCCCTCGTCTGCTATTTTGTCAATCACATCAAACCTTTGGTGAGTATGAAAAAAAACTTGAAAGACGAGTGCCTGCACTTCCAAACAAGGAACATACATACATCACAAACAACGGAATATTGGGAGGCGGTCATCATTGCATTATTGACAATTCTTGCCCATCTACATGTAAAGGTATCTTCAAAATATCTTTGAAATTGTCCAGACAATCGAAGTAAAAGTGTTAATCAATCCGACAGGAGGTTTGACTTCTTCAGTCACATCAAGAAAGCTGACTAACATTTTCTTTACCAATGCATTACCCACTGGCACATGATATCTCCTTGTATCTTACTTTTCAATGTTTTCAACTTACTTTCTCATGTTCTCAGAGAATCAATGGACCCTGCTGGTGCTCCCAACCGAATAGCCGGTCAATGATAAGGATGCCCCCATTAATACCATTCACGTAAGAAAAGGTTTTGCTTGTGGCTAAACCAATTATTTTAGTGAATGCGTTTTATTCCGTGAATATTAGGCATTGCCTCTGCTACTTTCCCCATAACAAACAGCAGTCCATTGTTCAGCAGCACCATGTGCGTGTGATTTTCGATCCCACCAAGATTTAATAGATCTTCTCTATATAATTGTTTGGAAACAGCCCTTCGCGCCCTCTCAGCCTGCCACGCCACCAACCAGATGGCTCTGAAACGAAAAATCAAACCGATATGTTGTCACTTCTTGTGGGCTGGATGAAGATAGCCATGTTATATTTGAATGGAAATGCCAATCAGTCATTCGAGTGGCAAAAAATAGACAAATATAGGTTTTCTGTAGAGTTATCAAAATTTCAATCCGTGGCACCACTCTCCTGGAAAATATGGGCATTTTATGGGTAAAATGGGTGGATCTTTTACATCAAAGGAAAAATCAGCCATCGATACACTAGTTGTTGATATTTGAAAAACGTAAACTAACATACCTTAACTCACATTTTGTTTCATGGTTCTGAAACAAAGTTACAAAGCTGGGGAGCATTCTGGTACTTTCTTGCATTTTTGTTTACTTCATTCATACTTTGTTTACTTCATTCATACTTTGCAGTAACAGACAAAATATCAAAATATAGGTCTTATATGGGCTCTAAAGGCATCTTCTGACGAATAAAGGACCCCGTTTTTTTAAACACAGATTTTTTTTAAATGTCTCACAGGATTTACAGGTTCACTCGAATGACTGACTGCTACATAAAGGTTGGAAGCGTTACACGTTCAGCGACAACTTTGTGACCTTGGGTGGAATGTGGAACATTTTAACGACCGTCCCCACCAAATCCAATCATTCAGATCAGTTTCAAACAGTCGCCTTACATTTTTCGTCAAGTGTGGAGAAACTAACGGCTTTAAAGACCCAATAGAATCAGTGATAACTTGCTGATGTGAATTCCTTTCTGGCTGTCAACTTCCTCGTAAATTTACAAATTTTAATTCAAGCCAACTCTCTCTTCCTATATTGTTTAACATTTTGTTTATGGGGCATTCAGTAAAGTATTCACCTTCCATGATGCATGACAAAGAGAATCAAAATACATTAGTAATCAATACAACATCACAATCTTTTCACCAATGGCAACTTGAACATGGTTTGCAAAAAAAATAACAAACAACACACAAAGGGTCAGTATGGTAATAATAGTCCTTATAGGTAGTCTATGCACGGTCTTTCTGCACCTTGGTTGCAAAGGTATCAATGCCCTGATTTCACATCTCCTACCTTAAAAAAAAAGAAAACCTGCCCCATGGATGAAACTGTACCAAGAGAATGAAGTTGCCTGTTTAACATGAAATTAATCAAACATTTCTTTTATCCTCTACCTATTTAATGAATTGTTTAGATGAAACCTCAATCCAATCACTTCCAAGAATAGTCCAAACCACCCAACGAACCACTGTCACCAATGGAGAATATTTAATAATGATCATACCATGCATTTTCCTAAAAAGCAAAACACCATTTTTCTATAAACATCAAAGACAGTCTAATGAATAATTCATTATCAAAGCTTGATGACCACCTAGTCCTGACAGAATTTCCATAATGTGCTAAAATCTTGTCTCGAGAAAACCCTTTTTTTCTGCATGACAGAGCATGAGGTGATGTCGAGTCATACCATCATTGTTATGGTTTGTTCTTTCGATGAAACCTTATCATGTATGATATCATGCGAGGATTGGCTGTGATTACAATCAAGTCCCGCAGTGGGTTTGTTAGCTTTTGTTTCAATGAGACTCATACATCATAGACTTGGCAGGCCTATTCAAAAATTTTGGCTGTTTCAGATGATTGGTATCTATGCAAACTCAATGCCGGATGAGAGTAGTTGATATGTTGCTTCATATAATTATGGGATTTAAAGGAATATTTTAAATACTTTCTGGACTATTCTTCTAGTTTCATTCCGTCGAAAAAGTCGGTAATGAATTCAGCAAATTGACTGACTTACCCTCTAAAATGATGTCAATGACATCTCCGACGTGAAATGATAATTCGTCTGTGTCTTGTGCGTCGTAGTCGTATATAGCCCTGCACTTCGGGAGAGCAGGCTTGGGTTTTGGCTTTGGCCTGCTGGGTGGTGGCTTCCTCTGCCCTACCAAAGATGCCCGCTTTTGCCTGTCAGAGACAGAGACATTTTGGAATGGTTCAAAAGACAGAACAAAATCCAAAAACAACTTTTCGATAGACTGTTCGATGCATCTGTCACAAAGGCACGAAAGGAAAATTTTGGAAGGAAAACAGCACATTGAATTTGACAAACTTTATAAATTGCAAATTTGTTCATTGATGTCAGATATTAGAACCTCACCACGAAACGCCTTTGTCGGGGACGTTCATGAAATCATCGTTGCCGACCCGTTGCTTGACCTGCCTTTGATTTTTCTTCCAAGAGGCCGCCCTCGGTAACGCTGGAGCGTCTTGACTCCTTCGACGGCTCTGTCTGTTTTGCTGATCTGAGCGAATGATCACAGTGTTGGAGATTGTCAAACAACTGTCTGCCATTTTTGCGGGAAAAAGACGCTGGTTTGGTTTTTTTTTTTTTTTGGATTGCTTGGTAATGGTAAGTGGTGAAGGGCAATTCTTTTGTGTATCAATGCAGACATCAACATGTCATTACAATGCCAGGAGTCTCATAATTTTACCCATCAGTGTTGTTTAATCAGCATAGGACTCTGCTTCAAATATGTTTAGTCCATTCAATACCAAATCCATTTGCTCATTGTCTTGGAGCATTTTGGTTCATTAATGTGTCAGTATGAGTGTCTTTTCAATTATTGTCATCCCCAAGCACAGACAAAAACAACACACAACTTTTTGAGAATTTTCAGTCATCATGCAAATATAATTTGTAGGACAATTCATTCTGTTACATCTTGTAGGAACCACCAGAAAAACATCTAATTTGGCCAGTCAAGGCTCTGCATGAATCTAGTTGGTCACAACCAAAAGAGTTCAAACACAGCTATCTAGAGGGACAAGACTAAACGAGTAAGAATTTGAAAACATGACAAGCACCCTAAATGATGGAATGCAAAATGAGTGTCTTCTTGTATTCAAACTGCAGATGATACATAGCAAGTATGAAATCTTGCAAGTAAACTAGTTGAACATTTTTCATCACATTCTGTTTGGTGTTAACATCTGACCACTAGTGACAGTGACTTTACTGGCATAGTATTAACCCTTCATGTAATAGCTGAGCCACTTTCACTGTTAAGGTACTTTTGCAACATGAGCAAAGCAAAGAAAAGGTGAGCATTTTTTAATTAAATGTCCGATCCAAAAACATGGCCAAATGCTTGCAGATTCCACACCGCTTGTGAGAAAAGCAAAGCATTTTGAGCATTTGCTAGCACATTCTGGGTTTAATATTGACACATTTAGTATGTTTGACACACTGGTCAAATACACATCATGCAAATACGTGCACATACTTTTGCTGTTTTGCAATCCGACAAAGTAAAGTGGAATGCTCCATTCACTTGCTTCCTTTCACTGGGGAAAATGGAAAACCATTCAGGGTTCAAGCGCTTTAGCACTGGATGCTCCACGTGCCAATGCTTGAAATACTTTTAGTGTGAACGCATGTTGAATCTCGTTGAATCGAGCGTCGATCTCAGCTAAGGTGGAATGTTTCGGAAAAAATTCAAGACAATCCTTTGGGCTTGTTGCGATGATGGGACATGTTTCAGTCTGTTCTTGCCATGCAATACCCCATGGGTGACTCCTTAGAGGATTCCATCGCTTTTGTAAGAGATGGAACAAGCAATCCCAGGGGGACAGCCACATGTGCACATTCAAAAGTAC